>CM016623.1:40832708-42032708 GCA_005393395.2 Gossypium australe
TTTAGAACCTTTCAACCCTAATTACTTTCAAGTTTTCAGCATTGGGACAATATCAATCAACTTGGTACCAATTTTGGGCGTTGCAAGGGTGCTAATCCTTCCTTGCACGTAACCGACTCCCGAACTCGTTTTTCTCAAACACTCGTAGACCAAAAGGCTGTTTTAATAAACTAAAATGTGTTATTAAAATAAAGGTGACCCGATCACACCTAATAAAAGATCGGTGGCGACTCCGGTTTTTTTTCTTCTAAAGTCGATTCCTGTTTTTGTCAAAAAATGGTTACGACAGCTTGGCGACTCCACTGGGGACCCTCGAGAGTCAGCCATAAATTGATTGATTTTGTCCTTTTGATTGAAGATTTGGAAAATTGTTTTGAAAAAAATTATGTTTCCCTCTGATGCATTTGCTTGTGCTATAGTGTCGAGTCTAGTAAAATATTTTGGCATTGCATTGCATGACCGTCGGTCACACCTTTAAGTGGGAGTAAGAAACTAAGCTTTCGTGAGGTTTTCACCTCCGCATGGGCTAGTGGATTGCTTCCGGGAGACATCCGTACCTACGTGTTTCGTGAGGTTTTCACCTCCGCATGGCCGTAGGGAAATGTATCCCCCTGAACCGAACTCGGTCTGTATGAGCCTATAATGGGTGAGGATCGAGGAATCTGCTGGTTCAGGTACCCCTCTGTAGAACTGAACCCCATATAGAAGCCCTAGAGCCTGCCCTAGGCATAGTGTCGAAATAGTTACCCGGATAAGCGTTTATTGATATTCTACTTGACTGTGCAGTACTAACTTGTTTTTGTTTGTTTGATTTGCATGGACATTCCACTAGTAGAGGTGTCAATTTCTGTTCGGTTGCTGGAATAGGAAGTTTGCTATGGAAAACGACTTTCTTGATAAAGTGGAGAACAATGCAGCCGTGCGCACATGGTCAGAAAAGTTACAGTTAGAAAAAGGAGATAGCGTAGTTGAAAGTCATATATCAGAGCTGAGGGACTATACCCGTGTTAGCGTGACGCAAAATGAGCTTCAGGAATTACGGGATATCTGGACTCATTGGGAAAATGAAACTAAGCAGATGTTCTACCGCCGTTACGGTGATATCTCTTTCTTGTTGGATGTTAAGATAGATAAACACATGTTTCGGGCTATGGTCCAGCTTTGGAATTCTGCATACAGCTGCTTCACATTTGGGGAAGTGGATTTGGTACCAACAATAGAAGAATACACCACTTTACTACGTATTCCCGAGATGCAAGTCGACAAGGTTTATGTTAGGCCTGCCTATGTTCCTCCTTTGGTGAAGAAATTGGTGAAAATTACGGGAATGAGTGAGCAGTGGGTCTCGACCAAGATTCAACAGAAAGGCGAAGGGAGGTGTATCCCTTGGGTAAATTTAACGGATCTGATTTCGACGCATCCTGATGAGAAAAGGAAAGTTGATATCTTTGCCTTGAGCCTCTACAGATTAGTCATCTTCCCAAAGGCCCTATGGCATATAGATGAAGTGGTGGTAGATCTGTTCGACCGATTGGATAAGCAAGTCACACCTGTCCCAGCGATTCTTACAGAGACTTTCAGATCACTAAATGCATGCAGAAGAGCGGGAGAGGGAAGGTTTATCGGATGCGCACAGCTACTGGTGGTATGGTTTCATGGGCATTTTTGGAAGATGGATAAAGTCTCTTGTCGACCCTTTCATAGAGATTATTCACCAATAAAAGAGGAAGTGGCCATGTCAAGGAGAGAAGATATAACAGAGGAGGGATGGATGGCAATTTTTCAGAATCTTCAAGGAAAAGACGTTGAGTGGAGAGCTCCCTGGATGATGCCTGGAGAGATCCTTTATAGATGCAGAGATTTCAATTGGGTACCTCTACCCGGAATTTGGGGAGTCATCGGGTATGCCCCATTGCTAGCAGCAAGACAGCACCAGTCTAGACAGTTTGTGCCAGCAACACATGGGTTGAGTCAAAGCGAGTTCTCTTATACAAGAGAGGGTTACAAGAAGAAGATTAAGGAAACGGCAAATGCTTGGAAACAAACTCCTCGGATGAAGAGGTTAGCTGCGGTGAAACGGCAACTTCTGAATACAAAGCGTGGCTAAATAAAAGAATCAATGATAATATCCCAAAACCAAGTCCAGATAACGCTCAGTCTTTGGAAGAACGACTGCGAGTGATACCAACGGAAGCAGAAATTATAAAGCAAGATTTCATACAGCGGAATTCAGAACTTAAAAAGTGAATTGAGCAGTTGGAGGAGGAAAAGATTTTTGAAATTGAATGTAGAGATACAGAAGTCAGAAACAGAAAAGATAAAAAAGGGGAAGAGCAAAGCCGAAGAAGAATTGGATAGCCTAAAGGGGGACTACAAGAAGATGCGCCTTTCGATGAGAACTGCCGGACTAGGAAAGACTTCGAGCCAATGGCGACAAGAGTTACATGAGGAAAGAGCTAAGATCGAGCAATGGGAAAGGAAATTTCAAGAAATGAAGGTTCAGAATGAGATCCTAGAAAAGCAAATATCAGAAGGCCAGAATAGAAGAAACGAACTGAAGACAAGGGTGTCTGAGTTGGAAAAGTCCCTCGACTATTGTCGAAACCGTAACTCGGCAAGGGAGTTAAAGGCAGGTCTGAGTAGAATCAAAGAAATGAAAAAGAGGACCGAAGAGTTAGAAATGGAGCTGCTGAGCTGTCAGAATCATATCAGGTATTTAAAGAAGAACGAAGAACGAAGGGAAGCAGAGCTGTACCATTCCCAGAATCAAGTCAAAGACAGAGATTACATCATGGGGGAAGCTATAATCTGGATACGAGAGATAGCCGAATATTTACAAAATCTAGCTATACAATCCGACACATTGAGCATACAGTTCGAGACACAGTCAGATCGTGGACGAGAATTAGCTTCCTTACTGACAAAGATTAAAGCCTTAGGTGTTAGAGCAAGGCCGTTTTTGTAATCTCTTTTATGTAAAGAGCTTTGTTTTCTAAGGAAGTTTCCTATGGGGAATTGAATCAGAGTTGACACCTTTTTGCATTCATATCATTCATTTGCATTGCATTACATACATCTGCATCATGTCACTTTAATTATTCACTAAGGCTAAAATCGTATAATCCACAGCTACGACATTACGAATCTGGAACCACGTCATCCCTATAGGACACGTCTAAAAACTAGAGCTATGGACACTGAACTCAGTGAAAGGATCGAAAGGATGGAAAGAACCCAGAAAGAGTTGCAAGAACAGTTAGCCAAGTCACAGCAAGAAGCAAGGGACCTGATGATGAGATCCCGCGAGGAATCACGAGAACATAAGGATCAAATGGATAGAATGTTGGAGATGTTGACGGCCATGGCCAAAGGAAAAGGACTCGCGCAAAGTCCTGACATTACGGAGCCCCATTCGAGGGATAATCAAGATCTGCTCTATCCCCTAGGATCCACGCCAGCCCACGCTCATGCAACGTAAAGAGGATATCCTCAAGGGAACCCAGTAGGCCTGGAACAACAACCCATCCCACCTACCCATCTGGGGCAAGGTATATACGTATCAAACGCTGGAGATAATTCTGCTAATCCGATTGTTCCTGATTTGGACGATCCGATGGAAATAGCTAGGTTAAAGAGGGATGACCATGATGCTGAAGAAAAATACAAGAGTCTAGAAGAGAGACTTAAGGCGGTGGAAGGTACTGGAGTCTTCTCTGCACTAAGTGCCAAAGAGCTTAGTTTGGTGCCTGATCTGGTTCTACCTCCAAAGTTTAAGGTGCCAGATTTCGAAAAGTATGAGGGAACGAGATGTCCGAAGGCACATCTTATTATGTTCTGTCGAAAGATGGCTGGACACTTGAATGAGGACAAGCTGTTAATACACTGTTTCCAGGATAGCTTGATCGGATCAGCCCTCCGATGGTATGATCAGCTTAGCACAGAGAGGATCCGGTCATAGAAGGACCTGGCAACTGCATTCTGTGAACAATATAAGCATGTTTCTGATGTGGCTCCCGACCGGCTGGCGCTACAAATGTTGGAAAAGAAGCCAACGGAGACCTTCAGACAGTACGCTCAGAGATGGAGGGATCTTTCAGTCCAAGTCGAGCCCCCACTAACTAAAAGTGAGGTAACGGTCCTTTTTATCAATACTTTGAGGGCACCATTCTACGACAAACTGGTGGGAAACGCCACAAAAGACTTCACCGACCTCGTAATATCTGGCGAACTCATCGAAAATGGCATCAAAAGTGGAAGAATGGAGGGCCCTGAGAGCTCGAAAAAACCAACACCTGAAAAGAAAAAAGATCCCGAAGCCCATATGGTGGGGACCGGGAGCCACTATGCTCCTAATCCATATCTGACCCAACCACGACCTCAGTTTCGCCCACCGCCAAATTTATACTTTCCTCCACAAAGCCCCTACTATCAAGCACCTCCTCCCTACCCCGTCTATGCCACCGACAATCAAAGACCATTCACCATATTCCCGCCAAATACCATGCCTGCCCAAAGTCAGCCAAAAAACGAACAAAGACCAGTAAAGCCCAATCCTGATAGACCCCAATTCACCCCCATTCCCGTGACATACGGAGAACTGTGCCCGAAGCTATTGGAAAAACAGTTAATCTCATCACATTACATGGCACCATTGAAGCCCCCGTTCCCAAAGTGGTACGATCCCAACGCTAATTGCATGTATCATGCCGGGAATCAGGGACACTCTACAGATAACTGTTTAGCCTTTAAGAGAAGAGTTCAAGGCCTCATCGATGCCGGGATCTTGTTGTTTGACGGTACCGACAATATGGCGAGAAACCCGCTCCCTAACCATGCCACATAGAACGTGAATATGGTGACACCGGAAGATAGGTGGCGAGCCAGAAGCGGTGTCTCTAGGATAAGGACACCTTTGGAGAAGGTCTGGGAAGTAATGGTTGAGAAGGGCATGCTCGACAGGAATTTCAAGGAGGAAAGCGTGAAGAGTCCAAGTTTCTGTGTCTTTCACGGCATATCAGGACACCACATCCAATCTTGCGAGGAGTTCAAAGAGCTGCTTCAAAGCATGATGGACGATAAAAAGATGGAAATCTGCAATAAGATGGAAGAGACCGATAGAAAGGATATATGTGCATCTGAGGGCCAATCACCAGGCCCTCCCTACAGTGCCGCTCGGCCTTTGGTAATCTACTACGAGGCAAAGAAGAAAGAGAGGAAACCAAAAATGATAATCCAAGTACCTTCCCCTTTCCCTTACAAGGATAACAAGGCGGTGCCGTGGAAGTATGATGTCAACGTCACCATACCCGAGGCTACAACTGGAAACATCAGTGAGGTGGGGCATTTTACCCGCAGTGGGAGGTGCTATTCCCCTGAGGTGGTTGAGACGAAGAAGAAAACCGTTGGCACGAGTCAGAAAGGGAAGGCACCAATACCCGAGGCCGAGGGTGACGTTGAAATACAATCTGAACAAGGAACTAAGGAACCGGTGAACGAGGATGAAGCACAGGAATTCTTAAAGTTCATTAAGCACAACGAATACAATGTCATGGAGCAGTTGAATAAACAACCGGCAAAAATCTCAGTATTATCCATGTTGTTGAACTCAGAGCCACATCGAAATGCTTTACTGAAGGTGTTGAACCAAGCGTATGTGCCAAGCAATGTGCCCATTGAAAAACTCGATAGGTGGGTGAACAATTTAAACGCGGATAATTTTATCTCCTTCAGCGATGATGAAATACCACCAAATGGTAGGGGCTCCGTTAAAGCATTGCACATCACAACTGGGTGCAAAGGATATATAATACCGCATGTGCTTATTGACAACGGGTCCGCACTCAATGTCATGCCGTTGGCTACACTGTCTAGGATGCCCGTCGACATGTCTTACCTGAGGCCTTGTCACTCTGCGGTAAGGGCATTTGATGGAACGCGGCGGGAAGTTATGGGAAAAATCGAGATCCTTCTGGAGGTGGGCCCGTGCACATACAATGTCGAATTCCAGGTCATGGATATTGCTCCTTCATATAATTGCCTTTTAGGAAGGCCCTGGATCCACTCCGCTGGAGCAATCCCTTCATCAGAAAATAAAGTTTATTATGGATAACTGCCTGATCACGACCGGTGAAGAAGACATTGTCGCATCGCTATCTACTGACGCACCCTACATCGAGGCAAACAGAGATGCGCCAGAATGCTCCTTTCGTTCCTTCGAATTCATCAACGCTACATTTGTCGCCGAAGGGGATAGGGCTCCCACACCCAAGCTGTCAAGAAACACCAAGATGGGAGTCAAGTTGACTGTAGGAAAAGGTGCCCGGCCAGGGAAGGGTTTAGGAAGACACCAACAAGGGATAGCTAGAGCGCTAAACCTTGTACACCACAAGGCTCAATACGGCTTAGGGTTCAAACCTGATGGACGACAAAGAAGGAAACAGCTGCAGAAAGATCAAGGAAAAAGGTTCGCAAGAGCCTCAGGTCGGGAGGTAGAATGGGAGCCCATGACGTACCCACCCTTAGCAAAAACTTTTACGTCCGCAAGGATGATGTACCCAGAGGGAGATGGTTCACGAAACACGCTGCTATTGGTTGAGAGGGATCTCCAGAACTTCCACATAAACGTCATCGACAAAGCGGACGATACGATGAAAGGCCTTTCAAAGATACGCCCTGGTCCTCCTGGATTTGTGTTGAACAATTGGACCGCCGATGATCTCCTTGTAGTTTCTAGGGCCCTTCCAGAGTAATCCTCAATGACAAATTTCTGTATGCCCCTAAATTGAAGGGGAATTTGTTATAAGAGTTTGTGTCAGCTGTTTAGCTTTTTAATGAACAATCAATGAAGATGCATTTTGTCACTCATTTTCATTAGCCTCATCTTAATTCCTTCTTCTCATAGCCTATCTGTATATATATATTCATGTCATAGAATCATATTTTTGGTTCCAATACCTCGACATTCTTCTATAGTTTCTTTTTACTTGTCAGGTGCTCAGATATCGACAACGTGAACAATCCTGCTACTGATCCTAAAATCGACTTTGAGCAAGCTGCTTGTTTAGGAGAATCCGAAGCCGACGAAAACGCTGAAGATTATGTCTCAACCCCTGACTTGTTAAGGATGATAGAACGGGAAGATGGACAAATACTCCCCCACCAAGAATCTGTTGAGACGGTGAACCTGGGAAACGAAGAAAATAGGCAAGAAGTGAAAATTGGGACCTCCATCTCAGAGCCCACCAAACACGACTTAGTCACCTTGCTTCATGAATACAAAGACGTATTTGCATGGTCATATCAGGACATGCCAGGATTAAGCGAAGATGTAGTGGTCCACAGGCTCCCAGTGAAGCCAGAATGCAAGCCAATCCAGCAGAAGCTAAGACGGATGAGACCCGAAATGCTCTTAAAGATAAAAGAAGAGGTCAAAAAATAGTTTGACACCGGTTTCTTACAAGTATCCAAATATCCAGATGGGTGGCTAATATAGTCACAGTGCCCAAGAAAGACGGTAAAGTGCGAATGTGTGTGGACTATCGTGATCTGAATCGAGCAAGCCCCAAGGATAATTTCCCCTTACCACACATCGATACGTTGGTGGATAACACGGCAAAACATTCATTATTCTCTTTGATGGATAGATTTTCAGGTTATAACCAAATAAAGATGGCCCCTGAGGACATGGAAAAAACTACATTCGTGACGATGTAGGGAACCTTCTGCTACAAAGTGATGCCATTCGGCTTAAAAAACGCTGGGGCAACATATCAAAGGGCAATGGTGATGCTGTTTCACGACATGATGCACAAAGAGATAGAAGTTTATGTCGACGATATGATAGCCAAATCCCCGAGAGAAGGAGAGCATGTTGGAAACCTCAGGAAATTGTTTGAAAGACTGAGAAAGTTTCAACTGAAGCTTAATCCGGCTAAGTGCACATTTGGAGCAACCTCGGGAAAACTACTGGGCTTCATCGTCAGCGAGAGAGGTATCGAGGTTGACCCGGACAAAATAAAGGCCATACAAGACTTACCACCTCCGCGGACACAAAAGAAAGTCAGAGGGTTTCTAGGAAGATTAAACTACATCGCTCGGTTCATCGCTCAGCTTACCAACCAATGCGATCCAATCTTCCGACTCTTGCGAAAACACAATCCTGGGGAATGGAACGAGGAATGCCAAGCTGCCTTCGACAAGATAAAACAATATTTATCTAACCCCCCTGTGCTAGTACCACCAACCCCCGGGAGACCATTAATACTATACCTGACGGTGTTCGAAAATTCAATGGGTTGTGTACTGGGGCAACAGGACGAGTCAGGGAGAAGAGAGAGGGCGATCTATTACCTCAGTAAGAAGTCCACAGAGTATGAAGCAAGATATTCATCAATCGAAAAATTCTGTTGTGCTCTGGTTTGGGCAGCTCGAAGGCTTAGACAATATATGTTGTATCATACGACATGGTTAATCTCAAAATTGGACCCAATAAAGTACATGATGGAATCACCTGCACTCTCAGGAAGAATGGCGCGATGGCAGATCCTGCTATCGGAGTACGACATCATCTGTGTGAGCCAAAAGTCGATAAAAGGGAGCGCAATAGTGACTTCCTAGCAGCCCGAACCACAGAAGAATACGAGCCATTAAGATTTGACTTCCCGGATGAAGATTTGATGTGCATTACAGAAAAAGAATGTGAATCGTCAAAAGAAGAGTCATGGAAAATGAGTTTTGACGGGGCATCAAATGCATTAGGGCATAGGATCGGAGCAGTCTTGGTGTCACCGGAAGGGAATCATTATCCATTCACTGCCCGATTAAACTTCTTCTGTACCAATAACATAGCGGAATACGAGGCTTGCATCATGGGACTTCGCGCGGCTATTGAACGAAACATCAAAATCCTAAAGGTATCAGGGGATTCGGCATTGGTGATTTACCAAATCCGTGGAGATTGGGAAGTGAGAGACTCAAAGCTGGTCAAATATCACGATCTTGTTATGGATTTGGTCAAAGAATTTGAGGAAGTAACCTTTAATTACTTCCCACGAGAGGAAAACCAATTGGCTGATGCCCTGGCCACCTTAGCTTCTATGTTCAAAGCGAATCGAGAAGCAGAAATAATGCCTCTCTAGATGAGCATATATGAAACCCCGGCACATTGCTTTAGCATTGAAAAAGAGGCGGATGGACGACCATGGTTCCATGATATCTTGGAATATGTCAAGTATCAAAGGTATCCGGAGCAAACAAACGAGAACGACAAAAGAACAATCAGAAGAATGGCAGTGGGATTTATTCTTGATGGGGACATCCTATACAAAAGAGGAAAAGATCAAGTGCTTCTAAGATGCGTGGATGATGTCGAAGCCAGAAAAATACTTGAAGAGGTCCATGAAGGAACCTGTGGAACGCATGCCAATGGTTTCACTATGGCCAGGAAAATTATGAGACTCGGTTATTACTGGTTGACGATGGAAAATGACTGCATCAGCTACGCACAAAAGTGTCACAAATGCCAAATTTATGGCGACAAAATTCATGCAGCACCTTCGCCCCTCCACGTTATGACCTCTCCGTGGCCTTTTTCCATGTGGGGCATGGATGTTATAGGGCCAATTTCCCCAAAAGCTTCTAATGGCCATCGATTCATCTTCGTGGTCATAGATTACTTCACAAAATGGGTTGAGGCCGCTTCGTTTGCGAACGTGACAAAGACCGCGGTTTGCAAGTTTTTGAAAAAGGAGATTATATGTCGATATGGATTACCTGAGAAAATCATCTCAGATAATGCCTTGAATCTGAAGAACAGGATGATGAAGGAAGTGTGTGAACGATTTCAAATAAAGCATCTCAATTCCTCACCCTATCGCCCAAAGATGAACGGAGCAGTAGAGGCCGCCAACAAAAACATTTAGAGAATTATTGGAAAGATGACCGAAACGTATAAAGACTGGCATGAGAAGCTACCATTCGCCCTATACGCATACCGCACGTGTATGCGAACCTCTACAGGGGCAACTCCTTTCTCTCTGGTATATGGAATGGAAGCTGTACTACCCATCGAGGTAGAAATCCCTTCTTTACGAGTCTTAATGGAGTCAAAACTAGAAGAATCAGAATGGGTACAAGCTCGATACGACCAACTGAATCTGATCGAAGAAAAGCGCTTGAAAGCAATCTGTCATGGACAGATGTACCAAAAGAGAATGATCACGGCCCATGACAAGAAGGTATGGCCAAGGGAATTTCGCGAAGGAGAGCTCGTGTTGAGAAAAATCCTCCCAATACAAAAAGACTTTCGAGGAAAATGGGCACCGAATTGGGAAGGACCCTACGTTGTAAGGAAGGCTTTCTCTGGTGGAGCTTTGATTCTCACAGAGATGGATGGGAAAGAGGTATCGAACCCAGTAAACTCAGATGCCGTGAAGAAGTACTACGCCTAAAAAAAAATCAGGATGAAAACCTGAAAAGGCGTCCTAACAAAGGGGATTCGCACGTAGAGAGCAAGAATGGTTTGCACGGGGAGTCAAGGGGCGAGATTATAATATTTGAAGCGGACTCAGAAGTTCAGGGTCTTCTACGCAAGAAGCTTCACTCGAAGGGGTTCAGGGTGAAAGAACATGGAGAAGTTCATGCGTTAGATATCTAGAGCATCAGTGACAATTGAATCTACTTTCTTTTATGTTTTCCTTATTGAATCATTCCTTGTCAATTTTCTTTCCTTGTTGCTCTAAAATAAATACGAGCGTAAGGCATCTCTTTCACACCTACTTGGCCATTATCATGCATCTCGTGATTGGTTCGTTTAAATGGTAAATAGTGAATTTACATACTCTAAACAAAAGAAACGTTGAGCATTACCTTGATAAGAACCTGGTAAGTACAAGAACCTCAAAGCAAGGACAAAAGTTTAACGAGGGGGCAAATGGGGATATTTGAGAAATGCAGACTACTCGTAAAAACTTGAGGATGGATACAAAACCTGAAAGAAAAGTCAAGAATCAAAGCAAGGAATAAAGTCATCATGAAAGTCATAACGAGAGATACATGACAAACAAGCCCAGAGCGCATGGCATAATCATGTAGACATAAGAGCATTTAAAACAAACACGTGCATATCATAATAACATCCCACATGACATATACAGGTATACCGATAAAGCAAGAAATCTTAATAGTTGTACCAAATCAAGGAAAGGAAGACGTCCGAATTCCACCAGATTCTGATCGCAAAATCAACTCATAATGTGAGAAGTGAGTTGGGCCTCGGGACACGCCGAGGTATTTAATTTCTATCTTTACATTCTTGTTCAAAAAATCAACTCATAATGCGAGAGGTGAGTTGGGCCTCGGGACACGCCGAGGTATTTAATTTCTGTCTTTACATTCCTGTTCGCAAAATCAACTCATAATGCGAGGGGTGAGTTGGGCCTCGGGACACGCCGAGGTATTTAATTTCTGTCTTGACATTCCTGTTCGCAAAATCAACTCATAATGTGAGAGGTGAGTTGGGCCTTGGGACACGCTGAGGTATTTAATTTCTGTCTTTACATTCCTGTTCGAAAATCAACTCATAATGCGAGAGGTGAGTTGGGCCTGGGGACCTGCCGAGGTATTTAATTTCTGTCTTTCAAGATGAGTTGGGCCTCGGGCCACACGCGCCGAGAAATTTTCAATTCTCTGTTCTTCAATTCTCGTTTTCCAAAAAAAAAAAGGAAGAAGAAGGAGAGTCGTTTCATGTTGTGATAATGAGGAAGCAGTTCGAAAGTTCAGATTTATTTCCTTAAAGTCCCAGTGGAGCGGTTGATAGATTGAAGATACAAATCTCCTTGTGGAGTGAAGTCACGTTGGGGCAAGTTCAAAAAGTGAACAAGATTGGGGAGAAGCAAATTGAAGCTACGACTCATCTCGCAGGAGCAACGGTAGAGTGAATCAAAGCAACAGGGTTTGAAGATGTTTGAAGAAGAAAAGCACCCGAAGAATCTATACCTGGCCAAGACCGGGCAAAATTGGTTCTTCTTTTGTCTTTGCTCTATTCTCGTTTCACAACAACGAGCAAAGAGGGGCAGCTGTAGTAACCAATTTTACCCGGGCCCAATACCCATATAAAGAGCCCAAAAACAAAACAAAATAAACCAATAAAACAAAAGCCAAAAAAAATAATATAATATCAACCAATAAAATAACAGTCCAATTACAAAACTAAATTAAACAAAAATCCAAAAGCAGAAGTCCAATAACAGCCCAAATTCCAAAAACTTAAAATCCAAACCGAATGGTCCATTTTACAAATAACTCAAACCCATTTACAACCTAACCCATTGACCCATTCTACATAAGCCCAATGGCCCAAAATTGAAGGTTTATCAGAAACCCTAAAACCAGCGCCGCCAGCAGGCTTTTCACCTGCCCCGCGCGTCGACCATACGCGCGCCTCCAGCTCCCCACGCGCCCCGGGCGTCGTTCCAGATTCCCACGCGCCACGCGCGTCGCTCCAGTTCCCCACACGCGCGCCTTGCCTCGTCTCGATCGCACGCGCGCCTTGCCTCATCTCGACCGCCACGCGCCTCGACTCTGATGCCCACGCCTCCGACGTTTCGAGTTCCCCCAGGCTCCTTGTCTGCCGCTCCTCGCACGTCTCTATCGTCCACTGTCTCGGCCTCCATCGCCTGCAGGCTTCGCCCATCATCTGCAAACAACCCCAAGAAGCAACAGAAACGAAGCAAAATATGGGATAAACCATATAATATTAAAGATTAGTGTAGTCCTGGCTATAAAGCCATCGAAAGTTGATGTAAAAAGGGTTCGGATTTTTTAGTTTTACAGACTGAAAACCGAAAAAAAAAGGAAACTCTTGTAGTCCCTTACGACGATCGTTCGAAATCAAAAATAAAAACAAGAGGTCGATTTCTTTTTCCCTTTTCACGTTATTTACCGCCGTTTCACCTTCTTTCTCATCTACTACTTCGAATCTGGGCAAACTAAAACGAAATCATAGAGTAAAAGGGAGTAGGGGAGAGATTACCGATGACGTTCAACCCTCGTCTGCTCCGCTTCAATCGGGGTTAGGCTAGGGTTGTGATCGTGAGGCAGACGATGCATTCGCCGATTTCAATGGCGATAACGGCGTCTCTGGAAAACGACCGCGACGGAGAGGGATAATGGATCGGGCTAGGTTTGGAGAGGAATAGGGGGAGAATTTGGGATTTTTCTGGGGAATATGTCGGTAAAATGAACAAAAAAAAGGAAAAAGTAGGCTTTTAAATAAATTTTAAAACGGCGCCGTTCCATGGGGTGAAGGATCCGCGCGTCGACCCACTGGGTGACCCGGATCTGCGCCCTCTCTGTTTTAAAAATGAATATTTCGCGATTAGTCCCTCTATCCCTGAATTAGTGCTGCAATTTAGCCCTCCTAAACGCATCGTTTTTGAAATCGGGAATAATTTCGCTTTCGGTCCCCCATCTTTAATGCGCGTTTCAAATAGATCCTTTTCCCCTTTTATTTTATTTTGAATTGACCCCGAACTCTCATTTTAAACGTAATTTGACCCGTTTTAGTTATTTTACAATCTTTTAGCCCTTTTATTATTATTATTGTAATTATATTTTCAAGGCACATATATATTATTATCATTATTATTATTATTATTACTATCTTTATCATTATTATTTAGTATTACTTTTATTTATTACTATTATTTGTATAATCTATATTGCTAGGTGTCTTTTTAAGTCCACTATGTATTATTTCTATTGTATATATCGTTCACTTCGTTGATATTATCAAAATGTTTTTATTATTTTAAACTTTCATGAAATATGTTTATCGTTCTTCATTGTTTATTGCATTTTTCTATGTCTTATCGCATATATTGGTAATTGCCCTAGTATAGGAATTGTTATCTGTCGCATTTTCATTACTATTTTGTCAGTGCTAGTCTTTAATGTAGTATATTATAATCGTTTTTTTATGCATATGTTCAATAATGTAAAGGCAACATCGTCACATATGTTATGGCTTGAAACACAAAATACATTTTACAAAACTATACTTCATTCAAAAGCTTTTTTTTTTTAAAAAAAATAAAGGTGATATTCGGGTGTTTAGAAGCTCGGAAGATAACATCCTAACGTGCTAGATGTCTATTTTTCGGTCAACTAAAATAACCAAATATCCTTCTCATACATTTGAGGACTAAAGATGGTCTCGGTATCGAAGTATGAATATGTTATGTCCTAACGTGTTGGATGTGACATTTTCGTCCCTTTGGAACGAGTTAAATCTTAAGACGCAATCCTACTTGAAATAATCCCTTTTTTAGAACCTTTCAACCCCAATTACTTTCAAGTTTTCAGCATTGGGACAATATCAATCAACTTGGTACCAATTTTGGGCGTTGCAAGGGTGCTAGTCCTTCCTTGCACGTAACCGACTCCCGAACTCGTTTTTCTCAAACACTCGTAGACCAAAAGGTCTATTTTAATAAACTAAAATGTGTTATTAAAATAAAGGTGACCCGATCACACCTAATAAAAGATCGGTGGCGACTCCCAGTTTTTTTCTTCTAAAGTCGATTCCCGTTTTTGTCAAAAAATGGTTACGACACCCTTTTTCTAAATTTACATGGATGAGTCGCCAAAATATCTACATACTTTTGTTTGATGGTCTAATTACCTTATAAGGACCTTAAGTTTTGAATTCCATAGCTATTTAATCCTTATAGCTATTAGAATTCAACTTTCGCATTTTATGCGATTTGGTCCTTATTGTAATTAAGCACATAATTGATAAAATTTTCTTTTTGAAATTTTCACATGACACTACCATATTACGGACCTTAAAATAAAATAAAAATAAATTTTATTTTCGGCTAGGATTTGGGATCTCGAAACCACTGTTCCGATTTCACCGAAATTGGGCTGTTACATATGATATGATGGAGGAAGTGCTATATGACAGTTCATACTACAATTATGATGGTTAGATAGCAAATTTATATATGGCAGCACAACTGCAATTATATGAGTGACATACTGCCACATATTGATGTGATTGGATGGATGGACTCTAGTAGTCCTACGTGGTGTGATTGGCTGGATGGAGATGGTGTGTAGTGGATGGTGGTAAGACATGATATGATACGATATGTTTCGCTATGTTATGAAATTATATGATATATTACAATATGATATGTTATGATAAGATATATTTTGATATGAAATCTGATATGCTATGAAACAAATTGATGATTATGATTACTTGTATTAAAATTTTGGCCCAAATCACACACTGGGCTTACAGCTCACGATTTGTTTTCTTGGTTTTGGGTAATCTTTCGACTTTGGATTGGACAACGATCTAGAGCTCAGGTTTCATAATTATTGGTTTAAGCACTAAGGATTTTTTAATTGTTTGTTATTATGGACATTATGTACTTTCCTGGGTTTTATTTGTTTTTGGGCATTTGAAATTTTGTTTAGTTTGCTAAGACTATTTGGTATTATCACACAAAATCATTTATCTTTTAAGAACGTTTAATGTCTAAAAGTTAACAATAAACCGTGGTTTGATAAATGAAACGCCATAAGGTTTTTCACTTCAAGACCAATTGAAATTTCCTAAAGTTTTTTGTCTTTCAAATGTTTAAGTAAAATGGTTTTGATTTTAGTAATAACATATAAGTTGTGGGTACAGAAAAAAATGCTATGTTTTCAAAAAGTTACCCGGATTGATTTTTTATTATGTTGAAACCAGTTTTCATCAAAATTAAACCCTTGTTCCTTTTACTTGTACAATGTAACCTCCATAATCTGACCATAACGTCTAGATCGGGGTGGGGTGTTACATTTTTTGAACAAAATGTATTTCTGATTAAATCTGGAAAAAAAATGAGCTTATAAAATACCGAGTCTTCGGCACAAATCCTATAAAGACTTCTGCCTTAATTATACAGTTTAGTTAGAAAAACACTATACTATTAGAAATACTTTGCTTTAGTTAAAGACTATAGCAACACTGAAAAAGTTTTTGATAAGATTTTTGACATAAGATATCTGATAATAAACTTCAAACCGAGTCATAAAATTATGAACTTGTAGATAATTTATAATGAGTGTGCGAGGAACACGTGGAAGAGGTACTCATAGGTGCGGCGGATGCCGAAAAGGGTTCAAGCTAAGCCATCCTCGATGAGCAGTATGCTCAATTTAGATACGAGCGAGACTATTGGGACACTTACCATTGAGACTGGGTCCTAGACTCAGATTACTAGGGACAACACACTGTCCCAAGAAATGTTGAGGGTATTGGAAAAGGTAGCTGGGTCCTATTTTGGATCTGGCTATCGAGGGTTGGTAACTGAAGGACTCCAGTCCAATGGAGCAGAGCTGTTTAGGGGTGTCACTGGGGTCGCCCCAACTATAGCTGAATATTGGTTGGTAACCATAGAGAGAAATATTAATGACTTAGACTACATTCTCGAGCAGAAATTGAAGGGCGGAGTGTCCTTTCTTCGTTATGAAACCTATCAATGGTGGCTGACTGTTGAGGAGGGCACCCAACCTAAGCGGATAACTTGGGCTTATTTCCGAAACACCTTCCAGAACAACTACGTGGGGTGAGTTATGTTTAGGCCCATAGATGAAAATTTATAGGGCTAACTCCGGGAGATAGGACTGTGGTCGAGTATAAGGCCAAAATTTTGAGACTAAGCAGATATGCTCGTGGTTTGGTAGTGACTAACTACAATTAATGCATTTGATTTGAGGGGCTGAGTTACAACATAAAAGTATTGGTGGTTCCATAGAGGGAGTGAGTCTTCGGTAATCTTGTGGAGAATGTTAAGATTACTGAGGATATCAAGCGTGTAGAGCATGAAAAGAGAGAGAAAGAGGGGACAGAGTAAAAATAAGAGGGATTTGAGTCATTCTAGATCAATTCAACAGCCTAAGAAATAGGCCAAGTATGACACAGATTGAGGCACCGATTGATACTTATGATATTCAGTTGTGTAGGAACTATGGTAGGCGCCATCCGGACGGGTGTTAGAGGAGATTGGGACCCTTTCTTCAATGAAGGTCTATGGTGCACCGCATTAAGGATTTTCCGCTCCGTTCTGATCAAGTGTAAGCTCCAGCTCTGAGTTTCGTTTAACTTCAAATGGCAGTTTAGTAGCCACTTAGGGGCTGTGGGTAGGCCGGATGTGGTAATAGGGTAGAGGATAGGGGTATCAAACAGAGGTGCCAATCAGACTAAGGCCAGATAGCCTGCTTTGGTATTTGAGACAAGACGTCCTGAGGATAAAGACGCCGCTGATGTGATAGCCGATATGTTCTATATTAATTATGTTTCATACTTTGCACTGATAGACATTGGTTTAATTTACTCATAGATAACTAGTATTATTTCTGTAAATCTGGGAATTCCTGTTGATGGTACTTCTAGTGAGATTTTTGTAATTAGTCTACTAGGTCTGTAACGCCCCAAAAATCCTTTATAATTATTCTCGTATGTTTGTGACACAAATATCTATCTGCTTCAGTGGTTAAGTGTTCTAGGAGTGTCTAAGAAGTCTTGGGTTCAAGCCTTAGCTTGGGCGAAATTTTGTTTTTTATTGAGTAAATCCCTATCTTTAGCAAGTAGGCTTATAAATAAATATTGGAAAAACATGTCAGAATGGGCCTACTGGTCTGGTGGTTAAGTAGAGTGACAAAATGCTGGTGATCTTGAGTTCGAATCCTAGTATGCGCAACGGAGTGTTTTATTTTGCTGCTAGTGTCGTGAGGGTGTTTTAGTCTAATCGAACTATTGAAGAGTTGTAGTGGAATTTGAACTAGTGGTTGAGGGGGGGTGGACGTTTTTGAGGGATTTAGGGAGAAAAATATGGGAATTTGAGGATAGTGGAAGAGTTGGTGCCGAACTTTAACTCTTGTTTCTCAAGATTTGAGCTTTGGGTTGTACTTTCTCTCCATTTCTGTTTTCTGTCTACTGTTTTCACTTCTTGGGGGCGAATCTTTGCTAAGGGTTTCTGCTATTTTTTGTTTTGTTTCGTTCTCTTTCTTTTTTGAAATTGTTCTTCTTTACGGCAAATGTGTTTTCCCCAAACTGTTACTGCCGTTTTTCTCTTTTTCATCTTTGTTCTTTTCTATTGGCCGAATATTGTTAGGTGATTCTCGGCTACACCTTTTGTTTCCCTTCGGCTTTGTCCTTCCCTCGACAGACGTTTATTCCTCCACCCTTACCGGTTCTTTTTCTGCTTCGATGTCCCTCTCTGTGCCGATTTCTTTTTCCTGTAGTTGTCGTTCTCTTTATCTTTGTTCTTTGTCGAATTGTTGTGCCTTTGGCCTTTGCCTTTGCTTCATTTGCCGATAGTTCCTTTCTCTGTATGCGGTCTTGCGTTTTCAGTAAGTTTGAGTTTCGATTTGGATCAAACTGTTCATGCGATTATTTATTAATAAGGGTTTAGTTGGATTGTAGGAGCTTAGTGATCGTTTGTTCTCGACGGCTTAAGTAGGTAAGGCATCAATTGTTCAAACGAGGTAAGTGGTTGTCGACTACGTGATTAAGCGTTTTTCGATTAGGGTCGTTTTAAATTTGGTTGACATGCGACTAATCGAATGTTTGTGGTTGAAATTGGATTTGGAGTGCTCAAGGACTGTGCACGCATTTTCGTAACCAGGTGTGTAAGCACGACTATGAAAATGGAAATCAGCGAAAAGTCGAAAAACGTGAAAAGTTGACACCACAAGGGCGTGCGATCGCCTGTGTGGTAGGCCGTGTGACGAACATTGGCATGTGATCGACGAGGCTGGCCATGTGCGATTCATGGGCCGGGCCATTTTGGGCCATGTGGGCCACACGAACGTGTGGGCCCCTCACAGGTGAACCACACGGGTGCGTGGGATTATTGGGCCAGGCCGTATGATCCACACGGCCAAGGCCATTTTGGGCATGTGGGCCCACATGGGCATGCAACATGGGCCTGTGGTCCCATTTTCACTGTTTGACTACTAAGGTTGCACGGGTCGCCCGAGTTGACTGTGGACCTATTGTAGGGTCGATAAGCGTACCTAGACCCCTAATTGACTGAATTGACTGTATGAATGATATGAATAAGCATAACGATTTTCCACTAACTTGATACTGTATGCCCTGACTACATGTATGATATTCTGCTATAGCATGTTATATTTACATATTGCATTGCATTGGGTTGGGGGTTTATTTTGTTTAGAGGAAGTGTACTGAAAGGCCTCGAACCTAATTTATTGGAAGCTCAGCTGCAAACTACTGTTTTAGTGTCGCAACTGGTACTACTTGGAGTGTAGGGATGGGTGGGTTGATTATATCCCCACATGGAGTGTAGGGTTGGACGGAGATGGAGTGTAAAGGCTGGTTGGGTAGGATTTCTTGATTGCATATTGGTTACCGTTACTGTTCCTAAGATGGGCTAAAGCTGAACTGATATTGATATTGTAATGGGCTAAGGCCCTAACTGAAACTGAAACTGAAACCGTTACTGCAATGGGCTTAGGCCCAGATTGTGATTGCTTTCTGTCTGTTTGCTTTATATGGTATTACACACTGAGTTTTCGTAAACTCACCCATCTATTTTATCTATACTGGTAATCCCCAGGCATAGGCGAATCAGTACAGCGGAGGACTCAACCGTGGCCACACGACTCATTTCATTCTATTTTAGTAATTAATTATAATTTTGATTTTATTTTGGGGTATTTACGGTAATAATGGCCTCTTTAGATTTTCATGGATTATTTGGGATTTTTATTGTTTTAATTTATAACTGCTAGTAGTAGGGACAATCGAGTTTTCAAAAATCAAACCTTTTAACAAATTGCACACGAATACGCAAACTATTTTTAAAACTTTCGGATAAGTGACATTTTAAAAATTAATAATGTTCTGAAAATAAATAACTTTTTGATAATGATTCACGTTTTGGAAATGAACGACATATCTTAGAATCAATGAAAGGTAATAAAAAGATCACTAATAGAATAGAGGGTTTTTCTTTAATAACAACTTGTTTTATGAAAAACACTTCAATGTAACATCGCCAGATTCGACCATAATGTCTAGGCCGGGTTTGGGGTGTTACATTTAGTGGTATTAGAGCCAAGTTGCAAAACTCGGTTGTGGATTTGGGTTTTAAAACTTGGTTTTTAAAGCACTGGTTTCTGAATGATTTGAAACATTTATATTGAATGTATAGTACATCGAGTCTCCGGCGTCGATCTTGTAAGTTCTCTAAAGCATTTATGTGTTTTAAACTGAAACTAATTTGATACTACAACTACTATAGATAGTACAAACTAAAACTACTTTAGGTAGATTGTATTGAAAACACTCAAGTTAATGTATACTAATACTGTAGTAAAACCGATAGACACTGATAGACACTGCGTTGTGCGAAAACAAACTTTACACTTCTGATACTGCCTCTCATAAGATATCTGTTAGTAAATACTGAAATTGTAAACTGATTCATAAAACTGTTAATACAGATTAACACGAATAGACAATAAGTAGAAGAGGTACTCACAGATGAGGTACAAGAGGTCGTGGTAAAGGCCGTAGAGGTACTCGAGCTGGGTTCTCATCATCTGGCCACATACCTAATTTGGAAACTGGTGAGACGCCGGCTTCACTTGTGACTGAGACTGGGTCTCATGATCGAGTAGCTGGGGACGACGCACTGTCCCAAGCCATGTTAAGGATTCTGGAGAGTGTTGCTAGGCCCAATACTGGAGCTGGAGGCTGAGGGTTAGTTACGAAACGACTCCAGTCCAATGGAGCCGAGATTTTTAAGGGTATTGCTGAGGTTGCCCCTAATGTGGCTGAGTATTGGATAGAGGCCACAGAGAGAATTATGGACGGTCTGGACTGCACCCCCAAGCAAAAATTAAAGGGTGTTGTATTACTGCTTCGAGATGAGGCATATCAGTGGTGGTTCACTATTAAGGAGGGCACTCAGCCTGACCAACTAACCTGGGAGTTCTTTAAGACCACCTTCCAGGGGAAGTATGTGGGGGCCAGTTTTGTGGATGCCCGTAGGATAGAGTTCCTGAATTTAACCCAGGTTGATAGATCAGTTGCAGAGTATGAGGTTGAATTTCTACGACTAAGCCGCTATACGCGGGGCATGGTAGCAACTGGGTATCAGAGTTGCATTCGCTTTGAGGATGGCCTCAAGGATAATCTGAGGGTACTGATAGCTCCACAGAGGGAGCAAGACTTTGCTGCACTGGTCGATAAGGCAAAGATCGTCGAGGAAATGAAGCGCACTGAGTGCCAGAACAGAAAGAGATAGGAATAAGAGGGATTCGGAGCCCTCGAGTTCTGTTCAGAGGCCTAAGAAAAAGGCCAGAGTTGATGGGCCAATCAGAGTTAGGGCTCCTATTACTGCTACTGGACAGCCTCCGTGTACTGACTATGGTGGATACTATCAGGGCGAGTGTTGGAAAAAAACTGGGGCTTGTTTGAGGTGCGGTTCATTAGAGCACCGTATTAGAGATTGCCTGTGGAGGTCCGATCAGATGCAAGCTTCTGGCATGGGTACTACACCACTGAGAGTAGTTCAGCAGTTACCGAGAGGTCGTAGTCAGGCCAAGGGTGGTAACGGTATGGGCCGTGGTCAGAGAGCACCAGGCAGAGGTGCTAGTCACACTGAGGCGAGGCAACCAGCTCTAGTTTATGCATCTTGTCGCCGAGAGAATGGAGATGCTCCGGACGTCATCACAGGTACGTTCTTTATTTATAATATACCTTATACTACACTGATAGATATAGGATCCACTCACTCCTATATAGCTTGTACCGTATCTGAAAACTTGGGTGTACTGGTTGAGAGCACTACGAGTGAGCTCACTGTACTGAGTCTGTTAGGGTAGTCACTAAGGGTTAACAAACTGTTTAGAGATATTCCTTTAGAGGTTCAAGGAGCTATCTTTTTGGCTGATATGATGGAATTGGCTTTAAGAGAACTTGATCTGATACTGGGAATGGACTAGTTAGTCAAACACTGAATGAGCTTAGATTGTGCCACAAAAAGAGTTATACTAAGAACTGAGGACAGCAAGGTAGTCGTAATTAGGGAGTGTCAGAACTACTTATCGAATATGATTTCTGCACTGAGGGCGAAAAAGTTGGTTCCTAAGGGATGTGAGGTGTATCTGGCCTATATCAGTGTTTCAGATTCTGGGGATTCTTCGGTTAAGGATATCAGGATGGTTAAGGACTTTTCGGACGTTTTTCCTAAAGAGCTACCTAGGTCACCTCCAAATCATGAAGTAGAATTTGGGATTGAGCTTCTTCCTACTACAGCTCCGGTATCCATCGCCCCTTATAGAGTGGCACCGAAAGAGCTTGTGGAGTTTAAGGCTCAAATTCAAGAGCTATTGGATCGTGGGTTCATCCGCCCTAGTGTGTCTCCATGGGGGCACCGATTCTATTTGTAAAAAAGAAGGATGGATTCATGCGTATGTGTATTGACTATCGACAACTGAACAAGTTGACCATAAAGAATAAGTACCCCATACTGAGGATAGATGATCTGTTTGATCAGTTCCGAGGTGCTTCAATTTTCTCCAAGATTGACCTCCGATCAGGATATCATCAGTTCAGGGTTAAGGATACTGATGTGCATAAGACAACATTTAGGACTCGATACGGTCATTAAGAGTTCCTAGTGATGCCATTTGGACTGAAGAAAGCACCGACAGCTTTTATGGATCTGATGAAACGAGTGTTCCAGCCCTATCTGGGTCTATTCGTGGTGGTATCTATTATAGACATACTGGTCTATTCGAAAACTGAGGATGAGCATGATGAACACCTCAAAGTGGTTCTGCAAACTTTGTGAGAGAAACAACTGTATGCCAAGTTTAGTAAATGTGAGTTCTGGTTAAGTGAAGTAATGTTTCTGGGACATGTGGTTTCTGCTGAGGGGATTAGAGTCGATCCTTGAATGATTGAGGCTATCTTAGATTGGAAGCAAACTAAGACTATATCTGAGATTCGCAGTTTTCTGGGACTAGCAGGGTATTATCGATAGTTTGTAGAGGGTTTTCTTTGATCGCCGCACCCTTGACTAAGCTGCTACGTAAGGGTGTGCCGTTTAACTAGACTGACATGTAGCAAGACAGCTTTGAGAAACTCAAGACTGTACTGACGGAGGCCTCTATTCTGATACAGCCAGATTTTGGAAAAGAGTTTACTGTCTACAATGATGCATCGCATGTCAGTTTGGGGTGTGTATTGATGCAAGAGGGTAAGATGGTAGCGTATGCGTCTCGTCAGCTTAAGACTCATGAGGCGAATTATCCAACGCATGACTTGGAATTGTCCGCGGTATTTGCATTGAAAATATGGAGGCATTATCGATACTGTGAGAAGTGTATCATCTACACTAATCACAACAGCCTCAAGTATCTCCTCACTCAGAAGGAGGTGAATCTTAGGCAGCGTAGATGGATTGAGCTGCTTAAGGACTACTACTGTACGATCGAGTACCATCCTGGTAAGGCTAATGTGGTGGCCGATGCACTGAGCCGTAGGGTTGTGACTGATCTGAGGGCGATGTTGGCTCGTCTCAGTTTATTTGGTGATGGTAGTCTGTTGGCCAAACTTCAAGTTAAACTGACGTGGGTAGAGCAGATTAAGGGTAAAAAATTGGAGGACGAGTCTTTGGGTCTTCGCTTTCGATAGATTGAGTGTGGAAATAATATGGATTTTGGACTGAATAGCGAAGGGGTACTCTATTTCCATGGGAGAATCTATATACCGAATGATACCGAGTTGAGGTAGTCTATACTGTGAGAGGCGTATAGTAACCCTTATGGGCATATAGTAACCTTTATGCTATGCATCTTGGCGGAAATAAGATGTACCGAGACCTTTGCAAGTTATATTGGTGGCCAGGTCTTAAGAATAAGGTTACAGGTTTTGTGGGTAAATGTCTAACATGTCAGCAGGTTAAGGCTGAGCATCAATTACCTTCGGGGTTGCTTCAACCAGTTAAGATTCCACTTTGGAAGTGGGAGCGAGTGACTATGGACTTTGTTAGTGGGTTACCCCTCACACTCGCTAAGAAGGATTTAGTATGGGTCATCGTGGATTGATTGACCAAGTCTGCCCATATCATACCGGTTTGTACTGACTACTCTCTGCAGAAGATGGCTAAGCTGTATGTGTCTGAGATAGTGAGACTACATGGGGTATCGGTTTCGATAATATCTGATAGGGATCCTCGTTTCACATCTCGGCTCTGGAAAAAGCTACATGAAGCTCTAGGTACAAGATTGGACTTCAGTACTGCGTTCCATCCTCAGACTGACGGTTAGTCAGAGAGGGTGATTTAGATATTGGAGGATATGTTGAGAAGTTGTGTGATTGACTTCCGAGGTACTTGGAAGGATTACTTGCCGCTAGCAGAGTTTGCTTATAATAATAGCTATCAGTCTAGCATTCAAATGGCCCCTTACAAGGCACTATATGGTCGTAGGTGTCGCACACCTTCATGTTGGACTGAGTTGGGCGAGTGACGGGTTCTGGGCCCTAAACTAGTTTCTAATACCAAGGACAAAGTTAGATTGATTCGAGACTGACTAAAAGCGGCATCAGACAGACAGATGTCCTATGCGGATCTGAGGTTTGGACGTAAGGGCAAGTTGAGCCCTAGGTTTATTGGGGTGTACCGCATACTGAAACGTATGGGACTGGTTACCTACCAGTTGGAGTTACATCTAGAGTTAGATCAGATTCACGACGTGTTCCACATCTATATGTTGAGACACTACTACTCTGATCCCACGCATATTGTTCCTGTTGAGGAGATCGAGGTTAGGCCAGATCTGACCTTTGAGGAGGAGCCAATCCAGATATTGGATCACAATGTAAAGGTTCTAAGAAGAAAGTCCATCCCACTGGTTAAGGTTCTTTGGCGTAACCATAGTTATGAGGAGGCCATGTGGGAGCCTGAGGATGCGATGCGATAGCAGTATCCTCATCTGTTCATCAGGTAAAATTTCGAGGCCGAAATTTTCTTTTAGGGGGTAGAGTTGTAACGCCCCAAAAATCCTTTATAATTATTCTCGTATGTTTGTGACACAAATATCTGTCTGCTTCAGTGGTTAAGTGTTCTAGGAGTGTCCGAGAAGTCTTGGGGTTCAAGCCTTAGCTTGGGCAAAATCTTGTTTTTAATTGAGTAAACCCCTATCTTTAGCCAGTTATAAATAAATATTAGAAAAACATGTCAAAATGGGCCTGCTGGTCTGGTGGTTAAGTAGAGTGGCAAAGTATTGGTGGTCTTGAGTTCGAGTCCTGGTATGCGCAAGGGAGTGTTTTATTTTGCTACTAGTGTCGTGTGGGTGTTTTAGTCTAACCGAACTACTGTAGAGTTGTAGTGGAATTTGAATTAGGTGGTTGAGGGAGGGATGGATGATTTTGAGGGATTTGGGGAGAAAAATATGGGAATTTAAGGATAGTGGGAGAGTTGGTGCCGAACTTGAACTCTTGTTTCTCAATATTTTGGCTCTGGGTTGTACTTTCTCTCCATTTCAGTTTTCTGTCGACTGTTTTCACTTCTTGGGGCTGAATTTTTGCTAAGGGTTTCTGCTATTTTTTTGTTTTGTTTCGTTCTCTTTCTTTTCTGAATTTGTTCTTCTCTACGGCAAAGGTGTTTTCCCCAAACTGTTGTTGTCATTTTCTCTCTTTTTCTCATTTGTTCTTTTACATTGGCCGAATATTGTTAGGTGATTCTCGGCTACACCTTTAGTTTCCCCTCGGATTTATCCTTCCCTCGACAGACGATTATTCCTCCACCCTTGCCGGTTCTGTTTCTGCTTTGGTGTTCCTCTCTGTGCCGATTTTTTCCCATAGTTGTCGTTCTCTTCATATTTGTTCTTTGTCGAATTGTTGTGCCTTTGGCCTTTGCCTTTGGTTTATTTGTCGATAGTTCCTTTCTCTGTATGCAGTCTTGCGGTTTTGGTAAGTTTGAGTTTCGATTTGGTTCAAACTGTTCATGCGATTATTTGTTAATAAGGGTTCGATTGGATTGCAGGAGCTTAGTGATCATTCGTTCTCAATGGTTTAAGTATGTAGGGCCTCGATTGTTCAAACGAGGCAACTAGTTGTCGACTAAGTGATTAATTATTTTCGATTAGGTTCATTTTAAATTTGGTTGACATGCGGCTAATCGAATGTTTGTGGTTGAACTTAGATTTGGAGTGATCAAGGACTATGTGCGCGTGTTCGTAACCAGGTGTGTAAACCCGACTCTTAAAATAGAAATCGGTGAAAAGCCGAAAAACATGAAAAGTCGACACCACACGGGCGTGCGTGCCCATATGGGCATGCAACATGGGCTTGTGGGCCCATTTTCACTGTTTAACTCCTAAGGTTGCACGAGTCACCCGAGTCGACTGTGGACCTACTGTAGGGTCGGTAAGCGTACCTAGACCCCTAATTGATTGGATTGACTGTATGACTGATATGAATAAGCATGATAATGTTCCACTGATTTGATACTGTATGCCCTGACTACATGTATGATATTCTGTTATAGCATGTTATATTTACATAGTGCATTGCATTGGGTTGGGGGCTTATTTTGTTCGGAGGAAGTGTACTGAAAGCCCTCGAGCCTAATTTACTGGCAGCTCTGCTGCAAACTACTGTTTTAGTGCCGCAACTAGTACTACTTGGAGTGTAGGGATGGGTGGGTTGATTATATCCCCACATGGAGTGCAGGGTTAGACGGAGATGGAGTGTAGAGGCTGGTTGGGTAGGATTTCTTGATTGCATATTGGTTACCATTACTGTTACTGAGATGGGCTAAAGCCCGAACTGATATTAATATTGTAATGGGTTAAGGCCCTAACTGAAACTGAAACCGTTACTGAAATGGGCTTAGGCCCAGATTATGATTGCTTTCTGTCTGTTTGCTTTATATGGTATTACACACTGAGTATTCATAAGCTCACCCATCAGTTTTGTCTGTACAGATAATCCCTAGACATAGGCGGATCGGTGTAGCAGAGGACTCAACGGTGGCCACATGACTCATTTCATTCTATTTTAGTAATTAATTATAATTTTGATTTTATTTCGGGGTATTTACTGCACTAATGGCCTCTTTGGATTTTCATGAATTATTTGGGATTTTTATTGTTTTGATTTATAACTGCTAGTAGTAGGGACAATCGAGTTTTCAAAAATCAAACCTTTTAACAAATTACACACTAATACGCAAACTATTTTTAAAGCTTCCACGATAAGTGAAGTTTTGAAAATTAATAACGTTCTGAAAATAAATAACTTTTTGATAATGATTCATGTTTTGGAAATGAACAACACATCTTAGAATGAATGCAAGGTAATAAAAAGAGGACTAATAGAATAGAGGGTTTTTCTTTGATAACAAATTGTTTTATGAAAAACACTTCAATGTGACATCGCCAGATTCAACCATAACGTCCAGGCCGAGTTTGGGGTGTTACAAGGTCAGTCGGTACGTGTTAATAAAATCTATAGGAGGTGCCCGCTAGAGATTCAAGGTGTTTTGTTTCTGGCTAATCTGATGGAGTTACCATTCAAGGAGTTTGATTTGATACTGGGAATGGAAAGGCTCGTGCAGCATCGAGTCAACTTAGATTGTGCTACAAAGAAGGTAACTCTTAGATCTGAGGATGATATGGAGATTATTATGGTTGACAAGTGTTGAGATTACCTTTCCAATGTGATCTCTGCTCTAGTAGCCAAAAAGTTAGCTCGAAAAAGGTGTGAGGCTTTTCTGGCTTATGTGCATGACTCAAGTTCTGTTTGGAATCATTTGTTGGGGATATTCGATTAGTTTGAGATTTTTTGGATGTTTTTCCGAAGATATTGTTGGGGTTGCTTTTGGATAGATAGGTTGAGTTCGGTATTAAGATTTTTCCTAGTATAGCTTCAGTGTCCATTGCTCCTTATGACATGGCACCAAAGGAGCTTAGGAATTGAAAGCTCTACTTCAGGAACTTCTTGATCGAGTGTTCATTAGACTTAGAGTGTCCCCTTGAGGAGTAGCACTTCTTTTCATGAAGAAGAAAGATGATACTATGAGGATGTGTGTGGACTACTGCCAATTCAATAAATTGACGACAAATAATAAGTACCCACTTTTGAGGATTGATGACTTGTTCAATCAGTTTCGTGGGGCATTTGTATTCTAAAAGGTTGATCTTCGTTCTGGGTACCATCAGCTAAAGGTTAAAGAGGCTGATGTAAATAAGACCACCTTTAGGACTCGTTTTGGGCATTACAAGTTCCTTGTCACGCCCTTTAGTTTAACGAATGCTCCAATCGCATTCATGGATCTTATGAATCAATTTTTCTAGTCATATTTAGATCAGTTCATCGTGGTTTTCATCGATGATATTCTGGTATACTCTAAGACAGAGGATGATCATGATGAATATCTTAGAGTGATTCTGTAGATACTTTGTGAGAAAAAGTTCTACACTAAGTTAATCAAGTGTGAGTTCTAGTTAAGGGAGGTCACTTTTCTGGGATATGTGGTTTCTGCTGAGGGAACTCGAGTTGGCTTTAAAAAGATTAAGGCTATGCTTGAGTGGAAACATGTTAGGAATGTATCTGAAATCCAAAGCTTTCTTTGTTTAGTGGGGTATTATCGGAGATTTTTTAAGGGGTTCTCGCTTATCGCAGCTCCTTTGACTAAATTGTTGCGTAAAATACATCTTTTTTGTTGACCGGTAAGCAGCAAGCGAGCTTTGAGAAGCTTAAATCTGTTTTGACTCAAGCACCCATTTTGATATAGTCTGAATCTGATAAAGAGTTTGTATTGTAGAGTGATGCTTGTCATGTTGGGTTGGGTTGGGTTGTGTTCTGATGCAATACGATAAGGTAGTGGCTTACGTATCATGATAGATTAAGTCATATGAAGACAACTATCCCACGTACGATCTTGAGATGGTTGCGGTTGTCTTCGCTTTGAAAATCTGAAGGCACAATTTGTATGGTGAAAGATGCATTATTTGCACTGATCACAAGAACCTCAAGTATCTCCTTACTCAGAAGAAGTTGAATCTTAGGCAACGTAGATGGATTGAGTTGCTTAAGGACTATGATTGCACCATTAAGTATCATCTTGGTAATGCCAATGTAGTGATCAGTGCTCTTAGTCATAAATCAATGTTTAATTTGAGGGCGATGTTTGCTCACCTAAGTCTATTTGATAACGGTAGTCTGTTAACTGAATTGCAAGTTAAGCCGGCTTGGATTTATCAGATTCAGGTTAAACAATTAATGGATGGTTCTCTGATTCTACAATTTCAACAGGTTGAAGAAGGTAGGACTTCTAATTTTAGGTTAAATAGTGATGGGGTTCTGTGTTTTAGAGGTCAGGTTTATGTGCCTAATGATACTAAGTTGAGGCAATCTATTCTATGAGAAGCATATAGTAACCCCTATGCCATGCATCCTAGTAGAAATAAGATGTATCAAGATCTCTAAGAGTTATGTTGGTGGCCCGGTTTGAAATGAGAGGTAACTGAGTTTGCCTTTCGTTTTTCTGACGTGCCATCAAGTTAAAGCTAAGCACCAACTACCTTTGGGTTTGCTCAACCTGTTAAGATTCCCTTTTGGAAATGGCGACGTGTAACTATGGACTTCGTTAGTGGGTTTCCTTTGACACACACTACGAAGGATTATGTTTGGGTCATTATGGATTATTTGACCAAGTTTGCTCATTTTGTTTTGGTTAGGATTGACTATTCTTTGTAAAAATTGACTAAGCTGTACATTTTCGAAACCGTTAAACTTCAAGGGGTTCCAGTCTTGATTATCTCTGATGGAGACCCTCGTTTCACTTCTCAATTTTAGAAGAAACATCATGTGGCTCCGGGTACTCGGTTGGACTTTAGTACTACATTTCATCCTCAAACTGATAGGTAATCTGAGAGAGTGATTTAAATTCTGGAGGATATGTTATAGATTTGTGTAACCTACTTCCATGGTAGGTGGGAGGAGTTTCTACCACTGGCTGAGTTCACTTATAATAACAACTTTCAGTCCAGTATTTAGATGATACCTTACGAGGCTTTGTATGGCCGTAAGTGCCGTACCCCTTTCTGTTGGATGAGTGGGTTGAGAGGTAGATTATGAGTCTTGAGTTGGTTTCTGAGTCTAAGGGCACGGTTAGACTGATTCGAGATCGTCTTAAGGTAGCTTCTGATGGACAGAAGTCTTATTTGGATTTAAAGAGGAGAGATATCGAGTTTTCTATGGGTGATCAAGTTTTTCTTAAGGTATCTCAATGGAAGAAAGTTCTTCGATTTAAATGTTTGAATAACCTAGGTTCATTAGGCCTTATTGGATTCTAAAACGTGTTAGGTCAGTTGCCTATCAGTTAGAGCTACCTCTGGAGTTAGATCATATTGACGATGTGTTCCATGTCTCTAAGTTGAGGTAGTATCGGTCTGACCTATCTTATTTTGTATTTGTTGAGGAGATTAAGGTAAGATCAGATTTGACCTTTGAGAAGAAGCCAGCTCAGATTCTTGATCGAGAGGTTAAGGTCTTAAAGAGGAAAACCATTCCTTTGGTAAATGTTCTGTGGTGGAACCATGACACTGAAAAAGCCACTTGAGAAACTAAAGACTCAATTTGACAACAATATCCACATCTGTTTGAATTAGGTAAAATTTCAAGGTCAAAATTTCTTTTAGGGGGAGAGTTGTAACGCCTCAAAAATTTAAATTTTTGATTTGTTAAAGTCTGTTTTAATTAAGAATCTGTTTCAATGGTTAAAGGCCTTAATTGTGTGTTTGAGGTCATGGGTTCAAATCTCACTTTTGGAAAATTTTGTTATTTTTGTTCCTATCCCTATCTCTGTTCATCTCACTTTAATATTATTTTCGCTCAAGTTGTGATAGAATGAGCTTGTTGGTTCAGTGGTAGGGTGTTAGCTTACCCTTTGGTTCTATGTTTGAATCCTTCCAAGCGCAAGCAATAATATTTTTGTTATGACCCTATATGTCTCATTTTTAGGGTAGAGTTTGAACTGAATTAGAACTCTAAGGGACTTTGGGTGGTTATTAGAAAATTTGGTTAGTGGGAAATATGGTTATTATAAAAAAAGGTAATTAGATATTTTGTCCCCAAAAATTCTCCCACTCCTTTCACGTTTCTATTGTTGGTTTTTCCCCAAAAATTTTCTCTTCAATTTCACGTCTATATTGTTCCATTTTCTTCTCTATTTAATTTTGTGTCTCTATCCCTTCTTATTGGGTTCTTTCACGTTGCTATACATTCTTTCTCCTTTCCTGTTACTATTAATTTTTGAAACATTAATACTTGTTCTGTCGGCTGCAATTACTATGGGTAAGGCTTATTCGTTCTTTACTCTATTTGTTGATTATAATTGTTTTTTTGGAACCATGCTAGGGTTGTGTTAGATTTGTATTTTGTATTATTTAAATTCTAATCCATTTTTAGGGGAAGAACAAGAGGTAATCGGTGGTCCTCCAGTGAGTTAGGAGCATGTGGTGGTTGATTTGTTTGGGTAAGTGACTAAACACCCAAGAAAGGGTTTGATTTTTTTTGATTTAGTGATACTTATGTTGCATTTTGATCGAAAGTGTTAGTGGGAAATTAGTAGTTCGTTGCTAATTAGTTGAGTAAAATTAATTTTTAGGTTTTGGAAGTCTTAGGATTGAATTCATCTCAGAAAATACCCAGGTGTGTATCGTAAATGGATAAAAGCTGAAAAACTAAACTGCCAATGCCACATGGCCACAGACAGCCATGTGCCAGATCGTGTGAGCCATATGGTCTGGACCAAGTAAGATGTGTGGGCCACATGAGCTGACCAAGTAAGTTGTGTGGGCCACACAAGCGTGTCGGCCAAAATTCAAAACATTTTCCCTAGGGTCTGTACAGTATAAATTTGCCTATAAACCATGATTTTTGATACTATGTTACTGTCTAATATGGCTAGTAAATGCATGAGTAGTATATTATATGTGATAGCATGATCTGTTATATGCTAACTATGATCTAAATCTTATGTGAAAAGCATGTATGCCATACACGTATGTGATATATGTATAGTTTTGCATATGCATTGGGGTGGGAAAATATGTTTATGGAAGAAGTGCTGACAATTTAATTTATCTGCCTAATTTGGTGGCTTAGCCATGTATATCTATATTTGGTGGTATATCGCCTATTGATCTGGCAGCTAGGCTGCAAATATTCTGAAAAGTCTCATATAGACACTAATTAGTGTGTAGGGTTGGTTAGGTATTTAAGACCCTAAATCGTGTACAGGGATGGTCTGTTATGGTGTGTAGTGAATTATGCATATGTTTCTGTTTCTGTTTATGAAATCTGTTTGATTTGTATCTGAACGCATGTCTGGAATTGTATCTGCTGTTTAAAATATAGTAAGTTACACACTGAGCTTGTAAGGTCACTCTTTGTTTGTTTGATTCTAAAGTAAACCACAAAGTTAGGCGGGTGTAGCACCCATAACCTGTTCCGTTGCCAAATTAGGGTTATGGAGTATTACTATACATTTCAGAACATTCAATAACAATAACATCTAGTTCATTGGAATAATTAACAATATTTTTTTTGAATGATTCAGTTTGAAGTAAACATACACTTATGTAGCCTAAATTGGGCCTACGAGGCCTAAAAATAGTTTAAGAATAATCATGGATCATTTCGAAGCAAATCAGAAAGTTTGGGGGAAAACAGAAAAAATTTAAATAAACAGGGGTCATATGGCCGTGTGACAGCCCATGTCTCAGGCCGTGTGTGCCCAAAATTTATCAAAATCATACTCATTTTCATCCATTTGCTTAGGTACCTAAATCATAGTCAATCATTCAATCTCATAGGTCATTAAACACCTCTAATAATAATCAATTCATTAAAATACAACCAACTTAAGTGCGTAACCAATGTGCCATCATTAACACCACAATATTTCATAACAAATCACTTCCATAATTGCATATACAAGATACAATTTACATATCAATGTCTATATTCACTTCATTTCATATCATAACTCAACTTAGTATCATTGTAGATAATTTTTTTCCAACAAATTCAACTACAATAAAACTTGCATTTTCCATAGGTTATTCAAACATACCATCACAAGTTAAAAGTATACTTTCACAACAAGTACTAATACTACATATCCAAAAGGTCCTATTACATGCCATATAACCCAAACCAAAATCAAAGTCTACCAAGATTCCCGGATAGTGTGATTTCTCGTGTTGATCCGGCCTTCCGAGTCCACAAAGTGTAATCTACAAGAATAAACAAAATACAAGTAAGCTTGCATAAAGCTTAGTAAGTTCGTTTGATTAATCGATAAACTTTTCCAATTTAAACATAATAATCAACTTGTAATCAAACAATGAATTTCCGGTGAACCTCAACCTTTGTTGAATGTATGCTATTCAGTACAGTATTTCAGTGTTTATTTCTGATCATCGATACAGAAGATCTTATTCAATATGATCAGTGGATAATACTGATTTCAACAAACATTTAGTATAATCAATAAACATTGCTCTTTTGAGCACATTCAGTAGATATTGCTCGTTTGAGCACATTCAGTAGATATTGTAACAACCCATTTTTGGGTCAAATCGAAATAGTGGTTTCGGGACCACAAATCTGAAGTAGAAATATTTATTTTATTATTTCTTTAAGGTCTACAACATGATAGAATGATTGTGTGAAAATTTTGTTAAGAACTTTTATCGATTGAGTACTCAATTTGTCTAGAAGGACTAAATTGCAATAGGTGCAAAACTTGAATTCTATAAGTTAAAGGTGTCTTATTGCAATGAATTTTTAACTGGAAGTCCTTATGTAGTAATTAGACCATTATACTTTAGGGTGGACAAAAATGGACATGGCTAGGTAAAATTTTAAAGTTATGCATTAAGGGTATTTTAGTAATTTGGTAAATAAAGACAAAATTAACTAAATAAAAGTGTCCATCTTCTTCAATTTAGTCCCCCATAGCCAAAATTCTCAAGAAGCCATAGCTAGGGTTTTTGGCCAAGCTTTCAAGCTCGATTGTAAGTTCGTTATTGTCCCGTTTTTAATGATTTCTATATTTTTGAGATCGTTGTAACTTGATCTACCTATTCCAAGGACTAATTTGAGAGAAAGTTAAAGTCCAAAATTTTACCCATGTTGAATATGCATTTATTTTGATGTTTGATGATAGAAAAGACATGTTTATAGTTAGTTAAACAACATTTGTAAAGTGATTTTCTGTAAAAAGGTCAAATAGGGACTTATTTATAAAAGGTTATAAAATGTGTAGAAAAGTGTGAACAAATGAAAAATGTGGGCTGTTATGAGTACAAGTAATATTCGGCTAGGCTTCTGTTGTGATGAAATTGAATGAAATTCATTTTACGAGCCTAGGGACTAAATTGTAAAATGTTAAAATGTTAAGGGCAAAAATGTATTTTTTCCATAAGGTGTTTTTGGGTTATATTGAATAATGTGATGATTAAATAAGTTAAATGTGGTATTATAGATCAAGAAAAATGAAGTTTAGGTCTAGATCGGTGGAAAAATAGAGTAATTAACGAATAGATCATTTATGTCGTTTTTGTAACCGAAGTAAGTTCATATGTTAAATAAGCATCTTTATAATTGTATTTTAAATACTTTAATATTGCATAAATTGTATGAACTGCTCTACGGACATGTTCGACAATGATTCAACAAGCAAGGAATAGATTAGGATACAAGTGACATGTCTCTAGGGTATTATGTTATGTGATTCGGGTGCTGGTCCTGTACGTTCTACCGGTGGCTGAGTATTCTGGCATATGTTGCGGTTACTTGATAGCTTGTGTGAGCAGCACCGTGTAGCTACGTCTTGACTGACAGCTTGTGTGAGCAGACCCGCTGATGGCTCGAGAGCGAGCATATACATGTGTATTGATAAAGAGGTAGCAATGGCTACATATGTGACACTTTGTGTGAGAGCTTTTTCGGGTATCCGATATTATTCCAAGTGGTTCAACGGGTATGCCAAAGATGAGGATAAGTGTGAAATTATTACAAGATAGCACATGTATGTACGTAACACTTGTGATGGTTGAATTCACAAAATGGTGAATCATTAGAAAGATGTGATTTAGTAAATTATGTCCATGAGATTTATTGCAAATTACATTATTTTATATTATGTCACTTGCATGGTAATGTATGGTAAGATCTGCTTATTTCTTGCATATGAGCTTACTAAGCTATATAGCTTACTTCGTTTTATTTTTCCACGTTTTATAGTGTTACCAAGCTAGCTCGGGTTGGAGATTGTCGGAGATCACATCACACTATCGAACCGTCATTTTAGGTATCGATGATCTTAACATTTTGAGTATATAGCATGTATAGGGACTTGGTCATTTTGTTATATGTGTCATTATGAATGTGGCCAAATGTATTGGCTTGTAATTGTCAAAGGCTTGATTTGGTTTTTGGCCTAGATTGGCTCATTTTGGTTAAATTGGTTGTAAGCTTATATATATACATATGCATGTATGTGCCAACATCCTTGGTGATGTAGTTTATATTAATTCACTAAAGGTTGATTGTGGCCTAATGACTTATGGTGAATGGATGAGTTTAGTTCATTGCTATGCTAGAGTAACTTGATAAGTTAATGCAAGTGGAAAGTAGTCTTAGTGGTGTTTTTGTATGTGAAATTGGTATATTTGATTTGGCATAATGAAATTTCATGAGCATGATAGATGATGGTATTGATTTGACATGTATTGGCCATGATTGTGGATATTTGTTTGCCTAAGTATACCATGATTCATGCCATTGAATTTATGTATGTGTATGTGTTAATGAGGGTGGCAAATGGCTTGGTAAATAGCCTTTATTTTGTCCACAGGCCTGTTCCATAGGCATGTGTTTTGGTCGTGTGTCCTCAACAGCTTAATTTTGAGAAACAGAATGCTCAGGACTGAGCACATGGGCAGAGACACGGGCGTGTGTCTCAGCCATGTAAGGGACACGGCCTTAAGCACGGGCGTGTGTTCTGACCGTGTGAAGTCTGCACCAATTTATGAAAATTTAATTAACCATACGGCCTAGCACATGGGCTTGTGACTCGGCCGTGTGACTTCAATTTGTTCATGCCTTGCAAGTCAGAGAGTTACACGAGTTAGGGACACGGGCGTGTGTGACCACACGGGTGTGTGACCCTTGTACATGGAAAAAATTTTCTAAGTTCTGTAAAAATTTCCTAAGTTCTCGGTTTAGTCTCGAAGTACTTCCAAAGCATGTTTTGGGCCTTGTAGGCTCGCATTAGGGACTTTATGATTGAATATATGTAACATCCTGAATCTATGGGGCTTTGCATTTGATGTGTTGTGATGTGATGTTATGCTTAATGTGGCAATTAGGGTGTTTAAGGGGTTCAGATTGGGCTCAGGGTTAGGCCGAGGCTTTAATCGAATTTTCTGTTTGGACATTCTAGTGGAAAGCCAGTTAGGATAGGGCTTAAATGATATTATTTGTGAATTAAGACACAAAATGGGCTTGTGGCCCAGTAGGCAGTGGCATTACTTAGGGGCTATGAGGTGGCGTGATAAGCAGTAAGGGAGGTCTAAGGTTCGAGTCGCATTACCCATCTATTTTAACTAATTTTGGCGTCAAGGGAGAGCAGAGTTGGAGTTGGCTAGAATGCTTGAAATTAGGAAGAATAATTGATGGATAATGTGGAAATATGGCTGATAAAGTAACTGATAAAAGGAAGGAAGAGGTGGTGTTATCCATGCCACTTGAGGATGAGTGATCAGATGTAAATAAGGGAGAAAATCTAGGAATTATCCAGTGAGCTAGGAGGTGGCCGAATTTCAAACTCCAAGGGGGAGGGGGAATCGGTTTTAATGTGGCTAAGGGGTGCCGAAATTTCCCTGTTAGTAGGGTGAGTTTTGAGTTTTCAAAGAGGGCATTTTTGGCTTTTGTGTAGTAAGTGCCGAAATTTGGTTTAAGTGGGGGGGGAATATCTTTTTATTTTCGGCATTAGGGTTATATTCTCCCATTCTCTTCTTCAATTTTGGCATTTGGGTTTTTTCTCTCATTCTTTCCTTTCATTCTCTGCCAAAGCCGAAATTCCTAATCCTATTCTCTCATCTCCACTTTTATGCAAAAGCCGAAATTCCAGTGTTTTCTCTGCTTTCATCTCCATAGCCGAATACCCTTGGCTATTCCCTTCTCTTTGCCGATTTCTTCATCAAAGCCGAATCTTCATAGATCTCTTGAGATCGTCTTTTCTTTCTGATCTTCTCAAAAGCCGAAATTCCCTAGGAGTTGCCGAATTCTCTGTGTTAAGGTAACCGATTTCTTCTGTTCTTTTTTCTTCTCTTCCGATTTACGGAGGCCAAAGCCGAAAGGCTAATTGGCGTGGTAAGATTACCCTTGGAGTAAAGTTTTAATTGTTCTCGTGTTCTTATTTTGGGGTGACACATCGGGAATCGAAGTAGAACGTCTAAATCTAAAAGCTGGAAATCGCTAGTCTCTAAACTCCATCTCTTTCGAGATTTCAAGGTAAGAGGTTCTCGTTAGATTTTCGCTAGGTTCGTTTACCGTAATTGCGATTGTAACCTTATGATATGGATTAACAACCATATGTTGTGATGGTAGCAACAGATAAGGTCTTTTGATGGAATCACATGTCGATTAGGCGAAGGGGGGATTGGATCTGTAAACCCAATCCCCAAGTTTAAGAAACGAGCGGTGTCAGCAGTACAGGATTGGCCACAGGGTTGTGTACCGGCGTCAGAACAAAACTTTAGACAGTTAGCAGTCATATTGGCTCCTGATAGTGTCGACATAGAAGGTCTCGTCTTGACTGTAATCAGGTGTGTAGATCTCTATCACACTAATTAATCTGTACCATATATGTTACGGGCTAAAAGCCGGAAAAAGGCTGTATGGACAGTCGTATTACCCGAAAAGGGTAGGCAAAGGATGCCAGGTACGTAATCGTAGAAACTTCTCTATGTGTATCGATGTATGTGATAGTCTGTGCTCGTTTAAATAGTATATTGTTTGATTCTGCATGGATGTATGCATGGGATGGGATTAATATGATGAAGGGGAAGAGCATGTTTATAGGTCACTTGGTGATTGGTGGTTAAACCACGAATTATAAAGTTAGGTCACAATAGTGATCGGTGGCTAAGCCACGTTAAATTTATTCCTGACTGTAAGGAACAGGCAGCATGACTGTCGATTTGGTGTGTAGCGGTTGATGGGTTGATTATAGAAATCCCCAAGCTGGTACGGGCTGGTGTGTAGAGGATGGACTATTAGGTTGGGTTGGGCCACGTTGCATATAAATATTCTGTTGCCATTGTGTATGGGCCAAGGCCCATAATGTGTTTGTGGGCCTCAAGCCTTTTATGTGTTTTTGGGATTTGCACACTGAGTCTTGGTGACTCACCCTTTATTTTCCTAAACCTTTCAGGTGAGCAGTAGATCGTGGACATGGGAGCCGAGGTGGACTCGAGGGGCCATCTAGTCTTTTATTTTCATAAACTATTTCCGGTTTTACTTTAAGTTTTAATTTGGGACTATTTATGTAATAAGGCCTCCATAGCTTAGGTTATCGATTTATATTTATTGATGTTTACATTTATAAATTTATGTTCAAAGTTTTTACTTATACGAAGAAATAAAATGGGAATTTCAAACAAGTTTAAAAAAAAAACCACAAAGGTTTTCTGCCAATAACACTTATTTAACGAATACTTACATAAACAAACCGAGATTTCAAATCCCTTCAAAGCAAAGTTTTTAACATTTAACCCGTAACATACCAGATCTGGTCATGGCGTTTGGGCCGGGTTTGGGGTGTTACATTTTGGTATCAGAGCCCGGTTGCAAAACTCGGGCTGTGAAATGGGTCTAGTAGTGTTTTGTAAAATTGATGTGAATTTGAGAAAAATTCTTTGGGTTAAGATTTGGCCTTCGAGTCTACCAGCACCGGATCCACGCAGGTAAGTATTCTAACTCTTGATGTGATATGCATGTTTGGTTTGATGGGCTTGATGGACGTAGACTAGTATGTTAGGCATTAATGGACTTTAGGCTTAGTTTAAACAACTTTTCAAATTCATAAGACTTAATCTAATGAAACTTGTCCGTAAACAAATCGCTGGGTTAGGGTGTGGCAACAGGCATGCGCATGTCTAGGATTGGATTCAGGGAGAGCTTGGTACTTAAGCGGTCCTAGTGACTCATCTCCTCTTCGCTGGAATCCTACCTGGTGCGTAGTGATTGTTCACCTTAGCCATGAGGACTTGTTGACGGGTCAAAATTTATAATTAAAACCCAAAAGGGACCAACCACCCTACTTTGCAAAATTACTAAAATAACCCCTAGTTTTGAAAATACCAAAACACCCTCGGTTTTATAAATTAGCCAAGCTTTGCAAATTTACCTGAAAAAACCCTAGATTTACAAAACTACCAAAATTTTTGAAATTACGGAAACACCCCCAGTTGGCAAAATTACCAAAATACCTATGTTTTGCAAATTTACCCAAAAACCCCTAGATTTCCAGAAGTACCCGGTTTGCAAAATTAAATCTTCCAAAATACCCCTGTTTTAAAAAAAACCAAAATACCTCTATTTTGAAAAATCACCGAGATACCCTATTTTGGAAATTACAAAAAATACCCTATAGGACAAAATTACGGAAATACCCTCGGGTAGTGAAATGACGAAAATACCCTTATGTGATGAATGTGAGTTCATGGATGCTACTTGTATGCTGATGTATGATGGTTGAATGTATGTGGTTCCTAGAACTAGGAGATACAAATTTGAGACTGAAACCTGCAGATATAATTTCGAATTCGAAAGAACTACTCTTGAAACTACTGTTCATAAGATTGTTCGTGGTTAATTAGTGAAAGAAATTAAGAATTCATAAAATTTCTAATCAGATAAACGCGAATCGATAGAATGAGTACAAGGGGTCGTTGTAACACCCCAAACCCGACCAAAACGCTACAACTGGATCTGGCGTGCCACGGAAAAGAAAATGTTGTTGAAACCGATTTGTCGACTTATTTTAGATAGAAAACCGATGTAAGTTTTTGGAGAAACGCCGATGTATTTTTGTATCGTGTAAAACTTGTTAAAACTTGGTTTGAAAAAAACTTAGTTGTCATATTGTTACTCCGTAATAATTACTTAATCATTGTATATAAAGAAAACAAGTATTTAGTTTAGCTCTTGAAAACCCCCAAAACATAGTTTAAACATCATATTAAATAGAAACTATAAAATCGACTAAATAAAAGAACCCAAAATAAAACTTAGGCGGCCTTATTACAACGCTGAAACCCCAAATTAGAGGAAATAACTAAGTCCGAAAAGAAAACTTTGAAATAAATAAATAAATGCTGAGCATGGCCACCTCGAGTCCACTCCGGCTCCATATCCACGATCTAAGTCTGATCTGCAAAAATGTAAAGGAAAGGGGTGAGTCACCGAGACTCAGTGTATAAATCCCCTCCCAAGGAAATCATGCTCTTACACAAGTTCAAACAATAATATGCAAGTCATGCAACCCACCTAAGTATCCATCCGGGTCTCCCGAATCTACCCCTTGTGGTACCAAACCACTGGTGGTGCCAAACCACTGGTAACCGAAGTTACAAAATAAACATATGTGGTACCAAACCACTGGTGGTGCCAAACCAATGAGACTTAGTCACAATTTTGTAATATGTGGGGCCAACCCACTGTGTGATACCAAACCACTGGTGACAGTCTGATAGATCATACTTCTCCCTCCACTCATCACCCATGGCATATACTCATGAAATCAATATCAGTATGATCATGCTTAACAGGTTAAATCACATTTACGGAATAACAACTTACCCGACATCCTCGCTTTTACCCACAAGGGTATTTTCGTAACTATTGCCGTCATTCCGGCTTTTAAACAACACATAACATAAAACATACTACGTAAGAGAGTGTGTAAGAGTTACACACCTGGTTTTTGTACTACCGCTTTTACTGCTTCTACGCTTCTTTGGCGTTGGGTTTACAGATCCAACCCCTCCTATTGCTCGGCTGTTATTAGCGGCCATAATAACCCTTTGGTCACTAAACCATTTAGATCGATGAGATCTAATAGATAATAATAGCTTTTAAAAGAATTCTACCTAACTATCGAATCCCGAAAGGTCCTTACGAACTCGTCACCTTCCAACCTACATTCGGCCAACACCCATTTATTATACCAATCCCTTAAACGCAATTATATGAGTACCATAACATATTCGGCCAACCACAAATAGACAAGAAAGGCCATTCGAACAAACCTACCATCAACCACCCACCTTCGGCTTTCCAAAATCGGCACTTTTGGCTGTAGCAGAATAGGATTCGGCTTCTAGGGATACAAAGTGAAATCGACAGGCCTTAAACAAGTGTTTCGGGTTAGATCTTAATGAAAGAAAGAGTGAAATTGCATAGAATAAAATCCCGAAACTTACCGGATTACTATGGAGTATGCGGCTTATGGTGCACCTTCGGGAAAACTAAACCACCCTTGTAGATTCGGCTATGGAGGAAGATGATGGGGACTAGGGTATTCGGCTTTGGAAGAAAAGAATGAAGAGAAGAATGTGTTGGAGAGTTGCGGCAAAGAAAAGAATTTGAGAGAATAGGAGAAGAGAATTTTTGACTAGAAGAGTAAGTGAGAAAGAAAGAAAAGAAATCAAATGGAAAAGATGAACACTAGGCTTCAAAATTTCGGCAATACACAAGCACACACTCAGAGTTGGATATTCGGCCAACTCTCTCCCTCCTAATAACTTTATCCATCAATTATCATATCCCTTATCCATTTAATCCTTATCTTTCATAATTATCATCATTTATCACTTAAAAATAAAAGAAATAAACTCCTAAAATGTAGCCTAATTGCCGTCCACCCCCTTTCCCTTCTCAGTGCCGAAAATTGACCCATCCATTTGGGCCCCAAGCGGCCACACTAGGCCCAAACTCCTCCCCCTTGTGACGCCACCTTAATGCTCATCTAAAGCACCTCAAATTTTTGGGCCACAAGCCCAGCTTGCTACTAAACATAATAATTTAAATTAAATTACTACTAACACTATTTTTAATCATTTTAACCCAGATCTTAAGCCCAAACCTGAGCCCAATACACACCTTAAAGCCTTAGCCTACTAACTTAGCCATGCAACATACCAAATGCATAGACCCACAAAATCAGGATATTACAGTTCTACCCCCTTAAAATAAATTTCGACCTCGAAATTTACCTTGTCAGAAAAGTTGAGGGTATTGCTACAGCATAATATCCTCCGGCTCCCATCTCGCTTCCTCCGATCCATGGTTTCGCCATAGTACCTTTACTAAGGGAATAGATTTCCTACGCAAAACCTTAACATCCCGATCTAGAATCTGCACTAGTCCTCTTCAAAAGATAAGTCTGGATTCACCTCTATCTCCTCCACTGGCACAACATGTGATAGATCCGAGCGATAGCGTCTAAGCATGGAAATATGGAACACGTCGTGGATTTGACTCAACTCAGGTGGCAACTCAAGCTAGTACGCCACTAGTCCCACTCGTTTCAACACCTGATAAGGCCCGATAAACCTAGGGCTCAACTTGCCTTTCCTACCGAACCATAGAACCTTCTTGCATGGCGACACCTTCAGGAAAACCTTATCACCTTCCGCAAACTCTATATCCTTCCGCTTAAGATTGGCATAAGACTTTTGCCTATCCGAAGCCTCCTTCAAACGAGCTCGAATCACCTTCACCTTATCTTCTGTTTTCGTAACCAACTCCGGACCCAACAACTGCCTCTCCCCCAACTCCGTCCAACACGTAGGGGTACGACACTTTCGACCATACAACGCCTCGTATGGTGCCATCTGAATGCTTGCCTGATGCCTATTATTGTACGCAAATTCTGCCAACGGTAAGAAGTCTTCCCAACTACCCTTGAAATCCAAGACACATCCCCTTAGCATGTCTTCCAAGACTTGAATCACCCTCTCCGATTGTCCATCTGACTGGGGATGGAATGCTGTACTAAAATCCAACCTTGTACCCAATGCCTGATGCAAGGCCTTCCAGAACCTTGACGTAAATCTAGGGTCTCTGTCCGAAATAATCGACACTGGCACTCCGTGCAACCTTACAATTTCTGCTATATATAGTTTTGCCAACTTCTGAAGAGAATAATCCATACGCACAGGTATGAAATGAGCCGACTTCGTCAAACGGTCCACAATTACCCAAACTGAATCCTTCTTGGTCGACGTAAGGGGTAGCCCACTCACAAAATCCATTGTAATCCTTTCCCACTTCCATTGTGGAATCTTAATTGGTTGCAACAATCCCGAGGGTAACTGATGTTCAGCCTTGACTTGCTGACACGTCAGACACTTCCCCACAAACTCCGTCACCTCACGCTTAAGGCCTGGCCACCAAAACTGCTCCCGCAAATCCCGGTATATCTTACTACCTCCTGGATGCATAGCATATGGACTGCTATGTGCCTCCTACAAAATCTTCTGCCTTAACTCCACATCCTTAGGTATACACATTTTTCCCTGAAAACATAACACTCTATCGCTGCTTAGACTATACCCCTCCAATCCACCACTCTGCACTTGCAACCAACGAGCACTTAAAACTTCATCTACCAGCTGTTTCTCCTTAACCTCGTCAATCCATGTTGGCTTCACTTGCAATTCCGCTAACAAGCTTCCATCCTCATACAGACTAATGTGAGCAAACATGGCTCTTAAATCTTCCACTACCTTACGGCTCAAGGCATCCGTTACCATGTTAGCCTTTCCCGGGTGGTACTCAATCGAGCAGTCATAGTCTTTTAACAGCTCAATCCACCTTCTCTGCCTCAAATTTAACTCCTTCTGCGTGAGAAGGTACTTCAGACTCTTGTGATCCGTATATACTACAGACTTCTCTCCATATAAATAATGCCTCCAAATTTTTAGGGCAAAAACCACTGCCGCCAACTCCAGATCATGCGTCGGGTAGTTCCCTTCGTGGGGTTTCAATTGTCGGAAAGCATACGCTACTACCTTCCCCTCTTGCATCAGCACACATCCCAATCCTGTATGGGACGCATCATAATAAACCGTAAATTCTTTTCTGGCTTCCGGTTGAATCAATACCGGAGCTTCCGTTAAAATCCTCTTTAGCTTCTCAAAACTTTCCTGTTGCATGTCTGACCACACGAATGGAACCCTTTTCTTCAGCAATTTGGTCAATGGTGCTGCAATCAGAGAAAACCCTTCCACAGAAAACTCCGAATCTCTGCCACAAACTTCGGTGGCTTCCAGTCTAAAACTGCCTCAACCTTCCGAGGGTTCACTCTAATCCCCTTAGCTGACACCACATGCCCCAAGAAAGTAACCTCCTTCAGCCAGAACTTGCACTTACTAAACTTGGCGTATAAACGCTTTTCCCTAAGAATCTGCAACACCACTTGCAAATGTGCGTCGTGCTCCTCCTCCGATTTCGAGTACACCAGAATATTGTCGATAAATACTACGACGAACCGATCCAAGTATGGCTGAAACAACCGGTTCATCATATCCATAAACACTGCCGGTGCGTTCGTCAATCCAAACGGCATAACCAAGAATTCATAGTGCCCATATCGAGTACGAAACGCCGTCTTATGGATATCTGCCTCCTTTACCTTAAGTTGGTGATACCCCGACCTTAAATCTATCTTGGAAAAGACCGATGCTCCCTTAAGCTGGTCGAACAAGTCATCTATCCTAGGCAAAGGATACTTGTTCTTAATCGTCAATTTATTCAACTGACGGTAATCTATGCACATTCGCATCGACCCGTCCTTCTTCTTAACAAAGAGCACAGGTGCCCCCACGGCGAAACACTTGGCCGGATAAAACCCTGATCCAGCAACTCCTGAATCTGCACTTTCAACTCCACCAATTCCTTTGGCGCCATCCTATATGGAGCAATAGACACTAGCACTGTTCCCGGTAAAATATCTATACCGAACTCCACTTCACGATCCAGGGGCAAACCCGGAAGCTCTTTCCGAAAGACATCGACAAAGTCTTTCACCGTTCGAACATTCTCCATTCTTGATTCCTTAACTTCCAAGGCACACACATAGACCATAACCGCCTCACATCCTTTCCTTACCATCTTCTCCACCTTTAGCGCAGACACCACATTGGATAGGTAATTCCTTCTCTCTCCTATCATTACCACCTTTTCACCCTCAACCGACTTCAGCACCAACCGCTTAGCTGCACAGTCTAGCTCCGCCTAGTACTTTACCAACCAATCCATTCCTAAGATTAAATCGAACTCCCCGAAGGGTAGTTCCATCAAATCCGCTTGAAACACAACCCCTTGAAGTTCTAAGGGTACTTCTCTATACAGTTTATCCACCACCATAGAGTGTCCTAAAGGGCTAACTATCGTCATCTTCCTAGCAGCAGTCTTACTAACTAAGTTCAAGGTTCCCACTATACTACTAGCAACATATGAGTGTGTTGAACCAACATCAATTAAAGCAATGTAAGGCAACCTAAAAATTATAAACGTACGGGTTATAACGTCCGGTGCGTCACCCTCCTCTCGACGTTTGGCTGCATAAACCAACCCAGGCTGTCTAGCATCAGCACCTCCAGCACCTCGACCAGGTGCTCCTCGGCCTCGCCCGTTACCATTACCATTACCACCCCTAGCTGCACCTCGACCCCTTTGTGGTTGCTGACCATCCCTCTTGAATTGACCGTGTCCTTGACCCTCAGCTTGAGTCCTAGCTAACTTCCACGGACAATCCCTTACCCGGTGCTCCATTGACCAGCACTCAAAGCACCCTCTACTACCAGCCAAACACTCTCCCGAATGGGACTTCCCGCATCTAGCACACTGAGGTGGCCATTGAGCAGCAGCAGGCTTTGCGGCTCTTTCCGGTCCACCCAACCTAGCCCTCTTCTGTGAACTTCCAGCAGACCCTGAAGGCCCAAAACTCCTTTTATCCTTACTTCTGTCCTAATTCTGCCTCTCAGTTCGCTTCACCTCCTCATCTACCTTAGCCTTTTCCACGAGAACGGCAAATTCCCTTTCACACTGTGGTGCAATTAACACCCGCAGCTCATCTCTTAACCCGTCCTCGAACCTAACACAACGCTCATTCTCTGTAGCCACCATACCCCGAGCATACCTACTCAACCTCAAAAATTCAGCTTCGTACTCGGGTACCGACTTATTCCCTTGAACCAACTTCAAGAACGCCCTACGTTGTGCATCAGTATACCCAGCTCCCACATACTTCCTTTGGTAGGCTGCCTTAAAATAATCCCAGGTGATATCATCGGCCACTGCACCATCCCTAACCGTGAGCCACCACTGATATGACTCATCCGAGAGGAGAGACACTATCCCCTTCAACTTCTCCTCAGCCGAGAAGTCCAAATCATCCATTATACGTTCGGTCGCCTCTAACCAGTACTCAACCGTGTTGGGTGCCACTCCAGAAACTCCCCTAAACACTTCTGCTCCGTTAGCCCGGAGTCGCTCAGCCACGGATTTTCGGGCTCTTGCACCCGCGCCTGCACCCGCGCCTCATTCCAAAACTCGCAGTACAGCCTGAAATACTGCATTGTTACCACCAGTCTGATCCTGAAACGCAACTTCCGCCACCGGCAGATCCGGCAGCACATTTCCAGACCCATGGCCAGACCCTGCTGGCTCCGACAAGGTCATCCTACCCCTACCACGGCCACGCGGTGGACGTCCCTGACCTCTTGTACTCATTCTTCTCGTTCGCGTTTATCTGATTAAAAATTTTATGAATTATTAACTCTATTCACTATTTATCCACAGACAATTTTATGAGAAGTAGTTTTAAAAGTGATTCTTTTGTACGAATCTATCTTAAAGTTCCAGTTCCAGGATTATTTCCTAGTTTTAGGTACATTCATCACACAAACAACATCCACAGACCACTTTCAACATTTAGGGGTATTTTCGTCATTTCACTACCCAGGGGTATTTTCGTAATTTTAACCTACAGGGGTATTTTCGTAATTTTCCAAAATATGGTCTCGGGTGATTTTGCGGAGGTATTTTGGTAATTTTCCAACTTGGGGTATTTTGGTAATTTTGTAAATCTGGGGGTATTTCGGTAATTTTGTAAGTCTAGGGGTATTTGGTAATTTCAAAACTAGGGTTTTTTACAAAACAGTGTGGCTGGTCCCTTTCGGGTTTTAGTTGTAAGTTTTGGCCTGTCAACACGTCCTTGTAACTAAGGTGAATAGTCACTATGCACCAGGTGGGATTCTAATGAAAATGAGGTGAGTCACTAGGACTGCTTAAATACCAAGCTTTTCCTGAATCCATTCCTAGACATGCATATGCCTATTGCCACACCGTGTCATAGCTAAAGTGAACAATCACTATGCACCAGGTAAGATTCCAGCGAAGAGGAGGTGAGTCACTCGGACTGCTTAAATACCAAGCTCTTCCGGATCTACTCCTAGACATGCATATGCTTGTTGCCACACTTTAGCCTTGTGACTCGTTTACAGGTTTTATTTAATAAAGTTAAGTCTTATGGATTTGAGAAGTTGTTTGTCTAAGCCTAGAGTCCATCAGTACTATCATGCTTAACTACGTCTAAAGCCCACAAAGCCCAACAAATATATCACAACAAAAGTTAGGGTACTTACCTGGGTGGATCGGCGCCGGAGACTCAGGTGCCATGCTTTGAAAATAATCATTTCTCAACCTTTTAAAACATATTTTGGGTCCTAAGCCGACAATCGAGCTTTTGAACCTGGCTTTGATACCAAAATGTAACACCCCAAACCCGTCCAAAATGCTACAACCGGATCTAGCATGCCACAGAAAAGAAAATGTTGTTGAAACCAATTTGTCGACTTATTTTAGATAGAAAATCGATGTAGGTTTTTGGAGAAACGTCGATGTATTTTTGTATCGTGTAAAACTTGTTAAAACTTGGTTTGAAAAAAACTTAGTTGTCATATTGTTACTCCGTAATAATTACTTAATCATTGTATAAAAAGAAAACAAGTATTTAGTTTAGCTTTTGAAAACCCCCAAAACATAGTTTAAACATCATATTAAATAGAAACTATAGAATCGACTAAATAAAAGAACCCAAAATAAAACTTAGGCGGCCTTATTACAACGCTGAAACCCCAAATTAGAGGAAATAACTAAGTCTGAAAAGAAAACTTTGAAATAAATAAATAAATGCTGAGCATGGCCACTTCGAGTCCACTCCGGCTCCATATCCACGATCTAAGTCTGATCTGCAAAAATGTAAAGGAAAGGGGTGAGTCACCGAGACTCAGTGTATAAATCCCCCTCCCAAGAAAATCATGTTCTTACACAAGTTCATACAATAATATGCAAGTCATGCAACCCACCTAAGTATCCATCCGGGTCTCCCGAATCTACCCCTTGTGGTACCAAACCACTGGTGGTGCCAAACCACTAGTAACCGAAGTTACAAAATAAACATATGTGGTACCAAACCACTGGTGGTGCTAAACCACTAAGACTTAGTCACAATTTTGTAATATGTGAGGCCAACTCACTATGTGATACCAAACCACTGGTGACAGTCTAATAGATCATACTTCTCCCTCCTCTCATCACCCATGGCATATACTCATGAAATCAATATCAGTATGATCATGCTTAACAGGTTAAATCACATTTACGGAATAACAACTTACCCGGCATCCTCGCTTTTACCCACAAGGGTATTTTCGTAACTATTACCATCATGCCGGCTTTTAAACAACACATAACATAAAACATACTACGTAAGAGAGTGTGTAAGAGTTACACACCTGGTTTTTGTACTACTACATTTACTGCTTCTACGCTTCTTTGATGTTGGGTTTACAGATCCAACCCCTCCTATTGCTCGACTGTTATTAGCGGCCATAATAACCCTTTGGTCACTAAACCATTTAGATCGATGAGATCTAATAGATAATAATAGCGTTTAAAAGAATTCTTACCTAACTATCGAATCCTGAAAGGTCCTTACGGACCCGTCACCTTCCAACCTACATTCGGCCAACATCCATTTATTATACCAATCCCTTAAACGCAATTATATGAGTACCATAACATATTCGGCCAACCACAAATAGACAAGAAAGGCCACTCGGCCAAACCTACCATCAACCACCCACCTTCGGCTTTCCAAAATCGGCACTTCTGGTTGTAGCAGAACAGGATTCGGCTTTTAGGGGTACAAAGTGAAATCGACAGGCCTTAAACAAGTGTTTCGGGTTAGATCTTAATGAAAGAAAGAGCGAAATCGCATAGAATAAAATCTCGAAACTTACCGGATTACTATGGAGTATGTGGCTTATGGTGCACCTTCGGGAAAACTAAACCACCCTTGTAGATTCGGCTATGGAGGAAGATGATGGGGACTAGGGTATTCGGCTTTGGAAGAAAAGAATGAAGAGAAGAATATGTTTGAGAGTTGCGGCAAAGAAAAGAATTTGAGACAATAGGAGAAGAGAATTTTCGGCTAGAAGAGTAAGTGAGAAAGAAATAAAAGAAATCAAATGGAAAAGATGAACACTAGGCTTCAAAATTTCAGCAATACACAAGCACACACTCAGAGTTGGACATTCGGCCAACTCTCTCCCTCCTGATAACTTTATCCATCAATTATCATATCCCTCATCCATTTAATCTTTATCTTTCCTAATTATCATCATTTATCACTTAAAATAAAAGAAATAAACTCCTAAAATGTAGCCTAATTGCCGTCCACCCCCTTTCCCTTCTCAGTGCTGAAATTTGACCCATCCATTTGGGCCCCAAGCGGCCACACTAGGCCCAAACTCCTCCCCCTTGTGACGCCACCTTAATGCTCATCTAAAGCACCTCAAATTTTTGGGCCACAAGCCCAGCTTGCTACTAAACATAATAATTTAAATTAAATTACTACTAACACTATTTTTAATCATTTTAACCCAGATTTTAAGCCCAAACCTGAGCCCAATACACACCTTAAAGCCTTAGCCTACTAACTTAGCCATACAACATACCAAATGCATAGACCCACAAAATTAGGATATTACAGTCGTGGACGTCCGCTGCGTGGCTGCGGTAGGGGTAGGATGGCCGTGTCAGAACCAGTGGGGTCTGGTCATGGGTCTGGAAACGAGATGCCAATTTCACCAACTGCGGAGGCCGAATTTCAGGATCAGACGGCCGGAGATGATGCGGTATCTCAGGCGATATTAAGGGTTTTAGAGAGGGTTGCTGTGGCAGGCATGGGCACAGGAGCCCGGAAATCTGTGTCGGAGCGACTTAGAGCTAATGGGGAAGAAGTGTTTAGGGGAATTTCTGGTATAGCCCCAAGTACAGCTGAGTATTGGTTGGAGGCGGTTGAGCGTATAATGGATGATCTGGATTCCACGGAAGAGGAAAAACTGAAAGGGGTTGTATCTCTCCTGCGGGACGAAGCTTATCAATGGTGGCTTACGGTTAAGGATGGTTCGATGGCTGACCGTATCACTTGGGATCTCTTCAAAACGGTGTTCCAGAGTAAATACATTAGGTCGAGTTATGTGGATGCGCAGCGTTGAGCGTTTCTGAATCTAGTTCATGGAAGTAGGTCGGTGGCTGCGTATGAAGCAGAATTCTTACGCCTTAGCTGTTATGCTCGAGGGATGGTGGCCACAGACCATGAATGTTGTGTTCGATTTGAAGATGGTCTAAGGGACGATCTGCGTGTACTAATAGCACCACAGCGGGAGAGGGAATTTGCTATGCTTGTGGAAAAAGCTAAGATAGCTGATGAGGTTAAGCGGACAGAAAAACTGAATCGGAATAGAGATAGGGGTGGAGGAAAAAGGAATTTTGGATCGTCAGGGGCAACTGGGCGTACTCAGAAAAGGCCTAGGTCAGATGGACCGAGTCGGAATGAGAGACTTGCTGCTACTAGTCAGACACAGAAGTGTGCTCGATGTGGTAAATTCCATGTAGGTGAGTGTTGGGCGGGCAGTGGGAAGTGCTTCAGGTGTGGATCTACGGAGCACCAAGTTAGAAACTGTCTGCAGCAACGGGGCAGTGAAGGGCCCACAGGTCAAGGGAATGCTCAGTCGAAAAGAGGAGCTCAACAACCACAGAGAGGTCGTGGTCCAGCCAGAGGTGGTAACGGTTCCGGTCGGGGTCGTGGAGCACCAGGCCAAAGGGCAGGAAACACTGAAGCGAGACAGCCGGGGTTAGTCTATGCTGTCAGACGTCGAGTGGAGGTTGATGCACCGGATGTCATAACCCGTACGTTTTTAATTTTTGGCTTGTCTTACACTGCATTGATTGACATTAGGTCGACGCATTCATATGTTGCTAGTAGGGTGTCTAGAACTTTAAGCGTAGATTCTGAGATTTCCTCTAGGGAGATGACTGTAGTTAGCCCATTAGGACATTCGGTGGTGGTAAATAAGCTTTATCGGGAGGTACCTTTAGAAGTTTAGGGAATAGTTTTCCTGACTGATCTGATGGAATTACTGTTCGGGGAGTTTGATTTAATCTAAGGTATGGATTGGCTGGTGAGGTATCAAGCTAGTATAGATTGTGCAGCCAAGCGTTTGGTGTTAAAAACCCCCGAGGGTGGCGAAGTGTTGGTGATAGGTGAAAGGGGGGACTGCTTGTCAAATGTGGTGTCTGTCTTAAGAGCAGAAAGGATGGTAAGAAAAGGATGTGAGGCAATTCTAATGTTTGTTCGGGCTCTAGAAGCCAAAGAACCAACTGTCGAGGATGTCAGGACGGTGAAGGAATTTCCTGATGTTTTCCCAGAAGAGCTTTCGGGTTTACCCCCGGATCGTGAAGTGGAGTTTGGTATCGATCTTCTTCTGGGGACAGCGCCAGTCTCTATTGCTCCATATAGAATGGTGCCAAAGGAGTTGGTGGAATTAAAGGCACAGATCCAAGAGTTGCTGGATAAAGGGTTTATTCGACCGAGTGTGTCGCCTTGGGGAGCGCCGGTGTTGTTCGTTAAGAAGAATGATGGATCAATGTGTATGTGCATTGACTATCGTCAGTTCAATAAGTTGACCATCAAGAATAAATACCCATTGCCGAGGATCGACGACTTGTTCGATCAGTTGAAGGGGGCTTCAGTCTTTTCGAAGATAGATCTGAGGTCAGGATACCATCAGCTTAAGGTCAAGGAGGCGGATATTCATAAGACAGCTTTTAGGACTCGCTATGGTCACTATGAATTCATGGTGATGCCATTTGGATTGACCAATGCACCAACAGCGTTTATGGATATGATGAACCGAGTGTTCCAACCCTACTTGGATCGATTTGTCGTGGTATTTATAGATGACATCCTGGTTTATTCAAAATCAGAGGAGGAGCATGATTCACATCTTCGGGTGGTTCTGCAGAATCTGAGGGAGAAGCAGTTGTATGCCAAATTTAGTAAGTACGAATTTTGGCTAAGGGAAGTTACTTTTCTAGGCCGCGTTGTGTCGGGAGAGGGGATTAGGGTTGACCCTCGAAAAATTGAAACGGTGTCGGAGTGGAAGCCGCCTAAATCGGTAGTAGAAATTTAGAGTTTTCTTGGTTTAGCCGGGTATTACAGAAGGTTTGTTGAAGGATTTTCTTTAATTGCGGCACCATTGACTAAGTTGTTACGGAAAGGGGTTCCGTTTGTTTGGTCTGATAAGCAGCAAGAGAGTTTCGAGAGGTTAAAAAGGTTCTTGATAGAGGCTCCTGTGTTGATTCAGCCGGAGGCTGAAAAGGAGTTCATGATTTACTGTGATGCTTCACACACGGGATTAGGATGCGTGTTGATGCAAGATGGAAAGGTTGTTGCGTACGCATTTCAGCAGTTAAGACCGTACGAAGCAAATTATCCCATCCATGATTTGGAATTGGCGGCGGTGGTTTTTGCTTTGAAGATCTGGAGACATTATCTGTACGGGGAGAAATCTGTCATTTATACCGATCATAAGAGCTTAAAATACCTTTTGACTCAGAAGGAGTTGAATCTAAGGCAAAGGAGGTGGATTGAGTTGTTAAAGGATTATGACTGTTCGATCGAGTATCATCCGGGTAAAGCTAATGTGGTGGCGGATGCCCTCAGTCGTAAAGTAATCTCTGATTTGAGAGCAATGTTTCTCGCCTCAGTCTATACGATAATGGGAGTTTATTAGCTGAACTGCAAGTGAAACCCTCTTGGGTCAGTCAGGTTAAGGAGAAGCAGCAGACTGATGAGTTGCTAAAGGGGAAGTTTCAGGTAGGAACAAGTGATGGATCAATAGAATTTAGTGTGAATGAGGAAGGGCTAATATGTTTTCAAGGGAGAGTGTGCATGCCGGAAGATTCTGAGTTGAGATGTAAGATTTTGCAAGAAGCGCATGGTAGTCCATACGCTATACACCTTGGAGGGAGTAAGATGTATCCGGATTTACGAGAGCAGTTTTGATGGTCGGGCCTAAAACGAGAGGTGACCGAATTTGTGGGGAAGTGTTTGACCTGTCAGCAGGTAAAGGCGGAGCATCAGTTACCATCGGGGTTGTTGCAGCCGGTGAAGATTCCACAATGGACTTTGTTAGTGGGCTACCTCTCACGCCTACTAAGAAAGATTCGGTTTGGGTGATTGTTGATCATTTGATGAAGTCTACTCATTTCATACCAGTACGGGTCAATTACTCTCTGCAGAAATTGGAAAAGTTATACATAGCGGGGGTAGTGAGGTTGCATGGAGTACCAGTATCGATCATATCAGACAGGGACCCTAGGTTCACATCACAATTTTGGAAGGCGTTGCATCAAGCGTTGGGTACGAAGTTGGATTTCAGTACAGCGTTCAATCCTCAGACCGATGGTTAGTGAGAGCGGGTAATTCAGATCTTAGAGGACATGTTAAGGGGTTATGTCATTGATTTCAGGGGTAGTTGGGAAGAGTTCTTACCGCTGGCGGAGTTCACGTACAACAACAGTTACCAGTCTAGTATTCAGATGGCGCCCTATGAAGCATTGTACGGGCGGAGGTGTCGTACTCCTACCTGTTGGATGGAATTAGGGGACCGTCGGATTTTGGGTCCAGAGTTGGTTACCGAGACAGAGGAGAAGGTTGAGTTAATTCGGGCTCGATTAAAGGAAACGTCGGACAGACAGAAGTCTTATGCTGACCTGAAGCGTAAGGACATAGAATTTGCAGTGGGTGACAAGGTTTTCTTGAAGGTGTCGCCATGGAAGAAAGTATTAAGGTTTGGACGAAAGGGTAAGTTAAGTCCCAGATTCATCGGACCATATCAGGTGTTGAAAAGAGTAGGACCGGTAGCCCATCAGCTTGAACTACCTTCAGAGTTAAGTCAGATTCACAATGTGTTTCATGTTTCTATGCTGAGATGATATCGATCGGATCCATCTCATGTGGTGCCAGTGGAAGAAAACGAAGTAAGACCCGACCTATCCTTTGAGGAGGAGCCAGTGGAAATCTTAGATCGTGATGTCAAAGTATTGTGAAGGAAAATGATTCCGCTGGTTAAGGTTCTATGGCGGAATCACAGTTCTGAGGAGGCTACTTGGGAACCGGAGGAAGCAATGCGGCAGCAGTACCCACATCTATTCTGACCAGGTAATTTCGAGGTCGAAATTTCTTTAAGGGGTAGAACTATAACATCCTGAATCTGTGGGGCTTTGCATTTGATGTGTTGTGATGTGATGTTATGCTTAATGTGGTAATTAGGGTGTTTAAGGGGTTCAGATTGGGCTCAGGGTTGGGCCGAGGCTTTAATCGAATTTTCTGTTTGGACATTCTAGTGGAAAGCCAGTTAGGATAGGGCTTAAAAGATATTATTTGTGATTAAGACACAAAATGGGCTTGTGGCCCAGTGGGCAGTGGTGTTACTTAGGGGCTATGAGGTGGCGTGATAAGCAGTAAGGGAGGTCCAAGGTTCGAGTCGCATTACCCATCTATTTTAATTAATTTTGGCATCAAGGGAGAGCAGAGTTGGAGTCGGTTAGAATGCTTGAAATTAGGAAGAATAATTGATGGATAATATGGATAATATGGCTGATTAAGTAACTGATAAAAGGAAGGAAGAGGTGGTGTTATCCATGCCACTTGAGGATGAGTGATCAGATGTAGATAAGGGAGAAAATCTAGGAATTATCCAGTGAGCTAGGAGGTGGCCGAATTTCAAACTCCAAGAGGGAGGGGGAATCGGTTTTAATGTGGCTAAGGGGTGCCGAAATTTCCCTGTTAGTAGAGTGAGTTTTGAGTTTTCAAAGGGGGCATTTTGGGCTTTTGTGTAGTAAGTGCTGAAATTTGGTTCAAGTGGGGGGGAATATCTTTTTATTTTCGGCATTAGTGTTATATTCTCCCATTCTCTTCTTCAATTTCGGCATTTGGGTTTTTCCTCTCATTCTTTCCTTTCATTCTCTGCCAAAGCCGAAATTCCTAATCCTATTCTCTCATCTCCACTTTTATGCAAAAGCCAAAATTCCATTGTTTTCTCTGCTTTCATCTCCATAGCCGAATACCCTTAGCTATTCCCTTCTCTTTGTTGATTTCTTCATCAAAGCCGAATCTTCATAGATCTCTTGAGATCGTCTTTTCTTTCTGATCTTCTCAAAAGTCGAAATTCCCTAGGAGTTGCCGAATTCTCTGTGTTAAGGTAAGTGTCGATTTCTTCTGTTCTTTTTTCTTCTCTTTCGATTTTTGGAGGCCAAAGCCGAAAGGCTAGTTGGCTTGGTAAGATTACCCTTGGAGTAACGTTTTAATTGTCCTCGTGTTCTTATTTTGGGGTGACACATCGGGAATCAAAGTAGAACGTCTAGATCTAAAAGCCGAAAATCGCTAGTCTCTAAACTCCATCTCTTTCGGGATTTCAAGGTAAGGGGTTCTCGTTAGATTTTCGCTAGGTTCGTTTACCGTAATTGTGATTGTAACCTTATGATATGGATTAACAACAATATGTTGTGATGGTAGCAACTGATAAGGTCTTTTGATGGAATCACATGTCGATCAGGCGAAGGGGGGATTGGATCTGTAAACCCAATCCCTAAGTTTAAGAAACGAGCGGTGTCAGCAGTACGGGATTGGCCACCGGGTTGTGGACCGGCGTCAGAACAAAACTTTAGACAGTTAGCAGTCGTATTGGCTCCTGATAGTGTCGACATAGAAGGTCTCGTCTTGACTGTAATCAGGTGTGTAGATCTCTATCACACTACTTAATTTGTACCATATATGTTATGGGCTAAAAGCTGGAAAAAGGCTGTATGGACAGTCGTATTACCCGAAAAGGGTAGGCAAAGGATGCCAGGTACGTAATCATAGAAACTTCTCTATGTGTATCGATGTATGTGATAGTCTGTGCTCGTTTAGATAGTATATTGTTTGATTCTGCGTGGATGTATGCATGGGATGGGATTAATATGATGAAGGGGAAGAGCATGTTTATAGGTCACAATAGTGATCGATGGCTAGGCCACGTTAAATTTATTCCTGACTGTAAGGAACAGGCAGCATGACTGTTGATTTGGTGTGTAGCGGTTGGTGGGTTGATTGTAGAAATCCCCGAGGTGTGATGGCTGGTTCGGGCTGGTGTGTAGAGGATGGACTATTAGGTTGGGTTGGGCCACGTTGCATGTAAATATTCTGTTGCCATTGTGTATGGGCCAAGGCCCATAATGCGTTTGTGGGCCTCAAGCCTTTTATGTGTTTTCGGGATTTGCACACTGAGTCTTGGTGACTCACCCTTTATTTTCCTAAACCTTTCAGGTGAGCAGTAGATCGTGGACATGGGAGCCGAGGCAGACTCGAGGGGTCATCAAGTCTTTTATTTTCATAAACTATTTCCTGTTTTTCTTTAAGTTTTAATTTGGGACTATTTATGTAATAAGGCCTCCATAGCTTAGGTTATCGATTTATATTTGTTGATGTTTACATTTATAAATTTATGTTCAAAGTTTTTATTTATAAGAAGAAATAAAATGGGAATTTCAAACAAGTTTTTAAAAAAAAAACCCACAAAGGTTTTCTGCCAATAACACTTATTTAACAAATACTTACATAAACAAACCGAGATTTCAAATCCCTTCAAAGCAAAGTTTTTAACATTTAACCCGTAACATACCAGATCTGGTCATGGTGTTTGGGCCGGGTTTGGGGTGTTACAATACAAATGGTTTTAATTTGGATGCAAATTTATGACTCGATTTGTTTGTTCACTTGCGATGTAAGTTTGATAATGCCTCGTACCCTGTTCCGGCGTTGAATACGGGTAAGGGGTGTTACAGATATTGCTTGTTTGAGCATACTTTCAGTAGAATCAATGGGTATGGCTCGATTGGACATACTTTTAGTAGAATCAGTGGGCATGGCTTGGTTGAGCATACTTTCTGTAGAATCAGTATCCCATTTTTCTTCAAGATCATACTATTATACAATATAATATTTAATAAAAGTATATCAACATAGAATATAAAAATCATTAGAAGTATAAATAATCGTACGAACTTACAAGATTTATTTGCAGCATCGACTCAAAATATCTCAATCAGTGACCGATGTTATTTCAATTCATTATTTCCATTTTCAATTACACACATCAATATAATCCAACATTATACATTTAGGTTCATATAATACATTTATAAATGTACTAAAATTAAACCGAACGAACATACCTGACTAAATTGCAACAATGAAAAAGGTACAGGGATTATTCTATAATTTTCTCTTTCCTCGGTTTCCACTCGTTATTGATCTACTCAATCGGCGAAACCTAGCTTGGCCAAAGGTTTCTCTTCTCAACATTGGTGTAATCGGTTTTTGAAGGAAGAAATAAAAAGATGATAGCCATTTTTGGCTTTTTTTAAATTACATTTTACTTAATTTTAGAATTTACTATTATAACATTTCAATTTCAATAAAATTTCATGTAATTAGCCTTGCAAACCATCCATTATCTATTTAAATTGTATAATTACAAATTAAGGAGGGATTAATTGCACAATTGGTCCTTAAATTATTTTAAATTTAAATTTTAACTAAACAAGATTAATTTCAATTTAATCCTAAACTAATTAGGACTAAATGAGCAAATAGCCCAAAAGTTAGTGGATTTAATCATATCCACCACCGCTTGGACTTTTTGACCATGGTTTAATTTATTTTTTTCAATTTTAAGTGGGTTTCGAGGACTTGTAACAGGGTAGCAGATAGCTTGTGTAAAATTTCTATGAATAGCCCCTGTAATGTTGATTTTGATGTTGACTATCCTAAGGATGTTCACAATATTATTTTAGATGATGCAATAAATTGAGGTGACCCTCGTGGTCTTTTTATAAAAAAAAACAATTAACTTTTACCTCTTTTACAATTTAATCATTTTACCGTAATTAAGCAATAAATCATCAAAATTACTGGACCTAACTTTAATTCACATATAATATGACTCTGTAAATATTTTCATAAAATATTTATTGTCTTAAATTACGGAAACGAGGTCCTGATACATCGTTTTTAATAACCACTTACCTTTTGAACCAAACCACTTATTCTAACTTTTAATTCAATTAGTTAAAATCCTCAAATCAAAATTCATTATAAAAATTATTATTGAATTGTATAATTTAAATACTAATTATAGAAATTTACTCGTCGGATTTGTGATCCCGAAAGTATTGTTTTCGACACTACTGAAAAAAGGGTTGTTACAGCTAGTCGGTGTAACACCCCAAACCCGGCCCAAACGCTACGATCAGATCTGGTATGCTACGGGTTAACAGTTGAAAACTTCTCTTTGAAGGGATTTGAAATCTCGGTTTGTTTAAATGGGTATTTGATAAATACGTGCTATTTGTAGAAAACCTTTGTAGTTTTTTTTTAAAAAAAGACATATCTTTGCATTAAACGTGTTTGAAATTTCCCATTTCATTACTTATAAGGATTAAGTCTTTAAACAAATTCAAAATATAACATTAACACATATAAATCGATAACCTAAGCTATGGAGCCTTATTACATAAATGGTCCCAAAATTGAACTTAAAGAAAAACCGAAAATAATTTATGGAAATAAAAACTTGATGGCCCCTCGAGTCCCCCTCGGCTCCCATGTCCACGATCTACTGCTCATCTGAAAAATTAAGGAAAATAAAAGGGTGAGTCACCAAGACTCAATGTGCAAATCCCGAAAACACATAATTGGCTTGAGGCCCACAAACACATTATGGACCTTAGCCCATACACAATGGCAACAAAATATTTACATGCAACATGGCCCAACCCAACCTAAAAATCCATCCTCTACACACCAGCCTATACCAGCCAACACACCTCGGGGATTTCTACAATCAACCCACCAACCGCTACACACCATATCGACAGTCATGCTGCCTATTCCTATCAATTCGGAATAAATTTAATGTGGCTTAGCCACCGATCAATTTTGTGACCTAATTTTATAAATCGTGGTTTAACCACCGATCACCAAGTGACCTATTAACATGCTCTTCCCCTTCATCATATTAACCCCATCCCATGCATACATTTATGCAGAAACAGACAATGTACTGCCTAAAAGATCACAGACTATCACATACATCGATACACATAGAGAAGTTTCTATGATTACGTACCTGGCATCCCTTGCCTTCCCTTTTCGGGTAATACGACTGTCCATACAGCCTTTTTCCGGCTTTTAGCCCATAACATACATAATACAGTTTAATTAGTGTGATAGAGATCTACACACCTAATTACAGTCAAGACGAGACACTCTATGTCGACACTATCAGAAGCCGATACGACTGCTAACTGTCTAAGATTTTGTTCTGACGTCAGTCCACAACCCGGTGGCCAATCCCGAACTACTGACACTGCTCGTTTCTTAAACTTAGGGATTGGGTTTACAGATCCAATCCCCTCATTCGCCTGATTGACATTTGATTCCATTAAAAGACCTTATCAGTTGCTACCATCATATCGTATGGTTAAGATCACAATTACGATAGCGAATCTAACGAGAATCTAAAGAGAACCCCTTACCTTGAAATGCCGAAAAGAGAGATATGAGGTTTAGAGACTAGCGGTTCCGGCTTTTAGATCTAAGCGATCTACTTCAATTACCGAATGTCGCCCAACACGTAAACACAAGAAACCAACAATCCATTAGCCTTTCAGCTTTGTCTTCTAAAAACTAAAAGAGAAAAAGAATAGATTAGAAGAAATCGACACCTACCTTTACAGAGAATTCGGCAACTCCTAGAAGATTTCAGCTTTTTAAAAGGTCAAAAAGAACAGATGATCTGAAGAGATCTATGAAGTTTCGGCTTTTGAGAAGGTCAAAAAGAAAAGAGGATCTCAAGAGATCTATAAAGTTTCGGCTTTTGAGAAGGTCAAAAAAAAAAAGATGATCTCAAGAGATCTATAAAGTTTCGGCTTTTGAGAAGGAGATGATTGAGAGAAAAGAGTAATATCAAACGTAAAGAAGTGATAGGAATGGTATAGGAAAAAGAAGAATTTTGGCAAGGCTCTAGAGTGTCCAAACAGAAAATTCGATTAAGGCCTCTGCCCAACCCTGAGCCCATTCTGGACCCCTAACACTCACATTTAACATAACCACACATTAAATGAATAGCCCCACAATTTCAGGATGTTACAGTCGGTGTAATGAGAGCTCGATTATTTATTATTATTGATTTTATTTGATTTATTCATATTAAATTCGATTGTTTATTGACTGTTTTTAGATTTTTAGGAACTATTTTAAGAGTTTGGATTTTATTTTCTATTCTAAAATGTTTAAATGTTTGTTTATAATGATATTAATTTTATTTATAAAATGTTGGATTTTCAATAACAAACCGCATTTTCAAAACCGAACTTGACTATGAATTCCGCTACAAACTTAAGTGTTTAAAAAATACAAATAATCAAAAATTTCCCTAACAAACTAGACTCTTACTTAGCAAAAGCTAGCATCATCATTACAAGTCTCCAACAATTTCTGGATTTTCAAACGAATTGTAGTAACTTCTCCAGACCTGGCCATAACATTTAGGCCGGGTTTGGGGTGTTACAAATGATCAATCAGTATTGATAGAATTTGTGTTTCTCATACGATTTTAGATTGGTGTTTTAGAGATTTGATTCAATGGCAATTGTGATTGACGTGAGTCAAAACAATGCTCATCATGTGCAGCAAATTGATTTTGGTGATCAGTCATTGATAGTGTTGATCATACAATAAGAACCTGGAATAGACGACCATCTATTTTTCAACTAGGTATAGGGATGTCTTTTCAGCATGTACATGGATCTTCTTTTAATTCGATGTCATATTTGTCTTGTTTTTCATCAACCTCTTTAGTTCATCAATTTCCAAAGCATAAGATTGTAAAGTTAAATGAGAACAATTATATCCTATTGAAACATAAATTTACATTGATAGTTGAAAGGTATGGCTTAAGTGGTTTTGTTTTAGGCACAATAGAAATTCCTTCTCATTATATTACAAAATAATATGGTTAATTGGATGAGAATCCTCAATTTGTTGCATGTAGGCAACACGGTAAGCTACATCGTTCTTGGTTGTTATCCTCTGTTAATGATGATATGCTACCTCATCTAATTGGTAACAATATTGATTTTGGTTTATTGAATGCTATAAGTAGAATGTTTGTTGCTTGTTCTTGCACAAATAATTCAAGTTTAATGCATTATCTTCATTCTCACAAAAAGGTAGTCAATCTTTTAAAGAATACTTGGCTAAGATCACGTTGATTGTTGACATTTTAAATTCACCAATGAGTATAGTGTCAGAGCAAGAACATGTGAGTGTAGTGCTTGCAAGCTTGTCAAATTGAGCTTGAGAATATTCTTGTGGCTACTTCATTTAATAGTAAAAGTTTGAGTTTAGATTTACTTACTAAGATGCTTATTGATTGTGAGAATAGAAAAAAAGAATTTGATTTGAGTAGTTCTATGCAAGCTAATATGGTTCAATATCATTCTAGCGTTAAGAATTTAAAAGGTGTGTAGTCTGATTCATTCCCTCAACAAAATTCTTGTAACAACCTTGTTTCCAATAGTATCAGAAAAATGCAATTATGGAACCTCATTTTCGTAAACTGAGTCCGTAAATACAAAATAGGAATATTTACAGAGTTAATATAAAAATATAATAAAAGTTAATTAAGAAATTTAGCCAAAAAGATAATTAATTAAAATTGATGAACTAAATTGTAAAAGTTTAAACGCTATAGAGTTTTAATTAGGAAAATGATTGGAGACCTAGATAGAAATTATCTAAAGGATTAATGTCACATCCCAAAATTAGACCTAGAAGTTTTGAGGGTAATTTACAGATTTTGGCTAGGAATGAGCTCATAAATTTTGAAATATGGTAAACCGAAAATATACTCGACTATAGCTTTTTGAAAGTAAAAAAGATTTTTGAAAATAATGTAGAAAAGACTTTCAAATTTAAAAAGAGAACTGCTTTGTAAAAGGGTTAATAAGAGTAGTTTTAATACATCATTTGATATCCAAGTTTGACACTTTGTCTAATGTGGTACTTGTATTTTTTGTCCATTATGGTACATGTATTCAGCAAAAGTTATAGATTTTTTACCTACAAGTAACAATGTCAATTTTTAGTACTTAATTTGGGTTTTAAAGTTAATTTAATTAAAATTTATAATTATCTATTAATATTAAACAATTAATTTTCATTAAATCAATCCTAAACCCCGAAAAAATCACAGCTAGATTGTATTTAACAAATTAAATAAAAAATTAAACAAATTACAATTAAATCTAAATTTATTCTATTAACAAAGCCATGCAAATTCAAACATAATAACATTAACAATTAACTTTCACAAAAACAATTCTAAAACACGAATTAAACACTAAAAAGTTACATTATTACCTTTGGGTACCAAAATATATAAAAAATTTCAAATATAAGTACCATGTTGGACAAGATAAAAACATAGCTACCACATTAGAAAAAAAAAAGTGTTGAATTCGGGTACCAAATGATGTATTAAGCCTAGTTGTGAATTTGTTTAATTTTGTACTTAATTTCTGAAGGCTATTATTTTTTTTAGGTTTTAGGGTTGATTTTGTTGGTGCGTGGAGATAAAAATAAATGTTATTAATTAATAAAAAATTTACATCAAATAAAGCTTAAAACCCAAATCAAATACTAAATAATTAACAATGTTATCTTTAGGTACCAACAACTTTTAGCAAATACAAATACAACATTAGACAACAAACATAGATACCATATTAAAAAAAGTCAAATTCAAGTACCAAATAGAGGTGATCATGGGTCGGGTTGGGCTGTAACAAAATTTTAGGCCCGTTTGATAGGCCTGGGCCTGGCCGAAAAAATGGGGCTAAAATTTTACCCAAGCCCGGCCCGGATGAAGAAGCTAAAACTTGAGCCCGGCCCGACTCACCCATATTAAATTTTTTTATATTATTTTGTTATATAAAAATAAATTTTAAAAATATAATACATCAAATACACTAAAAATATTAAAAATAAATATTTCCCAACAAATTGAAAACAAATTTTAAAAAGACTTTATACTTAAATAACACTAATGTAACAACCCATTTCTAATGGTACAGGAAATGGTGGTTTTGGTAACAGTCCGATTTAGGGGCTAGTCGAAACAGTGATCTCAGAATCACTAATTCAAGGTTAGATAAAATTATTTTCATGTTATGTTATGTGTTATAACATGTTTATAAGGATGCATGAAAATTTTGGTGCCTTAATTTTAGCGAATTCTAGCTAAATCGTGAAAAAAGACTAAATCGCATAAAGTGCGAAAGTTCTATTTTATTTCCTAGAGGCGCCAAATAGCTATGGTTTATAAATTGGAGGTCCCAAATGTGCAATTAGGCCATGGGAATTAGCTTGGCCAATCAAAGGAAGACAAAGGGGACAAAGGCATTAAATGTGGTCATGTTAGGTAATTAAAAAGAAATAAAATAAGATGAAATAAGCAAAAAGCTATCATCTTTTTATTTCTTCTCTTCTTCCACCGAAAATACCAGCAAGAATGGGGGGTTTTTGAAGCTCAAAATTTCAGCAAGCATCTATCCTCACAAGTAAGTGATTTTGATGATCTTTCTTGATAATTTTTGTACTTTTGGAGTCCCCAAAGCTTAAGCTTCCTAAAGAGGGGACTATTTTGCAACATGGTTGAAAGTCTAGGGACTTTCCATGAGAGAGTTCATGCTGGTTGCTGAGTTTTTATGGAAGAAAATGAATGATAGGATGATGAGAAACAACTTTTGTGAAAGATGTTGTCATAAAAACACCTAATTGGACTTAAATGCAAAAGTTGTAATTTGTTCATTAAGACATGAAGTAGATGGAATTGTGGATAGTTGTAAGAGGATTAAATGTTCAGCTAGGCTTGTTTAACAAGAAAATGTGATGAAAATTTATTTACGAGCCTAGGGGCAAAATGGTAATTTTGCCAAAGTGTAGGGGCAAAATGGTAATTTTTCCTAAAGTGTAGATTATGGTGTATTATGATTTATAAGTGATTAAATCAATAAATTTCATTGTTCTAGATCAAAGAAAACGAGTTTCGGACCTAGAACGAGTGAAAAGAGAAATGTGGGTAAAAAGTCTCTTTCGGCCCTTTCGACATCGAGTTAAGTTCATGTGCAAACGTTGCAATTACGTGCGAATTAATTTAATACTCCAATGTCGTATGAAATGTATATTTATTCTAGGAATGTATGAAATATATCTTGATGGAATGACAGGAGAATTGAATCTAAGAGAAATGGGAAATGTATATAGCATGATATGATGATAGTTAAAGTCTCAAGTAAGACCATATCAGAATATGACCTAGGTGTAAGAATTCGTATAAGACCATGTCAAGGACATGGCATCGATATGTAAATGCAAGTAAGACCCTACTAGGGTACGATGTCAATGAGACACTAGATGTATGAGACTCAAGAGAGTTATTTAATAATTTGAGTGATTTAACGGGTATGTCAAAAATGAGAAAGTATGTGGTTGTACCACGAGAAGCACAAGTTTACGTTAGAATTGAATTGAAATGAATTTAGTATATGATGAACCCTTAGTGGGTTAAGTGTGATTAATGCACCTTAATTATATGAGATAGATTTATGGATGCATTGTGTGATTTAGAATGAGTTTCATAGAAAGTTAAGTAAGAATAGTAGTGAGTGAGGATGCTCTAGAATGAATATTTGAAATAGAGAAATACATGAGGATAATTATCCATGAATGTATAATAACGGTAAGCTATGTATGATATCACCTTATTAATGGTTAGTGATGGACTGTGTGCGATACCATCAACCATATTATTATCGGTGGCTGTGTGCGTTACCACCTGATTAACTATGAATGATGGGCTGTGTGCGATGCCATCAACCATATTATTATCGATGGGATGTGTGCATTACCACCTGATTAACTAATAATCGATGGGCTGTGTGCGATACCATCGCTTATAAAGTCATTTGGTGGGCTAAGTGCGATACCACCATAAGCATAAATGATTGGTGGGCTATGTGCGATACCACCTTACTAGAGGTTGATGGTGGGCTAAGTGTGAAACCACCGAGAGATTAGTAGAATGAGTGGCTTATCGAAAATGCTTGAAGTGTTGTTTTATATGATCATGTGTGATCAGTGCAGGAATGTATGCTATTTAAATGAGCAAATTGGCTTGTGGCATGGTAAGAATGTGGTAAGAGATAGAATGAATAAGCTTCAAGGATGATTAAGTAACCATGGGCTAATGAGAAAAACTCGACATATTACCTTGTAGTTATGTTTATTCAGTGAACATCAATAATTGTCAGATTATGCAGATGAACTTACTAAGCATTATTGCTTACTCCTCTTCTTTTCTCATCTCTTATAGGTTATTTTAGCTAGCTCGAATTGGAGATCGTCGGTTTGGTATGAGGTATCAAGTCTTTATGAGTCATGGCATGTATAGGGCTAGTACCTAAGGTTGATTAAGTCATCGTTAATGTGCCAAATGTGTTGGCCTAATTGAGTTATGAGACGATTGTATATAGATATAGATGATGACAAGAGTCGATTGAAATTGTACTAGAACTAGTTCTAACCCATGTATGGGAGGAAGATTTCATTTTTATGAATCAAATGTGTTAATTCATGTGTTTTGGTTGATGATTTGAGATTGATTTGAAATAGCATATGAATGTATGCAATGTAGTGTGAAAAAGGGCTTGGTAGATAGCCTGATAATTGTCCACATGGGTAGACACATGGGCGTGTGTCTAGACCATGTGGGAGGCACGGCTAGCACATGGGCGTGTATCCAGGCCGTGTGAAGTCTGCATCTTGAAATTGGAATTTGAATTGTCACACGGTTGAAGCACACGGACGTGCCCAGGCCGTGGGTAATAATCAGAGGTGACCACGGACCAGCCATATGGGCATGTGTCTAGGTCGTGCGACTCAAGTCAGTGTCGTCCACGGGTGTCGAACACGGGCGCGTGACTAGGCTTTGAGACCGTGTGTATGTAGTCAGTATTCACCACGGTTGAGGAGCATGGGCATATGTGTCTACACACGGGCGTGTCTCATTTTACACGGGCGTGTGAGCCCCGTATAAAAGAGAAAATTTGTAAGATTTGAAAAAGTTCTAGTATAGTCTCGAGAGTCCTCGTGTGTATGAGTGAGGCCTCGTAAGTCGAGAATGAGGTTGTTAAGGTGACTAGAGAGAGTAGTACATGGGTAAGGGGTGTTATAGTTTTGGAACCCCATTTATCAATGATTGGGTTAGTAAGTTTTAATATTTAATATCTATTAGTCTATTATAGTGTTATATGAAATCTTGGTTTGTTAATTTGATTGTTTGGAATATTTATTTTAGTATAGGGACGAAATAGTAAAGGTGATAAAAGTTGACCATTATAGATTTCTTTCACTAGTGCTAATATGATAATCGATTAGGGACTAAATTGATAATATAACCACTTTTATATATAGTGGTCGAACAGGTGTTGACATTACTTATAATGATGTTAATTTTGATTAATAATTAGATTAGACATGTATATATACCGTATCATAGTGGATGGAAAGAGGCAGTTTATTTTCTTTCCTTTATCCTCTCCATCATTGTTTTTCTTCTTAATTGAGTTGGGAAAGTCGGTTAAGCTTTTGTACTCTTGCATGATCAGGACCTGAATCCACCAAGAGAAGATTATGGGAAAGGAAAAGTTGTTGAGTAGACTCTATTATGGTGTGTTACCATAGACCAAATTTTGGAACGTTCAAAATGCCTAGATTGGATCAGTGAGAAGTTCACTCTATCTGCCAGAAGTTGTGGTAGAGTCTTGAACTAATTGAGTATGTCTAATTGGCATGTATATAGTCATATGATTATTTGTAAACAAACTTAAGAAACTTTGAAGGTGATTATTTTGAGTTTTGTGATGTATGACAATAAATGTGAAGTTCAGTTCTGCTATGTTCCGCGTTTTAAGTTCCGTGGGGCCTATCGCATTGTGGGTTGTGTACGGAACAGTTCGTCATTTTTGAGTATCTGTAGGAGATGTCCCAAATTAGATGCCCGCTTTATTTTTTGAAATAATTGTGTCTGCGGGATAATCCATAGTTCAACCATCTGATTTTTACTGTGTAATTGATTAATCTGCTAGAGCGATTTGCCACCTCTTGTAGCTTAAGTTCAGCGATTGGACCGGGTAAGCGGTGTTACAACTAAGATAGGTGCAACTTAACTAGAAAATACCTCTAAAATAGTAGCAAAATGAACAATAAAACAAGAGTTATACAATATCCAACCAATAACAACAAAATAGTAGCAATATAATAGTGAAATAGTAGTAAAATAGTGACAAAACAATGAAAAAATAGCAGCAAAACAACAACTTTTTTATTTTTGCAAATTCAGGTACGGGCTTAGGGCAAAAAAAAAAAAGCCTACCCTAGGCTCAACACGCTTTCTAAACAAGTCTTATTTTTTTCCCAAGCCCATTTTCCAGACCTATATTTTTTCCCAAACTCTCCTACTTTTCAGGCGGACTCAGCTTGACCCATGATCAAGTGTAGTACCAAATAATGTATTAAGTCTATTAAATGGTCCTTAATCATAAATAAGGATAAAAAAATTTATTTAATTAAATGTAACACCTTTGACCTGGCCTAGACGTTATGGCCGAATCCGGAAATGTCACAAAGAATAGGTTTTGAAAACTGAGTTGTTCCATAAAACCATTCTACTTTTATAACTCATATTCATTCATGATTATTACTGAAAACGTCATTTATTTAGTTCATTTGTCAAAACACATATTACAACGGAAGTCTAATAAAACAGATACATTTTAGAAATCTGGCTTGCATTTTTAGAAAAATCTTTATTTGCGTAAAACCATCGTTTTCATAAAACATTTTACCGAAGCATGCAAATTATCAAACAAACCAAAAAGTAACAGTTAAAAACCGTACAGTCCATAGAGTCCTAGAAATTACAAACTCTCAAATGAACCTAGAATTTAAAAAAAACCATAAATTACTAAGGCTCCGTTTGTTTCACTGAAAATGACTTCCAGAAAATGATATCTGGAAAAATGATTTACTTTTCTAGAAAAGCTAATATTTTCTGGTGTTTGGATGAATCTGTGTAAAATATTTTCTGTTGTTTGGTAGATTTCTTAAAAATATTTCATAAAAGTTGTTTTCAATTAAACAAACGTACATTTGAGATTTTCTTTTTTTTTTCATTGTTTAATTGAATTTATTTTATCTATAATTTTATATTTTACATTGTTTTTTCATATATTAAAAATATTATGTTAAATTCAGATTCATTACAACGTCATTTTTTAATTACATGACTACTAAGTAGGTATTTTTTATTTAAAAATATGACATCAACAAAACTAACAAAAAAAAATTAACGATGTTAACAATTGGACTTGATTTTCAAATTTGAAAAGTAAATGACTAAATTCTTGAAAATAAAAGTACAAAGACTAAATTAGGAATATGTGAAGTGTACATAAACTTATGACATATTTTAACCTTTATACTACAAAACATTTATTAATATATTTATAATTGTAAAAATATTTATTATTAAAATATTAATATTGAATATTTTCAATAATATGTGAATAATATTATTTAAAATTATTATTTTTAAAATTTATTATTAAAATAAAATTGAAATATTAAATAATTTATTAAAATAAAAATTATATTTATTATATTAATAATTTTATTATATGACTAATATAAATAATTAAATATGTATGTTAATAATATAAAAAATATAATATTTTTAAAAATAAAAATAAAATTTATTATCATATAATAATATTAAGATTGATTTAAGTTAATTTTTATACAAAAATAAAATTACCTATAGATGAGCTCTTTTCCTGAAAATGACTTATACTTTTTAGAAGGGTAAGTCATTTTACAGGAAAAATGGCTTATTTTACCTTGTAAGTCATTTTCCGTTGACCAAACTATTTTCTGTGAAACAAACACATGAAAATGCAGAAAACATTTTCCGTAAAACCTTTTACATGTAAACAAATGGACCCTAAGTTTAAACAGTTTACGGTCGAGTGGTCACTGCTGAGTCTCCGCCGCACCAATCTGCCTAAGTCTATGGATTACCTGAACAGAACAGACAAACAGATGTGAGTTTACATAAACTCAATGTGTAACCCAATAGAAATAGACATGCTACGCATACAAAAATCATATACACAGCCAGATTTAGATTCAGATCTGGAATTAGGTCCTTTACAGATTCAAATAACAGAAATAAATGTGCAAATATACAGAATAGATACAGTGAGTCCTACCCCCATCCTCTACACACCATCTCCGTCCATCCCATCACACCATGTGGGGTTAAAAACACCCACCCATCCCTACACACCATATAGTGTTGATGTACACATATCAGATAATGTGTAGGCAAGCTACCAGATTATAGGCGATGGTCGCCATACAAAACACTTCCTTCTGATACGCAAATCCCACTGCAAAAATAGATATATAAAACAGATACAGAAATAACAGCTTTGACATTCTCAACATGCTTATATACATATAACATCCATACATTTAGTATCCTACTCAGATCAGTCTATCAAAATATCATAACATACGAAATAGGGTTTGGTTAGCCCTTACCGACCCTACAGTAGGCCCACATTCGATCGAAACAACCCGTGCAACCTTAGGGAAAAATTTAGAAATACGGGCCCACGTGCCTGTGTAGGCCCACACGGCTTGGCCCAAAACCCACACGCCTGTGTGGCATGCTCGTGTGGAACCACACACCCATGTGGCCCACATGCCCAACTTGGCGTAGCCCGTGTGGCCCACACTGCCACACTTACACTACCACACAGCCGTGTCAGGTGCATGACCATGCCCTCGTCAAACACACGGTCGTGTCTCGCATTCGGCCAACCATTCAGCCGTGTCTCCCACATGGCCAACCACACGGCCAGGCACACACCCGTGTGGCGTTGACAATAAGGTTTTTCGACTTTCACTGAAACTTGTTTTTCTGCAATTTGGGTACACACCTAGTACAATTTTGATGCTAAAACAACCCCGAGCTTTTCAAAACCTAAAAACAGAGTACCAACATCGAAATTAGCAATCAAATCACGAATTCCTCAAAAAGAACTCACTTACCGCCAACACACTCGTTCACTTGCACAAATTAGACCGTTGGAGTGGAACTACCACTTCACCATCATCTCCTACGCAATAGATTTACAAAACTTCAACCTTCAGAAAAAAAAAAGCTAAACGAATACAACTAACCCCACTTTCCAGTTTCACGAAAACCAAAGATTCGAAAAGCCCAAGAGGAAGGTTTAATGGCAGAAACAGAAAGCAGAGAAAGCGGGTTTACTACTATTTCATCAGAGAGCAGAAGAAGAAAAAGAGAAGAAAATCAAAAGAGGATTTCTATTTGGGAAAAAAGTCAGAAACATGGGATTTGGGAAAAGAATAAAAATAAAATTAAAAATAAAAAAAATTAATTTAATTAGAAACCTCAAATCCTACTAAATCTCACCCACTAACCACATCCAATTAACTCAAAATTTTGGCTCTACCGAAACTCTTCTAGACAACTGAGAAAAAATTAACACCCATGTTAATGCAGAGATTCGAGCACAGGACCTCCAACACACCAACTTTCTTACCACTCGAACCAGCAAGCTCATTCTAATATGAATTAACAGATAGTTTTATTTAAGCCCATTCAACAAGGGTAAAGCTTGGACCAAAATAACAAAATTATCAAAAGTGGGACTTGATCCCAAGGCCTCACACACACCCCCAGAATAATTAACCATTGAAGCAGATACATAGTTGTTTCAGATTTGGTGAGAAGTGTTCTCGATGACTTGAGTGGTCCAGAAAGATGTGAAGTTTGAGTGTGTCTGAGAAATGCCAATAGATTTTTGAAAAGTTGAAAGCATTGTTAACTAAAGCACCAGTTCTAGTTCAACCTGAGTCGAGTAAAGAGTTCGTGATTTTCAGTGATGCGTCATTGAATGGTTTGGAATGTGTTTTTATGCAATAAGGAAAAGCGATAGCTTATGCTTCTAGATAGTTAAAACCGCATGAAAAGAATTATCCGACGCACGATTTAGAGTTGGCCGCTATTTTGTTTGCATAGAAAATTTGGTGACATCATTTATTTGGTGAGAAGTGTCATATCTTTACCAACCACAAGAGTTTGAAGTATATAATGACTTAGAAAGATTTGAATTTGTGACAATGAAGATGGCTCGAGTTGTTGAAAGACTATGAGTTAATAATTTATTATCATCCGCGGAAAGCGAATATAGTCACGGATGCTCTGAGTAGAAAATATTTATTTGCTTTGCGAGCAATGAATACACAGTTAACCTTGTCTGATGATGTTTCGATTTTAGCTGAGTTCAAAGCTAAACTGTTATTTCTTCAGCAAATTTGTGAAGCTCAGAAATGTGACAATGAGTTGCAAGCTACAAAAGTGTAGTGCGAGTCAACTACTGATTCAGACTATCAGATTGGATCCGATGATTGTTTAATGTTTCGAGGTAGAATTTGTGCACCAAAGAATCCCGAGCTTATTCAAAAAATTCTACACGAAGCACACTATGGTTGTTTATCTGTTCATCCGGAGAGTACTAAGATGTACAATGATTTGAAACTGTTGTATTGGTGGTCGGGCATGAAACGAGACATTTTAGAATTTGTATCGAAATGCTTGGTCTGCCAACAAGGTAAAGTCGAACATCAAGTACCTTCGGGATTACTACAGCCAATAATGATACTAGAGAGGAAATGGGATAGAGTTATGATGGATTTTGTATCGGGGTTACTCCTATCTCCGAAAAAGAAATATGCTATTTGGGTTGTCATTGATCGACTGACAAAGTCTGCACACTTCATTCCGGTACGTACAAACTTTTCGCTCGATAAATTAACTGAATTATACATCTCGGAGAATGTTAGATTGCACGGGGTGCTAGTTTCTATTATTTTGGATAGAGATCCGAGGTTTACGTCACGATTTTGGAAGAAATTGCAAGAAGCTTTGGGTACGCGGCTACACTTTAGTACTGCATTTCATCCACAAATGGATGGTCAATCCGAGAGAGTGATACAAATTCTTGAGGATATGCTTCATTGCTGTGTTTTAAAGTTTGAAGGCAACTGGGAAAAGTATTTACTGTTGGTCGAATTCACGTATAACAACAATTTTCAATCAAGCATAAAGATGGCACCGTATGAAGCATTATATTGTCACAAATGCCGAACTCCATTGTACTAGACCGAGCTTAGTGAGAAAAAGATTCACGGAGTTGATTTGGTTAGAGAGACAGAAGAGAAAGTAAAAGTCATTCGTGATAGTTTGAAAGCAGCTTCAGATCAACAGAAACCGTTTGCGGATTTGACACGCAAAGACATTGAATTTTAAATCAGCAACAGAGTATTATTGAAATGCATGATGTGGGCCTCGTAGGCTCGTATTAGGGACAATATGAATGAGTGTGAATGATTTTTATTTGGAATGGAAAAAATGTATGAGAAATGTATGTTCGTTTGTGTAATAAGTTTGGTAATGCTCTGTAACCCTATTCCGGTAATGAATACGGGTTAGGGGTGTTACACGGCTCCTCCTAAAAAGTTAAATCTGGTCTAATCTCGATCTTCTCAACATAAACAATGTGATATGGATTAGACCGATACTGCCTCAACATCGAGACGTAAAACACATCGTGGATACGGTCCAACTCTGGATGTAGCTCCAATTGATAAGTGACCAGTCCTACACGCTTCAGAATCTGAATATGGCCCAATAAACCTAAGGCTCAACTTGCCTTTACGACCAAATCTCAGAACTTTTTTCCGTGGAGAAACCTTAAGAAAAAAGAAGTTACCCACAGAGTACGCGATTGGACCGGGTAAGGGGTGTTACAACTAAGATAGGTGCAACTTAACTAGCAAATGCCTCTAAAATAGTAGCAAAATGAACAATAAAACAAGAGTTATACAATATCCAACCAATAACAACAAAATAGTAGCAAAATAATAGTGAAATAGTAGTAAAATAGTGACAAAACAATGAAAAACCAGCAGCAAAATAGTGGAAAAATAACAAAAAAAAAAACAACAACTTTTTTATTTTTGCAAATTTAGGTATAGGCTTAGAGCAAAAAAAAAAAAAAGCTTACCCTAGCCTCAACTCGCTTTCTAAATAAGGCTTATTTTTTTTCCAAGCCCATTTTTCAGACCTATATTTTTTCCCAAACTCTCATACTTTTCAAGCGGACTCAGCTTGACCCATGATCAAGTGTAGTACCAAATAATGTATTAAGTCTATTAAATGGTCCTTAATCATAAATAAGGATAAAAAAATTATTTAACTAAATGTAACACCCTTGACCTGGCCTAGACGTTATAGCCGAATCTGGAAATGTCACAAAGAATAGGTTTTGAAATCTGAGTTGTTCCGTAAAACCATTCTACTTTTATAGCTCATATTCATTCATGATTATTATTGAAAACGTCAATTATTTAGTTCATTTGTCAAAACACATATTACAACGGAAGTTTAATAAAATCGATACATTTTGGAAATATGGCTTGCATTTTTAGAAAAACATTTATTTGCGTAAAACCGTCGTTTTCATAAATCATTTTATCGAAGCATGCAAATTATCAAACAAACCAAAACTTAACATTAAAAACCGTGCAGTCCATAGAGTCCCAGAAATTACAAACTCTCAAATGAACCCAGAATTTAAAAAAAAACCATAAATTACTAAGGCTCCGTTTGTTTCACTGAAAATGACTTCCAGAAAATGATTTCTGGAAAATGATTTACTTTTCTGGAAAAGCTAATATTTTCTGGTGTTTGGATGAATCTGTGTAAAATATTTTCTGTTGTTTGGTAGATTTCTTAAAAATATTTCATAAAAGTTGTTTTCAATTAAACAAACGTACATTTGAGATTTTCTTTTTTTTCATTGTTTAATTGAATTTATTTTATCTATAATTTTATATTTTACATTGTTTTTTCATATATTAAAAATATTATGTTAAATTCAGATTCATTACAACGTCATTTTTTAATTACATGACTACTAAATAGGTATTTTTTATTTAAAAATATGACATCAACAAAACTGGCAAAAAAAATTAACGATGTTAACAATTGGACTTGATTTTCAAATTCGAAAAGTAAATGACTAAATTCTTGAAAATAAAAGTACAAAGACTAAATTAGGAATCTGCGAAGTATACATAGACTTATAACATATTTTAACCTTTATACTACAAAACATTTATTATTAATATATTTATAATTGTAATAAATATTTATTATTAAAATATTAATATTGAATATTTTCAATAATATGTGAATAATATTATTTAAAATTATTATTTTTAAAATTTATTATTAAAATAAAATTGAATATTAAATAATTTATTAAAATAATAAATTATTTTATTATATTAATAATTTTATTATATGACTAAATATAAATAATTAAATATGTATGTTTAATAATATTAAAAAATATATTTTTAAAAATAAAAAAAAATATTATCAATATAATTAAGATTGATTTAAGTTTTTTTATATAAAAATAAAATTACCTATAGATGAGCTCTTTTCCGGAATGACTTATACTTTTTAGAAGGGTAAGTTATTTTACAGGAAAAAGGGCTTATTTTACCTTTAGTTGTAAGTCATTTTCTGTTGACCAAACTATTTTCTGTGAAACAAACACATGAAAATGCAGAAAACATTTTCCGTAAAACCTTTTACATGTAAACAAATGGACCCTAAGTTTAAACAGTTTACGGTCGAGTGGTCACTGCTGTGTCTCCGCTACACCAATCCGCCTAAGTCTGTGGATTACCTAAACAAAACAAACAAACAGATGTGAGTTTACATAAACTCAATGTGTAACCCAACAGAAATAGACATGCTACGCATACAAAAATCATATACACAGCCAGATTCAGATTCAGATATGGATTTAGGTCCTTTACAGATTCAGATAACAGAAATAAATATGCAGATATAAAGAACAGATACAGTGAATCCTACCCCTATCCTCTACACACCATCTCCGTCCATCACATCACACCATGTGGGGTTAAAAACACCCACACATTCCTACACACCATATAGTTTCGATGTGACACATATCAGATAATGTGCAGGCAAGCTGCCAGATTATAGGCGATGATCGCCATAGAAAACACTTCCTTCTGATACGCAAATCCCACTACAAAAATAGATATAGGAAACAGAGACAGAAATAATAGATTTGACATTCTCAACATGCTTATATACATATAACATCCATACATTTAGTATCCTACTCCGATTAGTCTATTGGAATATCATAACATACAAAATAGGGTTTGCTTAGCCCTTACCGACCCTACAGTAGGCCTACAGTCAATCGAAACAACCCGTGCAACCTTAGGGAAAAATTCAGAAATACGGGCCCGCGTGCCTGTGTGGGCCCACACGGCCTGGCCCAAAACCCACACGCCTGTGTGGCATGCCCGTGTGGGACCACACGCCCAACTTGGCCTAGCCCGTGTGGCCCACACAGCCGCACTCACACCACCACACAGCTGTGTCATGCGCACGGCCAAGCCCTCGTCAAACACACGGTTGTGTCTCGCATTCGGCCAACCATACGGCCGTGTCTCGCACACGGCCAACCACACGGCCAGGCATACACCCGTGTGGCGTTGACAATAAGGTTTTTTTACTTTCGCTGAAACTTGTTTTTCTGCAATTTGGGTACATACCTAGTACAATTTTGATGCTAAAACAACCTCGAGCCTTTCAAAACCTAAAAACAGAGTACCCAACATCGAAATTAGCAATCAAATCACGAATTCCTCAAAATGAACTCACTTACTGCCAACATACTCGTTCACTCGCACAAATTAGACCATTGGAGTGGAACTACTACTTCAACGTCATCTCCTACGCAATAGATTTACAAAACTTCAACCTTCAGAAAACAAAAGCTAAACGAATACAACTAACCCCACTTACCAATTTCACGAAAACCAAATATTCGAAATGCTCAAGAGCAAGGTTTAATGATAGAATCAAAAAGCAGGGAACGGGGGTTTACTACTATTTCATCAGAGAGCAGAAGAAGAAAAAGAGAAGAAAATCAAAAGGGGATCTCTATTTGGGAAAAAAATGTCAAAAACAATAGATTTGGGAAAAGAATAAAAATAAAAATAAAATAATTTTAATTTAATTTGAAACCTCAAATCCTACTAAATCTCACCCACTAACCACATCCAACTACCTAAAATATTTGGCTCTACCGAAACTCTTCTAGACAACTGAGAAAAAATTAACACCCATGCTAATGTAGGGATTCGAGCACAGGACAACACACCAACTCTCTTACCACTCGAACCAGCAGGCTCATTCTAATATGAATTAACAGACAATTTTATTGAAGCCCACTCAACAAGTGTAAAGCTTGGACCAAAATAACAAAATTATCAAAAGTGGGACTTGATCCCAAGACCTCACACACAGCCCAGAACACTTAATCATTGAAGCAGATACACAGTTGTGTCAGATACTTACAGAAACACAAATAAATTATTTAGGGTGTTACAACTCTACCCCCTAGAAGAAATTTCGACTTCGAAATTTACCTGATCAGAGCAGATGAGGATATTGCTGACGCATCAAATCCTCAGGTTCCCACGTGGCTTCCTCATTGTTATGGTTCTACCATAAAACCTTTACTAATGGAATAGACTTCCTCCTCAGAACCTTAATATCATGATCCAGAATCTGAACCAGCTTGAAACAGCCCGTTTTTAGTCAAACTGGAATAGTGGTTTTGGGACCACAAATTTGAGGTCAAAATAATTATTTTATTATTATTTTGAGGTCTACAGTATGATATTATGATTGTGTGAAAATTTCATTAAGAAATTTTATCATTTAATTGCTTAATTTGATAAATAGGACTAAATCGCGTAAAGTGTAAAACTTGAGTTCTATTAGCTAAAGGTGTCTAATAGCTATGGAACTTTAAATTAAAGGTCCTTAAGTGGTAATTAGACTAATAGTATGTTAGTGGACATTTATGAGATTGGTAGTATTGAAATTTGATTTAAATTAAAAGGTTAATTTAGTAAATTGATAATTAATTAAATGTTTAGTAAAGAAAAAGAAAAGAAAATGGCTATGATCTTTCTCATTTCATCTTTCCAAAATTGAAATAGCCATTTTTGAATAAGGTGGCTTCGGTTTTTCATTTTGCTACATGCATGGTACGTTTTAAATCTCGTTGAAACACCCCAAACCCGGCCCACGAGCCTAGACCAGATTTGGTATGTTCCTTAAGAAAAACCGGTTCAAATTCTTTAAATTCGAATTGGGTTGGGCTCAAGTTGAAAACCAATTTATTTTTGAAATATAAGTTTTATAAAATCTCATTGTTAAGTTTCAAAACGTTAAGTTAGAAGATATGCCGAATTTCTTTTTAGGTTTTATCTTTAATTAGAAATCATATGAATTTAGGAGTCAAAACATTTAGGGTTTATTTTTAAATAAAATACTTAAACGTTAATTTGATAAAATTCCGTAACATAGTAAAATAATTAAACATGCATGCGAAACAAATCATACTAAGGCCTTATTACATCAAAACAAACCCAAATATGTTAAAGTACTAAAAAAAAATAAAATGTCCAAATCATAAGATCCCTTGCTGAGCATGGCCACCTTTAAGCTCCTACCGACCCGGTCCATTACTGATCATCACCTGAAAAATGTTCCCACAACGGGGTGAGTCAACAGACTCAATGTGTACACAAACACTAAGTCCAAATAGATTCAGGCATAACAAGTCATACACATTCATATCAAAATATACAATTAATGATGCATTCCCCAGCCCAAGCCTAGTTACCAACCGCTACACATCACCCGTACCAACCTGCACACCGTGGGGACTACTAAGTCAACCCTCCATCAGCTACACACCATCGAAGGCAGTCGCTGCAGTCGACGTGCTCATCGCCCTTATAAATTGTGGCATAGCCACCAGATAAAATATTTCGGGTCATGTGACCCCACATTCAGATAATGTGACCGAAGTCACCACATTCAGATAATGTGACCGAAGTCACCACATTCACTTCCCCCTTTTTATAATATCCCATATGCCCATGTCATAAATATCATGCAATATAATGCCTTATTTCACATTCTTATCATATTCACATATATGGCATAACAAATCATAACATACTCATAGTAGGAGTAGGAAACGTACCTTAGTACTTTGTACCATAGCATGGTACTTAGCCATATTTTTCCACATTCTTATTAACACACACACACACACACACACACACACACACACATATATATATATATATATATATATATATATATTACATTGCCATAAAACTTATTAAGAAATAGTGTGGGGTACACACCTCATTCACTTAGCAAGTTTACTGCAAATCCCAAAAATCCAATCTACTGCTTAAGATCTTTAATGCCTATATTCGGCCAACCCCAATCATATTAGTAAAAAGCCATTCGGCTATGAAACCAAATCCCATTAGAATTATTGTAACCCAAAACTTACCTTAGTGCCGATTTGATCCTTAAACAAATCCAGAAAATCTGCGATCTTCCTTCAATCGGCCAATGTTAAATCACTTAATCTTGGTTAGTTCCGACTTTTGAATAAATATGAACTAGATCTAAAACACCAAATATAGCCTTGACCAATTGTACATATATACTTTACCTTGCGATTTGAAATCCCGAAATTGCTAATTCCCCTAGGTATCTGTCGAAATCACCTAGACACATGTTAGATTAATTTCTAACATTAAATCATAATAAATGGCCCTTGGCCGAATACTTGTGGCTTACCTTAGATCTTTGAAATCCTGAAGCTCTCCTCCTTATAGTCGACTATAAACAATTCCCGAAAGATCCTATGTAGTTTCGGCAACCAAGAATATTGATGAGATTAATTCTTAACTTTCGGCTAAAAGAAAGAAAAAGATGATAACTATAGATCCTTACCCCTTATATTGAAATTGGCAGCACCTTTTCTTGAATCCACAGGGCTTATTCAGCAATGGCCTAAATGTTGATCGCTTGATTTCGGCTTTTGATGAACACTAGAGGATTTCGGTTTTACAAGGAAAGAAAAGGAAGATATAAAACTTAGAGAAATTCGGCAAGACCAGGGGATTCTGTTTTCGGCTTTGTGGAGAATTGAAAAGAAAAAAAAAAGAATAATGGCAGAGAAAATTCGGCAGAGGCTTTCAAGAAAAAGAAAATAATGCAGAATGGCCTCTCTTTTCCTCCTATTGCCGAAATTACTAGGCCAAGACTCCCTTACTTGGCCATCACTCTCATATCCTTATCACTTCGTTTTAAAAAAAATTAATAGAAATAATCCTTCAATTATCCATCATTTATCCTTTATCTCCATTTATTCAAAAGAAATAAAATAAATCCATATTTATCTATCTATTTAGCTGAATTTTAAAAGGAATTAAACTCCTTCCTTTAGTGCCTTAATGCCGTCCACTTTCTTCTACCTTGACGCAAAAGCAAAATAAAAACACTCCCCTTGCTGCTCACAAGCCTCGAACCCGAGACCTGCTGGAGCCCTTGGACGCAAGCTGCAGGTAACGCCCCAAGCCACTTTGCCAAGGCGCTGTTTGTGATATAATCCACCCAGAATTTCCTTTAAGCCCTCCTTAGCCAAGCGCCTTCTTGACACAAAAATAAATGCTCCTTCCTGCTTCCTTCGCAACTCGAACCAAGGCCCTTATCCCCGCTGCACATGGCGTCCGTTGCCACTTTACCACATGATTTCTTGTGGCATTAATCCCCTAAAAATTCCTTTAAAGCCTCCTTAGCCCAGTTCCTCTTTTTGGCGCAAAAATAAAAGTCTCCAATGCTTCCCACGTTGCTCGAACCCTGGCCCGATTGCACATGTATGTGGCGTCACATGCTAGGCCCTTAAGTGGCGCCTTGTAGCCATTCTTCCAAGCCTATTTGTATGTCATATTTCACATACATTTTCTTTTAAGGCCCTTTCAACTTAGCTTCCTCTTTTAGACTTAAAATTAAATAATTTCTAAGGCACACTCCTATTTTTCTAAAGTTCACAAAATTCATTATACACATTCACAACATACTCAGGCATGGTATTTCATATATTTAAGCATAAATGCATAAGCCCATTTTCAGGATATTACAGTTCTACCCCCTTAAAATAATTTCGTCCTCGAAATTACCTGACTGAAATAAGTGAGGGTACTGCTGTCGCATCGCTTCCTCCGGCTCCCACGAAGCTTCTTCCGATCCATGATTTCGCCATAACACCTTGACTAAAGGCACTGATTTCCATCCTAACACTTTCACATCTCGTTCCAAGATCTGAATCAGCTCTTCCTCGTAGGATAAATCTGGCCTTAGCTCCACCTCTTCAACCGGTACTACATGAGATGGATCCGATCGATATCGACGTAGCATGGAAACATGGAATACGTCGTGCATCTGCTTCAACTCCGGTGGCAACTCTAACTGATATGCCACTGGTCCAACTCGCTTCAAAACCTTATAAGGTCCTATAAACCTTGGACTTAACTTCCCTTTGCGACCAAATCGCATCACCTTCTTCCATGGCGACACTTTGAGAAACACTTGATCTCCCACCTCAAACTCTATCTCTTTCCGTTTGAGATCTGCATACGACTTTTGTCTATCAGATGCTTCCTTCAACCGTGCCCAGATTATCTCAACCTTTCCCTCGGATTCTGCCACTAACTCTGGACCCAAAACTCGATGTTCCCCTAATTCCGTCCAACAAGTAGGAGTGTGACACTTCCGTCCATACAGTGCTTCATATGGTGCCATCTGAATACTAGCTTGATAGCTGTTGTTATAGGCAAACTCAGCTAAAGGTAAATATTCCTCCCAACTTCCCCTAAAATCCATCACACATCCTCTCAACATATCCTCCAACACTTGGATTACTCGTTCAGATTGCCCATCTGACTGTGGATGAAAAGCCATAGTGAAATCCAATTTAGCACCTAAAGCCTGATGTAGAGCTTTCCAAAACCGTAAAGTAAACCTTGGGTCTCTATCTGAAATAATCGATAGTGGAACTCCATGTAACCTTACAATCTCCGCCACATATAACTTCGCCAACTTTTGCAGAGAATAGTCAACTCTTACTGGGATGAAATGCGCGGACTTAGTCAACCTATCTACTATCACCCATACCGAGTCCTTCTTAGTAGGCGTAAGGGGAAACCCACTAACGAAGTCCATGGTGATTCTTTCCCACTTCCACTGCGGAATCATTATCGGTTGAAGTAATCCTGACGGAACTTGGTGTTCAGCCTTAACTTGCTGACACGTTAAGCACTTGCCGACAAATTCTGTAACTTCCTTCTTAAGACCAGACCACCAAAATTGTTCCCTTAAATCTCGGTACAACTTACTACCTCCAGGATGCATAGCATAAGGGCTACTATGCAATTCCTGAAGAATCCTCTATCTTAATTCTTGATCCTTAGGCATACAGACTTTATCCTTGAAGCACAATACTCCCTCTTCATTAATACCATAATCCTCTAATTCCTCATTCTGTACTTGTTGCAGCTTAGCACTTAACTCATCATCAACCAACTGTCCCTCTTTCACTTCGTTCAACCATGTCGGCTTAACTTGCAACTCTGCCAACAAACTTCCATCGTCATATAAACTCAAGTGTGCAAACATCGCCCTCAAATCCGACACAACCTTCCTACTTAGGGCATCCGCCACTACATTCGCCTTGCCCGGATGATACTCTATTGAACAGTCATAGTCCTTCAGTTAGTCCACCCACCTTCGCTGTCTCAAGTTTAACTCCTTCTGAGTCAACAAATACTTAAGACTCTTGTGGTCTGTGTAGATCACTGACTTTTCTCCATAGAGATAGTGCCTCCACACCTTAAGAGCCAAGACCACTGCCGCCAATTCCAAATCATGAGTTGGGTAGTTAACCTCATGTGGCCTTAGTTGCCGAGAAGCATAAGCAACTACCTCCCGTCTTGCATCAATACGCATCCCAATCCTGTATGAGAAGCGTCACAATACACCACAAAATCCTTTCCTGCCTCAGGCTGAATCAAAACCGGAGCTTCAGTCAAGACCCTCTTAAGCTTCTCAAAGCTCTCCTGTTGCTTTTCTGTCCATACAAAAGGCACTTCCTTCCTCAACAACTTTGTCAAAGGCGCGGCTATCGATGAGAACCCTTCTACGAACCTTCTGTAATAGCATGCCAATCCCAAGAAACTACGAATTTCAGCCACAGACCTGGGTGGTTTCCACTCCAACACCGCCTCAATCTTCCTAGGATCCACCCTTATTCCTTCCGCAGACACCGCATGTCCTAAAAACGCAACCTCCTTAAGCCAAAATTCACACTTGCTGAATTTGGCATAGAGCTTCTTCTCCCTCAACACTTGCAACACAACCCGGAGATGCTCATCATGTTCCTCCTCAGACTTGGAATACACCAAGATATCGTCCATAAACACCACGACGAACCTATCCAAGTAAGGTTGAAAAACTCGGTTCATCATACCCATGAACGCAGCTGGGGCGTTCGTTAATCCAAATAGCATTACAACGAACTCAAAATGTCCATACCTCCGAAAAGCTGTCTTATGGATATCCACTTCCTTCACCTTAAGCTGATGATATCCAGACCTTAGATCTATCTTCGAGAAAACCGCTGCTCCCTTAAGCTGATCGAACAAGTCGTCTATCCTTGGCAAGGGGTACTTGTTCTTGATGGTAAGCTTATTCAATTGACGATAGTCTATACACATACGCATAGTTCCGTCCTTCTTCTTCACAAACAGGACCGGTGCTCCCCATGGAGACACACTGGGTCGGATAAACCCACGATCCAGGAATTCTTGGATTTGAGCCTTAAGCTCAACCAATTCCTTTGGTGCCATTCTATATGGAGCGATTGACACAGGAGCTGTTCCCGGCGGCAGATCAATTCCAAACTCCACCTCCCTGTCCGGGGGTATTCCAGGTAATTCCTCCGGAAAGACATCCGCAAAATCCCTTACCGTTCTAACTCCACTAGCACCTTCTTCCTTTCCATCTAACGCACTTACGAAGGCTAAGAACGCCTTGCACCCTTTACGAACCATCTTTTCAGCCTTTAGCACCGAAACTACATTAGACAAGTAGTTTCTTCTTTCTCCTATCATAATGACCACCTCATCCTCCGGGGTCCTTAATTCCATTCTCTTAGCTGCACAGTCCAACACAGCCCGATGTTCCACTAGCCAGTCCATACCAAGTATGAGGTCGAATTCTCTGAAGCGAAGTTCCATCAAATCGGTAGAAAATACTACGCCTTGAATTTCTAAAGGTACCCTCCGAAAGATCTTATTCACCACTACAGTTTGACCTAGTGGGCTTACTACAGTCATCTCCCTATCCGAAAGTTCAGAGACTATGTCTAGAGTTTTCACTACTCTACATCAACCAAAGCAAAATAAGGCTTGCCACAAATAAGGAACGTACCGGTTATAACGTCCGGCGCGTCTCCATCTTCCCGATGGCGAACTGCATATACCAAGACTGGCTGTCTTACCTCTGTGTTACCAACACCTCTGCCAGGTGTTCCACGTCCTCTTCCAGCACCGTTACCTCGGCCATTCGGACCACGGCCTCGCTGAGGCTGCTGACCACCTCTACCAGCCTGATTAACATTTTGAGCTACTGATCGATTTCCATCTGGCCTCATAGGGCAATCCTTAATCATATGGTCCTTGGACCCACACCTAAAGCATCCTCATGTCTTCCTCCAACACTCTCCTAAGTGTTTCTTCCCACACTGATCACAAGTACGATATTGCCCTCCAATACCAGCTTGCTGACCTCGCGGCCCATCAACCCTAGGCCTTTTCTGAACATTCCCAGATGATCTTGATGACCCAAATCCTCTTTTCTGCTTGTTTCGATCAGAGTGCTGCCTTACAGAGTCCTTAATCCCTTCCGCTATCTTAGCTTTCTACACTAACGCAGAAAACTCCCGCTCTTGATGTGGAGCGACTAACAACCTCAGGTCATCCCTTAATCCGTCCTCAAACCGGACACATCGCTCATGTTCTGTAGCCACTACTCCTCGAGCATACCGGCTCAACCTCAGAAATTCAGCTTCATACTCCGCTACGGACTTGTTCCTTTGAACCAGCCCCAGAAAAGCCTTCCTCTGCGCATCAGTATATCTGGTTCCCACATACTTCTTTTGATATGCCGCCTTAACATATTCCCAAGTAAGATCCTCAGCTGTGGCACCATCCCGAACTGTGAGCCACCACTGATACGCTTCATCGCGTAGCAGCGCCACCAGTCCTTTCAGTTTCTCCTCAGGGGTCAGATCCAACTCATCCATAATCCGTTCCGTCGCTTCCAACCAATATTCAGCTGTACTGGGTGCCACACCAGATACTCCACGAAACATTTCAACCCCATTGGCTCGGAGTCGCTCGGGTACAGATTTCCGAACTCCCATATTCCCACCTGCGCCAGCCACCATTTCAAGAACTCGCAGCACAGCCTGCGATACAGCATCGTCCCCCGTCTGATCTTGCTGTTCAACACCAACAGCTGGGGGTCGTGGTGGCGGTGGCACCTCATTGTCAGACCCTTGACCCGATCTAACGGGTTCTGACACAGTCATTCTTCCTCTACCGCGTCCACGACGACCGCGTCCTCTAGAACTCATATTTAATGTCACGCTTTAATCTGATTTAAGAAATTTTTATGAATTAGTCCTTGTTCCACTGATTATTCGCGAAGAATTTTATGAAGAGAGCTTATTAGGGGTTCCTTCGATCAATCAAAGTTTCGAGTTTTCTATCCTAATTCACAGAAAAGCACATCCATTCTATAGTATCTCCCATACACATTCACTCTTCGGACATTTCTGTCCGTTCCTATTCCAGGGGTATTTTCGTCATTTGTCCTACAGGGGCATTTTGGTAATAATTGAAGGTCAATTTGAAAATTACAAAAGTCATTTCAAAATTTTCCAAACTCATGGGTATTTTGGAAGAAGATTTTCCAAATCAAAGGTATGGTCAAAATTCTAGGAAGTAGGGTCATTTTGGTAATTTTGGTAAACCAGGGGTAATTTCGTAAATTTTTTTCAAATCGGGGTATTTTGGATTTTCGCAAAATAGGATTTTTAAATACTTTTACAAAGTAAGGAAATTTTATTGAAATCAAGGGTAATAAGGTAATTTTAAAACCAAGGGCATTTTTTGTAATTTTACCACTAGGGGTATTTTAGTAATTTTCATAAATCAAGAATATTTCAGAAAATTTTATAGGATCGTGGTTGCAAGTCAAAAGGGTAATTTAAGAGTTTTAAAACTAGGTTTATATGAAAATACGGCTAGTTCCCTTCGGGCTTTAGTTAGGGGTTTAGCCCATGAATAAGTCCTCTTGGTTAGGGTGAACCGAAGCTACGCACCAGGTAGGATTCGAGTGGAGAGGAGGTGAGTCACGCGGACTGCTTAAGTACCAGGCTCCCACTGAATTCCAATCCTAGACATGCGCACAATGGTTACCACACCCTAACTCGGCGACTTAGTCACAGGGTTGTTTTATTAGGCATTTAAGTCTTATGTAATTGTTGGGGTAACTAGTCCTAGGGTTCAAGTACTTATCATGCTAATCTATGTTTCATTCCACTTCTACCCTTCTATAATTCACAATATAAATCACAGAAAGGATAGGGGTACTTACCTGGTGGACTTCGGGTCGGAGACTTAGGTGCCATGCCAGAAAAACCTACTTCTTTCACAAAAATTCTTTTGGGCTTAATTTTCGAAAATGTTTTGGGCCTTAAACCCAAGGCCGAGAGTTTAAAACTGGGCTCTGATACCAAACTGAAACACCCCAAACCCGGCCCACGAGCCTAGACCAGATTTGGTATGTTCCTTAAGAAAAACCGGTTCAAATTCTTTAAATTCGAATTGGGTTGGGCTCAAGTTGAGAACCGATTTATTTTTGAAATATAAGTTTTATAAAATCTCATTGTTAAGTTTCAAAATGTTAAGTTAGAAGATATGCCGAATTTCTTTTTAGGTTTTATCTTTATTTAGAAATCATATGAATTTAGGAGTCAAAACATTTAGGGTTTATTTTTAAATAAAATACTTAAACGTTAATTTGATAAAATTCCGTAACATAGTAAAATAATTAAACATGCATGCGGAACAAATCATACTAAGGCCTTATTACATCAAAACAAACCCAAATAAGTTAAAGTACTAAAAAAAATAAAATGTCCAAATCATAAGATCCCTTGCTGAGCATGGCCACCTTTAAGCTCCTACCGACCCGGTCCATTACTGATCATCACCTGAAAAATGTTCCCACAACGGGGTGAGTCAACAGACTCAATGTGTACACAAACACTAAGTCCAAATAGATTCAGGCATAACAAGTCATACACATTCATATCAATATATACAATTAATGATGCATTCCCCAGTCCAAGCCTAGTTACCAACCGCTACACATCACCCGTACCAACCTGCACACCGTGGGGACTACTAAGTCAACCCTCTATCCGCTACACACCATCGAAGGCAGTCGCTGCAGTCGACGTGCTCATCGCCCTTATAAATTGTGGCATAGCCACCAGATAAAATATTTCGGGTCATGTGACCCCACATTCAGATAATGTGACCGAAGTCACCATATTCAGATAATGTGACCGAAGTCACCACATTCACTTCCCCCATTTTATAATATCCCATATGCCCATGTCATAAATATCATGCAATATAATGCCTTATTTCACATTCTTATCATATTCACATATATGGCATAACAAATCATATCGTACTCATAGTAGGAGTAGGAATAGGAAACGTACCTTAGTACTTTGTACCATAGCATGGTACTTAGCCATATTTTTCCACATTCTTATTAACACACATATATATATATATATATTACATTGCCATAAAACTTATTAAGAAATAGTGTGGGGTACACACCTGATTCACTTAGCAAGTTTACTGCAAATCCCGAAAATCCAATCTACTGCTTAAGATCTTTAATGCCTATATTTGGCCAACCCCAATCATATTAGTAAAAAGCCATTCGGCTATGAAACCAAATCCCATTAGAATTATTGTAACCCAAAACTTACCTTAGTGCCAATTTGATCCTTAAACAAATCCCGAAAATCTGCGACCTTCCTTCAATCGGCCAATGTTAAATCACTTAATCTTGGTTAGTTCCGAATTTTGAATAAATATGAACTAGATCTAAAACACCAAATATAGCCTTGACCGATTGTACATATATACTTTACCTTGCGATTTGAAATCCCGAAATTGCTAATTCCCCTAGGTATCTGTCGAAATCACCTAGACACATGTTAGATTAATTTCTAACATTAAATCATAATAAATGGCCCTTGGCTGAATACTTGTGGCTTACTTAGATCTTTGAAATCCCGAAGCTCTCCTCCTTATAGTCGACTATAAACAATTCCCGAAAGATCCTATGTAGTTTCGGCAACCAAGAATATTGATGAGATTAATTCTTAACTTTCGACTAAAAGAAAGAAAAAGATGATAACTATAGATCCTTACCCCTTATATTGAAATCGGCAGCACCTTTTCTTGAATCCACAGGGCTTATTCGGCTATGGCCTAAATGTTGATCGCTTGATTTCGGCTTTTGATGAACACTAGAGGATTTCAGTTTTACAAGGAAAGAAAAGGAAGATATAAAACTTAGAGAAATTCGGCAAGACCAAGGGATTCTGTTTTCGACTTTGTGGAGAATTGAAAAGAAAAAAAAAAGAATAATGGCAGAGAGAATTCGGCAGAGGCTTTCAAGAAAAAGAAAATAATGCAGAATGGCCTCTCTTTTCCTCCTATTGCCGAAATTACTAGGCCAAGACTCCCTTACTTGGCCATCACTCTCATATCCTTATCACTTCGTTTTAAAAAAAAATTAATAGAAATAATCCTTCAATTATCCATCATTTATCCTTTATCTCCATTTATTCAAAAGAAATAAAATAAATCCATATTTATCTATCTATTTAGCCGAATTTTAAAAGGAATTAAACTCCTTCCTTTAGTGCCTTAATGCCGTCCACTTTCTTCTACCTTGACGCAAAAGCAAAATAAAAACACTCCCCTTGCTGCTCACAAGCCTCGAACCCGAGACCTGCTGGAGCCCTTGGACGCAAGCTACAGGTAACGCCCCAAGCCACTTTGCCAAGGCGCTGTTTGTGATATAATCCACCCAGAATTTCCTTTAAGCCCTCCTTAGCCAAGCGCCTTCTTGACGCAAAAATAAATGCTCCTTCCTGCTTCCTTCGCAACTCGAACCAAGGCCCTTATCCCCACTGCACATGGCGTCCGTTGCCACTTTACCACATGATTTCTTGTGGCATTAATCCCCTAAAAATTCCTTTAAAGCCTCCTTAGCCCAGTTCCTCTTTTTGGCGCAAAAATAAAAGTCTCCAATGCTTCCCACGTTGCTCGAACCCTGGCCCGATTGCACATGTATGTGGCGTCACATGCTAGGCCCTTAAGTGGCGCCTTATAGCCATTCTTCCAAGCCTATTTGTATGTCATATTTCACATACATTTTCTTTTAAGGCCCTTTCAACTTAGCTTCCTCTTTTAGACTTAAAATTAAATAATTTCTAAGGCACACTCCTATTTTTCTAAAGTTCACAAAATTCATTATACACATTCACAACATACTCAAGCATGCTATTTCATATATTTAAGCATAAATGCATAAGCCCATTTTCAGGATATTACACTCGTTTTTAATGATTTCTATGTTTTTGAGATTGTTGAAGCTTAATTTAACTAGCCCAAGGACTAGTTTGCAAATTTTTTAAAGGTTTAGGGTTTTTCCATTGATGAATGTATATGTATGTTGATGTTTGATGATAGAAAATGTATGGTTGTTGTTAGATAAACAACATTTGTAAAGTGATTTTTGGTAAATTGTCAATTTAGGGTTAAATTGAGAAATGTAATAAATTGTGTGGTAAATGTATGAAATAATGAAAAAATGGGCTGCTATGATAATAAGGGATATTCAGCTAGCATGGTTAGGGACTTAATTGCATGAATTTGTATTTTATGAGCTAAGGACTAAATTGTAAAGAAATTAAAATATTAGAAGCAAAATTGTAATTTTACCATAATGTATTTTTGGGCTAAATCGAATAGAAGGATAATTGAATAAGTTAAATTTGATATTATATAGATCAAGAAAAACAAGGTTTGGACCTAGATCGGGGAAAAAACAAAGTATTGGACTAATCGATCCATTTCGTCGTTTTTGCGATCGAGGTAAGTTCGCATATTAATAAGCATTGATATAATTGTATTTTAAATGCTTTATTATTGAATTAATTGTTAATACGACTTTACGGATACATTCGACAAAGATTCGGCAATGTGAAATCTCGGTTGAACCTTAGGAATATATTAGGATACGAATGACATGTCATTAGGGGTTATGTGTTTTGGGTGTTGGTCCGTACGTCCTACCGGTGGCTGAGCTATCCAGCATGTGTTGCGGATTCTCATCAGCTTGTGTGACCAGCACCGTGTGGCTACATTATGACCGTCATCTTCTGTGAGCAGACCCGTTGATAGCTCGAGAGTGAGCATTATATGAGATATGAGACTGATATAGGTTCGGCTATGTATTGGCACTTAGGGTGCGAGATTCCCGAGTATATGATATTATTCCAAATGGTTCAATGGCTTTATCGAAGATATGAAATGATGATAAATAGATACGTATCGATACAGGTATGTACACAAATTATATGAGCATTGAATCCATGAAATTTGTGAGTTCATGATTAATTATGTGATTGAATATATGTTAACCTTATGATTAAATGGTTTTGTAGTATATTATGTTCATATTAATTGAATGGTGAGTTCTGCTTATTAATCCATACGAGCTTACTAAGCTTTATAGCTTACTCTGTTTACTTTTCAGTGTTTTATAGTGATTATCGAAGCTAGCTCGGGTTAGGAGTCATTGGAGATCTCATCACACTATTAAGCTATCACTTTGGTACTTTTGAACTTATGTATTTGGTCATATGGCATGTATAGAAGTTGTGGTCAATATGATCTATATTTTGGTAATGGTTTTAGCCATTTGATTTGGCTTGTAAATGATGAATGGTTAGTTATGTGTATAGCCATGTGACTTGGCTTATTTTGGTATACTTGATGATGTGTATATATGTGCAAATGGCCTTTTGGTATGTGGTTGATAATTGCTATGTGATGCTTGTTGCGAATTGGTATGTTAAGCATTAAATTTTTGAAATTTGAGATTGGTATGCTTGTGATTTTACGCAAGATAATGTATATATGAAGTTATCCAATTAGGTGATTTGAGAATGTAAAATTGGTATGAATTGAATGGCTTATTGTGATACTTGTGTGTCTTGTGGTTAATGGTATGAAATTAGCATGAATTAGGCTTGGTTGAGATTGGTTTGAATGCCTATTTATGCCATGTTATGTTCTATTTGGTTCGTGTAGGTAAATTCAAGATTGGGTGAGAAAGACGGCTTGGTGAATAGCCTATTTTTGTCCACACGGGCATAGACATGAGCGTGTGTCTCAGCCGTGTGTGAAACACGGTTAGGTGACACAGCCTTGTGTCCCCTAGTGTTTAATTAGAAAACAAGTTAGTATGCTCCACACAGCCCAGCACACGGGCGTGTGACTTGGACGTATGGCATAGGTCAGTATACCCTACAATTTTGGCACGGCTTAGCACACGGCCTGGCACACGGGGTGTGAGGCCATTTCGAAGGGTACACGGGCTAGTCACACGAGCGTGTGTGTTGGCCATGTGACCTAAGTCAGAGAATTACACGGGGTCAGACACAGGCTGGGACACGGCCATGTGATTTCATTTCGAATGTCCACACAGCCGGGCCACACGGACGTGTGTCCCTTGTACTTTGAAAAATTTCTAAGTTTTCAAAAAATTTCCTGAGTTATTGGTTTAGTCCTGAACCACTTCTAATGCATGATTTGAGCCTCGTAGGCTCGTATTAGAGACGATATGAATGATTGTGAATGATTTTTATTCGGAATGGAAAAAATGTATGAGAAATGTATGTTCGTTTGTGTAGTAAGTCTGGTAATGCTCTATAACCCTATTCCAGCAATAAATACGGGTTAGGGGTGTTACATTTATTGGTATCAGAGTTACGGTTTAGTTGATTCTAGAACTAACGTAGCGTGTGTGAGAGTCTAACTATACGTGCCATATATAACCTATAATAGTGTGATGTCTCCTAATAGTTTAAATCATGTTTTTCATATAGTAATGGATCCCAATCGAGCAGTGGCTGATGATGTTGAGAGTAATGCGCCAACCTCCATTCACGGAGTAGCGCAATCTGAGTCTAGACCTGTATCGGGTAGTCAGGGAGGAGAGGCCAAAGAAGCCTTTTTTCCAAATGATGAACGAACGGTTCACTGAGTTTGTCCAAACAAATTCGGTTGCTCAGCAACCTCCACCCCCACCTATTCCCCAACCGGTCCCCGTAGCTCCTCAAGGTTTGGAACCTTTACATTTAAGCAAGCCGCCTGTTGATAAAATTTGAAAGTACGGGGCTGAAGAGATTAGAGTTACCGTCGATGATTATCCTGAGAGAGCTGAGTTTTGGCTTGAGAATATGTTCCGAGTATTTGATGAACTTTCTTGCACACCAGCTGAATGTGCTAAATACGTTGTATCACTTTTGAGAGATGCTGCATATTAGTGGTGGAATACTTTAATATCCGTGGTACTGAGAGAAAGAGTCACATGGGAATTCTTTCAAACCGAGTTCAGAATGAAATATATAAGCCAGCGGTTTATCGACCAAAAACGCAAAGAATTTCTAGAACTAAAACAGGGTTGTATGTCTGTGATCGAGTATGAAAGAGAATTTGTGAGACTCAGTAAATATGCTCGAGAATGTGTTTCCACTGAGACAATTATGTGTAAAATGATTTGAAGACGGGTTGAACAAAGACATTAGACTTCTAGTCGGGATTCTAGAATTGAAAGAATTTGTTGTGTTAGTCGGCAGAGCTTGCAAAGCCAAGGAACTTGGCAAAAAAAAAGAGAAAAGCTGATTTCGAGGTTAGAGATTCAAAAAAGAGGTCGATGAATAAACCTTATCACTCTTCGTCAAAGAAATCACGGGATTCGTACAGTCGTTCGAATGCTTCAGTGGGATATTTTTAATAGAGATCATGGGAAGCAATATATGAGTCCTAAAACTCAAGCCACTTCAGTATCAAGCGTTGGTAGTGCTAGAACCAATAAACCTGAGTGTCAACAGTGTGGAAGACAGCATTTTGGAGATTGCTGGATGAATAACAAAGCTTGTTTCAAATGTGGCTCGCTAGATCACTTTATTAGGGATTGTCCCGAGTGAACCGAGAAAGATAAATTTCTGAATACAAGACCAAGCAACACAGCAGCTAGAGGAAGACCACCTAGAAATATGGGAAATGTGACTAGTAGCAAAGGAGCGACAAAGGATTCTGCTGTGAGATCCAAGGGTATAGCTTACGCTATTCGCGCTCGTGAAGATGCATCATCACCTGATGTTATCACTGGTACATTTCTCTCTATAACACTGATGTAATTGCTTTGACTGATCCTGGATCGGCTCATTCATATGTTTGTAAGAATCTAGTGTCTAGTAAGAGTTTACCTATTGAGTCTACCGAATTTGTGATTAAAGTATCGAACCCCTTAGGCAAGTATGTCCTAGTTGATAAAGTTTGCAAGAATTGTCCTTTGAAGACTCGGGGTTACTGTTTTTCGGTTGATTTGATGCTTTTATCGTTTGATGAATTCGATGTGATTTTGGGTATGGATTGGTTGACTTTGCATGATACTATTGTGAATTGTAGACGAAAGATTATTGAATTGAAATGTTAGAATAGTGAAATTCTTCAAATTGAATTTGATGAGCTGAGTAAGTTGCCTGCTGTGATGTCAACGATGTTAGCTCAGAAATATGTGATAAAAGGTTGTGATGCTTACCTTGCGTATGTACTGGATACAAAAGTGTTTGAATCGAAGATTGAATCAGGACCAGTGGTTTGTGAATATCCAGATGTGTTTTTCCAGAAGAATTGACTGGGTTGCCTCCGATCAGATAGATATAGTTTGCTATTGAATTAGTACCGGGAATATCACCGATATCGATAGCTTCGTACAAAATGGCTCCAACAGAGTTGAAAGAATTGAAAACTCCGTTGCAAGAGTTAATAGATAGAGGCTTTGTGCGACCTAGTTTTTCTCCCTAGGGTGCACCAGTTCTGTTCGTAAAGAAGAAAGATGGATCGATGAGACTATGTATTGATTATCATTAGCTCAACAAGGGTACGATTAAGAATAAGTATCCTTTGCCGAGAATCGATGATTTGTTTGATCAGTTGAAAGGAGCAACAGTATTTTCAAAGATTGATTTGAGATCTGGCTATTATTAGTTACGAGTTAAAGATTTGGATGTGCTAGACACTGCATTCAGAACAAGGTATGGGCATTATGAATTTCTTATTATGCCATTCGGATTAACTAATGCTCCTGTAGTATTTATGGGTTTGATGAATTGAATCTTTAGACCGTATTTAGACAGATTTGTTGTTGTATTCATTAATGACATTCTGATCTATTCCCGATATGAATCTGAGCATGCTGAACATTTGAGAATTGTATTACAAACATTGAGAGATAAACAACTATTTGCTAAATTCAGTAAATATGAGTTTTGGCTCCGAGGAAGTTGGATTTTTGGGGCATATTATTTTAGCGGAAGGTATACAAGTTGATCTGAGTAAGATTTCAACAGTTGTTGACTGGAAACCTAAAAGAAATGTGTTCGAAGTCAGGAGTTTTCTAGGATTAGCTGGCTTCAGCGTTTGTAAAAGGGTTCTCGATGATTGCTACACCGATGACTTGATTGCTACAAAAAGATGTGAAGTTTGAGTGGTCCGAGAAATGCCACCAGATTTTTGAAAAGTTGAAAACATTGTTAACTGAAGCACCAGTTCTAGTTCAACTTGAGTGGGGTAAAGAGTTCGTAATTTTCAATGATGCGTCATTGAACGGTTTGGAATGTGTTTTGATGCAATAAGGCAAAGTGATAGCTTATACTTCCAGATAGTTAAAACCGCATGAAAAGAATTATCCGACGCACGATTTAGAGTTGGCCGCTATTTTGTTTGCATAGAAAATTTGGCGACATCATTTATTTGGTAAGAAGTGTCATATCTTTACCAACCACAAGAGTTTGAAGTATATAATGACTTAGAAATATTTGAATTTGTGACAATGAAGATGGCTCGAGTTGTTCAAAGACTATGAGTTAATAATTGATTATCATCCGCGGAAAGCGAATGTAGTCACGGATGCTCTAAGTAGAAAATATTTATTTGCTTTGCGAGCAATGAATACGCAGTTAACCTTATCTGATGATGGTTCAATTTTAGCTGAGTTTAAAGCTAAACTGTTATTTCTTCAGCAAATTTGTGAAGCTCAGAAATGTGACAATGAGTTGCAAGCTAAAAGAGTACAGTGCGAGTCGACTATTGATTCTGACTATCAGATTGGATCCGATGATTGTTTAATGTTCCGAGGTAGAATTTGTGCACCAAATAATCCCGATCTTATTCAAAAAATTCTACATGAAGCACACTGTGGTTGTTTATCTGTTCATCCGGGGAGTACTAAGATGTACAATGATTTGAAACAGTTGTATTGGTGGTCGGGCATGAAACGAGACATTTTAGAATTTGTATCGAAATGCTTGGTTTGCCAACAAAGTAAAGCCGAACATCAAGTACCTTCGGGATAACTACAGCCAGTAATGATACTAGAGTGGAAACGGGATAGAGTTATGATGGATTTTGTATCGGGGTTACTCCTATCTTCGAAAAAAAAAGATGCTATTTGGGTTGTCATTGATCAACTGACAAAGTCTGCACACTTCATTCCGGTACGTACAGACTTTTCGCTGGATAGATTAACTGAATTGTACATCTCTGAGAATGTTAGATTGCACGGGGTGCCAGTTTCTATTATTTCGGATAGAGATCCGAGGTTTACATCGAGATTTTGGAAGAAATTGCAAGAAGCTTTGGGTACGAGGTTACACTTTAGTACTGCATTTCATCCACAAACGGATGGTCAGTCCGAGAGAGTGATACAAATTCTTGAGGATATGCTTTGTTGTTGTGTTTTAAAGTTTGAAGGTAACTGGGAAAAGTATTTACCGTTGGTTGAATTCGCGTGTAACAACAGTTTTCAATCAAGCATAAAGATGGCACCGTATGAAGCATTATATTGTCACAAATGCCAAACTCCATTATATTGGACCGAGCTTAGTGAGAATAAGATTCACGGGGTTGATTTGGTTAGAGAGACAGAAGAGAAAGTAAAAGTCATTCGCGATAGTTGGAAAGCAACTTCAGATCAACAGAAACCGTTTGCGGATTTGAAACGCAAAGACATTGAATTTTAAATCGGCGACAGAGTATTTTTGAAATGCATGATTTGGGCCTCGTAGGCTCGTATTAGGGACAATATGAATGAGTGTGAATGATTTTTATTTGGAATGGAAAAAATGTATGAGAAATGTATGTTCGTTTGTGTAATAAGTCCGGTAATACTTTGTAACCCTATTTCGGTAATGAATATGGTTAGGGGTGTTACACGGCTCCTCCTAAAAAGTTAAATTAGGTCTAATCTCGATCTTCTCAATAGAAACAATGTGATATAGATCAGATCAATACCGCCTCAGCATCGAGACGTAAAACACATCGTGGATACGGTTCAACTCTGGATGTAGCTCCAACTGATAAGTGACCAGTCCCACACGCTTCAGAATCTGAATATGGCCCAATAAACCTAAGGCTCAACTTGCCCTTATGACCAAATCTCAGAACTTTTTTCCATGGAGAAACCTTAAGAAAAACGAAGTCACCCACAGAGTACTCGATATCTCTCCTCTTCAAATCTGCATAAGACTTCTGTCTATCAGAAGCCGCCTTCAGATGACCCAAATCAGTCTAACCTTATCCTAGGTCTTACAAACCAACTCAGGACCCAAAACCCGACGCTCACGCAACTCAGTCCAACATAACGTAGTACGACACTTATGACCATACAAAGCCTCGTAAGGTTCCATCTGGATGCTAGACTGAAACTGTTATTGTAGGCAAACTCAGCTAGTGGCAGATAATCCTCTCATCTACCTCGGAAATCAATTACACAACTCTGAAGCATATCCTCCGGTATCTGAATCACCCTATCACATTGACCATCGGTCTAAGGATAGAACGCAGTACTGAAGTCCAATCTCAAACCCAGAGCCTTGTGCAATTTCTTCCAGAACTGAAAAGTGAAACAAGGATCTCTATCAGAAATTATCAAAACAGGAACCCCATGCAGTCTTACAATTTCGGAGATATAGAGCTTCGCTAGCTTCTGCAGAGAATAGTCCGTCTGAACCAGAATAAAATGAGCAGACTTGGTCAATCGATCCACGATGACCTAAACAGAATCCTTCTTAATGAGTGTTAAGGGCAACCCACTAACGAAGTACATCGTTACTCATTCCCACTTCCATGAAGGAATCTTAACAGGTTGTAAAAAACCCAAAGGCAACTGGTGCTCAGCCTTAACTTGCTGGCACGTTAGACATCGAGCAACAAAATCCGTAGCCTCACACTTCAAACCCGGCCACTAGTACAACTCATGAAGATCGCGATACATCTTATTATCACCGGGATGCATAGCATAAGGGCTACTACGCGCCTCCATCAGAATCGACTGCCTCAAATTAGAATTATTCGGCACATAGATCTGACCTCGAAAACACAGAACTCCATCGTTATTCAGCCCAAAGTCCAAAGTACTGCTACTCTCAATCTGACGGAACGGAAAGCCCAAAGACTCATCCCTTAATTGCTTATCCCGAATCTGATCAATCCAAGTCGACTTAAACATGCAACTCGGCTAACAGACTCCCATCATCAAATAGACTAAGGCGAGAGAACATCGCTCTCAAATCAGTCATCGTTCTACGACTGAGAGCATCGGCCACCACATTAGCCTTACTAGGATGATACTCGATCGTGCAGTCATAATCTTTGAGCAGCTCAATCCATCGTCGTTGCCTAAGATTCAACTCCTTCTGAGTAAGGAGATACTTGAGGCTCTTGTGATCAGTGTAGATAATACATCTCACGATACAGAAAACGTATAAGACAGTGTAGATAATACAGTGTAGATTGACTTTGCCCTTATAGTCCACACGACCTGGCCCAAAACCCACACACCCGTGTGGGTCCATACACCCAACTTGGCCTAGCCCATGTGGCCCACACGGCCACACTCACACCACCACACGGTTGTGTCATGTGCACGGCCATGCACTTGTCAAACACACGGTCGTGTCTCGCACACGGCCAACCACACGGCTAGGCACACGCTCGTGTGGCATTGATAGTAAGGTTTTTCGGCTTTCACCGAAGCTCATTTTTCTACGATTTGGGTACACACCTGGTACGATTTTGATGCTCAAACAACCTCAAGCCTTTCGAAATCTAAAAATAGAATATCCAACATCGAAATTAGCAATCAAATCACGAATTCCTCAAAACTAAACCGAGTAAAAACGCACTCGCTTACCACTAACACACCCGTTCACTTGCACAAATTAGACCGTTGGAGTGGAACTACTGCTTCACCGTCATCTCCTACGCAACAGATTTACAAAACTTCAACCTTCAGAAAACAAAAGCTAAACGAATACAACCAACCCCACTTACCAGTTTCACGAAAACCAATGATTCAAAACGCCCAAGAGCAAGGTTTAATGATAGAATTAGAAAGCGGAGAAAGGGGGTTTACTACTATTTCGTCAGAGAGCAGAAGAAGAAAAAGAGAAGAAAATCAAAAGGGGATTTCTATTTGGGTAAAAGAAACGTCAGAAACAATAGATTTAGAAAATGAATAAAAATAAAAATAAAAATAAAATAATTTTAATTTAATTTGAAGCCTCAAATCCTACTAAATCTCACCCACTAACCAAGTCCAACTACCTCAGAATTTTGGCTCTACCGAAACTCTTACAAACAAACGAGCAAAAATTAATACCCTTGCTAATGCAGGGATTCCCTTACCACTTAAACCAGCATACTTATTCTGATAAAAATTATTAATAATTAATTAATTAAAACTAAGATAATGTGATCTAAAATGTAATATAATAAGCAAATCATAAGTTTCCTTAAATAGGTAAAATTGTCACAAACCTCAAAGGGAATCTAAAACATGTGTATTACCATTACCATTATATTAGGAAATATAAAGTTCTCTTATATAATCTTACATTTCTTAATATAGGACACTCCTTCAAAATTTGCTTTAAAAACAATTTTTTTCCTTTTTTTCATAATTATAAGTATTTTCATTCATTTTACTGTTTAAAGGTAGATTTATTCGGATTAGAATGATATTTAAGTAAAGTTCTATCAACAATAATGACTATAAAATTCAAACTTAAACCAAATGGATAAGAAAAAAAAAATCTATTTCAACTTTTTCCAACAAGTTTTTGCCAAACTTCAAACTTTATTTCCTTCCTTCCATGTATCTAAATCAAGAAGGACATAATTACACCAACACTGTTGAACTATTTTGTTTTCCATCACTTCCCTCACTTCATTTTACTCCCTCGTTCATCTCCCCACCGTTACGAGGCTTGTTTCGGGGTGTTGACTTGTTATTTTGCTCAATTAGGGCTTGGCAATGGAAACAGAGATGCAAGGAAGGAAGCCCATTATTCTTCAGGTTTATGCTTAGCTACGTAGAGCATCCGATCTTCAATAATATTTATGCATTTTTTACCCCCACAATATCCAAGGCTTTTTTGTTTTGAAACAATAAAAATTGAAATCTATCTTAACAGTAAAAACTGTTATGTATTAACTTTTGTACTCAAAATTATCAAAGAAATGAATAAAAATCCCTTAAATTAAGAAACAAAGCATTGACGAGATTTGTGTTCTTAACTTTCAAAAAACATTTCTTTATTATTTTAAAAAAGTTAATATTATCTGGTGTTTGAATAAATTTGTGTAAAATATTTTCTATATTTGACAGATTTTTTTAAAAATATACATTTGAGATATTCTTATCTTTTCATTCTTTAATGGAGTTTATTTTATATTTATAAATTTGTATTTACATTACTCTTTGTAAAACAAACGCAACATAAATATAATTGTTATAAAATATTATAGTGTAATTTCCTTTTAACAATAGAAATTTATTTTATAATAAGAAAATATTTTGTAATAATCAATGTGATGTATAAACTTAATAATAAATAATGCTTAATTAAAATTTAATTTAAATTACATATATTATATGTATGAAAGTACATATGGACACATTAGAGTTGTAAGAGATAAATGAAATTAAGCGTTATTTAAACAAATACTCATATTTATATAATTAAAATATTCATATTTTTATACTACATTAAAATATGTCATAAATTCTTGTACTTTTCGTAATTTTGAAATTTAGTCTATGTAATTTTATTTTTTGACTAGTCCTACCTTTTACATATCAAAATTTAAGTTTAACTGTTAGCATTATTAAAAATATTTTTTTAGATTTATTATATTAAATATATAGATAATTTAATATGCATATGTTTAAAAATATTAAAAATTATAATATTTTATATTAAAATTAAATAGCTTTAAAAATAAAAGTAAATTGTTTATTAATATAATCATATTAAACTTTACTTAAATTAATTTTTATATAAAATACTCAATAAATTTTGTTTTAGAAAATGACTTACGTTTTTTCGAGAGAATAAATTTTTCGTTATTTGTAAATTATTTTTCGTTGACTGACTATTTTTCATTAAATAAACAAACAAAAAATATAAAACATATTTTTCAAAATTCATTTTCAATAAAACAAATAAAAACAGCATAACTGAAATATCTTTCACGTCTTGAATAACTACAAGAAAAAAGGAAAGGAATTGCAGGTGCTACATACCTGTTGGATGTTTGCACTGCATGGAGCTAAGCTTATCTAATTTGTTTTTCCTGAACTATCTTTAATTTATTAGTATGAAAACTTCCACACTACATTTAGTATATATATATATATATAAATATTCTTGCTGCCCCTGGATTTCACAAAACTGAGGGCGACTTGGTTGCTACCTAGAGAAAATATATATACACCAAGATGGACAAATTATTCTAACATTTTTTGTTGGAAAATATGGACATCACATATATAATAAGGGTAAATACATGTTATTATTTATTATCATGATAGGTTAGCCCAAATTAAAAGTGATCTAATTTGGTTAGAATTTTATTGGGTTTTAATTATTAAATAAAGTTTGAGTCAAATATGTGTAGATACTCTAGTAATTGAGTTCTAATCAAATACTAATTAATGATGGACTAATTAGAATTTGATTAGAACTAATATGCCAAAGTTATAAATATTAAGGTTATGGTCCTCAAATTATACACAGGATATCTTTTCTAATATTCCATATTTGAGGACCTAATATTTGAGGACCATAAATATTAGGGTTATGGGTTTAGGGTTATCGGATTTCTTGTGTGCTAATTTGGAAGATCAAATCCCCAAAATCCAGTAAAACTTCAAGGAATTCATGGATTCATGTACGCTTCCGCATTTAGTTTTATTTTTTATTTATTCATGATGATTTGACATGATAAATCCTGGTTTATTCAGTTTTATTTTAGATTTATTTTACAAATCTAACATATTTCTATTTTGCTTCTATCAGTCTCACAGTAGATGTTTAAATTAAAAGCAGTCAGTCATTTTAAAGTAAAATTAACTCAACTTCATAATTAATTTCAAACTAGGTGAGGAGTTTAGGGGCATGAGAAACTATCAGAGGAGGCTAGTAATGCCAAAAGTGTAACACCCCAAACCCGGCCTAGATGTTATGGCCGAATTTGGCGATGTCACATGGTATTGTGTAAGAAAACCATAGCTTGTGTTGGAAAAACCGTAACTTTGCTTAAAACATTTTCCGTTTAGAATTCCTCATTTTCTTTTATTAATTCTAAAATCGTGGTTCTTATTTAGTCGTCTCAAAACATTATACGTTGCGGAAGCTTTTTTTTTTTAAATAGTTTGTGTCCTTGTAGGTATTTTGCTAAAACACATGCATTTCTTTTAAAAACTCATATTTTACCTACCTCTAGCAGATATAAAACATAAAACAATATAAAATCCAAATTTTAAGAAAAAATCCATAGAGGCATTTATTACAGTAAATACCCCAAAATAAAATCAAAATTATAATTAATTACTAAAATAGAATGAAATGAGTCGTGTGGCTACCGTTGAGTCATCCGCTGCATCAATCCGCCTATGTCTGGGGATTACCTGTACAGATAAAATAGATAGGTGAGTTTACGAAAACTCAGTGTGTAATCCCATATAAAACAACCAAACAGAAAGCAATCACAATTTGGGCCTAAGCCCATTTCAGTAACGGTTTCAGTTTTAGTTAGGGCCTTAGCCCATTACAATACAGGAGCAGTCATACATTAGGGCCTTGACCCATTACAATATCAATATCAGTTCGAGCTTTAGCACATCTCAGTAATAGTAACGGTAACCAATATGCAATCAAGAAGTCCTACCCAACCAGCCTCTACACTTCATCTCCGTCCAACCCTACACTCCATGTGGGGATACAATCAACCCACCCATTCCTACACTCCAAGTAGTATCGGTTGCAGCACTAAAACAGTAGTTTGCAGCTGAGCTGGCAGTAAATTAGGCACAAGGCTTTTTAGTACACTTCCTCCGAACAAAATAACCCCCAACCCAATGCAATGCAATATGTAAATATAACATGCTATAACAGAATATCATGCATGTAGTCAGGGCATACAGTATCAAATTAGTGGAACATCCTCATGTTTATTCGTATCAGTCATACAGTCAATTCAGTCAATTAGGGGTCTAGGTACGCTTACCAACCCTACAGTAGGTCCACAGTCAACTCGGGCGACCCGTGCAACCATAGCAGTCAAATAGTGAAAATGGGCCCACATGCTCATGTTGCATGCCCAAGTGGGCCCACACACCCATGTGGCCCACATGGCCCAAAATGGCCTTGGCCGTGTGGATCACACGGCCTGGCCCAATAAGCTCACGCGTCCGTGTGGTTCACCTATGTGGGGCCTACACGACCCAATTCAACCTAGCCCATGAATCGCACATGGCTAGCCTCGACGATCACACGCCCGTGTTTGGTCACACGGCCTACCACACGGGCAGCCACACGCCCGTGTGGTGTCGATAGCCCCATTTTTCAACTTTTCGCCAAATACCGTTTTCAGTGTTGTGGTTACACACCTGTAGTGTTTTTAGTACCTAAGCCCTCCTGAGTACTTCAATACCTACAATTGACCAATCCAACACCACAATCAATCTTTCTTTACAATAAAACAACAAATCCCGAAACCAATGGGCTCTTCTAAAAAGCAATGAACACTTACTACAAGGTTTCCAATCGACTTGTTAAGAAATAGTACGAAGGGAGCCTCAATCCACACGATATGCTACTGCTAGAACCCCATAGTTAGTTTACCGAAAATTACTCAATCAAAACAATGTCAACAACTTACCACTTACCGCACGAGTGGCTAACGTTTGCACAAAAGAGAAGAACGAAACGCACTCAGGAGCAAAAGGGGAGAAATAAGGGAAACCAAAGAAAAAAAACAAGAAGAGAGGATAAGGAATGGCAGAGTTTCGGCAGTGGGTAGAGATGAAGAAGGAAAAAGTATGTAAAAGATAAGATAAAGCAAAGGAGGGAGAGAGCAAAACGTCAGATGCTTTAAGGAAATTTGGGAAAAAACTTATCACTCAATCCCTCAAATTTCTCCTAAAACAGTGCAACCACTCCCACTATCCAAATCCCTTAATTTTCTCTCCACACTTCCCACTATACCTCCACCACTTTGGCATTTCAGTTGAGTTCAAACATTACACGGCACCACTTAGCAAAAATAATACTCCAGCGACAACTCGAACCCAAGACCTCTAGCATAATGACACACCACTTATCCACCAGACCAGCAGGCCCATTCTGACATGTTTTTACAAACAATTAATTAAAAGCCTAATGTCTAGAGATAGGGTTTATTCATTTAAAAACAAAAATTTGCCCAAGCTAAAGCTTGAACTTGAGACCTCTCAAACACTTCCCAAAACACTTAACCACTGAAGCAGACACAGATTTGTGTCACAAACATACGAAAACAAATATTTAAGGGATTTTTGGGGCATTACAAAAAGGACGATTGAAATAGCAACCCAACATCATTAAACAGCTTCTTCATTTTCTCTTAATTTATAAATTCAGTTGTAACACCCCCTACCTGTATCTGTTGCCGGAATAGGGTACGAGGCATTACCAGAGTTTACTGAACATTTACAAATAATTTCGAGTCATGTATTATTCATATTCTAAAAATAATCATAACATCCCTCTATTGGGCCATCGAAGCCTAAAACATACATTAGGAACCAATCGGGATCATAGGGAATTTTTTGCAAAATCCTAAAATTTTCCTTCATTGGTTAGCGTACTTTAATATTGACAAACTTATTTTCTCGACATGTCTTACTTGAATTTATTATTTGTCCTAATATACATATTTTTTTCTTGTATCAACGTATCAAAGATAGTCTCACATTTACATGCCATGATACATATCAACTCTTGTTGTTTCTTCATAAATATAAATTATTCAATTCATTATGACAATGTTTCATGTACCATCATTTTCATGAGTTTAGTGTATATTTATTCCAATAGTAGTTCATAATCTTGAATATGCATAATTATCAGGCAAGTTTCACATACATGTATTTTCCATGTCATATTTCAATATATCAAATAATTATCACTTCTATATATTTCAAGTTTAATTTCATGATTTCAAGTACTTGTCATTTTCTATATTTATCCCGTTGAATTTCTCAGAATTTCGATAGATTTCCAGTAGTACACTTACTTATAGTGTACAATCCCGGACCGTCAATTCGTACACATGTGGGTATACCCTTTTTCCAGAAAGCACACTCCCGCGAACCTCATCCTTACAGTGGGATTACTAGTCCAGGCTAAATCCCCTGTAAGAGAGCACACTCCCGCGAACCTCATTTCTTACAGTGGGATTACCAGTCCAGGCTAAACCCCCTGCAACGACAGTTACTCTAATGAGCTTGGATCTGAATTACCAGTCCAGGCTAAATTCAGACCCTAATTCGGATTACCCATCCGGGCTAAATCCATTTTCCACATGTTCTTCGGGAGGGCTATATCAGGATCACCCGTCCAGGCTAGATCCTTTTCACACATATTCTTCAGGAGGGCTTATATCAGGATAGGATCACCCGTCCGGACTAGATCCTTTTTACTGTCAATTCCTTTTTAGAGATCCATCGAATTTTCCTTTCGTTCAACCGGGGTTTATTTTCCCTTTTCATCAAGAATATCAATACTTCATCAATTATCATACAATAAACATCCAAATCATATTCAAATCAATAAAAATATATTTCAAGCATTTAAGAATATAATTCAAGTTACACGAACTTACCTCGTTGCTTGTTAATGTTTATAGTTTCACTAATCTGATGTCTTTTCTTTTCCACATTCAAGTCTCATATTTGAGTCATCCGGATCTTTATAAATAAATTTGATCATCATTTTCATTCATTTCAAATTCTGATACATTCAATTAATGCTCTAGGCAAAATTACTATTTTGCCCCTAAGCTTTTAATTAATGACGATTTCATCCTTAGGTTCAGAAAAATAAAACTCTTATAATTTAATCCTTGTTTCAAGCCTAATTATTCTCATATATATTGATAACAACCCATGAATTCTATGAGATATCGGAATTTTCCATAATTTCAACACTTTTCAATTTAATCCCTAAAATATGTTTTCACCCGATCTTGATCTAAATTAATAATTTCATTCAATTTTATAATTTAAATAATACAATAATCCATTTCATGCAATTTGTTCATTTCTAACATTTTTACAAAATTGCCCATAAAGTTTTACTTTTATTCAACTTAGTCCCTGAGCCTAGAACAAGCAAATTAGCCATGCTAGCTAAATATTCATATATATTTTCCTCCTCCTCTTTGTTCTACATCCTTAATTTATATAACATGCTTATAAGTAACATTATCTATGATTTACTCATAAATTTATTCAAAGCTGTCCATTTGCATCATAGTCACTAAATTATTTATATCTTGAGCTAAAGAATTCCAATTTAAGTTCCTCTTGATGTTTTAGAAACTAGACTCACACATCTTCTTACCATAAAATTTTCAGAATTTTTTGTTTAGCAAATAGGTACATTTTATTCTTTAAAGTCACCCATATTCCGTTGTCCGACAGTTTCGACCCCTTTTCACTAAAAATTAATTATCTCATCGTATAGAATTTGGATAATGTTGCCATTTGTTTATTTTGAAAATAGACTCATTGATTATGTTAAGAATATAAATTATAACCCATAATTATTTTCCTCCAATTTTTATAGTTTTCCAAAGTCAGAATAGTGGAACCTGAAATCATTCTGAACTTGTCTCACAAAACCTATTATATCTCATGATTTACAATTTAATTGCTTACACCATTTCTTCTATAAGAAACTATACTCAATAAGATTTAATTAAATATTTTATTCATCCTCTAATTCGAGTTATACAATTTTTGGTGATTTTTCAAAATTAGACTACTGCTGCTGTCCAAAACTGTTTTAGTGCAAAATGTTAATTACCAAGTTTGTAACACCTTTATTTCCTTTCTCTACAATATTTCCCATCACTTTCTCTTATTTTCCTTCACTAACATATCAAGAACATAAAACCTTATATAAGAAAACTGTAACACCCCAAACCCGGCCCAAACACTACGACCAGATCTGGTATGCTACGGGGTTTACGTTAAAAACTTCACTTGGACTATTTTTGGAAATTCAGTTTCTTTATTTAGGGGTTCGTTAAATAAGTGATATTGGAAGAAAACCTTTGCTCTTTCTTTGAACGTGTTTGGAAATCCCATTTTATTACTTCTTGTAGATAAGTCTTTGAACATAAATTTTTTTTTTAAAAAAATGAAAACAATAACCATTATAAAATGATAACCTAAGCTATGGGGCCTTATTACATAAACATTCCCAAAATTAAAACTTAAAGAAAAACCGAAAAAAATAATTTATGGAAATAGAAACTTGATGGCCCCTCGAGTCCGCCTCGGCTCCCATGCCCACGATCTGCTGCTCATCTGAAAAGTTGGGATAAAAGGGTGAGTCACTAAGACTCAGTGTGCAAATCCGAAAACACATAAAAGGCTTGGGCCCACAAACACATTATAGGCCTTAGCCCATGCACAATGGCAACAAAATATTTACATGCAACATGGCCAAACCCAACCTAAAAATCCATCCTCTACACACCAGCCCGTACCAACCAACACACCTCGGGGATTTCTACAATCAACCCACCAACCGCTACACACCATATCGAAAGCCATGCTGCCTATTCCTAGCAGTCAGGAATAAATTTAACGTGGCTTAGCCACCGACCATTATTGTGACCTAACTTTATAATTCGTGGTTTAGCCACCGATCACCAAGTGACCTATTAACATGCTCTTCCCCTTCATCATATCAACCCCATCCCATGCATACATACATGCATAATCAAAACAATATACTACCTAAAAGTTCACAGTCTATTACATACATCGATACACATAGAGAAGTTTCTATGATTACGTACATGGCATCCCTTGCCTACCCTTTTTGGGTAATCCGACTGTCTATACAGCCTTTTTCCGGCTTTTAACCCATAACATATATTTAGTACAGATTACTATACAACCTTTTTCCGGCTTTTAGCCCATAACATATATTTAGTACAGATTAATTAGTGTGTTAGAGATCTACACACCTGATTACAGTCAAGACGAGACCTTCTATGTCGACACTATCAGAAGCCGATACGACTGCTAACTGCCTAAGATTTTGTTCTGAAGCCAGTCCACAACTCGGTGGCCAATCTCGAACAGCAGACACCGCTTGTTTCTTAAACTTAGGGATTGGTTTAACAGATCCAATCCCCTCCTTCGCCTGATCGATATTTGATTCCATCAAAAGACCTTATCAGTTGCTACCATCATATCATATGGTTAAGATCACAATTACGATAGCGAAGCTAACGAGAATCTAAAGAGAATCCCTTACCTTGAAATTCCGAAAAGAGAGATATGAGGTTCAGAGACTAGCGGTTCCGGCTTTTAGATCTAAGTGATCTACTTCAATTCTCGAATGTCACCCAACACGTAAACACAAGAAACCAACAATCCATTAGCCTTTCGGCTTTGTCTTCTAAAAACCAAAAGAGGAAAAGAATAGATCAGAAGAAATCGACACCTACCTTTACAGAGAATTCGGCAACTCCTAGAAGATTTCGGCTTTTTACGAAAATCAAAAAGAAAAGATGACCTCAAGAGATCTATAAAGTTTCGGCTTTTGAGAAGGTCAAAAAGAAAAGATGATCTCAAGATATCTATGAAGTTTCGGCTTTTGAGAAGGTTAAAAATAAAAGATGATCGCAAGAGATCTATAAAGTTTCGGCTTTTGAGAAGGAGATGATTGAGAGAAAATAGTAATATCAAACGTAAAGAAGTGATAGGAACGATATAGGAAAAAAGAAGAATTTCGGCAAGGCTAGGGTAGATTCGGCTATGGCAGACAAATGTGAAAAGAAAGAATGCTTAAAGGAGTTCTCGGCTCTCATTTAGAAAAGGAGGAAAAGAGAGAAGATAAAAACCCTAAATGCCGAAAATAAAGAAGAGAATGGGAGAATAAAACCCTAATGCCAATTTTAATTAAACTAGTTGAGCTTCATGCAACTTGAATTTGGGCCTCCTCAGTTGACACCACTTCCCTGCTTTTAAGCGGCGCCACTTTGCCACTGGGCCACAAGCCCATTTGTATTTTAAAACACAAATAACATCTTTTAAGCCCTATCTTACCAGACTTTCCACTAGAGTGTCTAAACAGAAAATTCGATTAATGCCTCTGCCCAACCCTGAGCCCATTCTGGACCCCTAACACTCACATTAAACATAACCACACATTAAATGCATAGCCCCACAATTTCAGGATGTTACAAAAACTCTACATTAACATCATTTCCATGCTTTTTCCACAATATCAAACTTAAAAATATATTGAAATCTTGATGTTCTTACCTTGTCTTATTGATTTCAATCTTTAACTTGATTTTCTCTCTCCTCTAGTTTCTATTTCTTGAATCAAATTTGATATTCTTGCTCCCCATAGTCTCCTTGTCATCTTTCTATCTTGATGGCTATGGAAATTCTTTTGAATTCTAAGTGAAAATGGTGTATTTTTGGTGAAAGGACCAATTTGTAAAGAAAGCAAAACTTTCTTTCTTTCTCTCTTCTTCTCACATTGGTGCATGGGAAAGAAGATGATAATTCTTCATCTTTCCTTCCTTAATACTAAATAAATAATAATAAAATATCTCATTAAAATATTAATAAAATAATATTTATCTAATTAAATAATTATAAAATATCATCAACATCATCATTACTTTCTAGATTTCTCTCTTCCAATTGACCATTTTGCCCTTTGTGATCTTTTAAAATTCTATCTTTGAATCATCACATAATTTGGTAAAATTATGATTTAGTCCCTCATAATTCTTTACCTATTCAATTTGGTCCTAATTCATCCATTTTCCTTTGTTTCTAGATCATTCCACCCTTAAAATATTTTCACTATTGGTCCTTCAGCTTTTTCATATTTACACTTTAACCCCTCAAGTTTTGAGTATTTACTCTTAGGCAACAAAATTTTTCTCACTTTTACCATGTAGTCCTTTTTTTGAATTAATATATCATAATATACTACTCAATGTTTTCATAACTCCAAAATTTCCATTTTTATCGCTTTATTTCCTTATTTTACTATATCAAAGATAATATCTTACATCAGTGACCATGATTAACAATTCAAAACAACTTAACAATACCTTTCCTTTTAAATTATAATCTAAGCTTTAATTGTACCAAAAAATATTCACTAAAAATTCAATGTTTTTTATTTAATAAAGCTTGAATGTTAACCTCTCTTGCTTTTTCAAAAATAAAAAATAAAAATTGGCGCATATATAGTGAGCTCATCCTTACCTACAAATCATTACATGAAAGATTTTTATTCTCTCTCTTGTTTACATTATTATGATGTTAGATTCTGTAATTTGATAAATTTTTATATTTAATTCTTGTATTTTAAAAGTTAAATTCAATTCTCATATATTTTTATTTAAAAATTTATGTCCTATCATAAAATTATAAGTATTTTTTGACAAAATTTATCAATCTGAAATTTTGATTATGTTGTCATATAATTAACAAGAAATAAACATATTAAGTTGACAAATTTTGGTAGAAACTACCAATGACAATAATGATTTGATTAAGAATTTTAAATTTAAAAAAGTAGTAGGATTGGATTTTTAACTTTTAAAGTACAAAAACTAAATCCAAATTTTGTCAAAGTATAGAGAATAACAACATATTTTAATCTATTATATCTATTGAAAATATCTTTTTAAGTTTTAAAGAGCGATAATTAATTGAGTGAAAAAATATAATTTTAGTAGAGCTTTTATTTTCCTAATTTATGTAAGTTATCAAGGTTAGTTTATGAAAATATGTAATTTTTATAAAATTTAAGAAATTAGGTTGTTTGTAGGAAACGTGTTGTACAGAACACGTTTTTTTACTGAAAATTAATAAATCAACTTCTTTGGTTGTTATGGAATAAGAAAAGAAGCTGTTAAGGTTGTTAGCAATTAGTGTTGTTAGCTGCAGTTAACTGCCAAGATAGCTGTTAAAGTTGTTAGTTGTTATCATTCACTGTGTTAAATATGGATTTAGCATTGTTGTATTAACATGAGAGTTAATTAAATGAAGAAGGTTTACCTAGATCTTTCTTTCTTTCAATATGGTATCGAGAGCTAGGTTTTCTTGGTGAAAGAAGTTAGTTTTGAGAAGGTTTTTCATGGCTCCAGAGGTGGTTCCAAGGTTTGACAGTCCACATCGTTCTTCAAACACAAGTGGTCAAACACATCCTCTGCATACTGGGTTAGAATCGACTTCTTGTGTTTTCTCCAAGAAGATTCAACATTTTCCCAAGCATGACACTGTCAAACTAGGTGAGAATAATTTTCTCCTATGGAAGCATCATATTCTTTTGATACTTGAAAGATATGATCTATAAGGATATGTCCTAGGCACCATTAATGCTCCCTCCCAATTTTTGGTTAATAAAGAAGGTCAATTAGTTGAGAATTCTAAGTTCCTAGTCCATCGACAGCAAGATAAGCTTTTGGCTTCTTGGCTTTTATCCACTGCCACTGATGAGATTTTGGTTTATCTTACTAGTGATCATACTAGTTTTGAGATATGGTCGACTATTCAAAGGAGGTTTGCTGTGAAGTCTAGTATCAAAATATCCAGCTACGTCATGCCTTGTACTATCAGAAAAAGGGTCAACTTACTATAAAAGAATATCTTTTGAAGATAAAGAAAATGTGTGGCAATTTGATTACTGCTGGTAGCATGGTATCTGATCAAGAATAAATAAGCATAATCTTGGCAGGTCTCTTGATTCAATACAAATTTGTTCGGGTTGTTGCATCAGCTACTCAAGTGTCTATTAACATGCTAACGGAGATGCTTCTCGACTACAAAAGAAGACAGCTAGAGATAGCTATCGATGTGCCCATATAGGCTAACTTGATAAACAGAAAAAAAGGTGATGATAATCGTTTGAAACAAGATTCTTTCAGTGGTCATTCAAGAAACTACAATCAAGGTTTTAAACACAAAGGAGGAGGTAGAGGTAGTTATCGTGGCAGGGGGCGTGGAGGCAAGTTTACTCGCTCTCAGCCTCAGTTTCAGTTGTGTGGTAAGGTTGGCCATGTGGTACAAACTTGTTACTACAGGTTTGATGAAAATTTTTCTAGATTACTAGGTGATCAGGGTTAGTTAATGTCAATTAACTTTCATAGTTTCAATAATTAAAATTGTAACATCCTGAATTTTTGGGCCTATGCGTTTAATGGGTGGATATGTTTAATGTGTTAATTTAAGTGTTAGGGGTCCAAATTGGGCTCAGGCTTAGGCAGAGGCCTTGATTAAAATTATCTGTTTGGGCATTATAGGGTTTAAAAGGTAGTATCTATGTTTAAAATACCAAAGTGGGCTTGTGGCCCAATCTTAGGAGGTGACGCCACACAAGGGAGTAAGGGGCCCAAATTTAAGTTTCATGGAGCCCAATTTTTTTAATTTAAGTTAGCTAAATTTTGGGCATTAGGATTAGGTGGAATGGATGGCAACAAGGCTAAAATTTAGGGGTTTTAATGTTTAAAATATATGGATAATAAGCAGATAAAGGCTATTATTTAGGAATTTATTTTATGTGGATATAAGCAGATAAAGGCTAAAATTTAGGGATTTTAATGATTAAAATATGTGGATAATATGTTGATAAAGGAGGGAGGAGTTAGAGATAATTAAGTCTCTTTTAGATGAGCTAGTAGATTAAGATAAAGGAGAAAAGATAGGATTTATATGCAAGGTTAGGTAAGTGCCGAAATTTCTATAAATAGGGGGAATATTTCTTCAATTTCGGCATTTGGGTTTTTCTCTCATTCTTTTCTCTTCTTCTCTGAGTAAAAGCCGAAAACTCCTAAAGTTCCATCTTCTTCTTCATTCTCTGCAAAAGCCGAAATCTCTAAGCCTATTCCCTCATCTTCACTTTGATTCAAAAGCCGAAACTACACCTATTCTTCTCCTTAATATTCATTGGCCGAATCTCCCTTATCCATCTTTTCAATTTTTAGTTCTTTCAAAAGCCGAAAGCGCGATAGATCATCTTTTCGGGATTTTTCCTAGAAGCCTAAACTCATAGATCTCTAAGTTATAGAATCGTGTTACATTCAGGATTTCAAGGTAAGAGGATTTGTTTGTTCATATATATAAAATCGGGTAGAATACTAACTATGGCCGAATATAGGAGAGGCCTATTTTTCATATCTTTTTCGGCTTTTCGAAGCAAAGTGTAGATTGATTTAGCAAGGGGTATCTGCATTAATCAGGTGTGTAATACTTCCCCACCAGCTAAAACTGATTATTAATATATGTTCATAAGCTTATATGTTATGATAAAAGTCGAAATCTCGACTTAATGTGGGAAGCCCAAGAGGGTAACGCAAATCGCCAGGTCAGTGAATAATCTGATTAAATGTTATAAGTAATTTGCTTGTATATGATTGCATGGGTTTGGTTGATGAAAGGAGGAAGTTATACGTTATATGTGTAGCGGTTTTTACCGTGATCTGATGTAGCGGCTAATGCCATGAACTGTTATGCGGGTTTTGGCCATTAAATATTATACTGGCTTCGGCCATTATATGTTATAAGGGCTTCGGCCATCATACACGGATGAGGAGCAAGACTGCCATCATGGTGTGTAGCGGTGTGAGGCGATTGTAGAAATCCCCAATGGTGTGAACGGTTGGTACGGGGGCGTGTAGCGGATGGAAACCTAGGCAAACGGGATGGGCCTTGCATATTATTTGTTATTAATGTTTGTTATGAGTATTAAACTGTTTATTTTGCTTAATGGGCTTAAGGCCCAAAAATCTAGTGGTGCATGAGGGTTGCACACTGAGTCTCGCGACTCACCCTTTTAATTAACATTTCAGGTGATACCTAGTGCTTCAGACCGGGCTGGAGAGGAACGCAAGGTGGCCATGCAGCAGAATATGTGGATTTAGCAAAAAGTCTCAAGTTATTATTTTATATTTTTTTAATTAATGGATTTTAAACTTCGATGTAATAAGGCCATGGGCCACTAGTTTATATTTTTTTTTATTATGGGCTTTTATTACTTTTAGTTATTTAAATTCTTATTGAACTAATGCATGTATTTAAATTTGGGTTTTTAATTCATAAAGGCATATTTTATTTAAACTATCAACTATTTATTTTTTCGAATAACAGGATAAACTATAGAAAAAATATTTTCTGAAAATACGACATGTTTGACAAAATATTTCTTAGTGACATACCAGATCCGGTCGTGGTGTTTGGGCCGGGTTTGGGGTGTTACAAAAAATGAGTCTGAAAGCCAAAACTATTCTGGTGCGTTGCCTCAGTGTTTTAATATGCAGTCCTGTTGTGGTGCTTCTCTATTCCACGATAAACAACCCTCTTCAACAACGTATGCTGAGAACAACGGTCGAGGTCATCTTCACACTCTTCCTGATCAAGCTTGGTATCTGAGCTCAAGAGCAATAAATCATGTGACAAATAATATGTCTATGCTTATAAATGTTTTACCAGATACATGTACAAGTAAGGTGTTGATGGAAAATGGTCAATCTGTTCCCATTACCAATATAGGTTCTTCTGCTTTGTTTACTGGTTCTAGGGTTTTGCAACTTAGGAATGTTTTGCATGTTCCAACTATTTGCAAGAATTTGATCTCAGTTGGCCAATTTGCTAAAAACAATAGGGTCTACTTTGAGTTTCACCCTTTCAATTGTTTTGTGAAGGACATTCAAGTAGGGATCACGTTACTAGTGGGCCACATGCATAATGGGCTTTACAAGTTTGATACTTCAACTGCTGGTGAACATTCAGGTGTTTCTGGTGCTGCTTTTGGTTCGAGTTTTTCCACCTGTGTGTCTAATGTTAAGGTCCAAAATGTTGAACTATGGCGTAAGAGGCTTGGTGTAATGCCTTGATTTATTTAACTTCATTTTTATGAATTTTGTCATAATTAAGTATCTGCTTCAATAGTTAAGTGTTCTGATTGTGTGTTTGAGGTATTGGGTTCAAGTCTCACTTTTGGAAAATTCTGCTGTTTTTTATCCTAGCCTTATCCCTATTGGTTGGGATTATGTTATATTTTCGGTCAACAGATATTAGAATCAGCCTACTGGTTCAAGTGGTAAGGTGTTAGCTAACCTCAGGGTTTTGTGTTCAAACCCCTGTGTAAGTAAAGGATGATAATTTTTGCTTCTGTGTGTGTATCGCTTGTGTGGTAGAGGTTTGGTGGAATTGGAATTCAGAGGTAGTTGGATGTGGATTAAGAGGTCGATTTTGGTGGGATTTGAGTGTTAGTGGGATAGTTGGGATATTATTTTATTTATTTTCCCCAAAATTCTTTCCTTTTCTAATGTTTTCTTCTGTCATCTCTATCGTCTCTGTCATTTTCTTTTTCTTCTTTTTTCCTTTTGCTTCCATTAATTTTAAACACGAATTCTCGCTCTTCGCTGCATTTGCTTAATCTCGGTTCCTTCGTGTGGTTTCGTAGGTAAGGGTTCCCTGTGATTTTGGAAGGAATCTTGGTTAATATTTTAGTATTTGGTTTGATGTTTAGTTGATTTTGTGCATCATTTTGCTAGGTAATACTCAGGAAATTTGAAACTCTTCGATTGTGTAGTAAAGCTTCGGGGCTATCGTTTCATGGGTAAGCTTTCTAAATGATTATGAGTGCAATCTGTTAGTCGAAATGGTATTTAGTTGCATTGTAGTTGAGTGGTGAGTAGGTTGAAATCGAGGAATTAAGGCTGATTTTGAGCATTTATTAATGAATTGTAGGTTCTGGTTGTCTCGAGATTGCTTTCACATCAAAAATAAACCAGCAGTGTAAAGAAAACACGAGAAAACAAGGTTCAGCGAAAGTAAAAAATGTGGCCTATCGACCCCACACGAGCTTGTGCCCAGCCGTGTGTAACACACAACTGTGTGACGAGAGTATGTGTGGCTGTGTGGATCACACAGGTTAGACCAATTTGAGTGTGTGGGTCATACAGGCGTGTGGGCCATGGGCCAGGCTGTGTGGGCCACACGAAAAAGGCCAATTTGGGCGTATGGGCCCATACAGGCAAACCACACGGGCACGTGGGCCCAAAATTTTAAAATTTTCCCTAAGGTCACACACGTTGTTCCGATTGACTGTGGGCCTTCCATAGGGCCAATAAGGGCAAAACAAACCCTAATGCATGAGATCTGTTATTTCGATAGACTGATTTGAGTTTAGGAAAACCAATATGTATGTTTGATTGTTTTGAATAAGCATATATTATATCTGTATATATGTATATATGTATTCTGTATCTAGATATAGGGTGTGATCTGTTTATTGGATGAAGTATTCTGTGAGGCGATAACTCGTCGTTATTCTGGCAGCACAGTTGTAAATTATTCTGATAAGTGTCGTAAGGACACTACGTGGTGTGTAGGGCTGGGTGAGTGTTTTATACCCCACGTTGTGTGTTGTGTTGGACAGAGATGGTGTAGAGGATGGGTGTAACACCCCTAACCCGAATCCGTCGCCAGAATAGGGTTACAAAGCATTACCAAAATTTGCAAATCAAATAACAGATATTCCATATCATACAGTATTCATGTCAGAAATCAATCATAAAGTTCCTTATATGAACCCTCAAGGTCCAAAACATGCATATGAAACTAGTCGGGACTAAACCGGGTACTTAGAGAATTTTTTGTGAAATCTCAATATTTTTCCTAGGTGCAGGGATCACATGTCCGTGTGGTTCACACGGCCAAAGGACACACCTATGTCTCAGGCCGTGTAACTCTCTGACTTGGGTCACTCGGCCAAGTCACATGCCCGTGTTCCAGGTCGTGTGATAAATTCTGGGCATTCTGTTTTGACATTTTAAAGATGTAGGGGACACACGGCCAAGTCACACGCCCATGTGCTAGGCCGTGTGTCACACACGGCTGAGACACACCCCTGTGTCCCTACCCATGTAGACAAAAATAGGCTATTTTCCAAGCCATATTTGTCACCCCATTTTGTCATCCTCTTACACCAACACTTTAACATATTCACAAGCTATTATAGGCCATTTAACCCAACTCGAAATCAAGTCCTATACATGATATAATACCTCATATAATCAAGTATACACACTTACTTAAATTACCAAGTTCACATATATGCATATCTTATCAAATATGCTAACTTAATTCAATCATCAATACGTCAATATAATTTCTATCAATCAACCATTTCAAACACATACCAAACATATCAATCAGAAGCCATTCCAATAGCTAGTTACAATTAAAGTATTTATATGCCGATATTGGCCAATTAACCTATACATGCCATTATAACCATAATTGATTTACCATATATATACAAAAATGGGCTGATGGATAGTGTGAGTGATCTCTGCCAAGCTTCCAATCCAACGAGGCTCTGAATTACTATAGAATAGGGGAAAATAAAGTAGAGTAAGCATGAAATGCTTAGTAAGTTCGTATAACATGGTAATTAAGTTACCATTCATTCATGTTCAAGATAAACATGCAAGACGCGTTTAACCAATTTGATCACAAGCCTGAGCACACATCTTCATCATCCTTGTTAGTCATATATTTCATTCAAATATCAAGAAATATGTATGGGCTCAACCGTAATCAGATTTCCATATAAATATGCTTTCCACATCATGTATTCGTATAACATATACAAATCATATCCATGTATTTCAAGTACATTTTCATAATAATTTGTCTTGAGTTCAGACTATCTCATGTTGGAACTTTTCCTATTAAATCAATGGAAATGTCGATGGTTACACGGGTAGTACGATCGAGGTGTACAAATATATAATCATAGATGAAAATACTCATCAAAAAAATTTCATGTTCATATAACATTATCTCATATTTCCATATATCATGTATTATCATTTTCATGTATTTCAGGCAAATACGTGTAATAATTCATTTCGTGTTCATATCTTCTCATGTCAGGATTTTGCCCGTTAATTTTATTTGAAGTATCGATGGATACCCAGGTAGTACACTCGTAGTGTACAAATTAGCAATCCGTCAATTCATATTTGGGAGTGCTCATTAAAGCACATAACCAGGAAATCCTCTCTCGAGCCATATAATAGGAAACTCACAAAGAGCCATTAATCGGGAAGCTCACAAAGAGCCTTTTAGGAAGCTTATCTGGGCTATATAACGGGAAGCTCATACAGAGCCATAATCAGGAAGTTCACATAGAACTTTTAATTAGGAAGTCCATAAAGAGCCATTAATCAGGAGCTCTAGATAACCATATATCGGGAAGTTCAAGTGAGCCATATCAGGACGCTCACTAAGAGCTACTTTTTTATCTGCAATATATACAGGATCACAACTGATCATATAACAGGATGCTCACAAATAGCTACGGTAGCCCGCAACACATGCAAGATCACTACCGATCAGGATGGTCGCAGGAATCATATAACGGTAAGCTCGAGAGGGCTTATAACGAGATGCTAGTATGAGCTGTGGTGTGTTCGCAACACATGCAGAACCACAACCAATCAGGAAATCATGTATCCATCGAATTCCATTATCCAAACGAGATTTAATATTAATCATGTAACGCCCTGATAAATTTATTTCTATTTTTCTATAAGTATTTGACATAGATCTGTATCTACTTCAGCGGCTAAATGTTCTGGGTGTGTGTACGAGGTTTTGGGTTCAAGTCCCACTATTGATAATTTTGTTATTTTTGGTTCAAGCTTTACCTTTGTTGAGTGGGCTTATATAAATTTTCTATTAATTTATATCAGAATGAGCCTAATAGTTGGAGTGGTAAGGGAGTTGGTGCGTTGGAGTCTTGTGTTCGAATCCTAGCATTAGCAAGGGTGTTAATTTTTGCTCAGTTGTTTGGAAGAGTTTAGGTAGAGCCAAAATTCTGAGGTACTTGGATGTGGTTAGTAGGTGAGATTTAGTAGGATTTGAGGTCTAAAATTAAATTAAAATTATTTTATTTTTATTTTTATTCTTTTCCCAAAATCCATTATTTTGATTTTTTTTCCCAAATAGAAATTCCCTTTTGATTTTCTTCTCATTTTTTTCTTCTGTTCTCTGATGAAATAGTAGTAAACTCCCTCTTCTCCGCTTTTTGATTCTGTCATTAAACCTTGATCTTGGGCGTTTCGAATATTTGGTTTTTGTGAAACCGATAAGTGGGGTTGGTTGTGTTTGTTTAGTTTTTGTTTTCCTGAAGGTTGAAGTTTTGTAAATTTGTTGCGTAGGTGACGATGGTGAAGCAGTAGTTTCACTCCAACGGTCTAATTTGTGCGAGTGAACGAGTGTTTTGGAGGTAACTGAGTGCGTTTTTACTCAATTTAGTTTTCAGGAATTCGTGATTTCATTGCTAATTTCGATGTTGGGTACTCTGTTTTTAAGTTTCGAAAGGCTCAGGGTTGTTTTAGCATCAAAACCGCACTAGGTGTGTGTTCGAAATGCAGAAAATTGAACTTTGTAAAAGTTGAAAAACTATTCTGTTGACGCCACACGGGCGTGTGGTCTCCCGTATGGTTGGTCGTGTGCGAGAGACGGCTATGTGCAAGACATGACCGCGTGGTGGTGAGAGTGTGGCTGTATGGGCCACACGGGCAATCCACATGAGCATGTGAGCCAAAATTTCTAAATTTTTCCTAGGGTCGCACGGGTCATTTTGATCAACTATAGGCCTACCATAGGGTCGGTAAGGGCTAACCAAACCCTAGATTATGTGATTTGTTATTCTAATAGTATGCTCTGAGTAAGATACTTTTATGCATCTCTAACTATTCTGATATATGTGTATATCTAACATTTGTACCCAAGCATGATAAGCATGTTATGTCTATATCTGAATCTGTATTCTGTATCTGTTTTTGGGGTGGGATTATATCTATGGAGAAAGTGTTCTGAAAGGCGACCCTCGCCTATTTTCTGGCAGCTTGGCTGCATATTATCTGATATGTGTCGTAATGACACAACACGGTGTGTAGGAATGAGTGGGTGTTTTTAACCCCACATGGTGTGTTGGGATGGTCGGAGATGGTGTGTAGAGGATGGGGGTAGGATTTTGCATATCTGATTCTGTTATTTGTTTCTGTAAAAGACTTAGGTCCGATCTGAATCTGAATGTATATGTGATTTCTGTATAAATTGTATGTCTATTCATGTTGGGTTACATACTGAGTTTACGAAAACTCACATCTGTTTGTTTATTCTGAGGATGTGTACTGATTATCAGTAATTGAATAAGCTGACTATGAAGAACAAGTATCCACTGCTGAGGATCGACAATTTGTTTGATCAGTTCTGAGAGGCTTCTATGTTTTCAAAAATATATCTTCGATCTGGGTATCATCAGCTTAGAGTTATGGAAGTTGATGTTCATAAGACTGCATTTAGAACTCGTTGTGGACATTACGAATTCCTAGTTATGTCTTTTGGTCTAACAAATGATACGGCTGCATTCATGGATCTGATGAATCGAGTCTTTCAGCCATATCTGGATTAGTTCGTCGTGGTCTTCATCGACGATAGTTTGGTTTACTCTAAGACCGAGGATGAGCATGATGGCATCTTAGAGTAGTGCTTCAGATACTCCGAGAAAAATAGCTCTATGCTAAGTTGAGCAAGTGTGAGTTCTAGTTGCGAGAGGTAACTTTTCTAGGGCACGTGGTTTCTGTTAAGGGGATCTGAGATGATCCAAGAAAAATTGAAGTTGTGCTTGAGTGGCAACAACCTAAGAACGTATCTAAAATCCACAGTATTCTGGGTCTTACGGGTTATTGTCGGCGATTTGTCATGGGGTTCTCTCTGATTGCAGCTCCTTTGACTAAGCTTCTGCACAAGGGTGTTTCTTTTGTTTGGACTGATGTGCAACAGTAGAGCTTCGCAAAGCTCAAGTCTATTCTAACTCAGGATCTTGTACTGATACAACCTGAATCTGGTAAAGAATTTGTGGTCTACAGTGATGTGTCGCACATTAGTTTGGGATGTATACCGATACAAGATAGTAAGGTTGTGGCTTATGCGTCTCATCAGCTTAAGACACACGAGGGGAATTATCCGATGCATGATCTCGAGTTGGCTGCGGTGGTTTTTGCGTTGAAAATCTGGAGGCACTATCTATATGGTGAGAGGTGTATTATCTACACTAGTCACAAGAGCCTCAAGTATCTCCTTACCTAGAAGGAGTTGAATCTTAGGCAGCGTTGATGGATTGAGCTGCTCAAAGATTATGATTTCACAATAGAGTATCATCCTGGTAAGGCCAGTGTGGTGGTCGATGCTCTGAGTCATAGAGCAATGATTGATTTGAGAGCGATGTTCGCTCGCCTTAGTCTGTTTGATGATAGAAGTTTGTTAGCCGAGTTGCAAGTTAAGCCGACTTGGATTGGTCAGATTCGAGCTAAGCAGTTAGGAGATGAGTCTCTGGGTTTGCGGTTTCGTCTGATTGAAAGTAGCAGTACTTCAGATTTTGGGCTGAATAAGGATAGAGTTCTATTTTTTCAAGGTCGGATTTGTGTGCCGAATGATTCTGATTTGAAATAATCAATTTTGAGGGAGGCGCATAGTAGTCCTTATGTTATGCATCCTGGTGGTAATAAGATGTATCGTGATCTTCATGAGTTGTATTGGTGGCCGGGTTTGAAACATGAGATTGCGAATTTTGTTGCTCGTTGTTTGACGTGCCAACAGGTTAAAGTTGAGCACCAGTTGCCTTCGGGTTTGCTCCAACCTGTTAAGATTCCTTTATGGAAGTGGGAACTAGTAACGTTGGACTTCATTAGTGGGTTGCCCTTGACAGCCACTAAGAAGGATTCTGTTTGGCTTATCGTGGATCAATTGACCAAGTCTGCTCATTTTATTCCGGTTCGGACGGACTACTCTTTGCAGAAGCTAGCAAAGCTCTATATCTCCGAGATTGTAAGACTGCATGGGGTTCTTGTTTCGATAATTTCTAATAGAGATCCTCGCTTCACTTCTCGGTTCTAGAAGAAATTGCACGAGGCTTTGGGTTCAAGATTAGACTTCAGTACTACGTTTCATCCTCAGACCGATGGTAAATCTGAGAGGGTGATTCAGATACTAGAAGATATGCTTCGGAGTTGGGTAATTGAATTTTGAGGTAGTTGGGAAGATTATCTGCCGCTAACTGAATTCGCCTACAATAACAGTTTCCAATCTAGCATCTAGATGGCACCATACGAGGCTTTGTATGGTCGTAAGTGTCGTACTCCGCTATATTGGACTGAGTTGGGTGAGCGCTGGGTTTTGGGTTCTGAGTTGGTTTCTAAGACCAAAGATAATTTTAGACTGATTCAGAATTATCTGAAAGCAGCTTCTGATAGACTGAAGTCTTATGCAGATCTGAAGAGGAGGGATATTGAGTGCTCTGTGGGGGACTTTGTCTTTCTTAAGGTTTCTCCATGGAACAAAGTTTTGAGATTAGGTCGTAAGGGCAAGTTTAGCCCTAGGTTTATTGGGTCGTATGAATTCTGAAGCGTGTGGGACCAGTTGCTTATCAGTTAGAGTCACCTTCGGAGGTGGATCGTATCCACGACGTGTTTCACTCTCGATGTTGAGGCGATACCGGTCTGATCCATCTCACGTTGTTTCTGTTGAGGAGATTGAAATTAGACCGAATTTGACATTTGAGGAGGAGATGGTTTAGAGTGATATTAAGGTTTTGAGGAGGAAGTCAATTCCGTTAATGAGGGTTCTGTGGCAGAATCAGAGCACTGAGGAAGCCACGTGAGAACATGAAGACTCGATGCGTCAGCTGTATCCTCATCTATTCGGATCAGGTAAATTTCGAGGTCAAAATTTCTTTTAGGGGGTAAGTTGTAACACCCTGATAAATTTATTTCTGTTTCTGTAAGTATTTGAAACAAATCTATGTTTGCTTTAGTGGCTAAGTGTCCTGGGTGTGTGTGTGAGGTCTTGGGTTCAAGTCCCACTATTGATAATTTTGTTATTTTTGGTTCAAGCTTTACCCTTATTGAATGGGCTTATATAAGTTGTCTGTTAATTTATATCAGAATGAGCTTGCTGGTTCGAGTGGTAAGGGAGTTGGTGTGTTGGAGGTCTTGTGTTCAAATCCCTGCATTAGCAAGGGTGTTAATTTTTACTCAGTTGTCTAGAAAAGTTTCGGTAGAGCCAAAATCCTGAGGTAGTTGGATGTGGTTAGTGGGTAGGATTTGAGGTTTCAAATTAAATTAAAATTATTTTATTTTTAATTTTATTGTTTTCCCAAAATCCATTCTTCTGACTTTTTTTCCAAAATAGAAATTCCCTTTTGATTTTCTTCTCCTTTTCTTCTTCTGCTCTCTAACGAAATAGTAGTAAACTCCCCTTTCTCCGCTTTTTGATTCTATCATTAAACCTTGCTATTGGGCGTTTCGAATCTTTGGTTTTCGTGAAACTGGTAAGTGGGGTTGGTCATATTCGTTTAGTTTTTATTTTATGAAGGTTGAAGTTTTGTAGATTTGTTGCGTAGGAGATGACGGTGAAGTAGTAGTTCCACTCCAACGGTTTAATTTGTGCGAGTGAATGAATTTGTTGGCGATAACTGAGTGCGTGTTTACTCGATTTAGTTTTGAGGAATTCGTGATTTGATTGCTAATTTCGATGTTGGGTACTCTGTTTTTTGGTTTCGAAATGCTCGAGGTTGTTTTAACATCAAAATCGTACCAAATGTGTACCCAAAACAAAAAAAATCAAACTTCAGCAAAAGCCGAAAAACTGTTCTATCGACCCCACATGGGCGTGTGGTTGGCCGTGTACGAGACATGGCCTTGTGATCGACGAAGGCTTGGCCATGCGCAAGACACGATCGTGTGGTGGTGTGAGTGTGGCTGTATGGGCCACACGGGCTAGGCGAGGCTGGGCTTGTGGGTTTTGGGATAGGTCTTGTGGGCCACCGGGCAAGGCTAATCTGAGGGTGTGGCCCCACACGGGCAATCCACATGGGCATGTGAGCCCAAAATTTGAGATTTTCCCTAGGGTCGCACGGGTCGTTCCGACCAACTGTGGGCCTATCGTAGGGTTGGTAAGGGCTAACCAAACCCTAGATTATGTGATTTGTTATTCTTATAGTATGCTCTGAGTAGGATATTTTTATGCATGTCTAACTATTCTGATATATGTGTATATCTAACATTTGTACACAAGCATGATAAGCATGTTATGTCTATATCTGAATCTGTATTCTGTATCTGTTTTTGGGGTGGGATTGTATCTATGGAGGAAATGCTCTGAAAGGCAACCCTCGCCTATTTTCTAGCAGCTTGGCTGCATATTTTATGATACGTGACGTAATGACACAACACGGTGTGTAGGGATGGGTGGGTGTTTTTAACCCCACATGGTGTGTTGGGATGGTCGAAGATGGTGTGTAGAGGATGAGGGTAGAATTTTGCATGTCTGATTCTATTATTTGTTTCTGTAAAGGACTTAGGTCCAATCTGAATCTGAATGTATATGTAATTTCTATATAAATTGTATGTATATTCCTGTTTGGTTACACACTGAGTTTATGAAAAGTCACATCAGTTTGTCTGTTCTGTTCAGGTAATCCACAGACTTAGGCGGATCAGTGCGGTGGAGACTCAGCTATGACCACTCGACTGTAACTGTTTAAACTTAGTAATTTATGGTTTACTTAAAATTCTAGATTCGTTGGGAGTTTGTAATTTTTGGGACTCTCTAGACTATATGGTTTTTAACTGTTGATTTTTGGTTTGATTGATAATTTGCATGCTCCGATAAAATGTTTTATGAAAACGACGGTTTTACGCAAATAAAGGTTTTTCTAAAACCATAAATTGAATTTCCAAAATGTATCGATTTTATTAAACCTTGGCTATAATATGTGTTTTGGAAAATGAACTAATTAAATGATGCTTTTAGTAATAATCATATATGAATATGAGTTATAAAACTTGAATGGTTTATCAAAACAACTCAGTTTTTCAAAACCAATTCCTTGTGACATTTTTGGATTCAGCAATAATGTCTAGGCCGGGTCTAGGGTATTACACATCAGGCTTTTTCGGATATGTAAAAAATTTAATATATTTGGCATTTATACAATTCACATACACAACATTTAATTCAAGCATATAAATATACACAATTTAGTTACACGAACTTACCTCGACAAATGTTCGTGTACGTAAAATCTGCTAATCTAACATTTTCTCTTTTTCTCGTTCTAACTCCGAATTTGGTCCATCTAAATCTAAATGAATGAATTTAACGCTAATTCATGTTATTTCAATTCAATTCACATCTTAGGCAAAATTACTATTTTGCCCCTATTCTTTTAATTAATTTCGTCCCTAGGCTCGAAAAATGAAATTCATACAATTTAATCCTTATTCCAAGCCTAGCCAATTTTTACATGTAAAATTTACAGCCTATGTATTTCTTGAAATTCAGAATTTTTCCATGAATTTTACATCTTTTCAATTTAGTCCCTAAATCACATTTTCATCAAAATTCACTTTACAAAAGTTGTTTATCTATCAACAATCTTTCATTTTCTATCATAAAAATTTATAATTCAACTATTTTCATCCAAGGAAAAACCCTATTTCTTTGATAACTTTACCAATTAGTCCGCGAGATAGCTAGATTAAGCTATTACGATCTCGGAAATATAAAAATCAGTAAAAACGTGACAAAAAAAACATACCTAATTGATTAAAGTAAGCTTGCTTGAACTAATTTCTCTTAGCTAGGGTTTCCATGGAAATAATTTGGGAAAGATGATGAAAAAGATGATATTTTCATTATCTAATTAATTATCATCTTTTATTTTTTTCACTTTCCAATTTCATCCTTTTCTTTATTTTATTTTCCATAGATGAATCATCATCCTTAACCACTAAGCATTTTTAATGGTCTATTTGCCATATAAGGACCTCAAATTTTGAATTCTATAGCTATATAATCCTTTTAGCTATTAGAACTCAACTTTTGTACTTTGTGCAATTTGGTCCTTTATCAAATTAAACATGTAATCGGTAAAATTTCTTTACGAAATTTTTATACGGCATTACTATCATACTATAGACCATAAAATAATATAAAAAATTTTCTTCCAAAATCAGATTTGTGGTCCCGAAACCATTGTTCCGATTTTACCGAAAACGGGTTGTTACAATGGGGGTAGGACTTTGTATATCTGTATGACTCTGTTAAGATGATTCTATTAGGGACTTATGTCCGTATCTGTATCTTTTCTGTAAAAGAAAAATCTGAGTATATATGCATGTATATCTCGTTGAGATATACACTAAGTTTCTTGAAAACTCACATCTGTTTGTCTGCTTTGTTCAGGTAATCCTCAGACATAGACGGATTGGTGTGATGGAGTCTCAACGGTGACCACTAGTCCACGAACTATTTTATTTTAACGGTTTTATTTAAATTCTGGGTTATTTTGGGAGTTTTGTAATTTTTGGACTCTCTGGACTGTTGGTTTTCAATTTTTCAGAATTTGAAATTAATCAGGTTTGTATTCTGCGACTTCTGAAAAAATGATTTACGAAAACAAATGTTTTTAAAGAATACAAACTTGGTTTTCAAAATATAACGGTTTTGAAGATTTTCGCAGTAAATTATGTTTTGCTGATTGAACAAATTAACGACGATTTCGATAATGAATATGTTAATAAATATGTTTTCTAAAAATTGGACTCTTTTTAGCAAGAAATTATACAAGGTTTATAATGTGTTAAGATTAGTTTCAAACCCTTCTTCGTAACATTCTCAGATTCGGCCATAACGTCTAGGCCGAGTTTGGGGTGTTACACTTGGTCATCCTTGTCTTAGAGTTCTTACTCAAGTATTACACAGTTGTATATTCATTTCAATAAAGTAAAATTGTCACAAATATGTACTGCGTGTCAGCTAGGCAAAGCTCACAATCTCCCTTTTTCTTCATCTAGTACAATTTATTCTTTCCCTTTTGACCTGGTTATCTCAGAATTGTGGGAAACAACACAAACGAAATTGGATGGGTTTATCTATTATCTATCTTTTTTTTATATGTACAGTAGGTATACATGGTTATACTTTCTCAAGAGTAAGTCAGAAGCTTTGAGTTGTTTTATTCAGTTCAAAAAGTATGTTGAAGTGCAATTTGGTTACCACATAAAAAGTTTTCAAAGTGATTGGGGAGGTGAGTATTGCTCATTTGCAATAGTTTATCTCGAAGTGGCATTCAACATTGGGTTACTTGTCTTCACACTTCAGAACAGAATGGGGTAGCTGAGAGGAAGCATCGACATGTAGTAGAAACTGGACTTACACTCATGGCTTAAGCTTCAGTTCCTTTGAATTATTGGTCTCATGCCTTTATGCATGTTGTAAACTTGATAAATACACTGCCAACTAAAGTTTTACAAGGAAAAACTCCCTATGAGAAGTTATATGAAGCTCAACCAACTTATTCTCAATTTCGAGTCTTTGGATGTGCATGTTTTGCTTACCTAAGGTTGTACAATCAACACAAACTACAGTTTCAGTTAGCAAGATGTATTTTTCTTGGATTTAGCTCTAATAATAAAGGTTTCAAGTGTCCTTGTAACACCCCTTACCCGTATTCTAAGCCGGAATCGGGCACGAGGCATTACCGGACTTAGTCCCCTTAACCATACGACTTTAATCAATAGCTTCCAATACCAACTAGACATATCTCTATGGCCATCATAACAACCTTATTGAGGGCCTATGAGGCCTTAAACATACATACGAGGGGTTTCAGAACCCAACCGAAAACTTTTACGATTTTAAAAGTTTTTCACCTAAACAGGTGTCACACGTCCGTGTGGAATGGGACACGCCCGTGTGGTCCAACACGCCCATGTCCCTACCCCGTGTGGGATTTATTTCCATTTTGAACCTACAGGGGTTTTTACACGGCCTAGACACGCCCATGTGCTTAGCCCGTGTGCTCCACACGGCCTAGACACGCTCGTGTCCTCGCCCCGTGTGTAAAAACATGGGTATTCTGTTTGTGACGTTAGCAACCTTATAAGGGTCACATGGCCTAGGCACACGCCCGTGTGGCTAGCCCGTGGTCGACACTAACTTACAACACCAACATGCAGGGGATACACAGCCAAGTCACATGCCAGTGGACTGACCGTGTGTCACACACGGCCTAGACACACACCGGTGTGCCTCCCCGTGTGGACAAGAACAAGGCTATTTGCCAAGCTCCTTTCACCCCTCTAGCTCACACAACATCGGTCCATTCAACATATCATCATACAACTCATATTTTACAATCTAAACTTCCATGAATGACTATATCTTTTCATAAATAACAAGGTGAGCCATCAACCATGGCAATATACAAAATAGTTTGTCTTAAAAAGGGGACAACACACTTTTGGCCAAAATAACAAAATAATCTAACTAGTCTAGCCCCTATACATCCCATACACAAAATCACTAAGTCAAGATATACCGAGGTGAGCTGATAGTGTGGGCGACCTTCTGGTTATCCACATATCCCGGTTCGGCTTTTAAACTCTATAAAATAAGGGAAAAGAAAGGAGGAGTAAGGTTTAAGCTTAGTAAGTTTACATGTAAACAATATAACATTATAGTATGTGCTAAACAATTATATAGCATTACATACTAAACAAGAACCAATCCACATTCATAATCATGCTTACTCATTTCTTCCATTTCCACATTCCAACCATATCATAAGCTTAATGTATACATTCATTAGCATGACTCCCTACAATTAGCACCACAATGTCACATAATACGACAGATCACAATCTCTTAATCAACTACTCATAATCAATTTACTCGGTGGTTTCGCACATAGCCCACCGTTAATCAATAATAGGGTGGTATCGCACATAGCCCACCAAATAGGTTAGTTAAGGTGGCATCGCACACAGCCCACCAAATGATAAATAGACGATGGTATCGCACATAGCCCATTGTAATTAAGTATTAAGGTGGTATCGCACTTAGCCCACTGTCAAGTATTGATATAATACACTTACATATCCATTCCATCATTCATACTAGAGTTATTCAATAACTACCACATTCTATCCACTTGAATCATACATGTTCTCAATTGTACCATGCACTAATTAGCAACAACAATGTATATTTAAAATGCATCGTTTACACATAAACTTATCTCGGTGCAAAACGCGTCAACTATCGGTTTAATCCGTAACCTTGCCTTTTCCCCAATCAAGGTTAATTTCACACTCTTCTTGATCTATAATAATAAAATTCATTCATTTAGATCATTCTATGACCATGATGCATCAAAATGTACACTTAGGCAAAAATGACCATTTCAAAATTATGGTTTTGCCCCTAGGCTCGTAAATCATTTTTCAACACATTTTCTCATTAAGCAAGCCTAGCTGAACATTTATTTCTCTTACAACTACTCACAAGTCCAACTATTTCATGCATTTATGACACAATCTCAATCTTTGCATTTAAGTCATACTTAAGTGTTTTCATGCAAACACTTTTCACAAAAGTTGTTTCTCATCTCCCTAACATTCATTTAATTCCATAAAAACTTAGATAACAACATAAATACTCTCATGGCAAGTCCCTAGACTTTCAACCATATTGCAAATTGGTCCCCTCATTAGCTAACTTAAGCTTTGGGGACTCTGAAAATACAAAAATCATCAATTAAAACCACCTAAATCACTTACTAGCAAGGAAATAGCTTGGCTGAAAGTTTGAACCCACAAATACTCTATTGCTTCTTCAATTTTCGGTAGAAAGAGATGAGTGAATAGTGAAAGATGATAGTTTTTCTTTTTACCATATTTTATTCATCTTTTCTCACCTAATTTCACCCAATTAACCAAAAATTAAATGCTCTTGTCCCCCCTATGCATATCCCAATTGGCCTAATTACACTTTAAGGACCTCCAATTTAATATTCTATGGCTATTTGACAACTCTACCTTGAAAAATAGAACTTTTGCACTTTATGCGGTTTAGTCCTTTTTCACAATTAAGCATGCTATTGCTAAAATTAAAGCACCAAAATTTCCACATAGCCATATTTTAATGCTATAACACATAAAATAACATCAAAATAATTTTCCCTAACCTCAGTTCAGTGGTCTCGAAACCACTATTCTGATTAGCCTCAAAATCAGGCTGTTACAGTCCTGCTAGTGATTGCAAGGTTTTTGTATCTCTTCATGTTGTATTCGATGAGACCATTTTTCCTTTCTCAACACAGTCAAGTTTTGGTTCTACTTTTCTATCATTGGATGGTTGTATATAGTCTCATGTGCCAATAATAGCTCCTGCTACTTCTGGTCATTGTTTATCATCTTCTTATAATGATTCTTTGCCTTTTGAAAGGTTATTTTCCTTATTCAGATCTTTTAATCAAGGTGATGATTCAAATGCTAGTCTAGTTCCAGGTGAAGGCTCTAGTTCTCCGACAAACAGAGAGGTTCCATCTGAAGATTTTAGTCCAACTCAAAACAGTAATGGTCAAAGTGAGGGTTCTAGTCAAAATCGAAACTATGATGATCAATGTGATACTATTCTGACAGATCAGTTTCTTCAAATATACACCCCATGCAGACAAGATTGAAGAATGGGATATTCAAGATGAAAGTGTTTTCAACATGGCTTGTTGACAAAGAACCATTGACTATTGAAGAAGCTTTTCAAAGTGAAGCATGGACAAAACCAGCTCAATAGGAATTTGATGCGTTGATTCAAAATCGGACTTGGGATCTCATTCCACTACCTCTGGATATACTTGTAGTAGGGTGTAAGTTGGTTTTCAAAGTGAAAAAGAATGCTAATGGTTCTGTTGCTCGTTATAAAGGGCGATTGGTAGTTCAAGGTTATTCTCAATAGGTAGGTATAAATTTCTAGTAGACTTTTAGCCCCATTATCAAACCTACAACAATCAGGGGTGTCATCGCATTGGCTGTTATATTTGGATGGCCTCTCAAACAAGTTGATATGAATAATGTGTTTTTAAATGCTAACTTAACTAAAGACATTTATATACTACAACCACCAGGGTTTGAGAAACATTGTGATGGTCAGCAACTAGTTTTCAAGTTGAGGAAAGCTTTATATGGTCTTAGACAATCCCCTAGAGCTTGGTTTCACAAGTTAAAGGAATATTTGGTAGTTTCCAAGTTTGTGGTATCCAAGTCCGATGCATTTTTATTTGTTCAATAGTTGAACAACACACCATTTGTATATGAGTTTGTTCATTCATTGAACTCCTAGTTTGCTCTCAAAGATTTGGGGAAGTTAAGCTACTTTCTAGGAATCAAAGAAACCTACACTCTAAAGGGTCTCTTCCTTAATCAAAGAAAGTATATCCTCAATTTACTTCAAAGAAGTATGATGGATAAATCTAAAGGATCACCCACCCCAATGGTCACAACATGTAGTTTGTCAGCCATGTTGGAAGCCTTATGGAAGATGAGTCTCTCTATAGGAGCATTTTGGGTGCATTACAATATATCGTAATCACACGAATGTATATAGCTTTTTCTATGAACAAAGTTTGTCAATTCATGCATAAGCCACTTGATATTCATTTTAAAGTTGTCAAAAGGATTTTAGGTATTTACAAAATACCATGGACCATGGGTTGTTGTTTACTCCATCTTCTAAATTAGGTTTACAAGCATATACAGATGAAAATTGGGGAACTGATGTTGATGATAGAAGATCAACTACTAGATTCTGTGTGTTTTTTGGTGGGAATCTAATTTCGTGGAGCTCAAGGAAGCAACAAGTGGTTTCTAAATCAATAGCAGAAGCCGAATACAGAAGCTTGGCTCATGCCATTGTAGAGTTGATTTGGTTGCAAGCTTTACTAAAAGAACTACGTGTAAATGTTACCAATAAGTAAGTACTCTGGTGTGATAGTTCAAGTGCTATTGCTATTGCTACAAACCCAGTTTTACACTTAAAGTTCGAACACGTCGAATTGGACTTGTTCTTTTTTAGGGAAAAGATTATTGTAGGGACACTAAAAGTGGGTCATGTTCCAAGCCAAGACCAAGTTGCTGACATCCTCACAAAACCTTTGTCTACTATATTTTTTAATAAGTTTCGAGACCAACTTTGAGCTTTCAATAAGAATGATCAAGTGCCTGACAGTTAAAGAAGACAATAGATCCTGTAACGCCCCGATTTTCTTTAATTTCAGCTTTTTTAATTTTGACATAAATGTGTATCTGCTTCAGTGGTTCAGTGTTCTGGGTGTGTGTAAGAAGTCCCAAGTTCAAGCCTTGACTTGGGAAAATTTTGGTATTTTTACGAATAAAGCCCTATCTCTGGTTAGTAGGCTTATAAGTAAAAGTGTTTAAGTAATTAACAGAATGGGCCTGCTGGTCTGGTGGTTAAGTAGTGTGTTATTATGGTGGAGGTCTTGTGGTCGAATCCCTGCATAAACGAGGGAGTAATTCTTTTTGGCATGGGGCGTATGGAGTGGATGAGTTTGAGTGGGATTGTAAGTCTGTGAAGTTGGATGATAGTGGGAGTTGGGGAAAATCTGAGAGGATTCGATTTTTGTTCCAAAACAACTTTCCATCTCAAATTCCCTCTCTCTTTGCCGTTTCATCCCCACCTTTGCTACCGAATTTTCCCCTTTTCTCTTGATTCCAACCGTTTTCTTTTTATCGCTTAGTATCTGCAATCCTTCGCTTCGGTTCTTTGTGTCTTGGTAAGTACAGTTTTATAGTTTTAATTAGAATAATGAATCTCTGCTTATGGGGGTTTTTGATTGATGATTAGGAAATAACCAGAGGGTTGGAGATCGTTAATTGACGAGCTAAGTGTACGAAACCCCGATTGTTCGATTGAACGTAACGTTTTTGTGAGTTAGCATTCGATCATCTCATGCGTTTTCGTTTGAGTATAGATTTAAGTGACTAAAATGGTGTTCTAATGATCGAATATAGCTTCTGGAGTGCATGAGAGTCGTTTTAGCTTCAATCGAAACCAGGTGTGTACCTGAAAACGCAGAAAATGAGGTTTCGACGAAAGTCAAAAACCTCTCTGTCGATGCCACACGGGCGTGTGGTTGCCTGTGTGGTAGGCCGTGTGCAAGACTATAAGTCACCACACGGCTGTGTGCGACACACATGCTCGACCAATTGGGCCATGTATAAAATGGGCTAAGGCCCCAGAATATATTCGATTCTAAACCTGAGTGGGCTGAGGTCCACACCGTTTCTGTAATGAGCTCAGACCCGAACTGTGAAATTATGTTTGTTTCCTGATATTACTGTGTGCATTTTTCTGTGGGGATTGCACACTGAGTTTGCGAAAACTCACCATTTTTCTGCTTAATCTCTTCAGGTAATCCCCAGCAGTAGATGGGTCGGTGCGGCGGAAGACTCGACGGTGACCACGGTTCTGGACCTTTACGATTTTTAATTATAATCATGGTTTTGATTATATTTGGGAAAAAGTTTATGTAATATGACCTTTACAGATTTTTGTTTAACTTTGAGATTTTTATTTTATAACTGCTAGCAGTAGGATAAGACGCGAGTTTTCAAAATAAACAAATATTTTATCAAAATATACAGTAATTTGGCAAATTATTTTAAAAGCTTCTGCAACGTATAATGTTTTGAACATGGATAATGAATGAATAAACAACACGTTTTTGACGTTAACCTAAGATATCAAAAATGACCTTATTGTAATTACGTTTTCCAAATCGCTATCATGTGACTTCACCAAATTCGGCCATAACGTCTAGGCCGGGTTTGGGGTGTTACAGATCCCAAGCAGGAGGAATGCTATGGAATAAGAAAAGAAGCTGTTAAGGTTGTTAGCTGCAGTTAACTATCAAGATAGTTGTTAAGGTTGTTAGTTGTTATCACGCACTGTATTAAATATGGATTTAGCATTGTTGTATCAATATGAGAGTTAATACAATGAAGAAGGTTTAGCTTTATCTTTCTTTGCTTCAATATTAGTTAGATGATTAAATGTTAATGCTTTTGTCTTTGAGTCTTGGGTTCGATTTTTCTTTTACTCATATTTATATTTTTTATTTCATATTGTTTTAATCTTTTATTTTTTTTAATTAATATCTTTCACTCATTAGCTCTTTTGGTTAGATGGTTAGATAACTATGATTTCATTATTGAGTCCCAAATTCAAATCCTTTAATAAATATTTTAATATGTATTTTTTATTTAATGTTGTTTCAAGCTTTTTTATTTTTTTAATATTATAATTAATAATGTATTGTTTTCCAGTTCTTTTAATTAATAACTCTTTATTTATAAATCAAATAATAAACATATAATTATTTTTTAAAAAACATCAACTAATTCTTTTGGTACATTTTTCTTTATATATAATATTTATAAGCCAAATATTCATTTTCTTCACCTATATTGTGGATTTCGATTTTTAATATTATAAATCAAATAATTATTTCAAATATCATTGTTTTTTCATCTACATTGTGGGTATGGTGTTTCAAATATTTTTATATGTGAAATATTTCAATTAATTATTTCAAATACACATACAAAAAATATAATACTTAAATTTACTACACTCATAAAATAAAATATTACACATATAAAAAAAATTGCATTTACTAAAAATAATGATATTTGTAATAATTATTTGATTTATGAATAAAAGAGTTATTAATTAAAAATATTAATTAAAAATAAAAAAACTTGAAAAAAATATATTTATTAATTATAAACTGTAATTAAAAATAAAAAAAAAAAAGCTTGAAACAACATGAAATAAAAAATACATATTAAAATGCTTAAAAGAGGAATCAAACCTAAGACTCAAGGGTAAAATCACAATTATCTAACCATTGAATCAAAAGAGCTAATATGTTAAAAATATTAATTAAAAATAAAATAAAAGCTTTAAGCAACATGAAAAAAAAATATAAATGTGAGAAGAAGAGGAATCAAAACCTCTAACCATTTAACCAAAAAAATTGAGTTGTCAATTTTCAATAAAAACGTGTCCTGCAATCTTTACTGATAAATATAAAAAATGATCTAATTTCTTAAATTTTATAAAAAAAATACATATATTCATAAATTAACCAGGTTATCAAGGTGTCTAATGGATGATTAGATTTATTATATTTTAGGGACAACGTGTAATAAAACCTTTTTACATCGGTTATTTTTATTAAGAGGGCACGTTTTGTCTCAAGAGAGAAATTCGGCCGATGTAGCAATCTCAATCAGGTTAGCTTTGGTGGAGAACAGGAAGAGTTCATCTTTTGAGTTCTTTGTTCAATCTTGATTTTTCTAGCAAGGTAAAGTATTTTCTAAGGGTGAGCATAATTTCAGTTAAAACGAGTAAACCGAACTAACCAAACCAAATAAATTGATTTTTTTATTAAATTGGGTTTCAATTAATTTGATTATCTATATTGATTTAAATGGTTAGTTCACTTTGATTTTGATATTGATAATCTAAACCAAAATAACTGAATAAATAGATTTTTTTTAAACATGAAAAAATAATTTTAATTATACCCAAGTAACCCAACCCAATATAAGTCTAGCCTAAATAAGTACCCAACCCCAAAAATAAATATAAACTAAAAAATCTAACCCAAAAATAAAAATCAAATTCAAGCCTTATTTAATATTTATAATTCCAATTTAATAAATAATTTAATTATATATATAAATAAATTTAATTATTTTTTAAAAAAAATCTCTAAAACTAAAGAAAACCTAAATCAAGCTTTATTTCATTTCTCTTCTCCCAATTCCCAAATTTGAAATCTCTATCCCAAAAGCTATCATTTGCATTGCAGCATCAACCCTTCTGATACCATTAAATTCAAATATACCGAGAGAAGAGAGAAAACAAAGAGAAAAGATCGAGAGAGTGAGAAGGCAATAAATTTCATTCAACACTAAGCATAATAGAATTCCCACACTGCCTTTGTTGTTTAAAGGCTCAAGACCGTTACAACCAATTTGAAATTTCGGTTAAGTTGTTAGACACACAACTAACAGGGCAATGTAACACACTGTTTTACTTAAATGTCCAACCCCCCCTAAAACTAGACTTAAAACGCAACATTTAATTACAAGCCTAGATTCATTGTTTCATTTAAGCATAAACTCATCGTCTTATTAAAGCTTAAAACCAATTACTAAGCTTAAAATAGGGCGTTTCATTAACTAAATTAACAGTTAAAAAGTTAGCCCGTATCAAGTACTCCTTGGGTCAAAGGAACCTTATCCTCAAGGATTGAAGGCAAGATATTGCTACTGTAGGTCATGGAGGCTCTCCTAGGTGGCATCTTTAGGGAATGTGTTGGCCTATTCAACCAACATTTCAGTGACAACGTGGTTGCCTTGCTTCACCATGCGTCGATCCTAGATACAAGTTGGTTCCTTGATGATGGTGCCATCCAAAATGACAGGGGGTAAGGTGGTTGAGTTGGTTGCTTTCCAATTTAGTGTTTTAGTTGAGACACATGGAAGGTTGGATGGACACGAGAACTAGGAGGCAACTATAGGGTGTAGGTGGAAACTAATATATAGGCTTTTTTTAGCAATTTTCGACTGACAATTCTTGCAAATTCTGTGCTCTTCTTAGCATATATTTTTTAAATTTTATTACAAAATATCTAAATTGGATAAATTAGAGACAAATTTATATTTTTAATTATTTTTATGCTAAACTTACAAAATTCTATCAATTTTCAGTAGTTTTATGCAATAGAAGAAAAACTAGTCTTGGAGGCACATTGAGAAGATTAAATTGTAGAAGCATCTTTCAAAAGAATTTCACACAAGGGATAGTTGATTAGTTAACAGACATGAACGCTCCAAATTAGCATTCTTAGACTTACTAAAAAATTCATTTGATCCAATTAAAATTTGGGTTGATGAAATTTTATAGTTTGATGCAAAAGAAGAAGCCCAAAGTGCCTAATTAAAGAGGAAAGAATTACAAGTCCAAGAGCAACCCAAGCTGATTAAAAATAATTATAAAACATCCCCTAAACTTTTCCACAAAACCATTCCAAACCCTCCACTTTTCAAGCCTTCCAAATCCAAGTACTTAGCTAAATTTAGCAAAGCCATTCAGCCCCTCTCTTGTCAATTCATGGCCGGCCACTTGAGGGAGAAAATAAAGGCTCTCCTTTCCTATTTTTATCCTTCCCATTCCACTATAAATAGCCACCCTCCTTACCTTTCAAAAGCAAGCAATTCACTCACCTCTCATCCATTTCTCTCATTCTCTCTTCTCGCATTTGCTCTCTTATTTTTTTTCCTTTCCCATTTTTGATTTCTCTCCTCTTGAAAAAGAGCTTTGCAAGTCCTTAGAGTAGTAGCATTTAGCATCTTGGAGGCCTCTAGCCGGCAAAACAAAGCAAAAGGAAGGGGACGTACTCTAGTTTAACTACGGAGAAACACCATAATTATCTTCTAGTTCTTTTCTCTTTATTCTTTTTAATTTGTTTTGAGATTATGAACATGTTTGCTAATTTTTTTATGCTTCCGATTTAATTAAAATGACTTAAATTGTATTTGTGTTCAATTGATCACATTCTGTCCGCTTAAATTATTGAAATTATGTTTTGATGCTATAGGCCTTGGTTAATTGTCCATTTAGATTAAAATGCGTTTATGTTATTCTTGCATTATAATTGTGAGATGGCAATTGAATTAATTATTTAATTGGATTGAAATTATAATTAATTAAAACATTATCTAAATGGTGCATGTTTAATATTTTTAGGATAAATTAAATTAAATGAGTAATAGTATTAATTGACATTATTGCCTTGCATAACCTAAAGATTAATGTGATTAAAATTGTTTCAATATAGAAATATATTGTTACTTCACTATATCTTATGACTACTTATGAAAATTATTTAATTAATTTAACATAGACATATGCTAGAAAGGTTTAATAATTTAATAAGTATGACTGAATCGGTTAACAAAGAACCAAGTTGCCATGGAATTATCTATAACATCATGAACATTGTTTTAATAATTATAAGTTAAAGAATAAGATTAATTTAACACATTTATGTCATATTGGTTAAACTCTTTAAACTCTTGCTTTTACCTTGTGTTTTCAACTTTAGTTTAATTTTTTACTTAACCCGTCTTCGTCATTGGATTGGGGTTACGGAGCATTACAGTATAGACCAGGACATTTATCATCAAACAAAAAAAATATAAAATTAATTATAACATTTAATAGCTTATACAAATCAGGGTTAAATTACACTTGCAGGCCTTAAATCGAGTTTACGATACCCAAAAATAGTTTGAGAACATTTCGGGACTACTTTGAATCGAAACATAAAAATATGCAAAAAATTGAAAATTATGTAAATAGAGGTCACATAGCTTTGTGGCCAGGCTGTGTGGCTTCCCCACACGCCCGTCTAGCCAAACCATGTAACTAACTGTGACAGTGTGAAAAATCCTGCACCTAAAAATGAATAAGACACATAGCCGTGTGGCCAAGCCTGTGTGTCACACGGCCGTGTGGAATAGCCGAGGCCGTGTGCACCTTAAAAAGCTTTTAAAACAAGGCAAATTTTCATCCAACACTTAGGTTCCAATACAAATAAAAATAAACCATTTCCATACTTTTAAAACACATTTAAACAAGCCTACAACATGGCAAAACAATAAACCTAAGTGCTTAACCAAAATGTCCTCATTGACATCACAATTCAATTATCAATCTCAATTCACTTGACACATCAACTAATTTGCATTCAAATTCATAAGTTCATATATAAAACTCATGTCAAACTTATCATTTCTTCTTAATCATTCACATTCATTCATACCATGGCTCAAGAACTTAAATAAGGTTTATATCACATGACCAAAACAACTTTATATGAGCATATTTACACCAAGATTAAAGGCACATATACAAGTAAGCTTATACCAAGCAGAAAACATAACATTTGTAATAGGTATCTAAACATATAAAAAAAACACCTATTACATTCCATATAACCCAAAATAAACGTATCAAAATCTACCAACTTGTACTTGGATAGTGTGATCTTCAAGTTGATCAGATCGCCCGACTCCACAAAACATTACCTACAAGGAATATAAAAGAACATGAGTAAGCTTTACTAGAACTTAGTAAGTTCAACGATTAAAATGATAAAGCTCACCGAATTAAACATAACAATTTTAGTAACAAGATTAAAAGTCAGAGTTTCTTGTCAACCATAATCCACAACAAGTGAGTTTTGGAACGACGAAAATGTGCAAGTGTACACAATCGTAACAAGTAATAAAGTGACAAATAAATGTCGAGTTATCGTACCCACAAGGACTGTGGAAAGAATTATTAATGAATTCAATTTAAAACACTTTGGTGAAGAACAATATTTTGATTTGAAGATGTAACAACCCAAACCCGGCCTAGACATTATGGCCGAATCTGGAAGTGTCACATGAAAGGGAGCTGAAAAACCGTTGTCGTTAAATTAAAAACCCTTTTCTAGTTCATTTAGCCTTTATCACTATTATTAATTCCAAAGCTCTCTTTCATTTAATCGTTTTGAGATAAAACGTATTTGTAGCGGAAGCTTTGTAAAATCGTTGTGTTTAGAAAACCATTCAAGTTATAAGTAATATAAACCAAAAACCCAAAACCAAAGCAAAATAGTTTTAAAGCGGTATAGAGAGTCCCAGAAAATACAAACTCCCAAATCTTAACGCCAAATTTAAATAAAAACTAAAACAAATAAAACAATTTTGGCAAGTGGTCACTGTCGAGTCCTCCACAACACTGATCTACCTAAGACGGTGGATTACCTATACAGACAAAACAGAAAAGGGGTGAGTTTATGTAAACTCAGTGTGTAACCCAGCAGAGTTAAGCATGTATACATACAGAATATCACAAATCAGACAGATTCACAATCGGGCCTGAGCCCGTGTTAGATACAGATACGGATTCGGGCCAAAGCCCTTGTCAGATACAGATACAATTGTAGATATGCAAATCAGATATCGAAATCTTACCCCCATCCTCTACACACCATCTCCGATCATCCCTACACACCATGTGGGGTTTGGAATACCCACCCAGCCCTACACACCACAATGTACTGATGCGGCACATATCAGATATAATGCAACTGTGCTGCCAGATATTAGGCATAATCTGCCTTTCAGAACACTTCCTCAAATATAGATATCATCCCACCCCAATCAAAGTAACAGAACATGCATGCAGAATTAACAAATTCCTCATGCTTAACATGCTTTCATAAACAGATAACAGATAAACAAACATAGGTATGCTTATAACATTACATCAGTCTACATAATACACAGTTTTAAGGTTTAGTAAGCCTTTACTAACCCCACAATAGGCCTACAGTCAATTAGGACGACCCGTGCAACCCTACGGAAAGTTTCAGTACAATGGACCCATATGCCCGTGTGGATTGCTCGTGTGGGCCCACACGCCCAAATTGGCCTAGCCCGTGTGGGTCACATGGCCTGACCCAATTATCACACGACTGTATGGCATGTCCGTGTGGGCCCACATGCCCAACTTGGTCTAGCCCATGTGGCCCACACGGCCACACTTCAGCCATCACACGACCGTGTCTTGTGCACGGCCTGGCCTTCGTCGATCACACAATCGTGTCATCCCACACAGCCTACCACTCGGCCGTTTGGTGTCGACAGTGTGGTTTTTTGGCTTTTGCCAAGCCCCGTTTTTCTACTTTTCGGGTACACATATGGTAACGATTCGACTAAAACCCAACACCTTTACCGACACCTTTACCAATCAAAATCGAGTTAACAAAATTGGAACGACTAAAACCCAAAAACTTACCCCCACAGAATCGACTACACGTGGCAAGCTAAACCACCGGAGTGACAGCCTTTGCCTCACCGCCTTCTCCTACACCACAGTAATCATCAACACAAATGTTTATCAGCCATCAAAAAGTTTGTCCACAACCCCATAAACCCAAAGTTAACAACGAACCCAACCTCACTTACCACGCAATTAACGAATCCCACAGAAATTGTAGCAACGACAGTTGCAAGAGAAAAGCAACAGTAACCGAAGCAAAAACAAAAAGGAATCGGATTTTAGAGAGTAGGAAAAAAGAGCAAAAATAGCAGGAATGGATTTTTGGGAACAGGAAACAAAACTAATCAGATTCTGATCACTCCTCAATTTTCCTCCCACTAACCCATTAACACCCCACTTACTCAGAATTTCTATTCAACCGAAACTCTATTAGTCAAATGAGCAAAAAAATTGAACTCCCACACTTGCGCAGGGATTCGAACACAAGACCTCCAACACACCAACTCCCTTACCACTTGAACCAGCAGGCTCATTCTGATATGAAGTTACAAGCAATTTAATATAAGCCTACCAATCAAGGATAGGGTTTAATTCCAAAAATAACAAAGTTGCCAAGGGTAAGCCTTGAACCCAAGACCTCTTACACACACCTAGAACACTTAACCACTCAGATACATATTTGTGTCAAGGTTTCACAGAAATAAAGATAGAAATTTTAGGGCGTTACAACTCCACCCCTAAAAGGAATTTCAGCCTCGAAATTTACCTGATCAGAACAGATGAGGATATTACTGAAGCATCAAGTCCTCAGGTTCCCAAGTAGCCTCCTCAGTGCTATGATTCCATCACAGGACCTTCATTAATGGAATGGACTTCCTCCTCAAGACCTTAACATCTCGATCTAGGATCTGGACCGACTCCTCCTCAAAGGTCAAATCCGGCCTAAATTTGATATCCTCAACGGAGACTATGTGAGATGGATCAGATCGATACCACCTCAACATCGAGACGTGAAGTACATCATGGCTCCGGTCTAACTCTGGTGGTAGCTCCAATTGATAAGTGACCGGTCCCACACGCTTTAGAATCCGATACGACCCAATAAATCTAGGGCTTAGCTTGCCCTTACGATCGAACCTCAATATCTTCTTCCATGAAGAAAGCTTAAAAAATACAAAGTCCCCTACAGAGTACTCAATCTCACGCCTCTTCAAATCTGCATAAGACTTCTGCTTGTCAGAAGCCGCTTTCAAACGATCCCGAATCAGTTCGAACCCTATCCTCAGTCTCAGAAACCAACTCAGGACCCAAAATCCGACGTTCACCCAACTCAGTCCAACATAAAAGGAGTACGACACTTACGGCCATACAGAACATCATAAGGTGCCATTTGAATACTAGCTTGAAAACTGTTATTGTTGGCGAACTTGGCTAATGGTAGATAATCCTCCCAACTCCCTTGAAAATCTATCACACAGCTTCGAAACATATCCTCTAGTATCTAAATCACCCTTTCAGATTGACCATCTGTCTGAGGATGGAACGTAGTACTGAAATCCAATCTCAACCCCAGAGCTTCATGCAACTTCTTCCAGAACCGAGATGTAAAACAAGGATCTCTGTTAGAAATGATCAACACAAGAACCCCATGCATTCTAACTATCTCGGAGATATACAACTTTGCCAACTTCTGAAGAGAAAAGTCCGTCCAAACGGGAATAAAGTGCGCAAACTTGATCCATCGATCCACGATGACCCAAACAGAATCTTTCTTAGTGGGTGCCAAGGGCAACCCACTAACGAAATCCATAGTCACTTGTTCCCACTTCCATAAGGGAATCTTGACTGGCTGCAATAAACCCAAAGGCAACTGGTGCTCAGCCTTAACTTGCTGGCACGTCATACATCGAGCCACAAAGTTAGTAACCTCACACTTCAAACCCGGTAACCAGTATAACTCACAAAGGTCGCAATACATCTTATTACCGCCTGAATGCATAGCAAAAGGGCTACTATGCGCCTCCCTCAGAATCGACTGTCTTAGATCCTCATCATTCGGTGCACAAATCTAACCACGGAAACACAACACACCATCACCGTTTATCCCAAAATTAGAAGTAGTACCACTCTCCACTTGACGAAACCGTACACTCAGAGTCTCATCCACTAACTATTTATCTCGAATCTGCTCAATCCAAGTTGGCTTAACTTACAACTCAGCTAATAGACTCTCATCATCAAACAGACTAAGGCGAGCAAACATCGCTCTCAAATTAGACATAGCTCTTCAGCTTAGAGCATCAGCCACCACATTGGCCTTACCAGGATGATACTCTATCGTGCAGTCGTAATCCTTGAGCAGCTTAATCCATCGATGCTGCCTAAGATTCAACTCCTTCTGAGTTAGGAGATACTTGAGACTCTTGTGATCGGTGTAGATGATACACCTCTCACCATATAGATAATGTCTCTAGATTTTCAACATAAAGACCACTGCAGCTAACTCAAGGTCACGGGTCGGATAGTTGGCCTCATGCGTCTTAAGTTGATGGGACACATAAGCCACAACCTTACCATCCTGCATAAGAACACAACCCAATCTAACATGTGACGCATCACTGTATACTATAAACTCCTTTCCAGATTTAGGCTGTATCAGAACAGGAGCCTGAGTTGGAACAGATTTCAGCTTCTCAAAGCTCGACTGCTACGCATCAGTCTAGACAAATGGTACACCCTTACGCAGAAGCTTAGTCAACAGCGCAGCAATCATAGAGAACCCCTCAACGAAATGCCGATAATATCGCGCCAAACCCAGAAAGCTACAGATCTTAGATACATTCTTAGGTTGTTTCCAATCCAGCACAGCCTCAATCTTTCGAGGAACAACACGAATCCCCTCAGCAGAAACCACACGCCCCAGAAAAGTTACTTCACGAAGCTAGAACTCACACTTGCTTAACTTAGTGTACAGTTGCTTCACACGAGAATCTGAAGCACTACTCTAAGATGTTCATCATGCTCATCTTCAGTCTTAGAGTAAACTAGAATGTCGCCGATTAAGACCATGATGAGTTGATCCAGATAGGGCTGAAACACTCGGTTCATTAGATCCATAAATGCGGTCGAAGCATTAGTCAGACCAAAAGGGATTACTAAGAACTAGTAGTGTTCGTAACGAGTTCTAAATGTAGTCTTATGCACATCCACATCTTTAACATTCAACTGCTGATACCCTGAACAGAGATCGATCTTAGAGAATATAGAAGCCAATCGGAACTGATAAAATAAATCGTCAATCCTCAAAAGTGTATACTTATTCTTAACAGTCAGCTTGTTCAACTGCCAGTAATCGATACACATCCTAATGGTCCCATCCGTCTTCTTAACGAACAGAACTGGTGCTCCCCATGGAGACACATTGGGACGAATGAAGCCATGGTCCAACAACTCTTGTAGTTGAGCCTTAAGCTCTGTAAGCTCTTTCAGTGCCATACAGTAGGAGCGATGGACACCGGAGCTGTACCCGGAAGAAGCTCGATCCCAAACTTAACCTCTCGGTTCAGAGGCAATCCGGGTAACTCCTCAGGGAAGACGTCTGAAAAGGCCTTTACTATTCTGATGTTCCCAACAGAAGAGTCCACAGAATCCGAAACACTTACATAGGCCAAGTACGGCTCACAACCTTTCCAGACCAGTTTCTCAGCTACAAGTGCGGAGATTACATGCGACAGTCCCGATGCTCACCAATCATAACCACCTTCACATCATCCTTGGTCCTCAGAACGACCCTTTTACACGCGTAGCCCAAACTGACTCGATGCTTTACCAACCAGTCCATACCCATATTTAGGTCGAACTCCCCAAAAGGAAGCTCTATTAAATTAGCCAGAAATATCTCCCCTTGCACCTCTAACAGAACATCCTTATACAGTTTACTAGGCCAAACAGATTGCCCCAACGGACTCAGTACAGTGACCTCACTCGTAGTGACCTCAACTGTAATCCCCAGGTTTTCAGAAACTGAACTGGCTATATAGGAATGAGTAGATCCTATGTCTATTAGAGCAATGTAAGTTACATCAAATATAAATAACATACCGGTGATGATGTTAGGAGCATCTCTGTCCTCTTGGCGTCATGCAGCATAAACCAAAGCAGGCTGTTTTACCGCAGTCTGACCAGCACCTCCGCCTAGTGCTTTCTGTCCTCGGCCCATACCATTACCACCCCTGGCCTGACCACGGCCCTTAGGTGGTTACTGAACTGCCCTCAGAGGCTGCACAAAACCCAGAGCCTGCATCTGATCTGCCCGCTGTGGACAGTCTCTGATACGGTGCTCTAAAGACCCACATCTCAGACAGGCCCCAATCCTCCTCCAACACTCTCCGGATAGCACCTACCATAATCACCATAAGGCAGTATCCCAGTAGAAGCAACAGGGGCCCCACTCTCACTGGCCCATCAGATTTGGCCTTTTTCTTAGGCCTCTGCACAGAACTCGAGGGTTTTGAATCCCTCTTATTCTTACCTCTCTTACGGTCTCTGTTCTGCGCTCCACTCGCTTAACATCCTCCGTGATCTTAGCTTTCTCCACTAGTACAGCAAACTCTTGCTCCTTATATGGAGCAATCAGAACCCTCAAATTATCCCCTAGTCCATCCTCAAAGTGAATACACCTCTCATATTCCGATGCCACCACATGTAACACCACTCACCCGTATTCAACGCTGAAATAGGGCTACAGAGCATTACCAGACTTACAAAATAATTAAACAACTATTTAACATACAATTGTTCAATTCAATCATTCATCATTCAATCTCAATCAATTTGTCCCTATTAAGAGCCTACGAGGCCTTAAACATGCTTTAGGAGTGGTTCGAGACTAAACTGATAACTCAGGAAATTTTTGTGAAACTTATAAAATTTTGCTTCAAACAAGGGACACGCCCGTGTGGCTAGGCCGTATGTCTCACACGGCCATTAGACATGCCCGTGTCACAAGCTTTGTGAAAACAGAGGGTACATATTGACTTGGGTTACATGGCCAACCACACGTCCGTGTGCCCTTTGAAGTGGCCACACACGCCCATGTGCCAGGCCATGTGTTAGGCAGTGCCAAACCTGTAAGGTATACTGACTTATGCAACACGGCTAAATCACACGCCCGTGTGCTAGGTTGTGTGCCAATTAGGGGGTATACTGACTTGTACCACACGGCTGATCACACGCCCGTGTAGAACATACTGACTTCATTTAAATTTCAATACCAGGGCACACACGGCCGTGTAACATGACTGTGTGTCACACATGGCTAAGACACACGCCCGTGTCTCTGCCCGTGTGGACAAAAATAGGCTATTTACCAAGCCATTTTGCCACCCTATTTGGTGCATACTTTCACCTACAAATATGGCACCAAATCAAAGCATAATAGGCAACCCGAAGCAACCAAATCAAACATAATTTTTACCATTTCATCTAAGTATTTCTTAGCCTAAACCACAATTACAACATCCTCAATTCATCAACTATTTCCAAGTAACATTATATATCAATCCACAAGCACATAACTTTTCCATTATTAATCATTTGACAATTATAATACCAACTATCAAGGACATTGTGAAATCAACCTCCATCACCTAATATAAACCATATGCACATTTATAAATACATAATCAAACTAGCCAAATTAAACCAAGTCTCATGACTATATAAATACGAACTAATATCACCATTCACAAACCATTTCAAATGGTAACTCTCACTTCTAAAATACAAACAACCATAATCCTATACATGCCATATGACCAAACCATGAGATCAAAAGTACCAAAGAGATGATTGGATAGTGTGACGTAGTCTCTGATGATCCCCGATTCCGATCTAGCTTTGAATTCACTATAAAACATAGGAAAAACAAATAAGGTAAGCTATAAGGCTTAGTAAGTTCGTACTAAATATACTCAACAATTCATAATACACAAATCATCAAATTGAACCATTTAACATATAATTCATGATAATAACAAACCTTGCATATGCTTATTCATGTGCTTATATGTAAATTCATAACCTTTTCTATTTGAATTTCATACTTTACATGTACATACCTACACAAATTCGTAACGAACTCATACCTTTTCGGAATACTGTCGAATACTTGATATATCGCACACTAAGTGCCAATGCATAGCCGAAGCTATTATAATCTCACACACTAAGTGCCTTATATAGCCGAAGCTATCTCAGTCTCACACACTAAGTGCCATATATAGCCGAAGCTATTCCTAATCGCGCACTAAGTGCCATATATAGTCGAAGCTATTCCTAATCGCGCACTAAGTGCCATATATATATCCAAATCGTCGTCAAACATGACTACAATCTCAATACACAATTTATGAAATATCAAAGCATTTAAAGCATACTTGTAATAATGCTTATTACATACGAACTTACCTCAGATGCTAAAATGGCGAATCGAATCGATTAGTCGATAACTTTATCCTTTCCTCGATCCAAGTCCGTATTTCAATTTTCTTTATCTAAATATATTAAAAATTAACTTATTCAATTATTTATTCATTCAATTTAGTCCAAAATACTTTTTAAGGCACATTTGCACTTTTGCCCCTAAACTTTCACTTTTTTACTATTTAGTCCTTATTTCACAAAATCACAAATTAATGAAATTCAAGACTAACCCATGCTAGCCGAATTACCATAATGCCCCTAACAGCCCATAATTTTCATTTATTTCACCTTTTAACCACTAACTTTACACATTTCTTAATTTAATCCTTATTTTGCATTTTCACTAAAAATCACTTTACAAAACATGTTTAACTATCAACAACTATTCAAAATCTATCATTAAACATCAATATACTCATGTATTCATCAATGGCATCATTCAAAATCTTTAACAGTTTTGAAAATTAGTCCCTGGGCTAGCTAGACCTAGCTGCAACGATCTCAAAAACGTAGAAATCATTAAAAAATGGGACAAAAATCATACCTTAATTGAGCAAAAATCCTTAGTTGAATGTTAGCCCTAAAATGGTGTTTCTTATCCCTTAGTTTCGGCTAGAAGAATATGAAAAGCACCCAAACTTTGTTTTTGTTTTATTTTATTAACTTAATTACATAAATTACTAGATTATCCTTTAATTAAAACATCAAAATTCACTTAATATAAGCCCATAATTGTCCACCCACTATTTTAATGGCCTAATTACAACATAACGACCTCTACTTTTAAGTTTCATAGGTATTTTGATACCTTTAACTAATAGAACAGTACTTTTACACTTTACGCAATTTAGTCCTTTTTATCAAATTGACCAACCAAATGATAAAATTTCTTAACGAAATTTCCACACTATCATTCAATCATGCTGTAAACATTAAAATAATAATATAATAAATATTTTGACCTCAGATTTGTGGTCCCAAAACCACTGTTCTGATTTAACCAAAAACGGGTTGTTACACCATATCTCAAGCATAGCGGGTCAGCCTCAGAAATTCGGCCTCATACTCAGCCACAGATCGGTCACCTTGCATGAGGTTTAGAAACTCATGCCTACGGGCATCAACGTAGTTGACTTCCACATATTTGCTCTGAGATGTAGTCTTAAAGAACTCCCAAGTCAACCGGTTAGGCTGAGTGCCCTCCTTAACTGTCAACCACCACTGATATGCTTCGTCGTTAAGCAAGGAGACTGCACCCTTCAATTTCTGCTCAGGGGTACAGTCCAGATCATCCATAATCCTCTCTGTGGCCTCCAACCAATACTCAGCCACATTAAGGGCGACTCCTGTGACACCCTTGAATAATTCAGCTCCATTGGACCGGAGTCACTCAGTTATAGACCCTCGGCCCCCAGATCCAGAATTGGGTCCAGCGACCCTCTCTAATATTCTCTGCATGGCTTAGGACAGTGCGTCGTCCCCAGCTGATCGACTCTGAGACCTAGTCTCAATAATAGGTGACACCGGTGTCTCACTAGTGTCCAATTTCAGTATGCTGCCCAGAAATGAGGACTCAGCTCGAGCCCCCTACGGCCTCTACCTCAGCCTCGAGTACCACATCCACAGACACCTCGTGCGCTCATTGTCTAATACGAGTTTATCTACATTAAGAGTTTTATGCATCACTTCAATATTTATTACAAATATTATATGCAAAATTAATCAAAAGTTTAAAAGCTGTTTTCAGAGGTTTCAATCTCAATCAGTTTCACTATAGTTTCAGAGAGTACTAACTACAATTTTTTCAGAGTATGATGCTTACAGCATTTCAAATAAACTATCTAAAGTTCAAAATACTTACAGGATCGGCGCCAGAGACTCCGTGTACCACATTCTTAATCAAATATTTTTAACCCATTTCGAAACCAGTTCTTTAAAACATACTTTAGAACCTAAAAATCCACAGCCGAGTTTTACAACTTGACTCTGATACCACTAAAAGTAACACCCAAAACTTGCCCTAGACATTATGGCCGAATCTGAAAGTATCATATGAAATGAGTTGAAAAATCGTTGTTGTAACACCCCTTGCCCGTGTTCAAGCCGGAACAGGGTTTGAGGCATTACCTAGTTAATCTTGCATAAACATCTAAATTAGGATTATAAAATTTCGTTTAACCCCATCGCTCACGCATGCTCAGCAGAGGAGGCTGAGAAGTATCGAAATCTTTCTGGGAACTTTCACAAGTTTAGGAAACTTTTTAACAAAACAGGGGCCACATGCCCGTGTAGGCTTAGGGACACGCCCGTGTGCCTCTAAGGCATGCACGTGTCTTCCACCCGTGGTTGACTCTGACTAATTTCACACGGCCTTGACACGTCCGTGTACCCCAACCGTGGTCAATTCTGACTAAAGTCACACGGCCTTGACACGCCCGTGTATCCAAGCCGTGTGGTGATTTAAATTCTAGGTGCAAGGTGCAGACTTCACACGGCCTGGGCACACGCCCATGTGCTAGTCGTGGCTCCCACACGGTCTAGACACACGCCCGTGTGTCTACCAATACAGACAATTAGCAGGCTATATACCCAGCCTTTTTCGACCCCACATAAACACATAAACACATCCACTCAAAATAATACAACTCCTAATCCTTTTGCAAGTCTAAGAACTCATCCAACATACACGATATTGAAAAGAACACACATTATATGAATTTCATCTTCATTAAACAAAAGCGTTTGCCAAGTATTTGCCTAACTCATAGAGCCATTTGCAAAATGACTTTTATAAACTTACATAGCCAACACTTTGACTAACAATTACAACTTAACAAAATACTCAAGTCCTATACATGCCATACTCAAAATAAGTCTAAAATTGTTATACCAAAGTGCTTGCCGATAGTGTGATTTCTGAACTCCTACGTCCACGATCCTCGAGTTACCCTGGCAGTACTACAAGATAGCAGGGCAATGAAAAAGGGGTAAGCATAAAGCTTAGTAAGTTTGCATGGAAATAAATAACAATAATAAGCTCATAGAATAATCCATCCACGGTATTAGCTAATTGTACTCAAGTCAATGCTTCTTGACGATACTTACTTACAATTGCCCTTATATAGCACATACCGTGCCACATATCGAAACCGATTCTTCGTGACTCATTTACGAGTACCTGTATTCACTCATTCATATGACTTAAATATCATTCACATCTCTACTTCTAAATTCATCTACTTATCCCACTATTCTCAAAGGATAGTCAAAGACGTGTGTTTATCGTTACTACGGCAAGTATAAAGCCAATGCTACATCTTCGAGGTGGTCTTACATTGAGTCACCTCTAAGTGCCAATGCCATACCCCGGATATAGTCTTATATGGGATTACCTCTAAATGCCAATGCCATATCCCGGATATGGTCTTATATGGAATTTTCTATCATATATCGATGCCATATTCCGAATATGGTCTTACACGATTTTCATATTCCTTACCGAAGCCATATCCCGGATATGGTCTTATACGGGATCTCAACTCGGTGCCGAGGCCATGCCCTGGACATGGTCTTATACGGGACCTTATCTATTTCATATCTCAATAATAACATTTTTACAATCAATATGGCCCATTAGGATTTCAACATTTTGTTCACGTTAACTACTCAAATTTGTAGTACATCATGCATTAACATAAGGCCAAACATTTCTCAACATGCTAATATGAATGTTACCTAAATCACATACAAACTTACCTCGATTCTAAAATGAGCTAGCTTGTCAATCTAGTCCGAGACTTTGTTCTTTCCCCGATCAAGGCGGGTCCTCGGTTATTCTTGCTCTATAATAGCAACTCAACTCATTTTAATCACTATATTAATAATAGCATTTAAAAAATCATGCTTAGGCAAAAATTACTATTTTGCCCCTAGACTTTGGCAAAATGACCATTTTGCCCCTAGGCTCGAAAATAAATTCTAATCCCATTTCTACCTTCAACAAGCCTAAATGAACATTTAATGCTCTTAAAGCTATCATCAAGAATCAATATTTCACATATTAACCACAAACTTTATAACCTTTTCATTAAGGTCCTATTTGGTGTTTTTCATGCTAGCACCTTTACAAAAGTTGTTCATCTAACAACTAAGACTCAATTTCTTCCATAAAAATGCAACAATAACTAAGATATCTCTTAAGGCAAAACTTTAAACTCTTTACCATATTGCACAATAGTCCCCTCATTTGAAAGCTTAAGCTTTAAGGGTCTCAAAAGTACAATTATTTTCAAGAAAAGTTCACTAGAACACTTACTTGTGAAGAGATGAGTGTGCTAAAATTTTTAAAGCTTTCTACCCCCTATTTGCTACTAATTTTTGGTGGAAGAGAAAAGGAGAAAAGACGATATCTTTTCTCTCTTTATTTTATCAATACAAGTCAAATAAGTCACCAACTATCACCAACTTTGACCAACATTGTCCATCTTTTTCTCCTATGGCTGGCCATGCTAATTTTGGGGGTCTAATTGTCTTTTAAAGACCTCCAATTAACAATCTATGGCCATTTGATACTTTTAGCTTATAGAATGGAACTTTCGCACTTTATGCGATTTAGTCCTTTTTCACGATTAAACATGAAATCGCTAAAATTAAAGCACCAAAATTTTCATGCACATGTGCTATCATGCTCTAACTCATAATATAACATGAAAATAAATTCTCAAATCTCGGATATTAATTTCGAGATCACTATTCTGACTAGCCCCTAAATCGGGCTGTTACAGTTGTCATTAAATTAAAAACTGTTTTCCAGTTCATTTAAGCCTTTATCACTATTATTAATTTCAAAGCTCTCTTTCACTTAATTGTTTTGAGATGAAACGTATTTGTAGTGGAAGCTTTGTAAAATCATCGTGTTTAGAAAACTATTCAAGTTATAAGTAATATAAACCAAAAACCCAAAAGCAAAGCCAAATAGTTTTAAAACAGTCCAGAGAGTCCTAGAAAATACAAACTCTCAAATCTTAATGCCGAATTAAATAAAAACTAAACCAAATAAAACAGTTTTGGCGAGTGGTCACCGTCGAGTCTTTCGTAGCACCGATCTACCTAAGACGGTGGGTTACCTGTACAGACAAATAGAAAAGGGGTGAGTTTACGTAAACTCAGTGTGTAACCCAACAGAGTTGAGCATGTATACATACAGAATATCACAAATCAGACAGATTCACAATCGGGCCTGAGCCCATGTCAGATACAGATACGGATTCGGGACAAAGCCCTTTCCAGATACAGTACAAATTCGAGCCAATATCTTTTTTAGATACAAATACAGTTACAGATATGCAAATCAGATATCAGAATCCTACCCCCATCCTCTACACACCATCTCCGACCATCCTTACACACCATGTGGGGTTTAGAACACCCACCCTGCCCTACACACCATGCTGTACGATTGCGGCATATATAAGATATAATGCAGCTATGCTGCTAGATATTAGGCATAATCTACCTTTCAGAACACTTCATCCAATATAGATATCATCCCACCCCAATCACAGTAATAGAACATGCATGCAGAATTAACAAATACCTCATACTTAACATGCTTTCATAAACAGATAACAAATAAACAAACATAGGCATGCTTATAACAGTACATCAGTCTATAAAACACACAGTTTTAGGGTTTAGTAAGCCTTTATCGACCCCACGATAGGCCCACAGTTGATTAGCACGACCCATGCAACCTTGTGTAAAATTTCAATATAATGGGTCCACACGCCCGTGAGGTGCACACGCCGAGATTGGCCTAGCCCGTGTGGGTCACAAGGCCATGTGGCATGCCCGTGTGGGCCCACACACCCGTGTAGCCCACACGCCCAATTCGGTCTAGCCCGTGTGGCTCACATGGCGACACTCCAGCCGTCACATGGCCGTGTCTTCTGCACGGTGTAGCCTTTATCGATCACATGGCTTTGTCATCGTACACGGCCTACCACACGGTCGTGTGGCATCTACAGTAGGGTTTTTTTGGCTTTCGTCGAACCCCATTTTTCTGTGTTTCGGGTACACACCTAGTAACGATTGATGTAAATCCACCCCCGAGCCTTCCAGAACCTAACAATCAGAATACCCAACACCTTTACCAACCAAAGTCGAGTTAACAAAATTGAAACGACTAAAACACGAAAACTTACCCCCATAGAATCGACTACGCGTAGCAAGCTAAACCTCCGGCATGAAATCCTCTGCCTCACCGCCTTCTCTTACGCCACAGTAATCATCAACATAACCGTTTATCAACCATCAAAAAGTTTGTCCACAACCCTATAAACCAAAAGTTAACAACGAACCCAACCTCACTTACCACACAATTAACGAATCCCACAGAAATCGTAGTAATGACAATTGCAAGAGAAAAACAACAGTAATCGAAGCAAAAGCAAAAAGGAATTGGATTTTAGAGAGTAGGAAAAGAGAGGAAAATGACAGGAAGGGATTTTTAGGAACAGGAAATAAAACTAATCAGATTCTAATCACTCCCCAATTTTCCTTCCACTAACCCACTAACAACCCACTTACTTAGAATTTCTGTTCAATTGAAAATCTCTTAGTCAAATGAGCAAAAAAAATGAACTCCCATGCTCGCGTAGGGATTCGAACACAGGACCTCCAACACACCAACTCCCTTACCACTTGAACCAACAAGCTCATTCTGATATGAAGCTACAAGCAATTAAATATAAGCCTACCAATCAATGATAGGGCTTAATTCCAAAAATAACAAAGTTTCCAAGTGTAAGCCTTGAATCTAAGACCTCTCACACACACCTAGAACACTTAACCACTGAAGCAGATACATATTTGTGTCAAGGTTTCACAAAAATAAAGATAGAAATTTTGGGGCGTTACATAAGAGGTGACTAAAAAATAAAGATAAAAATTGAAGGAGTCTTCTAGGGCCATTTGGCAAGCCAAATAATCAGCCAAACAAGCTAATTGGGTTAGCATGTGAGACGTTTTTGGGCTGCCCAGTGCTCGGTTGGATCGGTTTTCTCGGTTCAACTCAACTGGGCCACTTTTCATAATAATTAATAATAATTTATTTAACCCAAATTAAATTGGATTAAAATTAAAATTAATTATATTATGAATTAATACACATAATTTGGACCTTCTTAGGCTGAAAAATTAATTCACCTCGATACTTCAAAAATCGCTTCTCGATTTTGTGTTTTTAGTAGTGTTTGTCGAGCCAATTCTCGCCCTTAGTGCAAATCTTTCGAAAATGATCAAAATTAATAAAAATTTATTATAAAATTAATTAATATTCAGCATGTGCATAATTTAAGTACAATTTAATTATTTTATAATAATTATATAGTTTTCGGCAAGAATTTTATAGAAACTGCATGAATTTGAGTTAAAAACGACATGAAAAAGTGTGTATATTTTCGTTTTCCACACCCCAAACTTAATTCATTGCTCGTCCCGAGTAATGCACAAATTGAAAATAATTTCTTAGAAAAACCTTTGAAAAATTCCTTCAGAACAACATTCTTCCCGAAATTTTGAATTTAGCATATTTATGCTCAAGAACAAGAATTTTGATAATTATGCTACTGAAGTATATATATCATTCAAATTAATCTCAATAACTATTATGGTAGCAAAAATAGAATAAATGCTTTCTCAATATAAACATGTAAATCCCTACCAGTTTGATTTTATTCCCTTATTTAAGTTTAAACTGCAATCATGAAGTTTACTTATGCCTTCATATGTTGAACATAGCAATTTCTCTCCACTAATGTAGGTAGCACAGAATCTTGAATTAATAGGTCTTTTAAATAGGTTGTAACGTGGCTAGGCTAGTGGTAGGTAAAAGATAGATAAATTTAGGCTAAAAACCCTAGACTCAGCTTGAATCGGACCTTCGGAATAATTACTTTCAATACACCAACTTATTTTGCTTTCACATGCTCTTTTGTACATCTATTTCTTTCGAGTACATATGCTCTTTTTCTTTTTCTTTTTTTTCACAAGCATTTTGTTATATGTACTACAAATTTTTTTGAGCATTTGATACTTCCTTTCAACTCCCCCAAACTTGTTTCAAAGAATATTCTGAATAGTACTGAGTCTAGTGTTTGGGACAATTTAAAGATAATTAAGAGGAAAGTGATGGCTAAATATTGCAAAGGTTCAAATAAAATTAGGCCATATAGTCTCAAAGTTAGGTTTCAAGGGATAAAAATTCATCAAGGTTAGCTTGAAAGGCTCAAACGGTCCAAACAAAAGTTGCCTCAATCATTTTCAACATTCCATGCTTCCTAGGATTTCGCCTCAAGAAATTACTAAGTCAATTCTAGAGACTAAAACTTTCGTGCATGCCTAGCTTTCCTAAGGAACTAAAATTTTATGGTATGATTTACACACTTTATTAAGAGTACATTTGTGTCATACTTCAGCTAACAACAATTATTGGAATAATAGAACTTTATTCATACTGAAGTTTAGCATACTTAACAAAATTTCAAATTTTTGAACAAAATATAACCCTATCATAATTAAAAGAAAAATTTATTCTAAGAGGAAATAATTTCAATTTTTCGGCCCTCTACTTAAGATGAACAATGTCCCCATTGTTAAAAACAATAGAGAAAATGAAAATATAGAAGTGAATAGATACTATACACCAGGTAGGATTCCAGAAAAAGGAGGTGAGTCTAGTTTGACTGCTTAAATACCAGGCTCTTCCTATACAGATCCAATCCTAGACATGTACATATCTATTGCCACACTTCCTATTTTATAAATTGTTGAATTTTATTAATGATTTCAACCTCTTGATTTATTATGCGAAAAATAAAAATCCTATTAAAACCTAATCCTAAAACATTAAATAACCTAGGAAAGAAAATGAAATAAAGTGAAGATCCCCCTTTTTATTTCTTTGCAAATCCCCCAAAATCTGACTCATCTTTTTCCTTCCTCGATATTGAGTCCATGGTTCGAGTATAAAGTCTGAAAATTCAGGCACAAAAACAAACATGTTATGAAATATATATTTAAATGCATCTCTGATTGAGTCATCCTGTATTTTTCAGTATCTCTAATAAACTTGTTGTTGTAACTACATGTGTTGCAGCATAACCATTATACCAAACTGTTCACTTCGTGGAATGGTGCTAGATAAAGGGATTCTCAGCGTCGAACTTAGGAAATCTATTAAGGGTGGTTTTAGTTTTGGGCAGACGGGTGAGTAGTTGAGGGTAAGGTTTAGAGTTGAAGAGGGTGGCGATTTTAAAGATAGTTTAGGTACGGTAGTTGGTGACTTCGAATTAATGTGTTTAGGGTGGTGATTCAAGGAGTTAAGGGCTGCAACATTAAGGGGTTAAGTGAGATGCACTATTGAGCTACTTGGGAGTGGTGGTGGAGTAAGGTAAGGGCTATAGGTTTGTGTAGAAAAGGGTTAAATATTTCCCTTCTTAGTAATGTCTTAAGCCCAATGGTAGCTCCTTTTTGGATCCTAAGCTCCTGTACTGAAAATAAACTTAAAAAAACTCAAAGAAATTAGTGCTTGGGGTTAAAAGTTGACCCTTTATTTAACAAAACAAATACTTAAATTCTTTGGGCTACTTAGAAAAATATTTTTATGAAAAATTACATTAAATTAAACTCCAAAGAAAGATTGAAGGGGTCACGGATGGTCCCGCTTAAGTCCCAATCTCCTAGATAGAGTTTTAATTAATGTAATGAACCAAAGAAAATTTTATCTAAGTCTACCATTTTATTCAAATGAGAAAAAAAACTAAAAATATAAAATAATGGTAGAGAAAGTGAAGAGAACTCCCTCTCTTTTATTCAGGATCGTCATTGACTATGGTGGTGTCAAATGGCCATTTGTCATACCAACCATAACCATCTAGAAAGTAATCATATTCTTTCCCAGCAAATCTATCCAACATCTTATTAGGGAAAGAAAACTCGTAATGATCTTTCCTGGTGGCCTTGTTTAACTTCCTTTAATTCCTACAAATCCTCCAACCCGTGACTCAAATATCTGCAATAATCCATCCGACACCCTTCTTGTGCTTTTCCAAAAAAACAAATGACTTGTTGAACTCAACTGAAATCATGATAGGTAAAAATGGAGATAAACCTAAATAATCATATTTCAAATGAAGAGGCAAAGTCTTCAGTTCCAATTCGACTGGCTCTTCAATCAACAATTTTGGTTGTGTGTACTCCCGAGATAATAACTCTAATGATTCCAGTTGAAATTTCTGAGTGAATCCCTTCGTTTTAGCTTCTAACAAAGCCAAACATTCCTCGTCTTCATCATCACTTGGCGAATCCGCTAGCAAAATACATTCTAACGGATCATCTATAGAATTGAGCTCCAGCTCTGTAGAAGCCAGCGGTTCCATCTTGGAAATAGCAGAACAGCCTTCAACTACATCTGGGGATTTAGCAGCATCGAAATCATTAAAAGTCATATTGTCATAAAAAATTTCTTTCAACTGAGTATCTCGTTGCTGCTTCTGGAATCATTGAGGATATGGCAATGGTGGAATCTTAGCTTTAACCGGACAACTCTTCTGAGGAAATTTTTCTGCATCTGACAAGGGTGTTAGAGAATCAGGACTAATTGGTTTAGAGTTTACCTTATCACGGATCATTGAATCTGACTTCTGTAATACAGGAGTTTCAACACTTGGTTGAACTTCCTCTTTGTCTTGAGCTACAACAGGCTCATCTTGAACCTCAATCACCTTGGGCTCCAATGTCTTTCCACTTGGCAAAGAAACTTCTTTGCAATGTTCTTTGCCCAAAATGTTTAGATTTTCTATGTCGCTCGGCCAAATAGCTTGGGGTTTATTTCGAAGTTCATTGGTTACCTGACCCATTTGATTCTCCAGATTTCTTAAAGTGGTGTCATTCTTCACTCTGTATGCTTTCAGCAGAGTCTCAAAATCACTTGAAGCTTCAGTTGGTGGGGGTTGTTGCACTTGTTGAGAATATTTTGACGGATAATCTGGTCGAAATGGCATAGAAGAGTCGCTATGGTCCGCCCATTGATTACTTCATGGAGAAATTGGATGATTCTGCCATGAAGAGTTGTAAAAATTTAATTTCGGACCATTCCAATTCTGATTTCACATGTAATAATTTGACTCTTGATTCGATGGGCAATTTTCAAAGAAATGGCCATCTCCATAGTATTCACAAGAAATATTCTCAAACTGGTTCAGCTGTTGACCTGACAATTTACCATTGAAACCATTAACAATTATGTTCTTAAGCATAGAAGACATAGAGGATACCTGGGCTGCCAAAGAAGCAAGTGTGTCCGCTTCATGTACTCCTCCTGCTGCTCGGTTGGTTGGCCACTGATAGTTATTGCTGGCAATTCTTTCAATAATCTCATAAGCATCGTTATAAGACTTAGAAAGAAGGGCTCCATTTTTTGAAGCATCCATCATCATTCTAGTATGAATATTGAGACCAATATAAAAAGTCTTCATTTGAACGCAGCAAGAAATGTCGTGATAAGGGAACTTTCATAATAACTCCTTGAATCGCTCCCATGCCTCATATAAGGATTCTTAGTCAAGTTGCTGAAATGAAGTGATTTCATTTCAGATCTTGGTGGTTAAAGATGAAGGGAAATATTTCATTAGGAAACGTTCAACCAACTCTTGCCATGTAATTATGGAACCAGATGGTAGGGACTTCAACCACGCTCGTGCTCTATCTCTTAAGGAGTATGGAAATAATCTCAGTCTCAAAGCGTCCTCAGTCACCCCAACTAGTTTAAATGAGTCACCCACTTTCATGAATAGCCGAAGATGAATATGTGGATCTTCAGTAGGAATCCCACTAAATTGACCTATATTTTGCAACATTTGGAACATGACTAGCTTCAGCTCGAATTGTTGTGCCTCAATTTTGGGTCTTCTAATACTCGGATTAAGCTTGTTGAATAGAAGAATGGCATACTGTCAGATGGCACAGTTTCTATCATCGGCATCAATGATCAGATTGTGAGTATTAGAAGCTAATGTTCCTCCTGGATTTTGGTTTGAATTTTTGAAATTCATCTCTTCAGTCCTTCTTTGGTTCACTGTCCTCTCCTTTGTCAAAAAGTCCTTTCAATTTTAGGGTCTACAGAGAGTAAGTCAATGATTTGATTAATACTCATAAACACCTGAAACAAACATAACAAAAATGGAATTAAAATTTAACAGAAAAAATAGACCAAAATGCAAAATTAACAATTTCACAAATAATGTCTTTTAAAACAGTCCTCGGCAACAACGCCAAAAACTTGGAACGACAGAAATGTGCAACTGTACACAATCGTAACAATTAATAAAGTGACAAGTAAATGTGAAGTTATCGTACCCACAAGGGCTGTGAAAAGAATTATTTATGAATGCAATTTAAAACACTTTGGTGAAGAAAAATATTTTGATTTGAAGAGGTGATTAAAAACTAGAATTTTAACAAAGTAAAACAAATAAAATAAAATAAAGTTCCAATGCACGATTTCAAAAGATGATTTTAATCAAGATGACATAATTGTGCTAGGTTAATTACATTTTTAACTTAGAATTATTAAACTCATGTTTATGTTGTTACTAATAAATTCACAGCAACTCAGTAATTTACTAACTTATGAACATACCCACCTACCAAAATCCATTCATCTCTTGACTATATCTCTATGTCGATTCAACCGATTAAACAAATTTTAATAGGCAAATGTGTTAATGCACATACATACTTATGAAATTAAAATAATCTCTTGTACATATCTCTATGCCAATTCAAACAATTAATTCAATCTCATAAGCACATAAAAGATGTGAGGCAACAGTGTATTTCTACCTTGAAACAGTTTAATCACAATAATCTTGCAAGTTATGCAAGGCTAATGTATCGTTAGATACCGTTGCTAATTTAACCCTCAGCTACCTTAGATGGTTAAACATGCACTAATTAAGTATCGTGTCAATTAATTACAATTTCAATCCATTTAAATAATTACTTCATTAGTTACCTTACAATTGTAATGCAAGAATAACTTAGTCATGATTTTACTTAATCAAACATCTTACCGAGGCCTATAACAACACAAACACAATTTTAATAAATTAAGTAGATGAAATGCAGTCAACCTAACACGAATTAAATTTAAGCCATATCAATTAAATTAAAAAATTCAACATCACAAATATTCATAGACATGTTCATCATAACAACAACAAAAATTAAAAGGATAGGGAACAAGAATCAAATTCGGTGTTTCTTCGTGGCTTGACTGATTTGCTCCACTCTTCCTTCTCCACTTGTTCTTGTCGAACCGAGGCTGCTACGAACACTTTAATGCTGCTCCAAATGGTGGATGAATGACTTTTTTTCAAGAGGTGAAATCGGCAAGAGAATAAAGAAAAATGGATGGTAAATGAAAAGAGAAAATTGAGAGAGATAAGAAGAGATGAGAAAGTTGAGGTGTGTTTGAAGTGAGCAGCCAAAGGGGTATTTATAGGTTGAGAAGGTTGCTAAAAATGGGAAAAATCAGCAGCCAAAGACCCCCCCCATGGCTGGCCACACATGTGGCATGTTTGAAGATTTCAAACATGCTATTTTTAGGTAGGGGCAAATCTTGAAAGGCATGAATAGTAGAGGGGTTTGAATGCAAATTGAAGGAGTCTTCTAGGGCCATTTTGCAAGCCAAATAATCAGCCAAACAAGCTGATTGGGTCAGCATGTGAGACGGTTTTGGGCTGCCCTATGCTCGGTTGGATTGGTTTTCTCGGTTAAGCTCAACTGGGCCATTTTTCATAATTAATTAATAATATTTAATTTAACCCAAATTAAGTTAGATTAAAATTAAAATTAATTATATTATGAATTAACACACATAATTTCAACCGTCTTAGGCTGAAAAATTAATTCACTTCGATGCTTCAAAAATCGCTTCTCGGTTTTGTGCTTTTAGTAGTGTCTGTCGAGCCAATTTTCGCCCTTTGTGCAAATCTGTCGAAAATGATAAAAATTTATTATAAAATTAATTAAAATTCAACATGTTCATAATTTAAGTACAATTTAATTGTTTTATAATAATTATATATTTTTCGACAATAATTTTATCGAAATTGCATGAATTTGAGCTAAAAAGGGCATGAAAAAAGTGTATATTTTCGTGTTTCCAAGTTTATACATAAATAAGTACGAGATCATTCACTATCAAGCCACAATGCTATCAGGAGATTCGTGAATAATCTTTCAACAATTTAATAGCAAGACATTTAACACAAGGAACATTGCCCGATGAACGATATGCGGATATGAGTATACAATTATCCATATGAAACATGCCAAATGCTCAAACGTGCCAATCCAACTGTAACACGCCTCGGCACCAAGTGCATAGCCCATATGCTAACATCCCTCCGAATACACGCCTGGGCACTAAGTGCCAAGCCCAAAGTCTTTACATCTGCCCCTGGTAACCGCTAGAATCACAGTAATATATCGCGATAGCCCACAACAAATGTTGGACTTTGGTATATTAAGTGTAATATCACAGGTCAGGAATCATCGTCAACTCTCAAATCAATCCATGTACCACACGCACTATAACCTATTGACATGTCAATTGTACTCTATCCTACGTTCATCGCCTTAGGAGATATTACCGTTAAACTAAAGTCTAACAATTTATTATCTCCATTCATGCTAATTTAACATCGAAATATTTAATTTAACAGCCAACAACTAAATTTTCATTCAAGTCATATTGTAATATATATATATATATATATATATATATCAAAATAAATCGAATGAACTTATCAAGGCCAAAATGCAGAATTAGCAAAATTTAGGAACTATTCAGCAACTTTCCCTTTTCCTCAGTTATCTACTTGTTCTTGATCTATAAAATAGTTTATTTCAATTTATTAACTTTGATCTCATATAGCATTCAAATTAGGAGAATTTATTTTCTACTTATAAATTTTCACATTTACCCCAAACTTTTACATTTAATTCTATTTAATCTTTAATATTAAAACAAGTCAATTTTCCCAATTACCTCATATACCCATTTTTCCGAACATTCAACCCTATATAAACAACCACTAAATTCTGATTTTTTTTTTTTCATTAAATTTCTTCCAATTTCACATTTTATCTATTAAATCTCTAAACTCAAAACTATACAAATTTACTTTACAAAATAATTTTATTTAACAACCAAGCTTAATAATCTACCATTAAACTTCAAAAAAACATAATAAACTCATCAATGGTATCTTTCAAAACTTTTAACAGTTTTACAAATTACCCCGGATTAGTTAGGTTAAGCTAAAACGATTTCGGAAATATAAAATTCATGAAAAACGAGTGAGAAATGGACTTACATAGAAAGAGGTGAGCAAAGCCAAAACTTTTTCCTCTCTAAACAATGGTGTTTCGGTTTCACTCCAAAATGAAGAAGATGATACAAATTTCTTGCATTTTCATTTGTTTTATCTTTTAATATAATTATAAAATTGCCATTAACTAGCACATTTTCAATCAAATTTTTATCTACTTACCTTCGACTAAATAAGAAATGGCTTCATTGTCATATTAAACCATCCTGTTTTACTTAAACACCCAATTTGCACTAAAACACTAATAATAATAGACTTTTGCATTTTTTATAATATAGTCCTTTATCTTTAATTAATTTATCAAACATTAAAAAATTTTAAACCAAATTTTAATACAACACTAATGACTTATTTAATATTTACGGGCTGACACGTCAGAATTGTGATCCCGAAACCATTGTTTCTAACACTAATAAAAAACGAGCTGTTAGAGACTAAGTATGTACACTTCGTAAGTTTTTCCCATCCCTATACTGTCTTAACTGTTGCTCAGGAATACTTGAATCACGTGTTTAAGTTGCATGATGTGCCTGATGCTATTATCTTAGATAGGGACAAAGTGTTTGTTAGCACTATTTGGTAGTTGTTTAGGAAACTAGGATTCAAGGTTAAGTTTTCAACTACTTATCATCTCTAAATAGATGGCCAAACTAAAGTTCTTAACAAATGTTTGGAAGGGTACTTGAGATGCATTACAGGAGAGAGGCTTGGTGATTGGTTTTGTTGGCTTCCCATTGTTGAGTGGTGGTACAATAATACTTTTCACTCATCGATTCGTACTGCCTCTTATGAGGCCTTGTATGGCCAACCTCCACTGTTGCACTCTCCTTATTTAGTAGGGCTTTCCATGGTGGCAACAATTGACAGAAGTTTTACAAGAAAGGGAGGCAGCCTTGAAGATGCTCAAATTTTACCTACATAGAGCCAAGGATAGAATGAAAACATATGGTTAACAAGAAGAGGAGCGAGAGGGAGTTTTCAATAGGAGATATATAGTTTTTAAAATTACACCATATTGACAACATATAGTTAAGAGAAGGGGAAATCAAAAGCTTGCTACTAAGGCTTTTGGTCCCTATCTAGTAGTGGCCAAAGTGGGGAAGGTGGCTTATAGGTTGCAGTTGCTTGAGGGTTCAAGGGTGTCTCCTACTTTTCACGTGTCCTAGTTGAAGAAGCATGTAGGGAGAGGGTCGTGCCAAGCTAATTTGGCTGTTGTGGTTCTGATGATGTAATGGTTAAAGAACATTTAGCAATCTTGGACAAACATCTAGGAAAATGTGGTCATCGAGCTATCACTAAAGTGATGGTGTAGTGAACCAATTCCTTTTCTGAAGATGCAACTTAGGAGAGTCTTCATGATCTGAAATAACAATTCCCTTCTTTTAATCTTGGAGATCAAGGATTTTGTTAACAAGGGAAGACTTGTTGTGGTTTGAATAGTTTGTTGTGGTAAATGGTGTCGTATATGTTCTTGTGCAGTTGTTTAGTATACGGTGTGTTTTACTTTTGTTATTTGTAATGATCTATAACAACTTTTAATTATTTGATTGTTATAAATAGGTGGGAACAATTATTTGATTTCTCAAGAAAACTGTAACCAAAACTATCTTCTCTCTTTCTTTTCTTTTCTCTCTCGTTCTCCTTATTTTTCTTTTTTATAACCTATGTTGAGATTTAAGTTGTAATGAATTTGTACAAAATGGTACAGTTTCCTATATCTAGCGGAATAAGACTAGATAAATCATTGGAAAGTAGCAGTAAGTTGGTGAGATTTCTCAAGCTAAAAATCCCTTTCGAGGTTGAACCAAATAGGCTATTGTAAGATAAATCAATTGCCTCAAGATCTTGGCATTGACAAAGAGAGAAAGAGAAGCGGAAAAAGGAAAGAAAAAAAATAGAAAAAGAAAGGAAAAAACATAAATATGAAAGAATAAAAATAGATTAAAAATAAAAAATGACTTGGCTTGTTTTAATTGGTTAACAGGTGTTAACTTTTATTTGAATAACCAAACATAGTTTAAGTATCACTCCTCACAAAAATAATATAAGTATCAACTTGAGAAAATATGCATAGTTTAGATATCAATTTGTGAGTTAAATTTATTTAATATATTGAAGATAGAATTTTTAAACTATACAAGCAGATATCTTATTATTTATTAAATATAAAATGCTTTTTGTTGTGCTAACCTATTTATCAATGATTAAATATTAATATTCACTGTCACTTTTTTCTACTAATTCTTAAATTTTATTATATATATAGAAAAAGCAATCAATTTATTTATAGTTTATACCAAATTTATATGATTTTCCTTTGAAAACCTTGAAGAGAGTCTTAAGGATACAAAGTGGCCATGGCCACTTGACTTCATCATTCCGTAGGTATGAAGCTTTTATTTGATTGGATTTTAAGATAAGATTTCGCATAAATAATCTAATTTGTTTGCAGTAATTTCCTTCTAGAGAAGAACAAAAATTCAAATTAACGTGGACGATATTTTTAGATCAGTTACTTTTTGAAGAAGATTTAAAAAGTTGCAAGACTTCCATTGATAATGATAAAGACTTCACATTGCAACTGCTCAAAATAATCGACTAAGAGAATTGCTAATCTAAAAAAAAAAAGAAAAAACACCTTAGGAATCCTAACCATGGTGGCTATATATTTTCACTCCATTTACTGATAGCCTGCATAACTGCTTGTTTCACCATCTGAGCATCTATGCCTTCAGCATTACTTTGGTTCTGAGAATCAAACAATTCAGCATTACGAAGAAATTCAAAATCAAAATTGCATTAGCATTCAATCAATGGAAATTCCATTAGCTTTATAGAATATCCAAGACAGATACAAAGCTAGTTAGTACCATTCATTATAGTGACAGTACAATCAGGGGGAAAAAATCCAAAAATGTGTGGTTAAAACTTAAAACCCATTTACTATTCAAGAAGTTCCTTCTTTCATGGTCGTCGATAGTTGATTTTTTAAAAAACCTTTTTAATTAAAGAACATAAAATCAGAAAGCCGATGGGAAGAGAATGAAAATGGATAGGCCTATAATACAAGACCACACATCTATGAAATAACTGTGGGTGTGAAAATAAAACAGTGAGTTACATTCCCAAAAAATAATATACAAGTGCTCATGCGAATCCTTTCAAAATTGCATTATAAATTTTGGAGTAATTAAAATATAATTTTATCATATATTAATTCATGATTTCATTATTTTGGAAAAGATTAAATAAAAATTTATTCATTTTGGGAGGGTAAAAATACATTTAAATTTTTAATTTTATCATTTATAAAAGGGTTAAAAAGTAAACTTTCATTTGGGGTTGGCCCCTGCAGCAAGTATGATCTATGTTGATTGAATCACAAGTGGTGTAATAAGGAATTAGTGTTTAGTTTCTAAATGACATCAATATCCTTAGTTTTCAATAAACACCGATCTCAAAGATCAATCACTAGGAAAGTTTTATATTTATATGTATGTATGCAAGTATGTATTCTTACTTCTCCTCCAATGGCTTCAAGTTGGAAATTCTCTTGGCAAGAAACCCTAGCGTCGAGCACGTCAAGGCCAAGCTCTTCAAAGGTTTCCAATATGGAAACAAGCAAACCAGGGCAATTCTTTTCCAAAAACACATTAATGAGGAAACCTTTCTCTAGGGCTTCCACAGCAACTTGCTGAGAACCAAATAAAAAACTTAAAATCAATTTAAATTTTTTATTTTATTTTTTTGAAAGAAAATCAACATAAAAATCAGAGGCTGCCCTTTTGGGTTTTTTACTTGCTTCCTAAGTAGAAAACAAATGTAGCAGTTAAAATGTTTATGTCAAAAAGGAAATAATAGATGAATAGATTCACCATGGGCAGAGGATTCTGGGAAGTTGAAATTCCTGAAGTTCCAGTTTCTTGGTTCAGCACTTCCACCTTTTCTTTCAACTCTTCTATGTATCTCGATGCGTCCACAATGATTGAGGTTTTATTTACCTGCAAGAAAACAAATACAAAATGAAACTAAATCACTCATGCCATCCACTCTATTAACCTCATGGACTATAATATGATGGAATTTTTTCGATTCAGCATACACTTTTAACTAATATAACATCACAAGAAACTCAATCACTCAATAGTGTGGTCGTTAAGATAGAATAGAAATGAAAAAGAAAACAAAGCAGGAAGTGAAAAGGTGGGATTATCATCCATAAAAGTTAAAAAGAGTTGTAGGCCAAATTACAGCAGTAGAGTTGACAACAGAGCGAAGGCGTTGCAGTTTCCGATAGACAGATGCTTTCTTTCGATCTCTAGAAGACATGATTTCTGGCTTTAATATTTAGAATATCAACTTTATTTGTCAAAAACCTTTGACCCTTTCTTTTTCACTGCAAGGATTAATTTGCAAGGGTATTTAAAGAAGTAGTTTAATCCCACAGCTACATAATATAGTTGTTTGTTTCCTCCATGAGGAGGACCTCCATTTCCCCCACTTCAACCCAATTTACTGATTTAACCTCCTCCATTTACAAGGATACAAATACTGTTAGATATCATCCATGGTGTTCAAGCACAGAGGTTAGTTGCTTAGGGATTTCATAAAATGTATACGATACTTATAATCTTCAAATCCTTGGAATAAAAGTTATCACGAGATTAAATGCATACGAACTTATATTAATATCAGCACAGAGTCTAATTAGTCTTCATAGTGCTTTGTGACTTTATAAAATGTATAGACTATTTATTGAGAAAATTGCTCAAGACAGAACTAAAATTTTTTTTATTTTTAACTTCTAAACTTTCTTGTTTTTCTATTATATATAAAATGCTTACAAATTATTTATAGGCTATAGTTTGCACTTCAAAAAAAAAAAAAAACTGAAAATATTAAAATCTAACGATAGCCATAAACTAATGACTCTTGACCTTTCATTCTCCTAAAAAAATTCTAAATTAAACTCATTAAAACATAACTCTTAACATTTCTTTCTCTTAAACTAATGACTCTTGACCTTTCATTCTCCTAAAAAAACTTCTAAATTAAATTCATTAAAACATAACTCTTGCATTTAACGTTTAATCAACAAAACTCCCCCGTAAACTTAAATGCTTCTACCATCCTTCATGCCGATTAATTTCTTGCAGTTGTCAAGAAGTATCATTGGTAGCAGTTTCGTGAAGATATCCGCGGCTTGGTCCAGGCTTGCCACGTGCACTAATTTCACGTTTCCTTCCTTTACATGATTTCAGATGAAGTGAAAGTGAGTGTCAATGTGTTTGCTTCTCTCATGGTTCATTGGATTCTTTGCCAACTCAATTGTTGATTTATTGTCAACTAGTATCTCAGTCGCACCGAGTTGTTGTTGCTCCAACTCGCCCAACAAATTTCTGAGCCATATAGCATGACATACACACCAAGACGCTGCCACATATTCAGCTTCACATGTCGAGAGCATCACGATTGGTTGCTTCTTTGAAAGCCAAGTAAATGTCGTGTTACCCATAAAGAACACATATCTCAATGTACTTTTCCGATTGTCTAAGTCTCCGCACCAATCACTGTTGGAGTACCCAATCAACTTGTAATCTTCCACATTTGAATAGAATAACCCGAGTGACACCGTTCCTTGGATGTACCGTAGGATTCGCTTCAACGCCTTCCAATGTGAACAAACCAGCTCCTCCATGAACCAACTTACAATGCCAACACTTAGAGAAAGGTCAGGCCTTGTGCAAGTGAGATAGCGAAGACTTCCCACCAAACTCCGGTATTTGCTCGTGTCGACTCGTTCTTCTCCATCGAGTTTCGAGAGTTTTACACCTGGTTCCATTAGTGTTGATACCGATTTGCAATATGCCATCTTGAACTTCTTCAAAATTTCCTTTGCATATGCCTCCTGTGACACAAAAATACCTGTCTCTTCTTGTCTTATCTCTAAACCAAGGAAAAACTTCATCAAACCTAAATCTGTCATCTCGAATTCCTGTGTCATTGTGCTATTAAAATCTTGTATCATCTCACCATTTTTCCCCATAAAAATGAGGTCATCAACATAAAGAGCAACAAATAACATATTACCTCCATTCTTCTTCACGTAAAGGGCATGTTCATAAGGACATTGTTCAAACCCGTTCTCCTTGAAGTATGTATCGATACGAGTATTCCATGCCCGCGGTGCTTGCTTCAACCCGTAAAGTGCCTTCTTCAATTTCAGCACCTTCTTCTCTTCTCCACTTTTCATGTACCTGGGTGGTTGTTCGATGTAGACTTCTTCTTCGAGCACACCATTCAAGAATGCCGACTTGACATCTGTCATAGCCCAAATTTGCCCGGGCTGACAAAGCCCACTTACAGACCCAACAATTTATAAACCCAAAACAGGCCCAATTACAAAATAAAAAATAGCCCAATATACAACAGGCCCAAGATGAACAAACATTTGGAAAAAAACTAGGGTTTTGGAAACCCTTGTCTAGCAGCGCCGCCAGCCCCCACGTCAGCATCCACCGCCACCAGCCTCCACGTTCCATTGTCTCCACTAGCACCTGAAAACAGGGAAAAACGCAATAGCAACAAAAGAAAAAGGGAGCACTATTGTATTTTGTTTTATTTTTTTTTCTTTTCGGCTTTATAAAAGCCTAGCAATCGATTGTAAAGGGGGATTTTTTTTGGGGAATCAATCAAAAAAACAGAGATCCAAGCAATCACAAAGAGCACGAAACGAAGTTTGAAGGTTTATCTCTACTTTGTTCTTATTTTTATTTTTTTTTTGAAATTATATAAACCCATTTCATAAAAGAAAAATAGTATATATTTATACATATATAATATCAAGAGAAATAAAAAAAAAGAAAAGAAAAACTTATCTTTGGGGGTGGTCGGCGACGGCGTCGCCCCGCCGGAGAACCCCTTCCCCTTTTGCCAACCTGTAGAGAATGAGAGAAGGTGAAAACTTTTTTTAAAAAAACAAAGAAAAAAATGAATTTTAAAAGAGGTTTTGGGCTATATATATAAACACCAAACGACGTCGTTTAGGCTAGGGGGATTAATCCCGAAACGGCGCCGTTTCACGGTGACCCGCACGCGCGACCCGATCCGGCCAGAGGGTCCGCGTGTTTTTGTCAAAGGGGCTAATTGCCCTATTGGTCCCTCCGCTTTTTTTCGTGTCTGTGCAATCAAGTCTTTTATTTTCTCGATTTCGCCCCGATAATTTTCCACGACTTCAAATTAAGTCCTTCCCCCAGCGCACCGTTTCAATAAAAGGATTTATTGCTATTTTGGACCCTCTAGGTTTCGCGCGCGTCACAAATAAGCCCTTCTCCTCTTATTTTATTTCAAATCGACCCCAAAATCACGTTTTTATCCAATTTGATCCTTTTTTTAGTATTTCATAATTATTATTATTATTTACTTTATTATTTTATTATTATTACTATATTATTATTATTACTATTATTATTAGTATTATTAGCTACATATATATTTACTATTGTTATTATTATCTTATTATTATTGTTATATTATCATTATTATTATATTATTATTATTATTATCGCATTTACATTATTATATTATATGTATTTCGTATTATTATGTATATTATTACCATTATTATTATAATGTATATATTTTCTTAGTATAATATTATTACCCTCTATTTGACTTTTATTTATCTATTTATATTTACGCTATTTTGTATATACTTTAATTCTCATTTACATAATTACTACATTTTATACTTTTCTACTCCTATTTTTATATTTATTATATTTCTATTATTACCACTATTATTATTATTATTATTATTATTATTATTATTATTATTATTATTATTACATTTGCTACACTATTATTATTATTGTATATATTATTGTCACTATCATTACTAATATTTTTATTTTTATTTATCGTTATTATTTTTATCTTTTTACTTTTGTTTCATTATTGCATCTTCTTATTATCATGTTTTGCCAATTTTCTCGCTTTCGTCGTTTCATCGTAATCCAATATTCCATCTTTTATTATTTTTTATATTTTTTTTAATTCCTGAAAATGAGTTTTCACAAAGGTAATATTCATGAGGTTGGGAATTCAAAACTTCACGCCCAATCATGCTGGGTGTGACTTTTCGTTTGACCGAGCAAGTGGATAACCTTTCAAATTTTGTTTCTATGTTCAAATAAGGTGATATTTGTGCGTTTGGAAGTTCGAAAGGATCATGCCCAATTGTGCTGGGTGTGTTTTCTTTCGCATGATCAAGTGAGCAAATACCCTTTCCAAAATTTCAAAAAATGTGTGCTTGGAGAATTTTGAAGACGATCTTGAATTCAAGGACTTAGATTGTCGTGTCCAATCGTGCTGGATGTGAAACTCTATTCCTTCGAAACAAGGGAAACTCAATATTCAATCGAATTGTTTAAAAACAATAAAAAGAGCAAGATTTCAAAAATCATTTCAAACTTTTCGACATTAGGACATCGATTAATCAATTTGGTACCAATTTTGGGCGTTGCGAGGATGCTAATCCTTCCTCGCACGTAATCGACTCCCGAACCTATTTTCTCGAATATTCGTAAACCTAAAAACACTGTTTTAGTAAATCAAATGTTTTATTAAAACAAAGGTGATCCGATCACACCTAGTAAAAGGTCAGTGGCGACTCCCGTTTTATCCATTTTCAAGGCCCAAGTTCGATTCCCGTTTTTGTCAAAAAAAATGGTTACGACAGCTTGGCGACTCCACTGGGGACGTCAGAGAGTCAGGCCGTAAAATTGATTATTCTTTGCCCTTTTGTCAAAATTTGGAAAATCATTTTGGAAAATCATGTTTCTTTCGATGCATTTTGCTTGTGCTATGATTGCAATAATGTCGAGTCTCATAGGATGTCTCCGCATTCATATTTGCATGACCGTTGTGGTCACACCCTTAAGTGGGAGCGAGAAGCTATGCCTTCGTGAGGTTTTCACCTCCGTATGGGCTAGGGGACTGCTTCCGGAATACATCTGTACCTATGGTTTCGTGAGGTTTTCACCTCCGCATGGCCATAGGGAAATGTATTCCCCTAAATTGAACTCGATCCGTATGAGCCTATAATGGGTGAGGATTGAGGAATCTGCTGGTTCGGGTACCTTTCTTTTGGAACTAAGCCATATATAGCGAACCTTAAGGACCCACCGTAAGTAGAGCTATGCTAAATCTTAGAGGTTACCTGTATAGTGGTTTGACGTCCTTTTACTCGTTTTGGTTGCTGTTATTCAAAACTAACTTGTTTATTTTGGCCATGTTTGCATGTCATTTCGCATTAAAAGGTGTCGATTTCCGTTTGGTTACTAATATAGAAGCTTGTTATGGGGGACGAATTCCTTGATAAAGTAGAGGATAACGCGGCTGTGCGTATATGGTTAGAGAAGATACAACTCGAGAAAGGGGATAGTCTAGCCGAAGAATATACATCGGAGTTGGGGGACTTCACTCACATCAGTATAACACAGAATGAGCTCCAATAATTAAGAGATATGTGGGCTCATTGGGATGAGGGGACTAAGCAGCTTTTCTACCTTAATTATGGCGATCTACCCTATCTGCTTGACATCAAAGTGGACAAACACTTGTTTCGAGCCATAACTCAATATTGGAATCCCGCGTATAGCTGCTTCACATTCGGGAAAGTGGACTTGGTACCTACCATAGAAGAATACACGGCTTTACTTCGTAATCGAAGGGCTCAGGTCGATAAAGTCTACTTTAGGGCCGGCAATGCACCAACTTTTGTAAAGAAACTAATGAGCATCACTGGAATGAGTGAACAGTGGGTCATGGCACATGTTCAGCAAAAAGGCGAAGGGAAATGCATTCCGTGGGTGAACTTAAGGGACTTGATAGTGGCACATCCAGATGCTAAGAGGAAGGTTGACATCTTCGCCTTAAGTGTTTACGGCCTGGTAATTTTCCCAAGAGCTTTGAGGCATGTGGATGAAGCAGTTGTTGACTTATTTGATCGTCTTGACAAAGGAGTTACACCAATACCAGCCATTCTTGCCGAAACGTTTAGATCTTTAAATGCGTGCCGGAGAGCAGGCGAGGGTAGATTCACGGGGTGTGCGCAACTATTGCTAGTTTGGTTCCATAGCCATTTCTGGAAGATAGATAGAGCTTCTTGTCGAGTTCACTATGAAAATTATTCCCCATTAAAGGAGTTGGCAGATAAGCCCAAGAGAGACGACATATCAGAGGAAAATTGGATCGCACTCCTTCAAAATCTCCAAGAAAAAGACATTGAATGGAGAGCTCATTGGTTTGTCCCCGATGAAATTCTCTACCGCTGTGGGAGTCATGATTGGGTTCCTCTGCTAGGAATTTGGGGAGCCATTGGGTATGCTCCTTTGCTTGTGCTAAGACAATACAATTCAAGACAGTTTATACCGACGACTTACGGCCTAGCTCAGTTCGAATTTTCATACAAAGGGAATAATTCCAAGAAGAAGGTTCGAGAGATTGCTGATGCTTGGAAACAAGTTTGCCGAATGAAAAGAATTGCTGTAGGTCCGATGGTAACCCACGAATATAATGCCTGGCGGGGTAGGAGAATAAACGATAATATCCCTAAACCGACACACGATAGTACTCAACCAATGGAGAAATACTTACAAGTAGTCCCTTCCGATGCGGAGATTATGAAGCAAGACTTTGAAAGTAAAAATTCAGAGTTGGAAAAGAGGATAGAGCGACTAGAAGAAGAAAAGATGCATTTGATGTTGGATATTGATGTCCAAAACTCGGAGGCTGAGAAATTGAAGAAAGGAAAAAGGAAGGTCGAAGAAGATTTGGAGAGCCTGAAGACTGATTATAGAAAGCTGCGTCTATCAATAAGGACTGCCGGGTTGGGTAAAACTTCGAAACAATGGCGTAAAGAAATTCGAGAAGAGAAAGCCAAGGTTGATCAGTGGAGGAAAAAGTTCCAAGAGGCTCAAGCACAAAAGGATGCTCTGAGGAAGACTGCAAGTGAGAGCCAAAGAGAGAATGCGACACTGAAAGCTCGATTAACAGAACAAGAAAAGACATTTAGCCGAAGACCCGACTCTATGGTGAAGCTAGAATCAAGCCTAAACCAGATTGAAGAGTTAAAAGGGAAGTTAGTAGAGCTCGAAATGGCACTGGAAAATAGTGAGTTCCGGTTCCAACAATCTCAGGATCAGGTCAGAGAAAGGGATTACGTCATGGGTGAAGCAGTAACGCAAATACGAGAAGTGGCTGAACATCTACAATCCTTAGCGGTCCAAGCTGATGTATTAAGTATAATGTATGAATCAAAGTCAGACCGGGGTCGAGAGTTAGCCTCGCTCCTCGAGAAAATTAAAATTATGGGCATAAGGGCTAGGTCGCATATATGACTCTGTTTTATGTAAAGGATTTTGTTTCTTAAATAAGCTTTCTATAAGAAATTGAACGGGAATCGGCGCCTCTTGCATTCATTTCACGCATTTGCATTACATTTCATCCATTTGCATACATCACATCATTTGTATCAAAAGGAGTCTAATTGATTAAAATCGTGACAGAAGTTACCCTGGAAAACAACGAAAACCAACCTATTATACATTACTACAACACTCGTCGTAAAGCAAAAGCGATGGACCAAAGATACGAACAATTTCAGAAAGAGATGCAAGAGCAGATGACGAAGTTTCAGCAAGAAATGAAAGACCAGATGATAGAGGCTCAACGGAATATGATGGCCCAAATGACTTTGATGATGAATGGGATAACAAACAAAGGAAAAGACCCTACAACTAGTACCGGGGAAGAAAGCGAAGGCCATCCCCCAGGATACACTCCACCTCATGGAGGTTGGCCTCAAAGGGAATTTACAGCCCCAAAACAACCACCTGTACCACCACCTGCCCATCTAGGGCAAGGAGTATTCGCATCAAACCATGGAGCTAACCCTGCTGACCCTATTGTCCCAGATTTGGATGATCCTATAGAACTAGCTAAGTTAAGAATGAAGGATCAGGATGCTCAGGACAAGTATAAGGATCTGGAAGAAAGACTCAGGGCGATAGAGGGAACTAGAGTCTCTTCCGCAATGAGCGCCAAAAAGCTCAGTTTGGTTCCCGGTCTGGTCTTGCCTCCAAAATTTAAAGCGCCAGACTTCGAAAAATATGATGGAACAAGGTGTCCAAAGGCGCATCTTATCATGTTTTGTCGAAAAATGGCTGGTTATGTGAATGAAGACAAGTTGTTGATACACTGCTTTCAAGATAGCTTGATTGGGTCAGCCCTCCGGTGGTATAATCAGCTCGGCAGAGAGAGGATCCAATCATGGGATGACTTAGCTTCAGCATTCTGTGAGCAATACAAGCACGTCTCCGGCATAGCACCCGATCGACTAACGCTACAGATGATGGAAAAGAAGCCATCAGAGACCTTTAGACAATATGCTCAAAGGTGGAGGGACGTCTCGGTTCAAGTAGAACCCCCACTGACCAAAACTGAGATCATAGTTCTTTTTATCAACACTTTAAAAGCGCCATTCTATGACAAGCTGGTAGGAAATGCCACAAAGGACTTCGCAGATGTCGTAATATCCGGAGAACTCATTGAAAACGGCATCAAGAGCAGAAGGTTGGAAGGGTCCGAGAGCTTGAAAAGGCCAGTAAAGAAGAAAGAGCCTGAAACCCATATGGTAGGGACTGGGAACCACTACGCTCCCAATCCGTACCCAATCCAACCACGACCTCAATTCCGCCCACCTCCAAATTTCTATTTTCCTCCTCAGAACCTCTACTATCAAACACCCCCTCCTTACCCCGTCTATGCCGCTGATAACCAAAGACCGCTCACCACATCCCCGCCAAATACCATGCCCGCTCAAAGTCAGCCTAAAAATGAACAGAGGCCAACAAGACCCAATCTTTAAAGACCTCAATTCACTCCTATTCCCGTGTCGTACGGAGAACTGTACCCGAAATTGTTGGAAAAACAATTAATATCCCCGCATTACATGGCACCGTTGAAGCCTCCATACCCAAAGTGGTACGATCCTAATGCTAATTGCATATATCATGCGGGAAACCAGGGGCATTCTACAGACAATTGTATAGCTTTTAAAAGGAGGGTTCAGGGTCTTATCGATGCGGGGATTTTACGATTTGATGGCACCGGTAATGTGGCTGGAAATCCGCTCCCTAACCATCCCGTAGGGAACGTGAGTGCGGTGACCAAGAGGATAGGTGGCAAGCCAAAAGTTGTGTCTCCGAGATAAGGACACCTTTGAGGAAAGTGTGGGAAATAATGACTGAAAAGGGTTTGCTCGGCAGAAGTTTCGAGGAGGAAAGCATGGAAGGTCAAAACTTTTGCGTTTTTCACGGCATAGAAGGACATCACATCCAATCTTGTGAGAAATTCAAAGAATTACTTCAAGGTATGATGGACAATAAGGAGGTCGAGATCTGCAATAAGAAGGAAGAGATCGTTGAAAAGGATATATGTGCTTCCAAGGGTCAATCATCAGGCCCCCCTTATAGCGCTGACCGACCCTTGGTAATTTACTACGAAGCAAAGAAGGAGGAGGTGAAACCAAAGATGATAATCAAAGTACCTTCTCCCTTCCCTTACAAGGATAGCAAGGCAGTACCGTGGAAATATGATGTCAGCATTACCATGCCCGAAGCTACGACTGGTGATGTTAGCGAGGTGGGGTATTTCACCCGTAGCGGAAGATGTTATTCTCCCAAGGTGGTTGAACCAAAAAAGAAAGCCGTCGACTCGAGTCAAAAAGGGAAGGCGCCAATGCATGAAGCCGAGGTTGAGGTAGAAATACCATCTGAACAAGAAGCTAAAAGGCCCATGAATGAGGATGAAGCACGTGAATTCTTGAATTTCATCAAACACAACGAATATAATATCGTGGAATAGTTGAACAAGCAGCCGGCAAGAATCTCGGTGTTATCTCTGCTATTGAACTCTAAGGCACATCGGAACGCCTTGCTAAAAGTGCTGAATCAAGCTTACGTAGAAAGCAATGTATCTCTAGAAAAGCTTGACAGGTGGGTGAATAACTTGAACGCTGACAATTTCATCTCTTTCAGCGATGATGAAATACCACCAAATGGTAGGGGCTCTGTAAAAGCATTACATATTACGACCTATTGCAAGGGTTACATAGTGCCGAGTGTACTCATCGACAACGGGTCCGCACTCAATGTCATGCCATTGGCCACACTTTCCAGGATGCCAGTTGATATGTCTCATCTAAGGCCTTGTCATTCCACAGTGAGAGCATTCGATGGGACACGGCGAGCGGTCATGGGAAAGATTGAAATTCCTCTAGATGTGGGCCCGCGTACATATGACATAGAATTCCAAGTCATGGATATCTCACCTTCATACAATTGCCTCTTAGGGAGACCTTGGATCCATTCTGCTGGGGCAGTCCCTTCATCTCTCCACCAGAAAGTAAAGTTTGTCATGGATAATCGCTTGATCAAAATTGCTGGTGAGGAAGACATCGTTGCGTCCATCTCTACTAATGCACCCTACATCGAGGTGGACAAAGACGCAGTAGAGTGTTCCTTCCGTTCCTTCGAATTCATCAATGCTACTTTTATTGCTGAAGGAAGCAAAGCCCCCACGCCCAAGCTGTCAAGGAATACTGAGATGGGAATCAAGCTGACTGTGGGGAAAGGAGCCAGAGCGAAGAGGGATTTGGGAAAATACCAGCAAGGAATAGTCAGAGTACTAAAACCAGTACACCATAGGGCTCGATATGGTTTAGGATTCAAGCCTGACACGTGGCAAAGAAGGAAACAGTTACAAAAGGAGCAAGAAAGAAGGATTGCAAGAGCCTCAAGTCGGGAATCGGAATGGGAGCCCATAATGTATCCGCCTTTGTCGAAAATATTTACATCGGCAGGAATTACGTACCCAAGAAGAGATGATCTACAAAGCATGATGTCATGGGTAGAAAGGGGCCTACAGGACTTCGGCATAAACGTCTTTGACAAAGGGAATAATGCAGTGGAAGATGTTTCAGCGATACGCCCTTGCCCCCCTGGATTCACTCCGAACAATTGGACTACCGTGGATCTCCTCGTAATTTCCAAGTCTCCTCCAAAGTAATGCTCAATGCTGACTTTTGTATGCCCCTAAGCTGTAGGGGAATCTGTTATGAGAGTTTGTGTGGTCTATTTAGCTTTTAAATGAAACATGAATAAAAATACATTTTGTCATGGTCTTTTCATTCTCATCGGCTCCATATTCATTTCCTTTTTTAACCTGTCCCTATATATCCCGTATCATCGTATCACGTTTATAGGATCCGGTACCTAAATGTCAATCTATAGTTTCTTTTTCATCCACTTTTCAGGTGCTCAGATATCAACGATGCGAACAATCCTGTTACAAGTCCTAAAATCGACTTCGAGAAAGCCATTTGTGTGGGAGAATTCAAAGTTGAAGAAGATGCTGAAGAGTATGTCTCTCCCCCAGACTTACTGAGAACGGTAGAACAAGAGGATAAACAGATTCTGCCCTATCGAGAATCTGTCGAGACAGTGAATTTAGGAAACGAAGAAAAGAGGCAAGAGGTAAAAGTTGGGACCTCCATATCAGAGGACACCAAACATGATCTGATCGCCTTGCTTCACGAATACAAAGACGTGTTTGCATGGTCGTATCAAGATATGCCAGGTTTGAACGAAGATATAGTGGTCCATAGACTCCCATTGAAACCAGAATGCAAGCCTATCCAACAGAAGTTAAGGCGGATGAGGCCTGAAATGCTCTTAAAGATAAAGGAAGAAGTAAAGAAACAATTTGATGCTGGCTTCCTACAAATCTCTAGATATCCAGAATGGGTGGCTAATATAGTCCCAGTACCGAAGAAAGATGGCAAAGTGCGAATGTGTGTAGATTACCGTGATTTGAATCGATCAAGCCCTAAAGATAATTTTTCGTTGCCACACATCGATACATTGGTAGATAACACGGCAAATCATTCGTTTTTCTCCTTCATGGATGGATTTTCGGGCTACAATCAAATCAAGATGGCTCCCGAGGATATGGAGAAAACTACATTCACGACAATGTGAGGGACATTCTGCTACAAGGTGATGCCGTTCGGACTAAAGAATACCGGGGCAACATACAGAGAGCCATGGTAACATTATTTCATGACATGATGCACAAGGAAATAGAAGTCTATGTCGATGATATGATCACCAAATCTCGAGGAGAAAGAGAGCATGTTGAGAACCTCCAGAAGTTGTTTGAAAGACTGAGAAAATTCCAACTGAAGCTTAACCCAGCCAAATGTACCTTCGGGGCTACCTCTGGAAAGTTACTGGGGTTCATTGTTAGCAAGAAAGGTATCGAGGTTGATCCGGATAAAATAAAGGTCATACAAGAACTACCGCCCCCGCGCACACAAAAGGAAGTCAGAGGATTTCTAGGAAGGCTGAACTACATCGCTCGATTCATTGCTCAACTCACCAAACAGTGTGATCCTATTTTTCGACTCCTTCGAAAACACAATCCTGGGGAATGGAACGAGGAATGTCAAGAGGCTTTTGACAAGATAAAGCGGTATTTATCTAGTCCCCCGGTGCTAGTACCACCAACTCCTGGAAGACCGCTAATACTATATCTGACTGTGTTCGAAAACTCAATGGGTTGCGTCCTGGGGCAACATGATGAGTCCGGAAAAAAGGAACAGGCGATCTATTATCTCAGCAAGAAATTCACGGAGTATGAAGCAAAGTATCCGTCGATCGAAAAATTCTGTTGTGCTCTGGTCTGGGCAACTCGGAGGCATAGACAATATGTACTGTATCATACGACATGGTTGATTTCAAAGTTGGACCCAATAAAATACATGATGGAATCGCCTGCACTCTCAGGAAGAATGGCACGATGGCAGATCCTACATCAGAGTATGACATCGTATACGTGAGCCAGAAATCGATTAAAGGGAGCGCAATAGCTGATTTCTTAGCAACCCGAACAATAGAGGAATACGAACCATTGAGATTTGACTTCCCAGACGAAGACTTGATATGCATTACGGAAAAAGAATATGAATCGTCGAGAGAGAAATCATGGAAGATGAGTTTTGATGGTGCGTCAAATGCATTGGGGCATGGGATTGGAGCAGTCTTAGTGTCACCAGAAGGGAATCATTACCCCTTTACTGCCAGATTAAATTTCTTCTGCACCAACAACATGGCGGAATATGAAGCTTGCATCCTGGGACTTCGCGCAGCTATCGAGCAGAACATCAAGGTCTTAGCGGTCTCCGGGGACTCGGCATTGGTGATTTACCAAATCCGTGGAGATTGGGAAGTAAGAGACTCAAAGTTGGTCAAATATCGCGATCTTGTTGCAGAATTGGTTGAAGAATTCGAAGAAGTGACTTTTAATTACTTCCCACGGGAAGAAAACCAATTGGCTGACGCCCTGGCCACCTTGGCTTCAATGTTCAAAGCAAACCGAGAAACAGAAATAATGCCTCTCCAGATGAGCATATATGAGGCCCCTGCGCACTGTTTCAACATTGAAAACAAAGCAGATGGACAACCATGGTTCCACGATATCTTAGAATATGTCAAGAATCAAAGATATCCCGAGCAAGCAAACGAGAACGACAAAAGAACGATCAGAAGATTGGTAGCAGGATTTGTTCTTGATAGGGACATCCTATACAAAAGAGGGAAAGATCAAATGCTCTTGAGATGTGTGGATACTATTGAAGCTAGAAAGATACTCGAAGAGGTCCATGAAGGAGTTTGTGGAACGCACGCTAATGGCTTCACTATGGCCAGGCAGATTATGAGGCTCGGTTATTACTGGTTGACAATGGAAAGCGACTGCATTAGTTACGCACGAAAGTGTCACAAATGTCAAGTTTATGGCGATAAAATTCATGCAGCACCTTCACCCCTTCATGCCATGACTTCTCCGTGGCCCTTTTCTATGTGGGGCATGGATGTTATAGGACCAATCTTCCCGAAGGCTTCTAATGGACATCGATTCATTTTTGTGGTCATAGATTACTTCACGAAATGGGTAGAAGCTGCTTCATTTGCTAATGTGACCAAGACCGCAGTTTACAAGTTCTTAAAAAAGGAGATCATATGTCGATACGGTTTGCCTGAGAAAATCATCTCAGATAATGCTTTAAATCTGAACAACAAGATGATGAAGGAAGTGTGCGAGCAATTTCAAATAAAGCATCATAATTCCTCTCCCTATCGTCCAAAGATGAATGGAGCGGTAGAAGCCGCTAACAAGAATATCAAGAAGATTGTTGGGAAAATGACCGAGACATATAAAGACTGGCACGAGAAGCTACCATTTGCTCTATATGCATATCGTACGTGTATACGGACCTCCACAGGGGAAACTCCTTTCTCGTTGGTCTACGGAATGGAAGTTGTGCTACCCATTGAAGTTGAGATCCCCTCCCTGCGAGTCTTAATGGAGTCAAAACTAGAAGAATCGGAATGGGTCCGAGCTCGATATAACCAATTGAACCTGATTGAAGAAAAACGCCTAAAAGCAATCTGTCACGGACAAATGTACCAGAAAAAAATGATCGCCGCCCATGATAGGAAGGTGCGTCCAAGAGAATTTCGAGAAGGAGAACTCGTCCTGAGAAAGATTCTCCCGATACAAAAAGACTTCCGAGGAAAATGGGCACCGAATTGGGAAGGACCATACGTCGTAAAGAGAGCTTTCTCAGGTGGAGCTTTGATTCTCACTGAAATGGATGGGAAGGAGTTACCAAATCCGGTGAACTCAGATGCCGTGAAGAAATATTACGCCTAAAAAAAAACCGAAAAAGACGTCCTGATAAACAGAGAAGGCTTAGGATGAAAACCCGAAAGGGCATCCTAAGGAAGCAAATTTGGTCCGGAAAAGCAGGAATGGTTTGAACAATGAGTCAAACGGCGAGATTATAGTATTGAAGCGGACTCTGAAGCTCAAGAATCTTCTACACGAAAAATCTTGCTCGAAAAGATTTAGGATGAAAAAACATGGAGAAGTTCATACGTCGGATATCTAGAGCACTTACGACAACTGAACTTGTTTTCCTTTTATAATGCTTTCTTGGTCGAGTTATTTCTTGTCAATTGTCTTTGCTTGTCGCTTTTGAAATAAATATAGATATGAGATATCCCTTTCCCGCTTACTTTGCCATCTTCATGCATTCTATTTATGTTTCATTTTAGAGATAAGTAGTGAAATTACACGCTCTAAACAAAAAGAATATTAAGCATTACCTGGATGAGAATTGGGTAAGTACGAGAGCCTCAAAGCAAGGAAGAGTTCAAGAGGGGGCAAAAAAAAAAAGGGATATACGAGGAACACAGATTACTCGTAGAACTGGAGGACGGGTACAAGGCCTGAGGAAAGTCAAGAGTCGAAGCAGTGAATGCAGGTCATCATGAAAGTTGTAACAAGAAGAGACACATGACAAACAAGCCCAAGACACATGGCATAATCATGTAGGCATTTAAGACAAACACTTGCATGTCATGACATCATCACGCATCACACATACAGGTACACCAGTAAAGCAAGAAGTTTTGACAATAATTGCACCGAACCAAGGAGAAAGAAGGCATCCGAATACCACCAGATGATACGTTTTCCAAAATTAGATCCTCAAGTGGCACGCTGAGGCATTTTTAATTTCTATTTTTTAATTTCTGTTTGAATCAACTCCTCAGGTCGCACGCTGAGGCATTTCAATTTTTGTTTTTTAATTTATTTGAATCAACCCCTCAGGTCGCACGCTGAGGCATTTTAGTTTCTGTTCTTCAATTTCTATTTGCAAAAATCAGATCCTCAGGTCGCACGCTGAGGCATTTTTATTTTGTATATTTTAATTTCTGTTCGAATCAACTCCTCAAGTCGCACGCTGAGGCATTTCAATTTCTGTTTTTTAATTTCTATTTGAATCAATCCTCAGGACGCACGCTGAGGCATTTCAATTTCTGTTTTTCAATTTCTTATTTGAATCAACCCCTCAGGTCGCACGCTGAGGCATTTTAGTTTCTGTTCTTCAATTTCTATTTGCAAAAATCAGATCCTCAGGTCGCACGCTGAGGCATTTTTAATTTCTATTTTTTAATTTCTATTCGAATCAACTCCTCAGGTCGCACGCTGAGGCATTTCAATTTCTGTTTTTTAATTTATTTGAATCAACCCCTCAGGTCGCACGTTGAGGCATTTTAGTTTCTGTTCTTCAATTTCTATTTGCAAAAATCAGACCTCAGGTCGCACGCTGAGGCATTTTTAATTTCTATATTTTAATTTCTGTTCGAATCAACTCCTCAGGTCACACGCTGAAGCATTTCAATTTCTGTTTTTTAATTTCTATTTGAATCAATCCTCAGGACGCACGCTGAGGCATTTCAATTTCTGTTTGAATCAACCCCTCAGGTCGCACGCTGAGGCATTTTAGTTTCTGTTCTTCAATTTCTATTCGCAAAAATCAACTCCTCAGGACGCACGCTGAGGCTTTTCAATTTCTGTTTTTCAATTTTGTTTGAATCAACTCCTCAGGTCGCACGTTGAGGCATTTCAATTTCTGTTTTCAATTTCTGTTCTTCAATTTCTATTTTCAAGAATCAAATCGTATTACTCCGCCGAGGTATTTTCAATGTCTGCTTTTCAATTTCTGTCTTAAAAAAAAACTCATTATTACGAGAGCGGGGTTGAGCCTCGGGTCACATGTGGAGGTACTTACAGACGAAAGACTAAAGTCGCTTTGAGCAAGTTGCAAATTTCGAATTTATTACCCTGAAGTTCCAGTGGACAAAGAAGATTGAGCAAGAGCAAAATGAAGTTACAGGCCATATCTCTCGGAAGTAGCATTGGAGTAGACTGAAGATCGAAGCCTCCCCGAAGATAGTAAGGAAGCAGCTTGAAAAAGTCCAGATTTATTTCATCAAATTCCCGGTGGAGAAGATCAAAGCTACAAATCTCTTCTACCTAAAATCACATCGAGGCCGATCGAGACGCTAGTTACTATGCTCTGGAAGAAGCAGTGGAAATATTATCTCCCTGAAGATATAACGAAACAGTGAAGCGGATCAAAGCAATGAGTTACAGTGGAGTTTGAAGCTGTTTGAAGAATACGAGAACTAAGGAAGTCAAGACTCAGTGGACCCAGACAAATTTGGCCTTCTTTATGTCTTTGCTCTATTCTCGTTACACGACAATGAGCAAAGAGGGGCAGCTGTCATAGCCCAAATTTTCCCGGGCTAACAAAGCCCACTTACAGACCCAATAATTTATAAACCCAAAACAGGCCCAATTACAAAATAAAAAATAGCCCAATATACAACAGGCCCAAGATGAACAAACATTTGGAAAAAAAACTAGGGTTTTGGAAACCCTTGTCTAGCAGCGCCGCCAGCCCCCACGTCAGCATCCACCGCCACCAACCTCCACGTCCCATTGTCTCCACTAGCACCTGAAAACAGGGAAAAACGCAACAGCAACAAAAGAAAAAGGGAGCACTATTGTATTTTGTTTTATTTTTTTTTCTTTTCGGCTTTATAAAAGCCTAGCAATCGATTGTAAAGGGGGATTTTTTTTGGGGAATCAATCAAAAAAACAGAGATCCAAGCAATCACAAAGAGCACGAAACGAAGTTTGAAGGTTTATCTCTACTTTGTTCTTATTTTTATTTTTTTTTTCGAAATTATATAAACCCATTTCATAAAAGAAAAACAGTATATATTTATACATATATAATATCAAGAGAAATAAAAAAAAAAAGAAAAGAAAAACTTATCTTTGGGCGATTTCGCGGTGGCCGGCGACGGCGTCGCCCCGCCGGAGAACCCCTCCCCCTTTTGTGCACCTGTAGAGAATGAGAGAAGGTGAAAACTTTTTTTTAAAAAACAAAGAAAAAATGAATTTTAAAAGAGGTTTTGGGCTATATATATAAACACCAAACGACGTCGTTTAGGCTAGGGGGATTAATCCCGAAACGGCGCCGTTTCACGGCGACTCGCACGCGCGACCCGATCCGGCCAGAGGGTCCGCGTGTTTTTGTCAAAGGGGCTAATTGCCCTATTGGTCCCTCCGCTTTTTTTCGTGTCTGTGCAATCAAGTCTTTTATTTTCTCGATTTCGCCCTGATAATTTTCCACGACTTCAAATTAAGTCCTTCCCCCAGCGCACCGTTTCAATAAAAGGATTTATTGCTATTTTGGACCCTCTAGGTTTCGCGCGCGTCACAAATAAGCCCTTCTCCTCTTATTTTATTTCAAATCGACCCCAAAATCACGTTTTTTATCCAATTTGATCCTTGTTTTTAGTATTTCATAATTATTATTATTATTTACTTTATTATTTTATTATTATTACTATATTATTATTATTACTATTATTATTAGTATTATTAGCTACATATATATTTACTATTGTTATTATTATCTTATTATTATTGTTATATTATCATTATTATATATTATTATTATTATCGCATTTACATTATTATATTATATATATCTTGTATTATTATTATTATTATTATTATTATTATTATCATTATTATTATTATTATGTATATTATTACCATTTTATTATAATGTATATATTTTCTTAGTCTAATATTATTACCCTCTATTTGACTTTTATTTATCTATTTATATTTACGCTATTTTGTATATACTTTAATTCTCATTTACATAATTACTACATTTTATACTTTTCTACTCCTATTTTTATATTTATTATATTTCTATTATTACTATTATTATTATTATTATTATTATTATTATTATTATTATTATTATTATTATTATTATTATTATGTCATACATATTTCGTATTATTATTACTATTTTATGATTACTATCTATTATTATTATTATTATTATTATTATTATTATTATTATTATTATTATTATTATTATTATTATTATTATTATGTCGTACATATTTCGTATTATTATCACTATTTTATTATTACTATACTATTTATTATTGCTATTATTATTATTATTATTATTATTATTTTATTGTGGTATCATTATTATTATTATTATTATTATTATTATTATTATTATTATTACATTTGCTACACTATTATTATTATTGTATATATTATTGTCACTATCATTACTAATATTTTTATTTTTATTTATCGTTATTATTTTTATCTTTTTACTTTTGTTTCATTATTGCATCTTCTTATTATCATGTTTTGCCAATTTTCTCGCTTTCGTCGTTTCATCGTAATCCAATATTCCATCTTTTATTATTTTTTATAATTTTTTTAATTCCTGAAAACGAGTTTTCACAAAGGCAATATTCATGAGTTTGGGAATTCAAAACTTCACGCCCAATCGTGCTGGGTGTGACTTTTCGTTTGACCGAGCAAGTGGATAACCTTTCAAATTTTGTTTCTATGTTCAAATAAGGTGATATTTGTGCATTTGGAAGTTCGAAAGGATCATGCCCAATCGTGCTGGGTGTGTTTTCTTTCGCATAATCAAGTGAGCAAATACCCTTTCCAAAATTTCAAAAAATGTGTGCTTGGAGAATTTTGAAGACGATCTTGAATTCAAGGACTTAGATTGTCGTGTCCAATCGTGCTGGATGTGAAACTCTATTCCTTCGAAACAAGGGAAACTCAATATTCAATCGAATTGTTTAAAAACAATAAAAAGAGCAAGATTTCAAAAATCATTTCAAACTTTTCGATATTAGGACATCGATTAATCAATTTGGTACCAATTTTGGGCGTTGCGAGGGTGCTAATCCTTCCTCGCACGTAACCGACTCCCGAACCTATTTTTTCGAATATTCGTAAACCTAAAAACACTGTTTTAGTAAATCAAATGTTTTATTAAAACAAAGGTGATCCGATCACACCTAGTAAAAGGTCGGTGGCGACTCCCGTTTTATCCATTTTCAAGGCCCAAGTTCGATTCCCGTTTTTGTCAAAAAAATGGTTACGACAACATCCATTTGAAATATCGGCCATTTGAACTGAGCCGCTTGTTATAAGAGCAATCGGATTGTCTCCGTTCTTGCAACGGGAGCAAACACCTCGTCATAATCGATTCCCTCCTTTTGCTTGTACCCATTTGCAACAAGTCGCGCCTTGTACCATTCTATCTTGCCTTGAGCATTCATCTTTCTCTTGAACACCCACTTCACAACAATGGGCTGACTTTCTTTCGGTAACTCCGTTAACTCCCATGTGTTGTTGCGGTCAATTGCTTTAATCTCCTCGTCCATGGCAGTTTGCCACTTCTTGTCTCGCATCGCCTCTTCAAAACTTATATTCTCAAAATCTGCCAAAAGACATACAATGTGTACCTCATTTGTTGAATCATACAAATCTTGCAAACTTCGCATTTTTGGTTGTTGCGGTTCATCTTCATCATCAATAGTTTTAGGATTTGTCGATATGATTGTTGGTGTAACGGTTGATGATTCTCCATCTTTGATGATAACCTTCGTTGAGTTATTCCAATCCCAGTCGCTTGCTTCATTAACTCGTACATCATGACTCACCACAACCTTCTTGCTTATCAGGTCGAGTAGCTTGTATCCTTTTGTTTTCTCATCATACCCAATAAAAATAAACCTTTTGCTTTTGTCTTCGAGCTTCGTTCTTCACTGATCTGGCACGTGTGCATAGGCCTCACTACCAAATACTTTGAGATGAGAAACTGTCGGTTTTTGTCCGCTCCATGCCTCTTGTGGTGTATGATCAGTCAACTTCGCATGTGGACACCGATTTTGCACATAGATGGAACATTGCATGGCTTCCGCCCAAAATTCCTTCGGCATCTTCTTGCTCTTGAGCATTGACCAAACCATGTCGAGAACAGTCCGGTTCTTTCTCTCGACCACACCGTTTTGTTGGGGAGAGTACGGTGCGGTTAAGAATCGTCTTATGCCTTACTCCTCACAATACTCCATGAAAGCCGTCGAAGCATACTCACCACCTCTATCGGATCGTATAGATTTGATATGTCTACCAGTTGCCTTTTTCACCATCACTTTGAACTTTTTGAACACCTCGAACGCCTCGCACTTTTCTTTCAGAAAATAAACCCAGGTTTTTCGTGAGAAATCATCGATAAAGGAAATGAAATACCTTTTACCACTAAAAGATTCATGGGTGATTGGTCCACATATGTCGGTATGAATCAACTAGAGAGGTTGCTTAGCCAGATATTCTGCCTTCTTTTAAGACGAAGTTCTCGCATGCTTGCCGAACACACACTCTTCACAAAATTCTCCCTCGTAGTCCATGTCCGGTAGCTCGTGCACCATGTTCTTCTTCGCCAACTCGTTTAGACCAACATAATGTAGGTGACCAAAACGGAGATGCCATAGTGACGCATTATCTTCTACGTCGACTCGTAAACATTTTTCTCAAACGTTTCTCAAATTCAACTTGTACATGCGATTTCTCCCCATTTCAACTCGAGCGACCAAACGCCCTTGCTTATCTTTCAAGTGTAACACTCGACCTTTCATAAGTATCGAATATCCTTTTTCCATGAGTTGCCCCATACTCAAAATTTTGCTCTTGAGGTCTGGTACGTAATACACATCTTGAATTGACCCAACTAACCCATCCTTTTGTAAATAACAAATGGTACCTTGGCCTTTTACTTCAACTTTCGATGCATCTCCAAACGACACATGTCCCGTTTCAACCTTTCGCATCTCTTTGAATAGGTGCTTGTGCCTGCACATATGGTTGCTTGCACCTGTGTCAAGGTACCACACCATGTTGTTGTTGGTGTTGACTTTGTTGTGTGCCATCAAGAGAAAACCTTCTTTCGCCTCCTCATCTTCCGTGGTTAAGTTGGTTTTCTCTTCCACATTTTTCAAGACGCGACATTCTTTCATGAAATGCCCCACCTTGCCACAATTGTAACACTTATCAGAGTTGCAATCCTTCGCATAGTGACCATATTTGCCATACTTGTAGCACTCGATGTTGGAATAATTCGACCGACCACCTCTTCCATGACTGCATCCTCTTCCACGCCAATTTTGTTGGTTTGATTTCTCCTTCTCCTCATAATGCCCTTCTTGACCGCGACCATTTCCTCGACCTCCACGGCTATGCCCTCTACCTCGAAAGTTTTGAGAATAGAAAACCTTTTCGTCTTTGATTGAAACCTTGGTTTGAAGTGCTTGCTTGAGTGTCTCCTCTTTATTCTTCTTCTTACGTTGTTCATGTGCCTCAAGAGAACCGACGAGTTCGTCGACTGTGAGTGTTGCTAGATCTTTTGACTCTTCTATGGCACATACGACATTCTCAAAACTGTCAATTAGCGACCTCAAAATCTTCTCCACAACTCGTGCATTGGTTAACGCTTCTCTGTTTCGGCTGAGTTGGTTCACCACGATTTGAGCACGCGTGATGTAGTCGGAGACACCTTCCGATTCCTTCATCTTCATGCCTTCCAACTTGCTGCGAAGAGTTTAAAGGTGGACTTGTTTAACTCGGTCGGCTCCTTTGTACACCTTCACCAAAATGTCCCACGCTTCTTTTAAAGTTGTCGCACTCACAATCTTCTCAAAGCCTGACGCGTCAATAGCTCAAAACAACATGTACAATGCCCCATTATCTTTCAATCGCATCTCTTTCAATGTCTTGTTTTGAGCCGCCGTATATCCTGCGGTAGTTGTCGGTTCTACGAAACCTTCTTGGACCACCTCCCAACCATCTTGAGACCCGAGAAAAGCTTTCATTTGGATGCTCCAATTCTTGTAGTTCGCCTTCGTTAGTCGAGGCAGCAGCACATTACTGGTCACACTCTCCATGGCTCGGATTCCAATTTTAGAAAATTTCTCAAGACAGAACCAAAAAACTTGTGGAGAAAAACAACTTCCAAAAAAAAAAATTATTTTTAACTTCTAAACTTTCTTGGTTTTCTATTATATATCAAATGCTTACAAACTATTTATAGGCTATAGTTTGCCCTTTAAAAAAACTAAAAATATTAAAATCTAATAATAGCCATAAACTGATGACTCTTGACCTTTCATTCTCCTAAAAAACTTCTAAATTAAACCCATTAAAACATAACTCTTGACTTTTCATTCTCCTAAACCAATGACTCTTGACCTTTTATTCAAAAAAAAAAAACTTCTAAATTAAACCCATTAAAACATAACTCTTGCATTTAACGTTTAATCAACATTTATCACCTCTCAATCCTTCTCAATCCTTAAAAGAGAAGATATTGACCACTTAAATACATCTAAACTCATTTCCTTTAAATTATTGCAATAGCAGTGATGCTAACTAAATTAGAACTCCACTAGGAAGACCAAAACTTCTTTGATTCTCAATAAAAATGAAAATTTAAAGTCAAATCATTTTGATAATTACTTAGTTTTATACTAAAGTAGTAAATTTAATTGATTTACTCATAATCATAGTCATAATCATAGTAGTGTTGAAAGTAATTTTCATTTTAGTTACAAATTTAATTAAGTTAATTATTCTCTGTTAATTAATGAGACTTTGATTTAATGAGAAACTTAAGTTTACGATGACTTTAAAATTTCAAATTCAAGTCTTACTATGTTAATCATGCTTAAGTAAGTCAATTACTGAATTATTTGTGAGTGGGTTAATTTAGTAAATTATTTATTCAATTCAATACTTATAATAATTGATTTTTATGCTAATTGTTGCTATGATTGTAAGTTAGAGCTTAAAAAATTGTTACCAGAGAGGCCTAATAAATTTATTATTATTTCATTATTTATTCTAACATCATTTGAAATTGAATTAAAAAAATACTATATTTTCAATAAAAATAAAAATATATAAATTTTAAGTCACGTCATACACTTATGTTTAATAAGACTATCATTTTTTCAACATTTCTTAATAGTTTTACTTGATAATTTTTAGCCATTTAAATAACTTGCTTTATACCCCTCCACCATTTAGACACGTGTCAATATTAGACACATTGTTGACCCAAGTGTTGCCTCCTTCTGAAGCAGTGCTTTCACAAGCCACTTGTTCTCAACCACCCCCTCAACTTGGATGAAGGCATCCACCCACAACTATATGTGAACACACTTCCAAGACAATAAGGGGTCTATTTAGGTATAACAACTCCGTACTGATAGAAACTCATGATATACGGTTGTGATTATATTTTATGCTTTTAACAAGAATGAATATATATCCCACCACGTCATCCTAATGGACAAAAAGACGTCCCCTATAAATACCTTGAAGATAGATGAAGAAGGGATTATCTTTTAGCACCTTAAAATCACTCGGAGTAATTATCTTCTTGATCAACATGTCCTCTTTTATTTACTCTGGCCCTTGACCTCTTTAGATGAACCAACTTCCTTTGCATCACCATGATCTTCTCTTTGCTTCTCCTTATCCTAATCACTAGTTGAACCTTATATCAATGGGAAGGATATAATGTAATTTTAACCAAAATAGCATTTTTAATTATTTTGAAGATGTCTTAATTTTTTATTAGAGTTTTACTCATTATTCTAATTTCAAATATAAATTTTTACTAATTATTTTTTAGGCTTAATGACAAACTTGGCCACTAATGTTTATATGTTTTGTCAAAATGGCCCTAATTATATTTTTGAGCCTTTTTTGTCATCAACTTTTGTTCTTTTTTTTTTTTAAACAGATTTGATGAAAGTACCATTAAAAAGTTAACGAGGTGATATGGAATTTCATACGTGGAATATTTTTGTTGAGTATGCCTCATATTTCAGTTAAATTTGAGTGATAATCTCTCAATTAAATTCTATTTATTTGTTTCAGTCGAACTCTGATTAGTCTAGATTATTTTATTATTATTTGACCTACGAATTAACCTATAAATAGGCTCTTTTACAACATTAAAAAATACACTCATTAAAGATTAGAACTCATAGTACTTTTGGTAGAATTTTGTTTTTACGTTTTGAGGGTTATTTATTTTTGAGTTTCGAGTTTCGAGATTTAGTTTTTTATTTCCATCGTTTGTACTCTTTGTGTATTCAATTTCTCAATTTCTTCCGCTAATTTTTACTTGTTCATTGCTTAATCTGGTCGATCCCCAACAATTTTTAATAATATGTAATTTATTACTTAGATAAGTCAAGAAAATAATTACATGTGGAAAATAATAAAATAAATAAATAATTCATGAAGTTAAAAAAAACAACTCTAAATTTAAAGAAAATAAATGTACTTATTAAAAATAAGTTTCAAAATGAATGCACACATCCCGTATTTTCTGTTTGATTTATTAATTATATTTTTGAAACCTCTCAGCAAACAAACGTATGCATTCATTTTGAAATATTTTTTAGATAATTATGTTTATTTTATTTAAATTAAGAGTTATTTTTTTAATTTCATGTACGATTTATTTATTTTATTATTTTTCACAATTAATTATATTATTGGGTTACGTAAATAATAAATTACATCTCATTACAAATATTCCACATCATCCACGTTAAATTTTTTTAATGGTACTTTCATTAAATCTGTTAGAAAAAGTAATTTGAAAATAAAACGTTACTGGCAAAAAAAAGGCTCAAAATTACAATTAAGACCATTTTGACAAAGAATGTAAACATTAGTTCATTAAACTTTGTTATATTATAACAAACTATTTTATTACTTATGTAATAATTAAGTTTTTACTTATATTAAGACGGTAAATAACTAAACAAGATAATAGTATATCTAAATTTCAATGTGTAACATTTCCAACATCTTCCTCTTTTTCTAAAATTGTGAACTCTTTTATATTATTAGCTTCATCTCAGCTTAAAGCAGGTGAAATGCTAACAAGCGATTTTAATGTAATGAAAAACTGTTTAGAACTACTATGGCTCAAAATAGAAAGATCATAAATACCTTAGGTGAACAATATAATGTAGTTTACTTGTATATTATCGCATCCATTCGTGTAAAAGAAAAATAATTGAAAAAGATTCAACTTTACGTGAAAAAGTTAAGAGATTTGGAAGACAGATAAAAATAAACGAGTTTTTGTTAAATAATTTGAATAAACTGATTGAAAATATCAATATTGAAACTTTGTAGCCAAGTCTCAATTAAATTTTGAACAAATAAGTGAAATTAATTATATTAATACTACAAATTTCTTTTCAGAAAACATTAAAATATAATTGATACACGTCAGGTCATATGTGCATTAAATTATGTGATTAAATGGATATTTTTTGTTACTTTTATTTAATTTGATTAAAAGATGGTTGAATGATACATATATTAATTAAAAGTCATATATCAATTTAGTCACATGAAAATTTTATCATTCATCATCCATCTTTTAAAAAGATTATGGATGATGCATACATGTCCAGTTAGCATTAGACGAACTAACTTTTCATCTGAAGAAGTTCGTAATAGTTTTTACTGGAAGCTTGGGAATGGTAAAGTTGCTTACTAATTCTGAATGGCAAATAAGAGGCTTGACTGGATCTGACATCTGTTTAGTGTGCGGAATAGAGGTCGAGAGTCGCCTACACGTTATGAGAAATTGTGTGGAAACCTCGGGGTTGTTTAGAAAAAGATTTTACCCACTTCGGCACTTACCATGTTCTTCTCTCACTTAATCTCTATTTGGTTTACTAATAATTTGACTAATATGTAGGGCTATGATATGAAGAATGTTGAGTGGGAATCTCTGATTGGGTCTTGAGCTGGTTACTTGGAAGCGAAGGAATCCGTTTATTTTCAATAATGTCAATTTTGATTCTAATGATATCCTGAGGATTGCTTTGGATTTGACTAAAAACATCATGGAGGCTAACAATTCTAAGCCCAGTCATAGTAATCTAATGACCAAGCGAATTGTATGGAGCTCCCCTCCGAATAGTTGAATTAAAATCAATACCGATGGGTCTGTGAATACCATAACCCTCGTTGCATTGATAGGGGGTAGTGTGTGGAAGCAATGACAGCTGGATACTAGCCTTTAATCCTCAGATTGGCATTAAGCTCAATGGTCCAAGCGAAATTATGGGCGGTTTATGACGGCCTCAGAGTTGCATGGGACGCGGGGTTTCGCATGGTAGAGCTAGAAACTGGCTGTTCTACAGCTTTTGAACTGTTGAGCGACGAAAACAACATAGTTAAACCTCTACAACTGTGGATGGAAATCAAGGATTTCTGCAAGAGAAACTGTCATGTTACTTTTAAACATATTTATAAAGAATCAAACAAGGTTCCTGGCCATATGGTAAGGATCACTGCTAATCATGAGTTCCAGCTTCAGCTTTTTGAGCAACCTCTTCCAAGCATACATGGTATTTTAATGGATGATTACAATAATGTCTTTAAATTACTTATTTTTATTCATTTGATTGGAATATAAAAAAAATACTAAAGCACATTTGTTAGGGTGTTAGAAGGTAAAATTAGGTTGATAATTTTTGAACCCAAGGTAGAGAAAAGGGAAGGGTGAGAAGTATGTAGTGTCAGTGAGAGAGGGACAAAATGATGAAGAAAGAGGAGATGTAAATCGGTCCCCGTGAGAAGGATTTGGAGGGATTGACAGCTAAATCAAACAAAAACTATGTTTGACGCTTCTTCCTTTGCTGCTTTCGATGCCTATTATATTATATATATTTGTTTGGCTTCGCCAGTTGGCCTTTCTCCGATCGATCACGAGACCCAGATTCCTTTCTCTCATTGCATACATACAAACCAAACCATCCCCACAAACACCCTCATTGCACGTGCTACGTGACATTCTCCTCTATCTTCTTTTTAATCACTTTTTTGCTATAGTAATTATTTCCTTTTGTCAATGGGATCTTGTGCCTTCGTTGATTCCTTGGAGGAAAGAGATACTGTGTAGGAGGTTTTGGAGCTGCGACTAAAAGTGGGATAATTCAAAGAGACTGGTTTTCGAGGTGCTCTCTATGCTTAATTTTAGTAATGTATAAGAGCAAAGTGGAAGGAGATTTCGTCGTACTAAATGTTACATTAATTAAGGTTCATCTTCAATACACAAACAGTAGAATTGATATAAAATGAGGACTCCATCAAGTCTATTGCGGTGAGCAAACAATAATAATAATAATAATAATAATAATAATAATAATAATAATAATAATAATAATAATAATAATAATAATAAAAAAGCATCACAAAGTTGACTTCAATTCAAATCAAGCAAATGGTTTTGATCCTAAAGACTTAAAGAGTCAAAGAAAAAAACTCTATTTTTGGTTAATTAATTTTTGCTTTGGAATTAATATTTCTAGCATTGCAAGGTAACTTATTAAGCATGCTTTAGCTCCTCTTGTTCGAAACTACTACGCATGCTATATATATTATATCCTATGAAGTTTTGGGGCAATTTTTTTCTTCGAATCATTGACCTTTTCCACTTTCTTTTTTCGAGTAAAGTTTTGATTAGTAATAGATGGTGTTACATTCTAGATGATAACATACTTAAGAACAAATATTAAAAGTGAGATTTTTTTTTATATATAATCATAGCTACCTTTGTTTGTTTTACAATTTAAATTTAATACTATTTAAATCGAAGATGACATTCTCAACAATAATAACTTCAAAATTATCTAATCTCTAATTTTATTAATTTGCATTGTCTGTAGCTCTTCTTGTCCTCATATAGGATTTTATTTGAGTGGCACAAAGTTTAATTAATTTAATATTTTATGTTAGAAAATAGAATATTTGCGACGAAATTTTATTGTTATAGACACTCCAACATTCTTTTGCATCTATGATTTTTTATGAATTACTATTAAGATTTGAGATCATAATCGATTCCGTTAGCAACTAAATTCAGCAGAAGGTTGAGCAAAAAAATAATAGGAAATTTTAAGAAAATAATGGACACATTGTGATATAGAATTTCTACTGATATAAATTGAAATAAACTCATATCAAAATACGCGCGTTTGCATGCATTTGCGTACGGCTTTGAAGGCAGACAACGCATAAATATGCAGACAACGCATAAATATGCGATCAGATTTTCAATAGAAAATAAAATTTCTTATATCGACTGCAATGTCTGCATTTAACCCAACATATAAAATAAAAACCCAATCGTACCCACCAATTCACATTTGTGCTAATCATTCCTACAAAACAATCCTTTTCTCCATATCCCACCATATCATTAAAGATTGCAGTTTGAAAACTAAAAATATATAAACACTAAAATTAAAATAGTGATTTAAACAAATAATTAAATTCAACTTTAGGGTTAATTATATTAGTACTTTGATTAGAGTTATTATACTTGTTATCACCGGCTCAAAACCCTAATGGGTTCGAGTCTGATGGTGATGGGCCAGTTTCCATCAAGCTCACACATCGATCTCGTAGACTGAGCTCGCAAACCGAGCTCACAAGATGGGTAACTATGTTCTCTTGCTAAGTCACACATGAGACTACATAAACATGTTTTTAGTCTGGTAGGATACGTGTTGATGTGCATGGAACCTACCTAGTTTGCCACATCAATGAAGAATAATCATCATATAAATAGGCAAACGCCAACACCCACGAGAGACAAAGAAAAATACTCAACAATTTGACGCGGTGAGTGTGGATAGATTTTCGACCAAAAAAGATTTTCAGTTTGAAAAGAAAAATGAAAATGGCTTACCCAAATGAGAATTTCCCCATTAATTTTTTGTCAGGAAAGGTTGAAGCTTCTGGTCCCAGTAATCAACCTAGCGAGACAGATTTATTTCATGGTTGGTTTGCCAATCGGGCGGAAAATTTGGGTAATTCGGCTTATGCAGGAGCCTTGAATTCTTTGGACTTGAATATCCCATCTGGTTAGGGATTATCACTTCACTCTAACCAGGAGGCATCCCCATAGCATTTTTTTGTTCTTCAAGAGAAAATGAGGTTGATGAGGGAGAAGATGACTCTGCAAAATGTTCGGTTCGAGCAGCAACAAACATTTCAACAAAAGTTATTGAAGCAGAATGAAAAGCTGAGGAGAAATGTACAATTTGACAATTTTGATTTTTGCGATAATACCATCATGCATGAAGAAGGCCCTAGAGTACATGCAAAACCATGGCAGAATGAAATGGATGCTTTACGTAGAGACGTACGAGCATTACATTCTGACTCAAAGGATATGGATTGATTGTTTTGTTTCAACAATCCATTAGCTTCTAAGATAGCAACTGTAGTTTACCGGCTGGCTTTAAAGTCCTAAAAGAAATGTTTGAAGGTAGGAGGGACCCACGAGCACATCTCATGCAGTACAATGATTATATGAATGTGTTGGGAGCTCTTAATGTTGCGAAGTGTAAAGCCTTCTCAATGACCCTTAAGGGGAGTGCAAAAGGCTAATATTTATCTCTACCGCATGGTTTCATTCAAAGTTTTTCACAATTAGGAAAAATGTTCTTGGGGAGGTTTCGACTTATATGATGGGCGTTGAAACCACCAAAAATAATTCCTACAAATAACTCTAAATAGTAGTAGAGTGGTAGTAGGGTCGATTCCACAGGGATCGAACATTTATTATCAATTTCTGCGTTTATCTTGTGAACAGAACGTTTGTCGTGTCAAAGGGTCGTGGCAAAGGTCGTGCCCACGACTCCTATCGTACCTGCTGAAAAATAAATCAGGGGGTTTAAAAATACTTAGAAACTAAAAAATTGAAACAACATAAATAGATAATTAAATAAATTGGAAATCAAATTGAAAATTAAATTCAGAAAATCAATTAAATTTAGCTCAGCTTTAGGCACAAGTTTTTTCCATCTTTGAACCGATCCTCGAAATTAGATGAACTCCTCTTTTCCAATAAGCTAGTTATAGCTACCAAGGATGCCTCGGACACCAACTCTTCCTTGTGTAAATTAGTTATGGAACGTCCTATAACCAACCCTTGCTGATCGAACAACCTACGAAACGTTCGTGATTTAGAACTCCGGCAGCTTTGCGTTCTAGAAGAGCCTAGCTTGAACCAATGCCCTCAAGTGCGTGGGACATTTAAATCTGGTTACTATTTCCCTTGACGGAACCAAACAAAAATCCCCACTTGGCACGCCAATGTGTTCACGGAAAATCGATTAGACAATCGATCTTTTCGGAATCCCGACTGTACGTCTATTCACACTAACTCAAACGACGTCCTTTTTGAATTAGTGTTGATTTGACTTTGTGAGTTGACGAAGTCATACTATTGATTTGGAGAAATAGTGAATATTGAAAAGTGTGAGTTAAATAGCTCGGGTTCGTAACTCACGGGTCTTTGACGGGGTTAACACCGGCTTAAAGCTGAAAGGGTTAGTGTGGCATGAATTTAATCATGCTTGAAGAGTGTGGAATGTGATTTGGCTTTGTGTAAAGGATGATGGAATTTGGAAAGGAAAAGGGGCTTGGAAGGCAATTTAACTAATTTTGGAAAAGCAAACAATTGCAATTGAAATGCTTGACTACAACTTGAAGGAAAAAAAGAAATTCTATTCTAAATTAGACTAGGAAAAAAAACAAAGAGAAGAATAAAACTCCAAATTGAAGTAGGAGAAGAAGTAATTGATTGATGATTTTCTAAGAACAAAGAGCCCCTATTTATATAGATGGGGTTTACTAAAAATAGCCTAAATTAATTTAATATAAAATCTAAAATAATAAAAATAAAAATAAAAATAAATAAATTAAATTAAATTAAGATTTTCTATTTTTTGCTTTTTACAAAGTCAAAATATTTGATGTGTCCTTGGCTTCCTCCATCTTTTTTATTTGGCCCCATTTCAATGATTTTCTTTCAATTTGGCCCTTTCCAGTTTGCTTTTGTCCAATTGCGTCCCTGGCAAGATTTAAATCATAAAAAATACTAATTTAGCAGGGATTGATTCAGAAATAAACCGAATTAAACACAAAAAACTATGCAAATTAACATGTTATCAGTATAGGACAATTATGAGTACTCCTATGGGTTTAATGTCTGCCATGGAGAGAGAAGGAGAGAGTTTGCAAGATTAAATCAAGCGATTTCATGTAACGAAATTAAATACAAAAAATTTGGAGGACCAATGGGCAATTGATGCTTTTATTATGGGAGTTTTGAATGAGCACATGTAGTACTCATTCACTAATAACAAGCCACAAAGTTTGGTAGATTTATATGAGAGGGATCCCAATTTTTCTGAACTAAAAGAGATCAAGAGAGTAACTCGCGGTAGATTTAAAAGGGATGATAGATATTCAAGGAATAGAAAGGGAGCTCACAATTGTAAGGGTCCATCTTATTAGGATCTGCGTGTAGAAGGTGGGGGATAGTATAAGGGATAGTCACAGAACGAGTCATCCAATATGTCCTAAAGGTCTCAACCTAAGCACGCGATAAGGTATCCTCTTTACGATAAATTTGAGACATATACTCCATTAATTGCTACATGTGCATATAACCTCAGTCAAGTAAAGAGTCTAGGCATTCTACCAAGTGTACTTTTCATAAAGATGAGGGCAATAAAACTCAGAATTGTTCTTCTTTGAATGATGCCATTAAAGAAGAAGCCAGAAATGGCGAGCTAAAGGATTTTGTAGTTCAGTATGATAGTCAGCTAAGGAAAAGTTCGAGGACCGAAGCTAAAGGTAAGTAGAAGCTGAGAGGAAGTATTCATGTGATAATTGGGACAAATGTGGATTAGGCGACCTCTAATGCCAAGAGGAAGACTCATCTTAGAAGTGTTATGTCAGTTAGCTTACCAAAAAGGTTACACCAACAGAGGAGTGAAAAGTGGAATTTGGTAACAAAGATGAAGAGCTAGTTTGTGATGATGAGGGAAACGATCTAATGGTTGTGTCAGCAGCTATTGCAGGTTTCGAAGTAAAAATAGTATTAATGGATAGTGGCAGTGCTATGGAAGTGTTAACCTAGGAGGCTTACTAGAAAATGGGATTGAATGAACAAACATTAAAGAGGGCAAGCCCATTATATGGTTTTGCAAACCATTCTGTAAAGGTGAAGGGTTGTATCACTTTACCCGGGACCTTAGGAGATGGCGAGCACATCACGACAGAGTATGTTTAGTTTTTTGTGGTTGATCATTCAATGGCGTACAATGCCATTTGGGTGTCCCATAATGAGGATGGCTAACATGTTGATTGCAACTTTCTGCATGAAGATTAAATTTCCCACAAGAGCAGGGGTAGAGTTCATGCAATCTAATCAACGAACAGCCAACCAGTTCCATATGTTGTTGGTCAAGCAAACACGTGAGCACATGCAGCAAGGACAGAGCTCGCAGGAAATGAGATCGGATAGTCAAGTGCTAGATTTGGATAATCTAGATACAAGAATCGAGGAGAAAATTAAAAAGACAGAGGCAGTAGAAGCTATGGAAACTTTATAGTTATTTTATGATGATGTCGATAAGGTGGTGAGAACTTCATCAGCGTTAGCAATTGAGGAAAAAGAGGATTTGGTTTAGTGTCTAAGGGAAAGTTCTAATGTTTTTGCATGGTTGGTTGAAGATATGCCTAGATTGGATCCTTAAATAATTGCTCACAGGTTAAGTGTAGTACCTGGGGTGAAACTGATTAAACAAAAGAAAAGAAAATTTGCTTCACAGGATGTAGAAGCAGTAAAGTAAGAGGTGGGGAAACTGCTATAAGCAGGATTTATCAGAGAGGTAGCATACCCAGATTGGATTTTGAATGTTTTAATGGTGAAGAAAGCTAATGGCAAGTGGAGAATGTGTATTTATTTCACCAACCTTAATAAAACTTTCTCGAAAGATAATTTTCCCTTACCCTCAATTGATAGACTGGTTAATGCATCATTAGGGCAAAACTTTATAGATGTGTTCTTAGGTTATAATCAGAAATCTATGGCCCTAGAGGACCAGGACAAGAAACCTTTGTTACTGAGGAAGGCTTATTTTGCTATCAGGTCATGCCCTTTGGTTTGAAGAACGCGGGTGCAACTTACTAAAGGTTGGTAAACAAAATTTTTAAAAACAGATTAGTTGAAGTGTTGAAGTTTATGTTGATGATATGTTGGTGAAAATTTCTACTCTAGGGGGACATGTTCAAGATTTTTCGGAGGCATTTGCTATTTTGTAAGCACACAATATGAAACTTAATTCAAAAAAGTGTGCTTTTGGTGTTAGAGTTGGCAAATTTTTGGGTGTTATGATTTCAAAGAGTGGAATAGATGTTAATCCGGAGAAGATTCGTGTCATTTTGGATATGCCTCCCCTAAGGACAATTAAAGATATTAACGTTTAACAGGAATGGTGGTTCCACTTAATAGGTTCATTTCTAGAATTGCAGACAAAGGCTTATCCTTCTTTAAAGCCTTGAGAGCTTCTTTCTCTTGGACTGAAGAGTTTCATATATCTTTTGGCAAACTTAAGTAATGCCTTACGTCCCCACCACTACTGATACCACCTCGCACGGGGGAGACTTTGTATGTTTACTTGGCAACCTAGGACGAGACAGTTGTAGTTGTTTTAATTTCCCAATTATTAGGTTAGCAAAGTGTTGCAACACATGGATCAAAGGTATTCAAAAATAGAAAAAACTTATTTTTGCTCTAATTGTTGCAGCTCACAAGTTGCGTCCCTACTTTCAAGCTCATCCCGTTATTATCATGATGAATCAACCTGTTAAAGATATATTGTCCAAAGCTAACACATCAGAAAGAATAACAAAATGGGGAATCGAGTTAGCTGAGTTTGATGTTAAGTACGCTCTAAGGACGACGATAAAGGGTTAGGTTCTAGCCGACTTCATGATGGAAGTTTTTTGAGAAGTCAAATGATCCATAGTTTGAAATATTAATTCATGAACAACTATTGGAATCGTATTTGATAGATGTTTATTATCTCCTGTGATGACATATTATGAATGTATGTTTAGTTTATTGTCTCCTACGATTACTTGTGACAAATATATGATTCGTTCTAAGATTTTCTTTTTCCATTTATCATGTGAAATATAGTAGTTAGTTCACCATAGGGAGGTATAAGTTCGGACGATAGGTTAAATAGTTGGATAGTTTATGTTGATGGCTCTATAGTAAAAATGGGGTTAGAGCTAGGAGTTCTCTTAATTGATCCTGATAAAAACAAGTGGCAATACTGACTTTGTTTTGGTTCCAAACATCTAATAATGTTATGGAGTATGAGGTCCTAATATCAGGATTACAATTAGCCTAAAAACTTGGGGAAAATGAGCTAATCGTACATATAGATTCACAGCTAGTAGCAAAATAGATGAATGACGAGTATGAAGTGAAGGAACCAATCTTGAAAAAATACCATTCTATAGTAGCTCAGCTACTTCCAAGGTACGATAAAGTGCAAATCAAGCAGCTATCTAGAAATGATAATACTTGGGTATATATTTTATCAAAGTTGGCATCATCTGTTGTTGTTGAGCAAAAAGAAAAAAAATCTTGCTAGAATATAGAGACGTCCCAAGCTATGACATGCCAAAAATTTTTAATTTTGGCCAAGAAGAAACATGTATGACCCCTATTATCCAAACATTGCAAAGCGAAGAAAACTACCTTGACAAGAAAGAGCTCGCCAAGTTACAACGTAAGGCCGTGAGGTACGACGCTATTACTTATATCTCAAATGCCTATTAATTAGTAAATTATTCCATCTTTGGTTTATTAAAGCAATTTTTTTATTATATAGCTATTAGGTGTACCCTTTTAGAGGGCGTACTCTATAGAAAGGGGTATTCCCATCCATTGATGCGTGTTTAACACCCTAAAAAGCTGAACATGTGATGAGAGGGATTAATGAAGGAATTTGTGATGACCACTTGGGTAATAGACTCCTTACACAAAAAGTTTCTAAACAAAGATACTATTGGCCAACTATGCAAAAGAATGCATACCACATGGTTTGCACTTATGATTTGGAACACCTCTTACCCGTATTCGACGCCGGGATAGGGTACGAGGCATTATCGGACTTATTCACAAGCAAACATTCAAAATCGAGACATGAATTTCCACTCAAATTTAAAACTTTTTAAAAACATTCATACCATCCCTAAAACGAGCCTACAAGACTCAAACATGCATCGAAAGTGGTTCGGGACTAAACTGAGAACTTTGGAAACTTTTGAAAAACTTAGAAAATTTTTCATTTAAAGGGGTCACATGCCCGTGTGCGTTTGGGACACGCTCGTGTGACCCTAAGACACGCCCGTGATTCAGCCCAAGTTCAAATTAGGCAGCTTTATGTTTATGACATCATCATCAAATTAAGGTCATACGGCCAAGTCACACGCATGTGTGCTTAGGCTGTGTGATCGATTAAATTTTCTTAATTTTTCATAAAATAGGTGCAGACTTCACACGACCAAGGCACACGCACGTGTTCGAGGCCGTGCCATCCACATGGCTGAGACACAAGCCCATGTGCTCATTACTGAGCATTCTGTTTTGCAACAATTAAGGTGCAGGGGACACAAGACCGAAACACATGCCCGTGGAGCAGACCGTCTGTCGCACAAGGCCTAGACACACACCCGTGTGTCTACCCGTGTGGACAAATATAAGGCTATTTACCAAGCCTTTTTGCCACCCTTCCATACACCAACCTACACAACAAAAAATAGCACCAATCCAAGCATATACTTTCAACCCAATCAGCCATACACAAGGTATCCACATATCATTTACATGTTATCATTTATCACATACAAACATCACATACTTAACATCTCAAACCATGCAATTTCCCACAGTCATGAAAACATCATCATATGTATATATGTACTTAACCAATATTAGCCAATATCAAATGGCCATTAACAAAATGAATTATCAACTATTGAAGCCATCACTTATGGCCAAATCAATTATGACACATAACAAAAGTCCAAATCCCTATACATGCCATAACTCAAAATATTGAAATCATAAGTACCCAAAATGATAATTTGATTGTGTGAATGAATCTCCTACCGTCTTCAATCCCCGAGCTGGCTTGGTGACACTATAGGAAAAGAGAAAGAGAAAGAGAGTAAGCTTTAAAGCTTAGTAAGTTCCTATGCAAATAATAAGCATCATACACACTTTAACGTATATTTAACCATAAAGTAATTTAACATAAATGTCACTGTGAATTCATAATCAAGCTTAGCATAGATGTTATTAAAATCTTAACATCATAACTTACTCAATCGAACCAATCTGAGGTTTCATCACATATCGAGCTCATTAAGCATGAGTTTCATGTACATACATGTACCAACGTGCAACTTACCATTATCTTTCACATCATACCATAGTCTTTCACAACTTAAAATTTTCTGTTAAGTTTCCCGTTGAATCACTTGGAATACTAAAGGATACTCGGGAAATCTCACACACATAGTACCATACCAATGCCATATCCCAGATATGGTCTTACATGGGATCTCATATCGATGCCAATAGCCCAGCTATGGTCTTACACGAAATCTCATATCGATGCCATATCCCATATATGGTCTTACACATAATCTCAACTAACCCTAATGTCTTGACATTTGTATCCTAACAATTCCTAAGGTTCAACCGGGATATTTTTCTCGCTTGTCGAACTTTGTCGAATTCATTCAAAGAGTAAATCACAATTCATACAATAATAACACAATTAAAGCATAAATAATAATGCATTATTTATATACGAACTTACCTCGGTACAAAAATAGTAGAAATGAACCTAATCATCAATAACCTTGTTTTTCCCCCGATCAAGGTCCGAACCTCGTCTTTCTTGATCTATAATAGCAAATTTAACTTATTTCTTATCCACATTACTCAATTCTATCCAAAATCCTATTATAGAAAAATTACACTTTTGCTCCTAAACTTTGACATATTTACATTTTTGTCCCTATCTCGTAAAATGAAATGTATCAATTTTCCTTGAATCCCAAGCTTAGCTGAACCTAAATCATGCTCATAACAGCCCACAGTTTTCATCAAATCAGATTTTTCTTCCCATTTTACAACTTTTTACAAATAAGTCCTTTTTATACATTTTCACTAAAAATCACTTATTAAAAGTTGTTTATCACACCTTAAACAATCAATATCTTCAATCAAACATCAAAATACTTGCATGTCACACATGGGTAAATTTGTAAGCATGAACCCTACTTCAAAATAATGGTAGAAATAAGTAAATCGAATCACGAGGACTTCAAAAATGTAAAGAGCATTAAAAATGGGGCTAGGATGCACTTACTATCAAGCTTGAAAAGTGGCAAAACCCTAGCTATGGAGCCCTTATGAAATTCGCCAAGGTAGAAGAAAGATGAGCAAATTTTGGCTTTATTTTCCCTTTTTATTCTTTTATTAACCAAATGACCAAAATGCCCTTTTTGCCAAACTTTAAAATTTTATCTCACCATGTCCATTTTTGTCCACTATCTTAAGAAATGGTCTAATTATCATATAAGGACCTCTAACTTAAAATCCCATAGCAATTAGACACCTCTATCATGTAGAACTCAACTTTTGCACTTTTTATATTGTAGTTATTTTGACTAAATTGAGTGCCCAAATCGAACGAAATTTTCGCAAAATCATTTTGTGAAATTGTAGACCATAAAAATATAATAAAAATGAACTTTGTTGTGTCAGATTTGTGGTCTTGAAACACTGTTCCGACTAGGCCCAAATTCGGGCTGTTACAACTCTCGCCCCTTTAGGGATTTTCATCCTTGAAAATCTTACCAGAGAATATGTTTAGGTACTGTTTTCGCATAGCTTCCTTAGGTTCCCATGTAGCCTCTTCGACTCCGTGTCGTTGCCATAAAACTTTCACTAGGGCTATACTCTTATTTCTTAACTGTTTAACTTCTCAGGCCAAAATCTTGATCAGTTCTTCACCTAAGTCATATCAGGTCGAATCTCAACCTCTGTCGGAGAAATCACATGTGAAGGGTCTGATCGATAACGTCGCAACATAGACACATGAAACATATTATGGGTTCTTTCCAACTTTGTCTGTAAAGCTAACCGATATGCCACTGGCCCTATTCTTTCAATAACTTCATACGGCCCAATGAAACATGGACTAAACTTGCCTTTACGGCCAAATCTTAGAATCTTCTTCCACAAAGATACTTTCAAAAAGACTTTGTCATCGACCTGAAATTTGATCTCTTTTCTTTTCAAGTCTGCATACAACTTTTATCGATCAGAAGCGGCTTTCAAGCAATCTCAGATTACCTTTACTTTTTCTTTAGTTTCCTTAACCAAGTCAACCCCGTGAATCTGTTTATCGTTAAGCTCGATCCAATACAAACGTGTTCGGCACTTACAGCTATACAATGCCTGATAAGGTGCCATTTTTATACTCGACTGATGGCTATTGTTATAGGCAAATTCAACTAATGGTAGATATTTTTCCCAATTACCTTCAAATTCTAGAAAATAGCATCGAAGCATATCTTCAAGTATCTGAATTACCCTTTTGGATTGACCGTCGGTCTGTGGATGAAATGCAGTACTAAAATTCAATTTCGTACCCAAAGCCTTTTATAGCTTCTTCCAAAATCTCAAAGTGAACCTCGGATCTCTATCCAAAATAATCGAAGTAGGCACCCCGTGCAATCTTACAATCTCAGAAATGTACAACTCAGCTAGCTTATCAAGTGAATAATCGGTACGTATCGAAATAAAATGAGCCGATTTCGTCAATCTATCAACAACGACCCAAATGACCTCTTTCTTTTTCAGAGTCAGAGGTAATCCAGTTACGACGTAATTCTGTCCCATTTCCATTCGGATACCATCACTGGCTGAAGTAAACCTGAAGATACTTGGTGTTCGGCTTTTACTTGTTGAAAAATCAAACATTTCAACAGAAACTCAGAGATATCTCTTTTCATACTAGACCACCAATACAATTTCTTCAAATCATTATACATTTTCGTACTACCCGGATGCACAGATAAACAACCATTATGCGCCTCATGAAGAATTTTCTGAATAAGTTCATCATTTTTCGGTACAAAAACTCTACCCCGGAACATCAAACAATCATCGTACCCGACATGAAAATTTGAATCACTAACCGATTCACAATGAGCTCTCTTGGCTTGTAAATCATGGTAACATTTCTAAGCTTCACAAATTTGCTGAAGGAATAACGGTCTAGCTCTCAACTCAGCTATAATCGAATTATTATCGAACAATGTTAACCTCGTGTTCATTGCTCTCAAGGTAAACAAAGATTTCCTACTCAGGGCATCTGCAACTACATTCGCCTTACCCGGGTGATAATCAATCACCAACTCATAATCTTTCTGTAACTCAAGCCATCTTCGTTGCCGCAAATTTAAATCTTTTTGAGTCATCAAATACTTCAAACTCTTGTGATCAGTAAAAACATGGCTTTTCTCACCGTACAAATGATGTCTCCAAATTTTTAGAGCAAACACAATAGCGGCTAATTCCAAATCATGCATCGGGCAATTTTTCTCATGTGGCTTCAATTGTCTCGAGGCATAGGCTATCACTTTGCCTTCTTGCATCAACACACATTCCAATCCATTTAGTGACGCGTCGCTATAAATCACAAACTCCTTTCCCGATTCAGGTTGCACTAAAACCGGTGCCTCAGTCAATATAGCTTTCAACTTCTCAAAACTTTGCTGACATTTTTCAGACCATACAAATTTGACATCTTTTTGCAACAGCTTGGTCATAGGGGTAGCAATCATCGAAAACCCTTTGAAAAACCGGCGGTGGTAACCGGCTAAGCCCAAAAAGCTTCTAACTTTAAATGCATTCCTTGGCGGTTTCCAATCAACAATTGTCGAAATTTTAGTTGAATCAACCCGAATACCATCACCTGAGACAATATGTCCTAAAAATCCTACTTCTCGGAGCCAAAACTCACTTTTACTGAACTTAATATACAACTTCTTATCTCTCAAAGTCTGCAAAATAGTTCTCAAGTGTTTGGCATGTTTGGACTCATTACGAGAATAAATCAGTATGTCATCAATAAAAACAACTACAAACTTGTCCAAATACGGTCTAAAGATTCCATTCATTAGGTCCATAAAAAGTGCAGGAGCATTCGTTAGTCCAAAAGGCATGACAAGGAATTCATAGTGTCCATAACTTGTTCTAAAAACGATTTTCGGCACATCCGACTCTTTTACTCTTAACTGATAGTAACCAGATCTCAAATCTATCTTCGAGAACACTGTCGCTCCTTTTACTTGGTCATATATCATCAATCCTCGGCAAAGTATACTTGTTATTAATGGTTACCTTATTGAGCTGTCGGTAATCTATACAAAGTCTCATAGTCCCATCTTTCTTCTTTACGAACAACACTAGAGCACCCTAGGGAGAATAACTTAGTCTCGCAAAACCCTTATCTGTTAATTCTTGCAACTGAGTCTTTAACTCTTTCAATTCGGTCGGAGCCATTCTATATGGAGCAATAGATATCGACGAGATCCCTGGTACTAAGTCAATACCAAACTCAATTTCTCTCACTAGAGGTAACCTAGATAACTCTTCCGAGAACACCTTCGGATATTCACAAACTATCGGCACCGATTCAACTTTCAATTCAGATTCTTGTGTATTCAACACATAAGCAAGGTAAGCTTCACAGCCTTTTCTTACATATCTTTGGGCAATCATCGAAGAAATCATAACAGGTAACTCACCCAACTCATCTGAATCAATCCGAAGAATTTCATCATTTTGACATTTCAGTTCAATAATCTTTCTTTTACAGTTCACTACGGCATCATGCAATGTTAACCAATCCATACCCAAAATAACATCGAATTTATCAAATGGCAACAACATTAAATCAGCCAGAAAAGAGTGACCTCGAATCATCAAGGGACAATTCTTGCAAACTCTATCAACTAAAACATGTTTGCCTAAAGGGTTTGACACTCTAATCACAAATTCAGTAAACTCAATAGGCAAGCTCTTACTAGCTACCAATTTCACACATACATAAGAATACGTCGATCCAGGATCGATCAATTCAACTACATTAGTATTATAGAGAGAAAAAGTACCAGTGATAACATTGGGAGATGTCGCTTCTTCGCGAGCATGGATGGTGTAACGACCCAAACCCGGCCCATTTACTCCGGCCGAATTTGGAATGTCACCGCGGAATACTTTCAAAAATATTCTTTCTTAATAGTAAAACCAATGAAAATTTTGTCGAGTTTGGTAAAACATTTTCGTGACTTGTAATATTCTAGGTGAAAATCGAAGTTTATTATAAAAATATCGGATTCGAGCTTTGCTCGGGGAAATCAAACTGTTTGCAATCAACCTTTCATATTAGGCATAATAATAACGATACTTAATAAATGGACTGAAACACTTTAGTGGGCCTTATTACAATACACATTTGGTCAAAATACTGAAAATATCAATATTTAAATAATCACATAAAACGTCCCTTTTCATAAAAGTCCATTTCCTCATGGCCACCTTTGTATCCTCTCCGACCCGGTCCAAGCTTTACGCGCCACCTGAAAGGTTTTAGAAAAATAGAGTGAGTCACCAAGACTCAGTGCATAGTTGATGCACATGTCCTCACATATGGGCTTGGCCCATATCCATACAATTCATATATATATATAACATACAATTATAAATATGCGATTATGAAAACACACTATTATAAAATGTGATTACAATATACAATTTCGAAGTCCAATCCACAAGTGATCCACATATCATTCTTTTGCACATTATTTCATAAGGTCGTGGCTAAGCCACCGATCACATAGTGATCCACATATCACTCGGTTCACTGATCATCAGTCGCGAATGTAACACGAGGCTCGCATTAGTCCACTCACATAGTGTACACCTTTTCTCTAATAGTCACATCACAAGTCTCATGTGTACGTATATGTACCATAACAACATTTCGTACGAAACAATATGTGTATTTTATCTATCATGGTCACATGTTATTCAGAACAATATACATTACATGTCATCACTTTATTTACATTCATCAAAAATCACTTTTTCTCGCAAATCACTGACAGGTTTATATCGTAATCACTAACTTGATTTTTCGATCACTTACCTTAGTATCCATACTGTTTACTTTATTTTGGCTAACATGCATAACATATTCGTTTACATAAAACAACACATACACACATATAATGAATAACAACAAGAGTACAGTGCGATAACTACGCACCTGACTTTAGCGAGATTCTGATTTATCGAATCTAACAGCAACTAAAATCTCGAAGGCTTCTGTTACTTTTATCGATTTGTCCCTAGATCACATAACCGAAATCGATCACCCTTAGTACCAATATCATGGCCTTAGGCCAAATTCTACAACCACTTACCTAGCTTATTTCCAAGTCTCACATTGTTTGCTTGCTCTTGTAGATACTAAATCCTTTGAATAGCCGAAACCTGTAAGCTCTTTTAAAAGCTCCTTATCACTAGCACAATAAAAATACATCAATATAGCCTTTAGCATGTTCGGCTATTCTTTGAATCAAAATCTTGCCTTGATTTCGGCATGAAAAAGGAAAAAGGAGAAGAAACCAACTACTAAATAGGGGTACTTACCAGCTTTTGTTTAGAGAGACTAAGAGGAAGTAGTCGAAGGCACCTTCTTCAATGAGGATTCGGCAATAGTGCCTATCATGTTCGGCTAGCAACAATGAAAGGAGCCCATGCAAACACATATGCTAGACGAGAGCTTCCTAGTTCCTTCAAAACCGAACTTAACTCCCCTAAGTCTCTATTTTGGCCGTGAATAGCTTGAGAAAAGAAGGAAACAAAATTAAAAGTTTTGGTATCTTCTTGCTATCAGAAAACCAAATAGATAGTCCCTAGAAAGATGCTTTGCTCGGCCATGCTCAAGAAGAAGAATAGCTTAAAGACTTCTACAATCGGCTAAGCTTTCAAAAGCAAAGAAGGAAACCACCATCTGCATGCATTTCAGCCATGCACTAAGCAAAGAAAACAAAGAATTTTGGCTATCCTTTCTCAAACACAAGGCCGGCCAAAGCATCCCCTAAGCATGCTCCCTCTTTTGCTAATTTCCACATCACTTTCCACAATTTCCAAGTTTAATCCTTCCTTCTCTTTCCTATTTCTTTCGGCCAACTAACAAAGAATGGAAAACAAATTCCAAGCATGGAATTTGGCCATGCTTTTTGCATCACAAGACCAAGGCCGGCCATTCATTTGCAAAACCAATGCCGCATGCTCTCCTTTTGTTAAGTTAATATTGTTTATTTACCATATATAATAAAAAATAAAACTAAATGATACCCACTACATCATTTCCATAATATACTAGTAAAATAAAACCCATTACCTTAGCCATCCTTTAATAAAAATAACAATAAAATGTTAAATTCTCATGCTCCCAAAACCAAGGCTGCACGTTTTTCCTTCCCCAAAGCAAAAACCCTTTCTTACATACTAAAATAATAATAAAATGTAATGGTTTAACCCCATGCTTACAATTAAATACAACTCCCCATAATAGTAAAAAGAAATAAAAATATTCAGCACCCCTTGACCTTGTTCACGCGTGCATGGGCCATGCAGGCCCTTCCCACGTTGGCGTGAAAAAAAAAAGAAACCAAATGCTGCTCCTGGGCTTCGAACCCCAGTCCTGAAACAGCCCTCTCCACGCCTCAGCCACTCGGCCAACTTTGACTTTCATGACATTATTGCGGCACACTTCCTTTTAAGCCTTACTCTCGCAGGTTCCGCAAGCTTTAACGCTAAGAGCAAAAATAGAATTCTTCAAGTGTGAACTCCAGGACTCGAACGCTAGTCCCTTTGACGCAGCTCTCAAGCCAAGTCCTTAACCACTCGGCCAGTTTAAATTTCATGACATAATGCATTGCGAATTTCTTTTAAACCCTTTTTCCATTAGCTTCCCTTTATTCAAAAATAAAAACTCACCCCGCGCTTCCAGCGCGTCTCGAACGCAGGTTCTCGCGAAGATACCCTGGCTGCAAACATCCTAACCACTCAGCCAATGTTCATTTTATGCTAATGGACGCGTTAAAAAAATTCTTTTAAATCCTTCTTTAAAGCAATACCATTTTCTAAAAAAAACAAAACTCTTATGCCGCGCCTTCGACTCGAACTCCAGACGTTATGGAGTTATATCCAAGCCCCAAAGTGGCGCATAGAAGCCACTCGGCCAGGGCATTTTATATGCTTCAATTTTACAAAATTTTTACTTAAGGCCTCCTCAACCAAATTTCCATTTTTAACCCCAAATTTTCAAAATTTCCAAAATGCTCCCATTTTTATCCTCAGGCTTTAGGAACTCTAATAACTCATCAAAACACTCCCGAGGCCCACTAACACTTGGGTTATTTTCCAAACTCACATCCCAATTTCGGGATATTACAATTCTACCCCCCTTAAAAATAATTTCGTCCTCGAAATTACTTATGAACGATCATCCGTACATTTCAATTTACTATATATCGATCACATATACTCAAATGTACACATATGCAAACACATTTCAAACTTTTTCACATTTAGCATTTTCACATATGGCCACTTCTCCATAAGCACATTCAAGCTTAAATTCCATTACGGATGCCATACACGTCAATGGTAAGATCAATTGCACATATGAAAAGTCTTACCGAAGTTTTAACTATATCACATCTCACTTAATTCAAATGGGAAAATACTAACTCACCTTATTTCTTGCAAATACAAAGAGTTGCACTTATCCGAGCATTTAGCTTATGGTAACAAACATGTTTCATCTTGTAAGTGATTCATGAATTCTCTATTATAACACATCATCGGCATTAAGCCGGTTAGGCATCGAAGCCTGAAATACACACCGGCACAAGGCCTGCTAGGCATCAAAGCCTGAAATATACACCGGCACAAAGCCTGCTAGGCATCAAAGCCTGAAATATAGTCCGGCACAAAGCCTGCTAGGCATCAAAGCCTGAAATATACACCGGCACAAAGCCTGCTAGGCATCAAAGCCTGAAATATACACCGGCACAAAGCCTGCTAGGCATCAAAGCCTGAAATATATACCGGCACAAAGCCTAAAATATAATATTATCATCATCTGAATCACATTACAAGCTGACCAAAATTTTAAACCATATGATTCACATCACTTGTATTTATCACCTCAATTAAATTTCATGATAGATAGTCAATCCACATATCACTTGTACTTATCATTTCAGTAACATTTCATGATAGAAGGTCTATCCACAGTCGGCTTTCACTAAATTTATAACCAGGGTTCCATAATTCCACATGTGCACAAGGTTATAACTAACCTTAGCAAATATTCAATTGCTTATAGACTTACACTTTAAAACATTTTCAATTTCTGGTTCCAATACTCGCCGACACGATATTTTTCCACACTGAGCACATGGACTGTCCCGATTTCCCATAGCTGACTTAATCACATGAGCAAAACTTTCAACCTTTGGTCTTTTCCGAAGATCCTTAGATAATTTTAATCAATTCAAAATTTCTCTTATCCTGGTTCATATCCTTATCTCAGTTTATCTCATCGAGTTCTTAATTTCTTCAGCTATCTTAACTTTTTCGACTAACACAGCAAATTCTCGTTCCTGTTGAGGAACTATCAACAGCCTCAGGCCGTCCTTTAACCCGTCTTTAAACCGGACGTATCATTCATGTTTCGTAGCCACTACTCCTTGAGCATATTGGCTTAACCTTAGGAATTCAGTCTCGTATTTCGCCATAGACTCGTTCTATTGAACCAGTCCCAAAAACACATTTCCTCGGATCATCTATGTAATAAGTTACTGACATACTTCTTTTGGTATGCCGTCTTGACACGCTCCCGATTGAAGTCCTCAGCTGTGACACTATCTCGAACCATGAGCCACTATTGATATGTCTCGTCGCAAAGTAGCGTCACCATTTCTTTCACTTTTTCCCTCAGGGCTCAAAATAAGCTCATCCATAACTCACTTGGTTGTTTCCAACCAATATTCAATCACACTGGGTGCCACGCCTGATATATCACAAAACAAATCCGTTCCATTGGCTCAAAGTCGCTCGGAAACGAATTTTCGAGCTCTCATATTTCTCCCTCTCCAACCACCATCTCTAAACTTGCAGCACTGTCCGTGATACAGCATTATCCCTTGTTTGATCATGCTACTCATTATCAAAGGCTGGTGGTGGAGGTGATACCTCATATCAAACTCTTAACCCAATCTAACGGGTTCCGATATGGCCATTTTACCTCGACCACGTCATCTAGAACTCATCTCTTATCGCACAATCTGACTTAGAAGTTTTATGCATTACAAATTTGTTCCACTAATTATCCACGAAAAATTTTATGGAATAAAGTATTTAGAAGTAGTTCTTTCGATCAAACATAGGTTTAATTCAAGTTCGCTACTTCTTATTCGGAGAGTCACATACACGTTCATAAACAGGGACACATTCATTCACTACACTTCTAGGGTCATTTCAGTCCTTAAGTCTTATGCACTTGTTTTCGAATAGATTAATCTTAGGGTTCGATAGCCCAAATTTTCTAATCTACAAGCCCAATTATGCCCACACAGTTCACATATTCAATATACCTCAGTAGTCAGAGGTACTTACCAGGTGGACTTCAGGTCGGAGGTACAGGTGCCATGCCAGAACAAGTTCAAAACAGGAGTTCACATTTTGAAAGCCCACTTTCGAAAACTGTTTTCGGGCCCAAAACCTCGAAGCCGAGTTTTGAACCATGCTCTGATACCAAAATGTAACAACCCAAACCCGACCCATTTACTCCGGCCGAATTTGGAATGTCACCGAGGAATACTTTCAAAAATATTCTTTCTTAATAGTAAAACCAATGAAAATTTTGTCGAGTTTGGTAAAACATTTTCGTGACTTGTAATATTCTAGGTGAAAATCGAAGTTTATTATAAAAATATCGGATTCGAGCTTTGCTCAGGGAAATCAAACTGTTTGCAATCAACCTTTCATATTAGGCATAATAATAACGATACTTAATAAATGGACTGAAACACTTTAGTGGGCCTTATTACAATACACATTTGGTCAAAATACTGAAAATATCAATATTTAAATAATCACATAAAATGTCCCTTTTCATAAAAGTCCATTTCCTCATGGCCACCTTTGTATCCTCTCCGACCCGGTCCAAGCTTTACGCGCCACCTGAAAGGTTTTAGAAAAATAGAGTGAGTCACCAAGACTCAGTGCATAGTTGATGCACATGTCCTCACATATGGGCTTGGCCCATATCCATACAATTCATATATATATATAACATACAATTATAAATATGCGATTATGAAAACACACTATTATAAAATGTGATTACAATATACAATTTCGAAGTCCAATCCACAAGTGATCCACATTTCATTCTTTTGCACATTATTTCATAAGGTCGTGGCTAAGCCACCGATCACATAGTGATCCACATATCACTCGGTTCACTGATCATCAGTCGCGAATGTAACACGAGGCTCGCATTAGTCCACTCACATAGTGTACACCTTTTCTCCAATAGTCACATCACAAGTCTCATGTGTACGTATATGTACCATAACAGCATTTCGTACGAAACAATATGTGTATTTTATCTATCATGGTCACATGTTATTCAGAACAATATACATTACATGTCATCACTTTATTTACATTCATCAAAAATCACTTTTTCTCGCAAATCACTGACAGGTTTATATCGTAATCACTAACTTGATTTTTCAATCACTTACCTTAGTATCCATACTGTTTACTTTATTTTGGCTAACATGCATAACATATTCGTTTACATAAAACAACACATACACACATATAATGAATAACAACAAGAGTACAGTGCGATAACTACGCACCTGACTTTAGCGAGATTCTGATTTATCGAATCTAACAGCAACTAAAATCTCGAAGGCTTCTGTTACTTTTATCGATTTGTCCCTAGATCACATAACCGAAATCGATCACCCTTAGTACCAATATCATGGCCTTAGGCCAAATTCTACAACCACTTACCTAGCTTATTTCCAAGTCTCACATTGTTTGCTTGCTCTTGTAGATACTAAATCCTTTGAATAGCCGAAACCTGTAAGCTCTTTTAAAAGCTCCTTATCACTAGCACAATAAAAATACATCAATATAGCCTTTAGCATGTTCGGCTATTCTTTGAATCAAAATCTTGCCTTGATTTCGGCATGAAAAAGGAAAAAGGAGAAGAAACCAACTACTAAATAGGGGTACTTACCAGCTTTTGTTTAGAGAGACTAAGAGGAAGTAGTCGAAGGCACCTTCTTCAATGAGGATTCGGCAATAGTGCCTATCATGTTCGGCTAGCAATAATGAAAGGAGCCCATGCAAACACATAAGCTAGACGAGAGCTTCCTAGTTCCTTCAAAACCGAACTTAACTCCCCTAAGTCTCTATTTTGGCCGTGAATAGCTTGAGAAAAGAAGGAAACAAAATTAAAAGTTTTGGTATCTTCTTGCTATCAGAAAACCAAATAGATAGTCCCTAGAAAGATGCTTTACTCGGCCATGCTCAAGAAGAAGAATAGCTTAAAGACTTCTACAATCGGCTAAGCTTTCAAAAGCAAAGAAGGAAACCACCATTTGCATGCATTTCAGCCATGCACTAAGCAAAGAAAACAAAGAAATTTGGCTATCCTTTCTCAAACACAAGGCCGGCCAAAGCATCCCCTAAGCATGCTCCCTCTTTTGCTAATTTCCACATCACTTTCCACAATTTCCAAGTTTAATCCTTCCTTCTCTTTCCTATTTCTTTCGGCCAACTAACAAAGAATGGAAAACAAATTCCAAGCATGGAATTTGGCCATGCTTTTTGCATCACAAGACCAAGGCCGGCCATTCATTTGCAAAACCAATGCCGCATGCTCTCCTTTTGTTAAGTTAATATTGTTTATTTACCATATATAATAAAAAATAAAACTAAATGATACCCACTACATCATTTCCATAATATACTAGTAAAATAAAACCCATTACCTTAGCCATCCTTTAATAAAAATAACAATAAAATGTTAAATTCTCATGCTCCCAAAACCAAGGCTGCACGTTTTTCCTTCCCCAAAGCAAAAACCCTTTCTTACATACTAAAATAATAATAAAATGTAATAGTTTAACCCCATGCTTACAATTAAATACAACTCCCCATAATAGTAAAAAGAAATAAAAATATTCAGCACCCCTTGACCTTGTTCACGCGTGCATGGGCCATGCAGGCCCTTCCCACGTTGGCGTGAAAAGAAAAGAAACCAAATGCTGCTCCTGGGCTTCGAACCTCAGTCCTGAAACAGCCCTCTCCACGCCTCAGCCACTCGGCCAACTTTGACTTTCATGACATTATTGCGGCACACTTCCTTTTAAGCCTTACTCTCGCAGGTTCCGCAAGCTTTAATGCTAAGAGCAAAAATAGAATTCTTCAAGTGTGAACTCCAGGACTCGAACGCTAGTCCCTTTGACGCAGCTCTCAAGCCAAGTCCTTAACCACTCGGCCAGTTTAAATTTCATGACATAATGCATTGCGAATTTCTTTTAAACCCTTTTTCCATTAGCTTCCCTTTATTCAAAAATAAAAACTCACCCCGCGCTTCCAGCGCGTCTCGAACGCAGGTTCTCGCGAAGATACCCTGGCTGCAAACGTCCTAACCAGTCAGCCAATGTTCATTTTATGCTAATGGACGCGTTAAAAAAATTCTTTTAAATCCTTCTTTAAAGCAATACCATTTTCTAAAAAAAACAAAACTCTTATGCCGCGCCTTCGACTCGAACTCCAGACGTTATGGAGTTATATCCAAGCCCCAAAGTGGCGCATAGAAGCCACTCGGCCAGGGCATTTTATATGCCTCAATTTTACAAAATTTTTACTTAAGGCCTCCTCAACCAAATTTTCATTTTTAACCCCAAATTTTCAAAATTTCCAAAATGCTCCCATTTTTATCCTCGGGCTTTAGGAACTCTAATAACTCATCAAAACACTCCCGAGGCCCATTAACACTTGGGTTATTTTCCAAACTCACATCCCAATTTCGGGATATTATAGATGGCATAAGCTCTAGCAAGTGCTCGAGCTTCGGATCTCACAGTTGTATCCTTCGTCACACCTTTACTACTAGCTCTATTTCTGGTATTTCTCGGTGGCCTACCTCTATTAGCAGTATTACTCGGCCTCACACTCTAAAATTTTTCCTTCTTAGCCATTTCAAGACAATCTCGGATAAAGTGCTCTTGAGAGCCACACTTGAAACAAGCCCGGTCATTCATCCTACACTCACCGAGATGTCTTCTTCCACATTGTTGACATTCAGGTCTGTTAGACTTTACATTACCCACACTTGCCATCGAAGTAGCTTGAGATTTAAAACTCGAATGTTGTTTCTCACGATCTCTACGTGAATACCCCTCTGAAACATTCGAATGGGAATACATCTCTTTCAATTTCTTAAATTGAGATGAAATGACTTACTCATCAATCTTTTCCTCGAGTCTCTAGCTTCAAGATCAGCTTTCCTCTTCTCTTTGTTCAATTTTTCGGCCTTACAAGCTCGTTCAACCAATACCACAAACTCTTTCAGCTTTAAAATCCCAACTAACACACGAATATCTTCATTCAATCCATCCTCAAATATTTTACACATAATAGCCTCCGTAGAAACACACTCTCGAGCGTATTTGCCCAGTCTAACAAATTCTTGCTCATATTCAGTCACTGTCATACGACCCTGTTTCAGCTTAAGAAATTCTTTATTTTTTGGTCGATGAACCGTTGGCTAATATATTTCTTTCGGAACTCCTCTTGAAACAAGTCCCAGGTGACCTTTTCTCTCAGAACTATAGATTCAAGTGTATTCCACCAATCGTATGCAGAATCTCTCAGAAGTGAGATAACACACTTTAAACACTTATCTGGTGTGCAGGACAACTCATCAAATACCATGATGGAGTTTTCGAGCCAAAACTCGGCTCTCTCGAGATCATCATCCACATTAGCTCTAAAGTCTTCAACGCTATGCTTTCGGATCTTATCAACCGGGGGCTTATTCATTCTTACAAAGTCCATACCTTGTGGGGCTATGGGAATTGGTCGAGGAATGTGTAAGGGTGGAGGAGGTTTGGCATTCGGATTTGTTCGAACAAATTCCGTATACCACTCATTCATCATATGGAGAAAGGCTTCCCTTCCTCATTCTCCTTGACTAACCGTAGGAGGTCTACTATCTGACAGTGCTACCCCTTGAGTGGGAGTCGGTGCATTACTTTCGACTTCATCAGACGCAGCTCGATTGGGATCCATTACTACATGAAAACACAATTTAAAATGTCAAGAGTCATCATACTATCACAGTTCATTTATGGCATGTATAGCTAAAGTCTTACTCACGCTACGTCAGTTTGAGAAGTGACAAAATCATAGCTCTAATACCACTAAATGTAACACCCTTTACCCTTACTCAATGCCGGAATAGGGTACGAGGCATTACCGAACTTATTCACAAGAATATATTCAAAACTGAGACATGAATTTCCACTCAAATTTAAAACTTTTCAAAAACATTAATATCATCCCTAAACCGAGCCTACGAGGCTCAAAACATGCATCAAAAGTGGTTCGGGAATAAACCGAGTTGGAAACTTTTGGAAAACATAGAAAATTTTTCATGTAAAAGGGGTCACACGCTAGTGTGGGTTCGAGACTCGCCCGTGTGACACTAAAACACGCCCGTGCTTCAGTCGTGTTCAAGTTACGGAGCTTTCTGTTTATGACGTCATTGTAACACCCCAAATCCGGTCAAGACACTACGACCGTATCTGGTATGTTACGAGGAAAAAACGTATTTGAGAAGTTAGGTTTTCGTTTAAAAACTTGATGAAAAATTTTTGAAAAGTTTTGAACTTGTAGAAATCTTGGGCATGATTGTTGAAAACTTCATACATCATATTGAAAACTCAGAGATTTCGAAAACTTAATCAATTAAGAAGTTAAACAAGTTTATTTCATTTAGAAATTTAAGTTGTATCTTGATGTTACTCAAACATTTCGACTTAGTAGAAAATCGAGTTTACGTTTGAAAATCATTTGAGTTTCCTTAATACCAAATCATAGTGTGATACCCGATGGTATAGTTTAAAACACATTGTGTTATAGTTTTGAAATCGTTGTCTTTCCAAGTTTTAGCAAATTTTAACTCAATTAATTTGTTAAGGCCTATTAAAAATCTACTTAAAGCATAACATAACAAAACATGATTTTAAAGGCCATTTACAATCCAAAATAAACCCAAATAATAATAAATAAACTTAAGTACCAAATTTTATAAAGTCTGAGTAAATCTTTATTTAAGCATGGCATGTGCACCTCGAGTCCATCCTGGCTCCATGTCCGCATCTAAGTGTCACCTGAAATGTCAAAGGAGAGGGTGAGTCGCAAGACTCAGTGCGTAAATCCTGCTCCCGATAATACAGCATGCTAATACACATCATATCATAGCAATATAGTTAATGCACCCCGATCCTAACCATCCATATCACCTTTCTACCCCGTGTGGTACCAAACCACTGGTGGTGCCAAACCATTGGTGACCCAAAGTCACGATATCCATAAGTGTGGTGCCAAACCACTGGTGACCCAAAGTCACGAATAATCCAATGATGGGGCCAACCCATCGTGTGATACCAAATCACTAGCGACAATCCCGTATCTCTCATGTGGGGCCAACCCACGGTGGTGTCAAACCACAGGGACGAGTCGCAATGAGGTGCCAAACCTCTGGTGTCCCAAAGACACAAATGTGGTACCAAACCACTGGTGACCGCAGTCACAAATCCGATGATGGGGCCAACCCATCGTGTGATACCAAATCACTGGCGTCAATCCCGTATAATCAACTGTGGGGCCAACCCACCGTGGTACTAAGCCACTGGGACGAGACGCTGAGGTGCCAAACCTCTGGTGACCCAAAGTCACAAAATATCACTGTGGTACCAAACCACTGGAGGTGCCAAACCTCTGGTGTCCCAAAGACACAGTGTCCCAAAGACACGGATATCATATTCCCCCTCCTCTCATATCACCCACACATGTCATACTAATGCAAATGATATAAAGCATGCAATCATGCTAACATGCTTAAATGGCATCACATAATATTTACATCATTAAACATGATATCACATATATCACTACAGATTTCGTAATGAAACGGACTTACCCGTATCCGTGCTTATACCCCATCGGGTACCAAATCCATCAATCATATTGTTTCACTTTAATAAGTAATCAGGTTATTAATCATATTACTAAACAGAAGTGTGTTAGTTTACACACCTGGAATAACGCAGTCTTTAAAACCCAAAGAATCTATCTAAGTCCCCTTGATTATCCTGCTCCAATAATCGACCAAATAGGGATTAGGCATCTATACCATTCGGCCAAAGATCTTAAACGAAAGGGGTCAATAGTTGAACCTATACCTTATACTTGATTTGGTTTCCTACCAAATCCTGAACCAAGCAGTGATTCTCTGACAATCGGCCAACCCCTAACAAGCAAACAGTTAGTCCCCCGAGACTTGATTTAATGAAACTTAAAAGAGTAAACCAACCACCACTTACCAATACTTACCAACTGATCACCAACAGGTATCGACTTCAATTGACTGCTTCGGAATCCCGGTTGCCCTATAATGCGATCGGTTCCAACATAAGAGATAACACCCATCAACAGCTGCCATGTACGGCCCTTAACAAAACCCAAAATCGATAGAGTACAAGGGAGAAAAGGAAATGAATATTCGGCTAGCACTTACCTTATTCTAAACCCGATTGAACACTACACAAGAGAGGTCCACACCACTCCAATATTCGGCCAAGAGAGAACTACTAGGTGAGGGGTTGATATTCGGCCAAAGCTTCAAAAGAAAGAAAAGGGAAATCGGCTTTTAGGTGTTTAACACCCTTGAGTTCGGTTTTGAGTGAGAAAAGAGTGAAAGAAAATGTGAATAGGTAGAGTTTCGGCTAGAAGGTTTTAAGAAAGAAAAATGAGAGTTTGAGAAGACAAGATAATATGGTTTCGGCTTAATGGCAATGGAGAAAATGAGTGAAGAATTCGGTTTAGAGCCAAATGGGCACTTATGAAAAGATTTAAGAAAAATGAGAGGAAGAGAATGGCTAACTCGGCTTAACACAAAATGAACAAAAGAGAAGAAATGGAGAGGAGCATTCGGCCACACACACAAGATCAAAAGAAGCAAGACAACTTTCGGTAACCTTAGGGAGGTTTTGACTTTCGGTTTCAAAAGAAGAAATACGAGAAATACTCACTTGAGAATTCGGCTACAATTGCCAAAAAGAGAAGAACTTAGCTTACTAACCCTTGACCGAAAACAACCAAAATGCCAAAATGAAATTCGGCACACCCAAACCCCATACCAAACCGTCCACACTCCCCCCAAATCTCTCCAACATTCGGCCACATCACCCCCAATTACTCCAAGCCATACATTCCAATTAGTTGAACAAGTCTTCCTCCACCATTTACTCTCCACCCAACATTCAAACCTTTTGACTTGGTCTTCCCTCAACCACCTTGGCGTCAAAATGGAAGCCAAAATGAGAGCATCCTGCAGCTTGAACTCATGACCTCTCCCACCTGCAAGTGACGCCAATCCAAGCCCCAAGTGGCGCCTTGCTCTGCCACTTTGCTAGCTCACCTCTTGTGCTCAAAAACACCAAATAAAATCTTTAAACCCCAGCTCCTTCAGCTCCTCCCACATAAAGCCCAAAAACTGAAATTTTCCCACCTACTCAGGCATACCCCTAGCCTACAACTAAGTCCCGAAACCACACAAACAACAACATAGCAAGCCAATAACATGCAAACAATGCCACAACAAAATAGCCCCTAACCCGGGATATTATAGTTTTACCCCCCTTAAAATAATTTCGACCTCGAAATTACCTGATCAGAAGAGTTGCGGGTATTGCTGTCTCATCATATCCTCGGGTTCCCACGTAGCTTCTTCCACGCCATGATTCTGCCAAAGTACCTTAACCAAAGGCACAGACTTCCTACGCAGAACTTTCACATCCCGATCTAGAATCTGCACAGGTTCTTCTTCCATGGTCAAATCTGGATTTACCTCGATCTCTTCCACAGCTACAACATGCGATGGATCTGAACGATAACGCCGAAGCATCGAAACATGAAAAACATTGTGAATCTGACTTAGCTCTGCTGGCAACTCAAGTTGATACGCCACTGGTCCCACTCGCCTCAGAACCTTATACGGCCCAATAAACCTCGGACTTAGCTTGCCTTTCCTTCCGAACCTCAACACCTTCTTCCATGGCGAGACCTTCAGAAAAACCCGATCCCCCACAGCAAACTCTATATCTCTTCGCTTAAGATCGGCATAAGACTTCTGTCGGTCTGAAGCTTCCTTCAATCGAGCCTGAATCAACTTAACCTTGTCTTCGGTCTCAGCCACCAACTCTGGTCCCAACAACTGACGTTCACCTAACTCCGTCCAACACGTAGGTGAGCGACACTTCCTACCATACAATGCCTCATATGGTGCCATCTTGATGCTCGCTTGGTAACTGTTGTTGTAGGCGAACTCAGCTAATGGTAGAAACTCCTCCCAACTACCTCTGAAATCCAGAACACAACCTCTCAGCATATCCTCTAAGATCTGAATAACCCTTTCCGACTGCCCGTCAGACTGCGGGTGAAAAGCCGTGCTGAAATCCAAACGAGTACCCAAAGCCTGATGCAACGCTTTCCAGAACCTTGACGTAAATCTGGGATCCCTATCCGAAACAATCGAAACTGGCACACCGTGCAACCTCACTATCTCTGAAACATACAGCTTCGCTAACTTCTGAAGTGAGTAGTCAACCCTCACCGGAATAAAGTGAGCTGATTTAGTCAGTCGATCCACAATTACCCAAACTGAATCCTTCTTGCTTGGCGTAAGCGGTAATCCACTAACAAAATCCATGGTTATCCTTTCCCACTTCCATTGAGGAATTTTCACTGGCTGAAGCAACCCTGACGGCAACTGATGTTCAGCCTTAACCTGCTGACAAGTCAGACACTTCCTTACAAACTCTGTCACCTCCTTCTTCAGACCAGGCCACCAAAACTGCTCTCTGAGATCCCTATACATCTTACTACCTCCAGGATGCATAGCATAAGGACTGCTATGTGCGTCCTGAAGAATCTTCTGCCTCAGCTCAACATCCTTAGGCATACAAGCTTTACCTTGAAAACACAGCACCTCGTCACCAGACAAACTGTAACCTTCCAAACCACCATTCTGCACTTGCAACCTCTGCGCACTCAGAACCTTATCCTCTAACTGTTTCTCTCTAATCTGCTTAACCCAAGTAGGCTTAACCTGCAACTCTGCCAGAATACTCCCATCGTCGTACAAGCTCAAATGGGCAAACATCGCTCTTAAGTCCGAAACAACCTTACGGCTCAACGCGTCTGCCACCACGTTAGCCTTGCCCGGGTGATACTCAATCGAACAGTCGTAATCTTTAAGCAACTCCACCCATCTGCGCTGCCTCAAATTCAAATCCTTCTGAGTCAAGAGGTACTTCAAACTCTTATGATCTGTGTAGACTATCGATCTCTCTCCGTACAAGTAGTGCCTCCAAATCTTCAAAGCGAAGACTACAGCCGCTAGCTCCAAATCGTGCGTCGGATAGTTGACCTCATGTGGCCGCAGCTGCCGAGAAGCGTAAGCCACAACCTTACCTTCTTGCATCAGCACACAACCCAAACCCGTATGTGATGCATCGCAATACACTGTGAATTCCTTACCCGCCTCAGGTTGAATTAGAACCGGAGCCTCAGTCAAAATCTTTTTAAGCTTGTCGAAACTCTCCTGCTGTTTCTCAGTCCAAACAAACGGAACCTCTTTCCTCAACAACTTGGTCATTGGCGCTGCTATCAACGAGAAACCCTCTACAAACCTTCGGTAGTATCCGGCCAAACCCAGAAAACTCCGAATCTCAGCCACTGACTTCGGCGGCTTCCAATCCAAAACTGCCTCAATCTTCCGAGGATCTACTCTAATCCCCTCAGCTGACACTACATGACCCAAGAAAGTCACTTCTCTAAGCCAAAACTCGCACTTACTGAACTTAGCATAAAGCTGCTTTTCCCTCAAAATCTGTAGCACCACCCGTAAATGCGCATCATGCTCTTCTTCTGTCCTTGAATACACTAAGATGTCGTCTATGAAAACCACAACGAACTGATCCAGATACTGCTGAAACACCCTATTCATCATATCCATGAATGCTGCCGGTGCGTTAGTCAACCCAAACGGCATTACCAGAAATTCGTAGTGCCCATACCGAGTCCGAAACACTGTCTTATGAATATCAGCCTCTTTTACCTTCAACTGGTGATACCCAGACCTCAAGTCGATCTTCGAAAATACCGCTGCCCTCTTCAGCTGATCAAACAAGTCATCTATCCGTGGCAACGGATACTTGTTTTTAATCGTCAGCTTATTCAACTGGCGGTAGTCTATACACTTCCGCATCGTACCATCTTTCTTCTTTACAAAGAGTACCGGCGCACCCCACGGCGAAACACTTGGCCTGATAAAACCTCGGTCCAATAACTCCTGGATCTGAGCCTTAAGCTCCACCAATTCCTTTGGCGCCATCCTATATGGAGCAATAGACACTGGCCCAGTTCCGGGTAATAGATCTATCCCGAACTCTACTTCACGATTCGGCGGAAACCCCGGAAGCTCCTCTGGAAACACATCAACAAATTCCTTAACTGTTCGGACCTTCCCTATAGCAGACTCTTTAGCCTCCAAGGCATAAACATGAACCACATACGCTTCACAGCCCTTCCTGACCATCTTCTCAGCCTTCAGAGCATATACCACATTAGATAAGTAATCCCTCCTATTACCTATCATAGCCACTTCATTACCCTCAAACGTCTTAAGAACCATGCGCTTAGCCGCGCAATCCAACTTCGCCTGGTACTTGACCAACCAGTCCATCCCAAGAATCAGATCGAACTCCCCAAACGACAGTTCCATCAGATCAGCAGCAAACACTACCCCTTGGAGTTCTAGGGGTACATCTCTAAACAGCTTATCTACTACTACAGAGTGACCTAAAGGGCTAATTACAGTCATCTGCCTAGAAGATATCTCAGAGTCTAAGTCCATGGTCTCTACTATACTACTAGCCACGTAAGAATGCGTCGAACCCACATCAATCAAAGCAGTAAATGGAGAACCAAAGATCAAAAACGTACCGGTTATGACGTCCGGTACGTCGCCCTCCTCTCGGCGCCTCGCAGCATACACTAACCCAGGCTGTCTGGCCTCAGAACTACCTGCACCTCTGCCCGGTGCTCCACGGCCCCGACCAGAACCGTTACCTCCTCTGCCATTACCGTGACCTCTCTGCGGTGGCGGTCCATTATTCCTGAACTGAGTACGGCCCTGACTCTCAGACTGAATCCTAGCCAACTTACGCGGACAGTCTCTCACGCGATGATCCAGAGAACCACACTCAAAGCAACCTTTTCCACCGGTCCAGCAGCCTCCCCAATGATATTTCCCACACTGGTTACACTGCGGCGGTCCCTGCCTAGCAGCAACAACCCTACCAGCCTGATTCGGCCCATTCTGTCTAGCTCTTTTCTGAGGATTACCCGATGACCCAGAAGACCCAAAGCTCCTCTTATGCCTGTTCCTGTCCATGCCTTGCCTCACTGACTCCTTAACACCCTCGGCTACCTTAGCCTTCTCAACCAAGACGGCAAACTCACGCTCCTGCTGGGGAGCAATCAGCAGTCTCAACTCGTCTCTCAGAGCATCATCAAAACGAACATACCTCTCGTGCTCCGTAGCCACAATGCCCCTAGCATACCGACTCAACTTCAAAAACTCAGCCTCATACTCGGAAACAGACTTACTCCCCTGAACAAGCCTCAGAAATGCTTTTCGCTGCGCGTCGATGTAGCTAGCCCCAATGTACTTTTTCTGAAATGCAGCCCTGAAATATTCCCATGTCAGATCCTTTGCTACCACACTGTCCCGAACTGTGAGCCACCACTGGTATGACTCATCCCGAAGAAGCGATACTATGCCCTTCAGCTTCTCCTCAGCAGTCAAGTCCAGATCATCCATGATCCGCTCTGTTGCCTCCAGCCAATACTCAGCAGTGCTGGGAGCAACACTAGAAACACCTCGAAAGAATTCGGCCCCATTTGCTCGAAGTCGCTCAGGCACAGATTTCCTAACTCCTGCACCACCACCTACTCCAGCTACCCTTTCCAACACTCGCAGCGTCACCTGTGACACTGCGTCATCCCCAGTCTGATCTTGAAACTCACCACCTCCAGCTGGTGGCGGTACCGGCATCTCATTCTCCGACCCCTGACCAGATCCTACGGGTTTAGAAACCGTCATCCTACCATGACCTCGTCCACGACCACGTCCACCTCGAGCACTCATGACTAAACTTCCTACGTATCTGATTTAGGAGTTTTATGCATCAGTCTTTATTCCACTGTTTTAAAGCAAAGTCTTATGAAAATTTAAGAAGCTTTGTTTTCGCGAGTTCACAGAATCCTATCAGTTTCAGTTTCTAAAGTAATCCACTACTGCTAACCACACAGTCACAGTATATCAAATCACAAGCAATAGTAAGGGGTACTTACCTGGGCGAACTAGTGCCGGAGACTCGGTGCCACGCCTTTCATACCATAAAAACACTTAAGGTAGACTCTTAAAAACATTTTGGGCCTCAGGCCCACAGCCGAGCCTTTGAACTTAGCTCTGATACCACAATTGTAACACCCCAAATCTGATCAAGACACTACGACCGTATCTGGTATGTTACGAGGAAAAAACGTATTTGAGAAGTTAGGTTTTCGTTTAAAAACTTGATGAAAACTTTTTGAAAAGTTTTGAACTTGTAGAAATCTTGGGCATGATTGTTGAAAACTTCATACATCATATTGAAAACTCAGAGATTTCGAAAACTTAATCAATTAAGAAGTTAAACAAGTTTATTTCATTTAGAAATTTAAGTTGTATCTTGATGTTACTCAAACATTTCGACTTAGTAGAAAATCTAGTTTACGTTTGAAAATCATTTGAGTTTCCTTAATACCAAATCATAGTGTGATACCCGATGGTATAGTTTAAAACACATTGCGTTATAGTTTTGAAATCGTTGTCTTTCCAAGTTTTAGCAAATTTTAACTCAATTAATTTGTTAAGGCCTATTAAAAATCTACTTAAAGCATAACATAACAAAACATGATTTTAAAGGCCATTTACAATCCAAAATAAACCCAAATAATAATAAATAAGCTTAAGTACCAAATTTTATAAAGTCTGAGCAAATCTTTATTTAAGCATGGCATGTGCACCTCGAGTCCATCCCGGCTCCATGTCCGCATCTAAGTGTCACCTGAAATGTCAAAGGAGAGGGTGAGTCGCAAGACTCAGTGCGTAAATCCCGCTCCCGATAATACAGCATGCTAACACACATCATATCATAGCAATATAATTAATGCACCCCGATCCTAACCATCCATATCACCTTTCTACCCCGTGTGGTACCAAACCACTGGTGGTGCCAAACCACTGGTGACCCAAAGTCACGATATCCATAAGTGTGGTGCCAAACCACTGGTGACCCAAAGTCACGAATAATCCAATGATGGGGCCAACCCATCGTGTGATACCAAATCACTAGCGACAATCCCGTATCTCTCATGTGGGGCCAACCCACGGTGGTGTCAAACCACAGGGACGAGTCGCAATGAGGTGCCAAACCTCTGGTGTCCCAAAGACACAAATGTGGTACCAAACCACTGGTGACCGCAGTCACAAATCCGATGATGGGGCCAACCCATCGTGTGATACCAAATCACTGGCGTCAATCCCGTATAATCAACTGTGGGGCCAACCCACCGTGGTACTAAGCCACTGGGACGAAACGCTGAGGTGCCAAACCTCTGGTGACCCAAAGTCACAAAATATCACTGTGGTACCAAACCACTGGAGGTGCCAAACCTCTGGTGTCCCAAAGACACAGTGTCCCAAAGACACGGATATCATATTCCCCCTCCTCTCATATCACCCACACATGTCATACTAATGCAAATGATATAAAGCATGCAATCATGCTAACATGCTTAAATGGCATCACATAATATTTACATCATTAAACATGATATCACATATATCACTACAGATTTCGTAATGAAACGGACTTACCCGTATCCGTGCTTATACCCCATCGGGTACCAAATCCATCAATCATATTGTTTCACTTTAATAAGTAATCAGGTTATTAATCATATTACTAAACAGAAGTGTGTTAGTTTACACACCTGGAATAACGCAGTCTTTAAAACCCAAAGAATCTATCTAAGTCCCCTTGATTATCCTGCTCCTATAATCGACCAAATAGGGATTAGGCATCTATACCATTCGGCCAAAGATCTTAAACCAAAGGGGTCAATATTTGAACCTATACCTTATACTTGATTTGGTTTCCTACCAAATCCTGAACCAAGCAGTGATTCTCTGACAATCGGCCAACCCCTAACAAGCAAACAGTTAGTCCCCCGAGACTTGATTTAATGAAACTTAAAAGAGTAAACCAACCACCACTTACCAATACCTATCAACTGATCACCAACAGGTATCGACTTCAATTGACTGCTTCGGAATCCCGGTTGCCTTATAATGCGATTGGTTCCAACATAAGAGATAACACCCATCAACAGCTGCCATATACGGCCCTTAACAAAACCCAAAATCGATAGAGTACAAGGGAGAAAAGGAAATGAATATTCGGCTAGCACTTACCTTATTCTAAACCCGATTGAACACTACACAAGAGAAGTCCACACCACTGCAATATTCGGCCAAGAGAGAACTACTAGGTGAGGGGTTGATATTCGGCCAAAGCTTCAAAAGAAAGAAAAGGGAAATCGGCTTTTAGGTGTTTAACACCCTTGAGTTCGGTTTTGAGTGAGAAAAGAGTGAAAGAAAATGTGAATAGGTAGAGTTTCGGCTAGAAGGTTTTAAGAAAGAAAAATGAGAGTTTGAGAAGATAAGATAATATGGTTTCGGCTTAATGGCAATGGAGAAAATGAGTGAAGAATTCGGTTTAGAGCCAAATGGGCACTTATGAAAAGATTTAAGAAAAATGAGAGGAAGAGAATGGCTAACTCGGCTTAACACAAAATGAAAAAAATAGAAGAAATGGAGAGGAGCATTCGGCCACACACACAAGATCAAAAGAAGCAAGACAACTTTCGGTAACCTTAGGGAGGTTTTGACTTTCGGTTTCAAAAGAAGAAATACGAGAAATACTCACTTGAGAATTCGGCTACAATTGCCAAAAAGAGAAGAACTTAGCTTACTAACCCTTGACCGAAAACAACCAAAATGCCAAAATGAAATTCGGCACACCCAAACCCCATACCAAACCGTCCACACTCCCCCCAAATCTCTCCAACATTCGGCCACATCACCCCCAATTACTCCAAGCCATACATTCCAATTAGTTGAACAAGTCTTCCTCCACCATTTACTCTCCACCCAACATTCAAACCTTTTGACTTGGTCTTCCCTCAACCACCTTGGCGTCAAAATGGAAGCCAAAATGAGAGCATCCTGCAGCTTGAACTCAGGACCTCTCCCACCTGCAAGTGACGCCAATCCAAGCCCCAAGTGGCGCCTTGCTCTGCCACTTTGCTAGCTCACCTCTTGTGCTCAAAAACACCAAATAAAATCTTTAAACCCCAGCTCCTTCAGCTCCTCCCACATAAAGCCCAAAAACTGAAATTTTCCCACCTACTCAGGCGTACCCCTAGCCTACAACTAAGTCCCGAAACCATACAAACAACAACATAGCAAGCCAATAACATGCAAACAATGCCACAACAAAATAGCCCCTAACCCGGGATATTACAGTCATCATCTAATTAAGGTCATACGGCAAAGTCATACACTCATGTGCTTAGGCCGTGTGATCGATTAAATTTTCATAAATTTTCATAAAATAGGTAAAGACTTCACACGGCCAGGGCACACGCCCGTGTTCGAGGCTGTGCCATCCACACGGCTAAGACACACGGCCGTGTCTATACTCGTGTGCTCATTATTGACCATTCTGTTTTGCAACAATTAAGGTGCAGGGGATACACGACTGACACACATGCCCATGGAGCAGACCGTGTGTTGCACACGGCCTAGACACACACCCGTGTATCTACCCGTGTGGACATATATAAGGCTATTTACCAAGCCTTTTTTCCACCCTTCCAAACACCAACCTCCACAACAAAACATAGCACCAATCCAAGCATATACTTTCAACCCAATTAGCCATACATAAGGCATCCACATATCATTTACATGTTATCATTTATCACATACAAACATCACATACTTAGCATCTCAAACCATGCAATTTTCCACATTCATGAAAACATCATCATATATATATGTACTTAACCAATATTAGCCAATATGAAATGGCCATTTACAAAATGAATTATCAACTATTGAAGCCATCACTTATGGCCAAATCAATTATGACACATAACAAAAGACCAAGTCCCTATACATTCCATAACTCAAACTATTGAAATCATTAGTATCCAAAATGATAATTTGATTGTGTGAACGAATCTCCGACCATCTTCGATCCCTGAGCTGGCTTGGTGACATTATATGATAAGAGAAAAAGAAAGAGAGTAAGCTTTAAAGCTTAGTAAGTTCCTATGCAAATAATAAGCATCATACACACTTTAAATTATATTTAACCACAAAGTAATTTAACATAAATGTCATTGTGAATTCATAATCAAGTTTAGCATAGATGTTATTAAAATCTTAACATCATAACTTACTCAATCGAACCAATCCGAGGTTTCATCACATATCGACCTCATTAAGCATGAGTTTCATGTACATACTTGTACCAACTTGCAACTTACCAAATCTTTCACATCATATCACAGTGTTTCACAAATTAAACTTTGTCGTTAAGTTTCCCGTTGAACAACTTGGAATACTAAAGGATACTCGGGAATATCCAAGATATGTTCTTACATGGGATCTCATATCGATGCCAATAGCCCAGCTATGGTCTTACACGAAATCTCATATCGATGCCATATCCCAGATATGGTCTTACTCTAATCTCAACTAACCCTAATGTCATGACATTTGTATCCTAACAATTCCTAATGTTCAACTGGGATTTTTTTCTCGCTTGTCAAACTTTGTCGAATTAATTCAAAGAGTAAATCACAATTCACACAATAATAACACAATTAAAGCATAAAAATAATGTATTATTTACATACGAACTTACCTCGGTACAAAAATAGTAGAAATGGATCTAATTGTCAATAACCTTGTTTTCCCCAGATCAAGGTCTAAACCTCGTCTTTCTTTATATATAATAGCAAATTTAACTTATTTATTGTCCACATTACTCAATTCAGTCCAAAATCCTATTATGGAAAAATTACACTTTTGCCCCTAAACTTTGACATATTTACATTTTTGTCCCCAGGCTCGTAAAATGAAATGTATCCATTTTCTTTGAATCCTAAGCCTAGACGAACCTAAATCATGCTTATAACAGCTCGCATTTTTCATCAAATCATATTTTTACTACCCATTTTACAACTTTTTACAAATAAGTCCTTTTTATACATTTTCACTAAAAATCACTAAGTAAAAGTTGTTTATCACACCTTAAACAATCAATATCTTCCATCAAACATCAATATACTTGCATGTCACACATGGGTAAATTTTTAAACATGAAACCTACTTCAAAAAATGGTAGAAATAGGTAAACTAGATTACGAGGACTTCAAAAATGTAAAGAGCATTAAAAACGGGGCTAGGATGCACTTACTATCAAGCTTCAAAAGTGGAAAAATCCTAGCTATGTAGCCCTTATGAAATTCGGCCAAGGTAGAAGAAAGATGAGCAAATTTTGAATTTATTTTCCCTTTTTATTCTTTTATTAACCAAATGACCAAAATGCCCTTTTTGCCAAACTTTAAAATTTTATCTCACAATGTCCATTTTTGTCCACTATCTTAAGAAATGTTCTAATTATCATTTAAGGACCTCTAACTTAAAATCCCACAGCAATTAAACACCTCTATCATTTAGAACTCAACTTTTGCACTTTTTACGTTTTAGTTCTTTTAACTAAATTGAGTGCCCAAACGTCAAAATTTTCGATTTCACGAAATCATTCCATGAAACTGTAGACCATAAAAATATAATAAAAATGAACTTTACTGTGTCGAATTTGTGGTCCCGAAACCACTGTTCCGACTAGGCCCAAAATCGGGCTGTTACATGATTCTTATCAGAGATATGCTTAAGTGCAATGACCACTAACCTGTCATAAATTAGTGTAGCAGATTAAACTAGTTTTCGCATTTGAGGAGCTTCAATATAAACATTTTTATTACGTTTAGTTGAGTTTTTAGTATTTCATTTACATTTAATAAAAAGTGTAATTTGAGTCTTTTTATTGAACTTAGGGCCGAATGAGGCCTAAGAGTGAGCTAATATACTTAGTGAGTATGCAAGAGACCATTAGAGGTCATACCAACTCAATACTGGTCGTTGTGTTGCAACACAGGGAGTTTGATGTCGCAACATAGGGAGTAGAGAACAAGAATCCCAAGACTGCCTTCAGTACCACGAAACAACCAAGGGATGTCACAACACACCCCTAAAGCTAGCCTGAGTACGAGCATAATGCCTTTGATGTTGTGACACAGGCATTAGGGTGTCACGACATCAATCCAGTATGAGAAATAATACGAGCTAGGAGTGTTTTGGTTTGCACAATCAAATGTGTAATACGGGAGCGTTCGCTGACCTAGGGTTGAGGACGGCGACAACCCTAAATCTACAAATAGGCTCATTTAACACTTGTTATGGACAAATTTTCATAGATTATAATTTTCTTTGTAATTTTAGTTTTCAGTTTTTCTTTTTTCTTGGGCTTTAAGTTATTTCCAGCTTTTCTATTAACATTTGTTAGGAGATCTGATTTGTGGAATGTGATCAACTCTTTATGGATTTCGTGCTTAAATCAATACAATTTAGGATTCTTTTAAACCTTCATCTCTTGACTTGTTCTTAATGTTTATCTTTCGTATCAAGATTACTATGTTTTTGAGATCCATGTGGAACTAATACTTCTATGGAGGATTAGGAAGTGGAGGTATTATTAATTGATTGTTGTGCAGGGTTTTCTTAACAGATCAGTTGTTCAGGAAAAGAAGAACTTAAACCCTATGCTTGATGGCCCTAAGAAGACATCAAGGTGGGATTTAACCAAAAATTGGTATGGCCTATCTGTGAACACCTTAGCCCCAAACTAGTCTGGACTATGAGATCGAGAGATATGCAGTTCTTGCCGACTCATTAATCTAGTGGAATATTGAGAAATCCTGCTAGGGTAACGACTAGTTGGTTGAGTAAGGAACCCGAAGCGAGCTAATTACCCATGCTCAGATCTGATTTTGTTTCTATATCAAATTTCCCAAAGTCATTTCCTTTATATTATGTTATTATTTATTCATAAAAATACAAAAAAAAATCTTTCTTTATGTTTATTTGTAATATAATTTAGGGTTAAATATAAAATTGGTACTCAAACTTGTCTGTTTCTCCCAGATTGGTAATTATGATTTTTTTGTCCCATATTGGTACCCAAACTTTTTTTTCCACTTACTAATTTGGTACCTGAGACTAACTACGTTAATTTTTTGTTGACGTGGCAATGCTGATGATCATTGTTTTGTTGAGTTTTAAATTTATAAGAATGAGAATGATCGAACCTAGAAACTAACTCTGACAACGATTGAGGCAAGTGCACCTATCGAACAGTAGTATAGCTTAGGCAAGACCGGATTGTCAAACCCAAAGGAACTAAAAGTACTAACACTAACTTTCTTTTTATTATCTAGCCTAAAATAAGTGAAGTTGTTATCTAATCTAAATTTAACTAACTACTAAGCTAAAGACTCAAGACAAAAAGAACGAATTGGGGAAATACTATTGGGAAAACTCAGTTGATTACAACGATACCCTAGGAAGAATCCACCTAGACTTCACTTGTTATCTAACACTAAACCAGACAATTTCTTCACTTGACTTGATCCTTAAGATTCCCTAAGTTATATTAAACCCTCTCTCGAGGCGAATAACGTCTAACCCTAGGTTGATTAATTGAAATCTCTTTCTAATTAAAACCCCTAGAATCGCATTAACTCGATCTATGGACTCCCATATTAGGTTTCACCCTAATCCGGAAAAATCTCGTCACCCTATCTCTAGGCGTGCGATCAACTCCACTTAATTATGCTAGATCTACTCTTAAGTTGGGACTTTTGCTCCTCCACCTAAGCACATCATACTTGAATTAATATCTCGAAAATATTAACACAAGGATTAAACACACATAATTAAGAACAAATCAAGTATTTATCATATAGTTCAGAAAACAATAACAAGATCCGTCTTAGGTTTCATCCCCTTCAGGTATCTGAAGGGTTTAGTTCATGATAATAACAAAAAACATCTCAGAAGAAAAGATAAAACAAAACATAAGAAATCTCTAAAACCCCCTGAAGGAATTGAAGGAGAGATCCGCCATCTTGAGTAGAATTCTGGCTTCTTGAGATGGATCAACTTGCTATCTTCGAGTGATTCCCACAAATCTGACCTTTTCGGCTTGGCTCATTGGCCTAGCTAACTGCCCCCTTGAAGGTTATACTTAGGGTGTTTATATAGGCTTTTGAAATAGGTTTCTTGGCCCCTAAGTATGCTTTTCTGAGTGAAATTCTTCTTTCTGACGACAGGGACACGGCCATGGCACACGCCCGTGTGAATCATCTTAAGGCCGTGTTCAAACTTGTTGAATGGGGCACGACCGTGTAAATCATGAGCAGACCGTGTTCTAGTAGATAAAGGAGGCACGGCGGTGTGGTCTTGGGCCCAGGCCATGTGAATTTCGTGATATGGCCCATTTACTCCGTTTTGGGCCAAATTTACGTTCTTTTTATCCTCGGGTGCTATCCTGAGTATAAGACATGAAATGAAAGGATTAAAAGCACCTTTTTACATGAATCAAGAAATAAATCATCCAAAAATATGTGAAATGTGGGATTAAAATATGTTACTTTTACGGTTTATCACATACCCCCACACTTAAGCTTTTACTTGTCCTCAAGCAAAATTCTCAACTTACAATTAAAACGAACTTTCCATGATTCATAATTCCTATCAACAATGTCTCATCATAATTCATAGATAATTTATACATGGATGATTTAACTCGAAGAGTCTTAAATATTCAAAGAATATAAGTCATACATTTGTATTATGAAAACGTAGGTGTTTTTCCCCTTACCTAAATTATTACCTTTAATTTAAAACCGACAAGGATTGACATCTTCATAAAAGATTCACTCAAATCACTCAAAGTGTTTATGGTTCAGGTAAAAGAGTACTCAACAGTCGAACTTGAAAAGTTAATCCCATAGGCTTGCCTGAAAATCAAATCTTCACCACTGTAAAATGAGATGATAAACAGATCAAAAGGTCATTAACAGGGTTGTAACGGGGCTTGGGTTAAAGGTGTGGATAAAGGCTGAATCAGAAGGTTAGAATCGAGATTGTCCTGACAAGTTACCAATCTAATAATAAGTAAATACATCAACTGTATAAGCTCTTTCTTTCATATTACTAATACTGAATATAATTTTTTTAAGAACAAATCAAATAATAAAAGATAAATTCAACTACTGAAATAATATAATTAGGCAACTAATCAAATCAAATCTCGATATAAGGGTAGTCAAAAGGAATGGTGATAACAAATACAAAGGTTTTTTTTTTGGCTAATATTAGTGAGTGAGTCAATAAAATAGGATCAACGGGGTTTACTAGAGGTTAATTATGAAGGTAGGCTTTTTAGTGGAGTGAGTGGGTTAAAAACTAGGTGCCTTTATCATCTCGGTATATCAAATCATAAGTGTGGTCTCAACATGTATAATCGAGACAAGTTTTAGAATAACATTTCAATGTTGACACACTCATAATCAGAAAGTGAGCAAGAAAAAGAATATATACTCTATAAGGCTCAAAATCTTACAAAAATTATGGGTGTTTTTGACATCAACCATGTAAATGTCAAATTTTAAGGTAACATTCAGATTCAGGTAGACAACCTATTCAAAAATTTTATTCTGAAAAATAGACTTATCATGCTTGATTCTCTATTATTCTTCTAATTTAATCATCAATGCACAATTAACTATGGCTTACTCAGAAACACGTCAATAGATATCATAATTCATCAGAAATTTCATCCTAATTAGTAATATGAGGAAATTACTTAAGAATAGAATATAATTTAGGGATTTGAGGATAATGAAGAAAGTTAGGCCGTATTTGAGAATAATGCAAAAAGTTAGGCACTTTCTCGAAATAAATATTCACCCCCCACACTTAAGATGTACATTGCCCTCAATGTACAAAGATGTATATAAAACTTAATAAGGAGAGATGGTGAAACTTCCTGAATTTGGATGGTTTCACTTCCTGAATTTGGATGGTTTCCTTAATGTGGAAGTTCTGAGGGGTGGTAGCTTCTTCTGAGCTCTGCGCTAGATGAAGAAATTGGGAAGCTAATGAAGAATTAGCCAGGGATTATTGAAACTTATTGAAAATAAACTAATTATATATATAAAGACAAGAAAGATAAAGAGAAAGAGACTAAGAGGGAAAATAAACTAAGGCTAGAAGATAAAGGGGCTTGAGAATCCTTATTGATAGATGGTTCGCGAGGTGGGTGTGACTTCTAGGGCGACGGAGGTGCTGGCGGTGGCAGAAGTGGCGTGATTCCCTAGCAGCCTTTTGAACCTAACACTAATAAACTAAAGTAAAATAAACTAAATTAAGCATAAGATAGTCAAAAGGAAGGAAATTGAAGCAAAAGAGAAAAGAAAAATAGAAACTAAATGGTCTCAAAGACCCTTGGCTTGTTGTTTGGATGAAGCGGCCGACATGAACTTATGTATCGGGGTCTCCTTTGAGGAGACTACGTTTGTCATCTTCCGCTTCTTTGACATGGATATGTGTAGCTCAAGAGGTTGGAGACTTTGTTATGGAGAGGGGACAATTCTGAGAGAAAAAGGAAGAAAAGAGGTGGAAACTAGATGAGAAGAATAGGGAGGGGGTGGGTTTAAATAGAGTTTTGGAGTCTGATGCTCCCCCACGCTCGTGGACCGAGGGCGTGTTGATTCACACGGCCACTTCACACGGCCGTGTGTCAGGGCGTGTTGATTCACCCACACCCATTTTATAGATGCCACGCCCGTTGGTGATAAGTCAGTGTCATCCACGGCCGCGTCGCACGGCCGTGGCGCTTTGTCAGTCCCCATGGTGGGGTGGTTGGGTCCGTGATTCAAAAATTAGTTGAGACTAATTTGTACTGTCTCTGTTATGCCAGTACGGAGGTTCTAGAGTTCCACACGGTCATGGCCACGGCCGTGTGCAAGACCGTGTGGTCTAGAAATTTGCACTTTTTGGTTAGTTTACACTAGGTGTTCAGAAAGAAGAAAAAAATAAAATGAAAGCAAAAATGTGAAAATAAATTGTTAGTGCTCGGGTTGCCTCCCGAGAAGCACTCGTTTATAGTCTTAAGCTAGACTTTCCTCGTATAAAAAAATCAGGGAGGTTTAAAGGTTTGGATATCTTCCCTCATGCTTACAGTTCTATTTTCTTGATAAAGTTTAAGTCGAGAAGCGTTTACCTTAAAAGTGCCGAATATAGGATTTCTTTGTTTGTGTTCAGGCCTGGTGTGGTGGTGCGAGGAACTGCTTTATCTAACAGTACCTGGTCTCTTATTTTGAAATGGTTTGATGTTTCAGTGAGCTCTTCTGGGGGCTCCTTTGGTTTCTCTTCGTGCAGTTCTTGTTCTTCTTTAAAGGATGTCGTCTAGTCTTCTAGTTTGTCGACACTAAGGCTTCGTTCCTTGTGTAATTCATCTTTGTTGGCATGGGGTCCATGATTCGACTCAGGTTTGTAATCTTATGGTGTTTCCTGTGGTCAAGATGGAACAATCTGTTTATCAATTGAATTTACTTTCTCACATCCATCAACTATTGTCCTGGCCGAGTCAAGAGCTTGTAAACTGATCGATTCGTCCCCTACTTGAAGTATTAGTTCTCATGTGCTAACATCAATTTTAGTCCTAGCAGTTGCTAAAAAGGGTCTTCCTAAAATTAGGGGAATCGAATTATCCTCATCCATGTCTAAGACAACAAAATCTACTGGGAAAACGAATTTATCAGTTTTTACAAGAACATCTTCGATAATACCCCTAGGAATTCTAACAGTTTTATCAGCTAATTGAATGCTCATCCTAGTTTGTTTGGGTTTCCCTAGACCTAGTTGTTTAAACATTTTATAAGGCATGACATTTATACTTGCCCCTAAATCAGCTAATGCATTATCAACAGTTAATCTACCAACTAAGCATGGAATTGTAAAACTCCCTGGATCTTTTAGCTTTCGCGGTAGTCTATTCTGTAACATTGCTGAGCATATTGCATTTAATTCCACATGTGGCTCCTCCTCCAATTTGCGCTTGTTCATCAAGAGTTGTTTTAAGAATTTCCTCAAATTTGGCATCTAAAAAAGAGCTTCAAGAAGAGGGAAGTTGATATGAAATTTCTTTAAAAGTTTAAGAAACTTACCGAACTGTTCTTCTGTATCGTCCCTCTTTATCGCTTCGGGATAAGGTATGCGAGGTTGGTACTCTTTGATTACCGGTTTTGGTTTTTCTTGTGTTACCTCAACTTTACCTTTTTCTACCTCATTTTCTTGTATTGGATTGGGTTCATCTAACCCTATACTATCATGAGCTGTGATGGCTTGGATTTGCTCCCTTGGGTTAATCTCAGTGTTGCTCGGTAGACGTCCTTGCTGTCGTTCAGAAATCTCTGATCGAATTTTGGAAACTATCTTGGTAAGTTGTCCAACTGACTTAGTAAGTTCTCCAACTTGGCTCTCGATCCCTTTGATTGATGTTTGTTGATTATCGAGCGTTGTCTCGGTTTTTTGAAGACCGGTCTCTGTGGCTGCCATGAATTTTGCCAGCATCTCTTCGAGGTTCGGCCTCTTTTCCTGTGGATAGGGCTGATTTTGGAAATTTTGGGGAGGTTGTTTTCTTTGATTTCCTTGACTTCCTTGACTTCCCCATGAAAAATTTGGGTGGTTCGTCCAATCTGGATTATAATTATTACTATAAAGGTTATTATTAGATCTGAAATTACTACCTATATAGTTAATCTGTTCGCTCTCTGTGCCCAGTTGGTAGGGTGGGTACTCAGGATTTGCCACAATTCCACTTGCGTCGCACTACATTACTGGATGTGCCCGCGAAGAACACAAACTATCAAGCTTTTTATTCATCATCTCTACCTGCGTTGATAGCATGGTTACTGCGTCTAGGTTGAAAACTCCGGCTGATTTTGTTGGTTTTGTCCTGGTGACCTGCCACTGATAATTATTCGGTGACATCTCTTCAATAAACTCGTAGGCTGCTTCAGGAGTTCTGTTGTTCAGGGTTCCACCGGCGGCTAAATCAATTAGTTGCCTCGTTGAGGGGTTTACACCGTTACAAAAAGTTTGGACTTGGAGCCACAATGGTAAACCATGCTGCGGAGACCTTCTCAAGAGATCCTTGTATATCTCCCATGCATCGTATAATGTCTCTAAATCCGTCTGCACAAAAGAAGAGATATCATTCTGTAATTTGGCCGTTTTGGCCGGTGGGAAATATTTTAATAAAAAATTTTCGGTCATTTGATCCCATGTAGTGATTGACCCTTGTGGTAACGAGTTTAACCACTGTTTGGCTTTATTCCTTAATGAAAAGGGAAATAATCGAAGACGTATGGCATCATCAGAAACGCTATTTATTTTGAACGTATCACAGAACTCTAAAAAATTAGCTATATGAGTGTTTGGGTCTTCATCCTGCAAACCATCAAATTGAACAAATTGTTGAATCATTTGTATAGTGTTAGGTTTCAAAATTATTAGCAGCTATAGCCGGCCTAACAATACTCGATTCTGCTCCTGTTAAATGAGGTTTAGCATAATCATACATAGTACGTGGAGCATTGTGTTCTGCCACATCTTGTGGTGGTGGATTATTTTCATCCATCCCTTCAGTAGGATTGGATCTGCCTTCTCGCTCTTCTACTGAGTAATTTAGGGTTCGCCTAATTTCTCTGCGATTCCTACGAGCGGTAGCTTCAATATCACTATCGTATAGTAGTGGTCCTTTCGGGATCCTTCTAGTCATAAACTAGAGGTACCTGCTGAGAAAAGAAAGAAAGAAAATTTAGCAAAATTAAAATTTAACATAAAAATAAAAAAATAAATTGCGGAAAGTAAAAAAAAAAAATAATGGCTAAAGTATTAAAATAGAGCTTTCTTAATATTTTAGTTCCCCGGCAACGGTGCCAAAAACTTAATCGTTGTTTTGTCGAGTTTTAAATTTATATGAATGAGAATGATCGAACCTGGAAACTAACTCTGACAATGATTGAGGCAAGTGCACCTATCGAACAGTAGTATAGCTTAGGCAAGACCGGATTGTCGAACCCAAAGGAACTAAAAGTACTGATACTAACTTTCTTTTTATTATCTAGCCTAAAATAAGTGAAGTTGTTATCTAATCTAAATTTAACTAACTACTAAGCTAAAGACTCAAGACAAAATGAACGAATTGGGGAAATACTGTTGGGAAAACTCAGTTGATTATGACGATACCCTAGGAAGAATCCACCTAGACTTCACTTGTTATTTAACACTGAACCAGACGATTTCTTCACTTGACTTGATCTGTAAGATTCCCTAAGTTATATTAAACCCTCTCTCGAGGCGAATAACGTCTAACCTTAGGTTGATTAATTGAAATCTCTTTCTAATTAAAGCCCCTAGAATCACATTAACTAGATCTATGGACTCCCATATTAGGTTTCACCCTAATCCGGCAAAATCTCGTCACACTATCACTAGGCGCACGATCAACTACGCTTAATTATGCTAGATCTACTCTTAAGTGGGGACTTTTGCTCCTCCACCTAAGCACATCATACTTGAATCAATATCCCAAAAATATTAACACAAGGATTAAGCACACATAATTAAGAACAAATCAAGTATTTATTATGTAGTTCAAAAAACAATAACAAGATCCGTCTTAGGTTTCATCCCCTTCAGGTATCTGAAGGGTTTAGTTCACGATAATAACAGAAAACATCTCAGAAGAAAAGATAAAACAAAACATACCAACTGAATGAATTGAAGGAGAGATCCGCCGTCTTGAGTAGAATTTCGGCTTCTTGAGATGGATCAACTGGCTATCTTCGAGTGATTCCCACAAATCTGACCTTTTCGGCTTGGCTCATTGGCCTAGCTAATTGCCCCCTTGAAGCTTATACTTAGGGTGTTTATATAGGCTTTTGAAATAGGTTTCTTGGCTCCTGAGTATCCTTTTCCGAGTGAAATTCTTCTTTCTGACAACAGGGACACGGCCATGGCACACACTCGTGTGAATCGTGTTAAGGCCGTATTCGAACCTATTGAATGGGGCACGGCCGTGTAAATCGTGAGCAGGCCATGTTCTAGTAGATAAATGAGGCACGACCGTGTGGTCTTGGGCCCAGGCCGTGTGGATTTCGTGATATGGCCCATTTACTCCGTTTTGGGCCCGTTTTACGTTCTTTTCATCCTCGGGTGCTTTTCTGAGTATAAGACATGAAAAGAAAGGATTAAAAGCACCTTTTTACATCAATCAAGGAATAAATCATCCGAAAATATGCTAGATGTGGGATTAAAATATGTTACTTTTACAGTTTATCAGCTGACCAATCGTACGCCACCATGTGGCATCCTATTTGGCCATATTTTTTACTTTCCCTCCATAGTTTACCATAGTTTTCTTTTTTTTGGGGGCGTGCCTTGATCGATGAAATCAGAGCTTTAAAATTTATAAAAAAATGATCAAACCTGGAAACTAACTCTGACAACGATTAAAGGCAAGTGTACCTATCGAATAGTAGTATAGCTTAGGCAAGATTGGATTGTCGAACCCAAAGGAACTAAAAGTACTAATACTAACTTTCTTTTTATTATTTAGCCTAAAATAAAGTGAAGTTGCTTTAATCTAAATTAACGACTACTAGGCTAAAGACGTAAAAACAAAAAGAACGAATTGGGAAATAACTAGAAGAAAAACTCAGTTGATCACGACGATACCCTCAGGAAGAATCCACCTAGACTTTACTTGTTATCTAACACTGAACCATACGATTTATTCACTTAGTTTGATCCGTAAGACTCCCTAACGTATATTAAACCATCTCTCGAGGTGAATAACGTCTAACCCTAGGTTAATTAGTGGAACTCTCTTCTCTTATAATAACCCCCTAGAATAGCAGTAAATCAATCTATGGACTCCCATATTAGGTTTCACCCTAATATGGCAAAATCTTGTCACCCTATCTCTAGGTGTGCGATCAACTCCGCTTAATTATGCTAGATCTACTCTTAGGCAGGTCTATTCCTCCTCCACCTAAGCACATCAAACTTGAATCAGTATCCGCAAAATATTAACTCAAGAATTAAGCACACATAATTAAGAACAAACTAAGTATTTATCATATAATTCAGAAAACGATAACAAGGTTCATCTAGGTTTCATCCCCTTCAGGTATCTGAGGGGTTTAGTTCATAACAAATAAAGAAAACATCTCAAGAGAAAAAGATAAAACAAAACATAAGAAATCCCTAAAACTCCCTGAAGGAATTGAAGGAGAAATCCGCCGTCTTGAGTAGAATACCGGCTTCTTGGGATGGATCAACTGGCTAACTTCGAGTGATTCCCACAAATTTGACTTTTTCGGCTTGGCTCCTTGGCCTAGCTCGACGTCCCCTTCAAAGGTGGTACTTAGGAGGTATTTATAGGCTTTTGGAATGCGATTCTTTCTCCCTAAGTCTCATTTCTCGACTGAAATTGTCTAAAGCCACGACAGGGGCACGGCCATGTCACACGCCCGTGTGACTCATCTTCATGTCGTGTTGAGATTTCTAAGTTGAGGCACGACCGTGTAGATTGGGGGTGAGGCCGTGTTCTAGATGCTTGACAAGGCACGGACGTGTGCTCTTTTGGCCAGGCCGTGTCGATTTCGTGATATGGCCCATTTACTCCGTTTTGGGCCCATTTTATGTTCTTTTCATCCTCGGGTGCTATCCTGGGTATAAGACATGAAAAGAAAGGATTAAGAGTACCTTTTTACATAAATTGAGAAATAAATCATTCAAAAACAAGTTAAATGTGGGATTAAAATATGTTATAATTACAGTTTATCAAATACCCCCACACTTAAGCTTTTGCTTGTCCTCAAGCAAAGTCTTCAACTTACAATTAAAACGAACTCTCCATAATTCACAATTCCTACTGAAAATGCCTTATCATAATTCATAAATAATTTATACATGGATAATTCAATTCAAGGAGTCCTAAAGATTCAAACAATGATAAGTCATTCATTTGTAATTCGAAAACGTAGGTGTCTCCCATTATCTGAATAATTACCTTTAATTCAAAATTGACAAGGGTTGACATCCTCACTATAGATTCACTCAAATCACTCAAAGTGTTTAAGGTTCATAAAAAGAAGCACTCATACGTCGAACCTGAAAAGTTAATCCCATAGGCTTGCTTGAAAATCAAATCTCCACCACTGTAAAATGAGATGATAAACAGATCAAAAGGTCTTTGTTAGGGTTGTAACGGGCTATGGTTAAGGTGTAGATAAAGGCTGAAATTAGAAGGTTAGAATCGAGATTGAATTGACAAGTACCTACCTAAGAATACTGAAATAATACTGACATTAACTGATAATAATCCTAACAATACGAGTTTTTTTTTCTTTTTTTTTTTGAAAAATAAACTTTAACTGTATAAGCTCACCACTAATACTGAATATACTTCGATTTTTTTAAGAACAAACTAATAATAATAATTGATGAATTCAACTCATGCTCTGATTTAATTTGGTAACTAATCAAATCATATCTCGAATAAAGGGTAGTCAAAAGGAGGGTGATAACAAATACAAAGGGTTTTTGGGTTATTAATAGGCGAGTCAATAAAAAGGGTTGTTAGGATCAACGGGGTTCACTAAGGGTTAATTTATGGAGGTAAGCTATTTAGTGGAGTGAGTGGGTTAAAACCTAGGTGCCTTTATCATCTCTGTATATCAAATCATGAATGTGGTCTCAACATGTATAAACGAGGCAAGTTCTAGAATAACAGTTCAAAGTTGACACACTCATAATCAAAAAGTGAGCACGAAAAAGAATATATGCTCTATAAAGCTCAAAATCTCACAAAAATTATGGGTGTTTTGACATCAGTCTCATAAATTTCAAATTTCAAAGCAATATTCAAATTTAGGTTAACAACCTAGCAAAAATTTTTGTTCTGAAAAATAGACTTATCATGCTTGATTCTCTAGTATCTTTAAAATTCAATTATCAATGCACAATTATCAATGACTTAATCTAAAACATGTCAATAACAATCATAAATTATCAGAAATTTCATCCTAATTAGTAATATGAAAAATTTACTTAAAAACAAGACTAAATTTAGGGATTTGAGAACAATGAAAAAAGTTTGGCCGGATTTGAGAATAATGAAGAAAGTTAGGCCCTTCTTTAGATAAATATTCACCCTCCCCACACTTAAGATGTACATTGCCCTCAATGTACAAAGATAGGTATAACATTTATGGGATAAATCAAAAAAGAAGGGGAAAGGGTACTCCCTGAATTTTGGATGGTGTCCATGGAGGATGGTAGAGGTCGTGGTGTGTATGTTTGAAGAGGTTGGTCTGGATGACCAGCCTGTGCTAGATGAAGAAATTGGGGAGCTCGTACCTTATTAGCCAGAGTTTATTGAAACACAATTAAAATAAACTAATTATATAAGTAAAGAAAAGCAAGCTAAAGGGAAGGAGACTAAGAAGGAAAATAAATGTAAAAGAAAAGAAAAATGGACCGAAGAGTCCTTATTGATAAATGGTTCGCGAGGTAGGTGTGACTTCTAGGGCTGCGAAAGTGCTGGCAGTGGCGGAAATGGCGTGATTCCCTAGCATCCTAGCGAACCTGACATTAAGAAACTAAAATAAGTTAAACTAAACTAGGCATAAGATTGTCAAAGAGAAGGAAATTAAAGCAAAAGAGAAAAGAAAATTAAAAACTAATTGGTCTCAAAGACCCTTGGCTTGGTGTGTAGACGAAGCTGCCGGCATGAACTCATGTTGACCATTCTTCTTTGAGAAGACTATGGTTGGCCTTTTTCGCTTCTTCGACATGATGTTGGATGGCTCAAGGATCTAGAGATTTATTATAAAGAGGAAAAAGTCTGAGAGGGAGAAGGGAGAAAAGAAAAGAATGAAGAAATCAGATGGGGAGAAGGGGAAGGGCTATGGGGTTTAAATAGGATTTCAAATTTGGCACGTTCCCACGCCCATGGACCAGGGGCGTGTCGATTTACACGGCCGTCTCACACGGCCATGTGTCTGTGCTTGTTGAATCTCCCTGGCCGTTCTTCTGCTAACCACGCCCGTGTATGTAAAGTCAGTATGTTAGCACGGTTGGAAGGCACGGGCGTGTTCTGCCCGTGGTCGACTAGTCAGTAACCTCGCACGGTTGTAAGACATGGGCGTGTTCTGCCTGTGGTGTGTAAGTCAGTAGCTTCACACGGTCGAGAGGCACGGGCGTGCCACTTTTACGGAGCCCGTGGGGTAGTGGTTGGATCCGTGATGTCGAAAAGTGGTTGGGACTGATTCGCACGGCCTCTGATAAGTCAGTACGGAGATTCTGGTGGTCCACACGGTCACGGATACGGCCGTGTGTAAGACCGTGTGGCCTTGAAATTCTGCACTTTTGGTTAGTTTAAGAGAAAAGAAAGAAGGGAAGAAAAGAAACCTATAAATTTAAAAGTAAATAGTGTTAGTTGCTCGGGTTGCCTCCCGAGAAGCGCTCGTTTATAGTCTTAAGCTAGACTTTCCTTGAAATTAAAAAAATCAGGGAGGTTTAAAGGTTTGAATATCTTCCCTCATGCTTATAGTTCTATTTTCTTGATAAAGTTTAAGTCGAGAAGCGTTTACCTTAAAAGTTCCGAATGTTGGATTACTTACCTTGACTGTTCCGTGGGGGAAGATATCGTGTACCTTTAGAGGAATTCCTTCGCTTACGTTCAGGTCTGATATGGTGATGCGAGGATTGGCTTTGTCTAACAACACCTGGTCTCCTATTTTGAAGTGATTTGATGTTCCTACGAGTTCTTCAGGTGGTTCCTTAGGTTTTGCTTTGTATGGTTCTAGTTCTTCTTTGATGTGTGTCTTCCGCTCTTCTAATTTGTCAACTCTAAGGCTTTGTTCCTTATATAATTCATCTTTGTTGGTTAAGGGGTCTAAGATTTGGCTCAGGGTTGTATTCCTATGGTGTTTTCTGCGATGAAAGTTGAACAATTTGATTATCAAATGAAGTGATTTTCTTACCTTTATCAACTGTTGTCCTGGCTGAGTCAAGAGCTTGGAGACTGAGTGATTCGTCACCTACACAAAGAATGAGTTCACCTGTTGCAACATCAATTTTAGTTTGGCTAGTTGCTAGAAAAGGTCTTCCCAAAATTAAGGGAATTGAACTATCCTCATCCATGTCTAAGACAACAAAATCTGCTGGGAAAACAAATTTATCGATTTTGACACGAACATCTTCGATAATGCCCCTAGGAATTCTAACCGTTTTATAAGCTAATTGAATGCTCATCCTAGTTTGTTTGGGCTTCCCTAGACCTAGTCATTTAAACAATGTATAAGGCATGACATTTATGCTTGCCCCTAAATCAGCTAACGCAATATCAATAGTTAAACTACCAATTAAACATGGAATAGTAAAACTTCCTGGATCTTTTTGCTTTTGCAGTAGTTTATTCTGTAACATTGCTGAGCATGCTGAGTTTAATTCCACATGGTGCTCTTCATCTATTTTGCGTTTGTTTGTCAAGAGCTATCTTAGAAATTTCCTCAAGTCTGGCATCTGAAAAAGAGCTTCAAGAATAGGTAAGTTAATGTGTAATTTCTTTAAAAGTTTAAGAAACTTACCGAACTGTTCTTCTGAATCGTCTCTTTTCATCGCTTCGGGATAAGGTATACGAGGTTGGTACTTTTTGATTACCAGTTTTAGCTTTTCTTGCGTTACCTCTATTTTACCTTCGTCTAGCTCTTGGTTTGGTTCGTCTAACCCTTTGCTATCATGGTCTGTGATGGCTTGAATTTGCTCCTTAGGGTTAATCCCGGTGTTACTTGGTAGACGTCCTTGCGGTCGTTCAGACATTAGCTTTGCGAGTTGCTCGACTGCATTAGTGACTTCCTTGACTGACTTAGTAAGTTCCCCGACTCGGTTCTCGTTGTTTTTAATTGTTCTTTCAGTTTCATGGAAACAATTTTCCGTGTTTGCCATAAATTTTGTCAGCACTTCTTCAAGGTTTGGCTTCTTCTCTTGCGGATAAGGCTGATTTTGGAAGTTTTGAGGAGGCTGCTGCCTTTGATTTCCTTGACTTCCTTGACCTCCCCACGAAAAATTTGGGTGGTTCCTCCAACCTAGATTGTAAGTATAACTATAGGGATTGTTATTAGATCTGAAATTATTACCTATGTAATTCATCTGTTCGCTCTCTGCATCTAGTTGGTAGGGTGGGTACTCAGGATTCGCCACAGTTCCACTTGCGTCGCACTGCATGACTGGGTGTACCTGCGAAGAACACAAACTATCAAGATTTTTATTCGTCATCTCTATCTGTGTTGATAGTGTGGTTATTGCATCGAGGTTGTAAACTCTGGCTGATTTTGTCAGTTTCGTCCTTGTAACCTGCCACTGATAATTATTCAGTGACATCTCTTCAATGAACTCGTAGGATGCTTCAGGAGTTCTATTGTTCAGAGTTCCACCGGCTGCTGAATCGATTAGTTGTCTCATTGAGGGGTTTACACCATTATAGAATGTTTGGACTTGTAGCCACAAGGGTAGACCATGGTGTGGACACCTTATCAAGAGATCCTTGTATCTCTCCCATGTGTCGTATAATGTCTCTAAATCCGTCTGCACAAAAGAGGAGATATCATTCCGTAATTTGGCTGTTTTGGCCGGTGGGAAATATTTCAATAAAAAATTTTCGGTCATTTGTTCCCATGTAGTGATTGATCCTCGTGCTAACGAGTTTAACCACTGTTTGGTTTTATTCCTTAATGAAAAGGGGAATAACCGAAGACGTATGGCATTGATAAACCGTAAAAGTAACATATTTTTATCCCACATTTAATATGCTTTTGGATGATTTATCCCTTGTTTTATATAAAAAGGTGCTCTTAATCCTTTCTTTTCATGTTTCATACTTAGGAAAGCACCTGAGGATAAAAAGAACACAAAACGGGCCTAAAACAGAGTAAATGGGCCTTAGCACGAAATTGACACGGCCTGACCCAAAGCCCACACGGCCATGCCTCGACGAACACCTAGAGCACGGCCTCAACCCCGTCACACACGGCCGTGCCTCAAGAGAAATCCGAACACGGTCAGGTCTCGATTCACACGGACGTGTGACATGGCCGTGCCTCTGACGCTGGAAAGAGCAATTTTAGTCGGAAAATGATACTTAGGGAGACAGAATCGCGTTCCAATAGCCTATAAATAAGTCCCAAGTATCACCAGTTAAAGGAGGAGCGAAAGCGATGCCAAAGAGCCAAGCTGAGAAGGTCAGAGTTAGGGAATAACACAAGGATAGCCAGTTGATCCATCCCAAGAAGCCGGAATTATACTCAAGACGGCGGAATTCTCCTTCGATTCCTTCAGGGGGTTTTAGGATTTTTCTTATGTTTTGTTTTATCTTTTCTTTTGTGATGGTTTGTTATTTCATTATGAACTAAACCCCTCAGATACCTGAAGGGGATGAAACCTAGATGGATTTTATTATTTGATTTTTAAGTTATATGATAAATTATTTAGTTTGTTCTTAATTATGTTGCTTAATCCAAATCTAATGTGCTTAGGTGGAGGAGGAATAGACCCTGCCTAAGAGAAGATCTAACATAATTAAGCGGAGTTGATCGAACGCCTAGAGATAGGGTTACGAGATTTTGCCGGATTAGGGTGAAACCTAATATGGGAGTCCATTGATCGATTTACTGCTATCCTAGGGGGTTATTATAAGCGAACGAGAGTTCCACTAATTAACCTAGGGTTAGACGTTATTCACCTTGAGAGAGGGTTTAATATAGGTTAGGGAGTCTCACGGATCAAGCTAAGTAAAAGAGATCATATAATTGAAGGTTAGATAATAAGTGAAGTCTAGGTGGATTCTTCCCGAGGGTATCATCAAAATCAACTGAGTTTTTCCTCAAAGTTATTTTGCAATTCGTCTTCTTGTCTTTGTGTCTTTAGTTTAGCTGTCGTCAATTTAATTTAGAAGTAATCTTCACTCTAACTTTAAGACTAAATAATAAAAAGAAAGTGAGTATTAATACTTTTAGTTCCTTTGGGTTCGATAACTGGTCTTGCCTATCTGTACTACTGCTCGATAGGTACACTTGCCTAATATCGTTGTCAGAGTTAGTCTCCAGGTTTGGTCATTCTTTTATAAATATTTAAAACTCTGATTTTACAGCGATCAAGTTTTTGTCGCCGTTCCGGGGAACTAAAATATTAAGAAAACTCTATTTTTATTACTTTAGTCTTAATTTTTATTTTTTGCAATTTATTTTTCTTTTCGTTGTTATTTTTGTTTACTGAAATTTTCTCTCTTCCAACAGGTACCTCTAGTTTATGACTAGAAGGAACCCGGGGGGACCTTTGATATTTGACAACGAAATCGAAGCTACCGCTCATAGAAACCGTCAGGAAACCAGGCGAGCCCTAGATTATATGGAAAGAGAGGAAGAAGATAGATCCAATCCTACTGAAGGGATGGACGAAAACAACCCACCACCACGCGATATGGGTGACAATAATGCTCCACGCACAATGTTCGATTATGTGAAATCGCATTTAACAGGAGCAGAATCTAGTATTGTCAGGCCAGCTATATCTGCTAACAATTTTGAATTAAAGCCTAACATAATACAAATGATTCAACAGTTTGTTCAATTTGGTGGTTTGCAAGACGAAGATCCAAACACGCATATAGCTAACTTTTTAGAGTTCTGTGATACCTTCAAAATAAATGGCGTTTCTGATGATGCCATATGTCTTCGGTTATTCCCTTTTTCATTAAGAAATAAAGCTAAACAATGCTTAAACTCGTTACAACGAGGATCAATCACTATATGGGATCAGATGACCGAAAAGTTTTTGATGAAATATTTCCCACCGGCCAAAACGGCCAAATTACGAAATGATATCTCTTCTTTTGTGCAGATGGATGTAGAGACGCTCTACGACGCATGAGAGAGGTTTAAAGATCTCTTGAGAAGGTGCCCACACCATGGTCTACCCTTGTGGCTACAAGTCCAAACCTTTTACAACGGTGTAAACCCCTCAACGAGACAACTTATAGATTCAGCCGCCGGTGGAACGTTGAACAACAAAACTCCAGAAGCAGCCTACGAGTTCATTGAAGAGATGTCATTAAAAAATTATAAGTGGCAAGCTTCGAGGACCAAACCGACAAAATCGGCAGGAGTGTTCAACATCGATGCCATGACCATGCTATCAACACAGCTAGAGATGATGAATAAAAAGCTTGATAATTTGTGTTCATCACAGGTACATCCAGTCATGCAGTGCGATGCCAGTGGAACTGTGGCAAATCTTGAGTACCCACCCTACCAACCAGGAGCAGAAGATGAACAGATGAACTATATAGGTAATAATTTCCGACCTAATAATAATCCTTATAGTAACACTTACAATCCAGGTTGGAGGAACCACCCAAATATTTCGTGGGGAGGACAAGGAAACCAAGGAAATCAAAGGCAACAACCTCCTCAAAACTTCCAAAATTAGTCCTATCCACAAGAGAATACCCCAATACACGAGAAGGAATCGGCAACCACAGAACAACGTCTGCAAGATATCGAGAAAACTCTTAAAGATCAACAAGCATCATTTAAAAAATTGCTGAATCATTTGGGGAACTCACTAAGACAATTGGAAAGCTCACCAAGATGATCTGTGAAACACGTGCAAAAACTTTTCCTGAAGGGTCAGAACAGGTAAAAGCAGTCACACTAAGAAGTGGAAAGGAATTAGGAGAAATGAATAAACAAACCCTAAACAAAAATAAAACCAGTGATAAGGGAATTGAGGATGAAAATCCATTACGCAATGAGAACAAACCATCAATCCCATATCCAGCACAGTTAAAGAAAGAGCGAATTGATGCACAATACGGTAAGTTTCTTGAACTTTTTAAACAAATACATATCAACTTACCTTTTGTTGAAGCTATTTTGCAGATGCCAAAGTACGCCAAATTCTAAAAAGAACTCCTGACAAATAAACGAAAACTTGAAGAGGTGTCAACGGTGGAACTTAATGAAGAGTGCTCAGCCATCCTCCAAAAAGAGCTACCAACCAAGTTGAAAGACCCAGGAAGTTTTACTATCCCTTGTTTAATTGGTAGACTGAATGTTAAGAAAGCATTAGCTGATCTAGGCGCTAGTATAACTTTAATGCCTTATAAAATGTTTAAACAACTAGATCTTGGGGAACCAGCACTTACTAGGATGAGTATTCAACTAGCAGACAGATCTATTAAATATCCTAGAGGGGCTATCGAAGATGTTTTGGTAAAAATTGATAAATTTATTTTCCCTGTTGATTTCGTTATATTAGACATGGATGAAGACATTAATGTTCCCTTAATTTTAGGGCATCCTTTTTTAGCCACTGCTAGAGCTGTTATTGATGTCGGAGATGGTAAACTCGCACTAAGGATAGTAGATGAAGAAATTATTTTTCAAATTTATGATGCCATGCGATATTCTAAAGAGCAAGATGATTCTTGTTATTTTGTTGATACTACTGATTATATCCTTCAAAATTCATTACAGGAAATCATACATGACGACACGATGGAACTGTGCCTAACTCAAGAAGAGGGGGAAGAAGATGAGGATGATGAGCTGAGTATGACTACATCGTCATTTAACCAAATGAAAGAAGAAATAATTGACAAAGATGACGAAATAAAACAGAAACCTTCCATCGAAGAGCCACCCAAATTGGAATTGAAGCAGTTACCAAGACACTTAGAGTACGCATTCCTTGGAGACAATTTTACATTACCAATAATCATCTCTGCAGAATTAGAACCCAAGGAAAAAGAGGAGCTGATAAAGGTACTAAAAGAGCACAAAAAAGCCATAGCTTGGAAAATTTCTGACATCAAGGGAATAAGCCCCGCATTCTGTACCCACAAAATTTTAATGGAGGAAGAATACAAGCCGTGTGTACAACCCCAGAGATGGTTAAACCCCAGCATGAAAGAAGTGGTCAAAGCTGAGGTCATTAAACTCCTAGATGCAGGAATAATTTATCCTATCTCTGACAGCACTTGGGTAAGTCCTATGCAGGTAGTTCCAAAGAAAGGAGGAATGACGATAGTGCCCAATGAAAAGAATGGGCTGATTCCCACAAGAACAGTCTCAGGTTGGAGAGTCTGCATAGACTATAGAAATTTAATTGATGCCACAAGAAAAGATCACTTCCCGCTACCCTTCATAGATCAAATGTTAGAAAGATTATCCGGGCATATGTACTACTCCATTTTGGATGGACTCTCCGGTTACTTCCAAATCCCCATAACTCCTAAAGATCAAGAAAAAACGACGTTCACATGCCCATACGGTACGTTTGCCTATCGTAGAATGCCTTTTGGATTATGTAATGCACCTACTACTTTTTAGCACTGTATGTTGGCAATCTTCGATGAACTCGTGGAAGACATCATGGAGGTATTTATGGATGATTTTTCGGTATTCGGTAATTCTTTCCATCTTTGCCTGAAAATTTTGAAACGGGTTCTAATGAGATGTGAGGAAACAAACCTTGTTTTAAACTGGGAAAAATGTCACTTTATGGTAAGAGAAGGGATTGTGTTAGGGCATAAGATTTCTAGTAAAGGGATCGAGGTAGATAAAGCGAAAGTTGAAGCCATAGAAAAACTACCTCCCCCTAGCTCTGTTAAGGCCATCAAAAGCTTTTTAGGACACGCAGGGTTCTATAGAAGATTTATTAAAGATTTTTCTAAAATAGTTAAGCCTCTAACAAAATTACTAGAAAAAGATACTCCTTTCAATTTCAATCATGAATGTTTAGATGCATTCAATGTCCTTAAGGATAAATTAATAAATGCACCAATTATAATTGCACCTGATTGGAACTTACCCTTTGAACTAATGTGTGATGTAAGTGATTTTGCAGTAGGTGTAGTTTTGGGACAAACACGAGACAAGCATTTTCAACCAATTTACTACGCTAGCAGAACACTAACACCCGCACAAGAAAACTACACCACCACTGAGAAAGAATTGCTAGCTGTAGTTTTTGCTTTTGATAAATTTAGACAATATCTAATATTGTCCAAAGTTGTCGTTTACACTGACCATTCAGCTCTTCGTTATCTTTTAAACAAACCTGATGCAAAACCTAGACTCATACGATGGATTTTACTTTTATAGGAACTCGACCTAGAAATACAAGATAAGAAGGGAGCTGATAATCTTGCAGTGGATCACCTTTCTAGACTTGAAAATCCACACACCAAAGAGCTCGAGGAAGGTGAGATAAATGATTCGTTTCCCAAAGAACAACTCTTTTCTATAACACATTCTGAGGTACCATGGTTTGCAAGTGTTGCAAATTATTTAGAAGCTAACATCTTACCAAAAAAATTAACACACCACCAAAAGAAGCGATTCTTTGCTGATGTGAAAAATTATTTTTGGGAAGATCCCTTTCTTTTCCGCATTTGTGCAGATCAGGTAATTCGAAGATGTGTTACGAAGACAGAAGCAAACAAGATCTTGGAGCATTGCCATTCTGGACCATTAGGAGGACACTACAGTGGCATAAAGACAACACACAAGATACTTGAATCAGGTTTTTATTGGCCTACTCTATTTAAAGATGCCAACAGGTATGTTACCGCGTGTGATCGATGTCAAAGAATAGGTAATATTTCTAAACGAGATGAAATGCCTCAAACATATATGTTATCATGTGAAATATTTGACATATGGGGCGTTGACTTTATAGGACCATTCCCTAATTCGTTTGGGAACAAGTACATCCTAGTGGCAGTTGATTAAATGTCAAAATGGGTAGAAGCGGAAGCTTTACCTACCAATGATGCTAGGGTAGTAGTCAAGTTTCTTAAGAAACTCTTTTCACGATTCGGCACGCCGAGAGCGATCATTAGCGATAGAGGTACGCACTTCTGTAATACCAAATTTGAAAAAGTTCTAAAGAAATATGGAGTACATCATAGAATGACAACCCCATACCATCCTCAAACCAGTGGGCAAGCAAAGGTGGCAAACCGAGAACTTAAGCGTATTCAAGAAAAAACCGTTGAATCAAATAGAAAAGACTGGGCATTAAAAGTAGATGATGCGTTATGGGCCTATAGAACAGCATTTAAAACACCTTTAGGGACATCCCCATACAAACTTGTATACGGGAAAAGCTGTCATTTACCATTCGAATTAGAACATAAAGCTTTTTGGGCAACAAAATTTTTAAATACTGATCCCGAAATTGCAGGTAAGAGGAGAATGATACAGATGAACGAGCTAGATAAGTGGAGAAGGGAAGCTTATGAGAACTCCAAATTATACAAAGAAGCAACAAAGCGATGCCACGATGCTCATCTCAAGAGATCAAAGCAATTCGAAGTAGAAGCTTAGTCTTACTGTACAACTCAAGGCTTAAACTATTCCCGAGAAAGTTGAAATCAAGATGGTCAGCACCTTTCATAATCAAAACAATATTTCCGTATGGCACCATTGAGGTAACCCATCCCACTAAAGGCACATTCAAGGTAAATAGTCACCGACTTAAAATTTATAATGGCACAGATCTTGGAAGTATGCGAGAAGAGCTAAAGCTCCATGAGCCATCCTTTAGAACCAAAAACAGGGAGAGTCTAGCTTAAGACTATGAACGAGCGCTTCTCGGGAGGCAACCCGAACACTAACATACTAACATAGTTTTTATTTCTCTAACACCACGATAAAATAGTCTAACAGGAAAATGCAGGATTTTTAACACGGGCGTGCCAAAGATACACACGGGCGTGCTAAAGATACACACGGGCATGCCAAAGATACACACGGGCGTGCTACTGAACCTGAATGCGCCCAAACCTGAAAAACGCGAAAGACACAGGCGATTTCAAAAGAACACGGCCATGCCCCCTCCCATATAAATAAACCCAACCGTCATCTCCCCCAACCACAAACCCTAAATCAAAAGTTAAAACCCCCTCTCACAAATCCGGCCAAACACTCACCAACCTCCCATTAAGCCATCTCTCATCGCCGTTTTTCCTCCACAAGCAAGCCAAACCCTCTCACACGGCCACACCACACCCGTGCTACTCAACCACTCGCTCATGCCACAGCCGTGTTCACGTTATAGACCACCAAGACACCGCCGCGCTCCGTCCATGCTAACCATTTTCCCCACCCCTGGTTCCATTTTCTTCAATCTTTGATGGCATTTATGTTTACTTTCAGACTTTGTTAGATTTAGAAGAACATGATTTATTTTTGTTTTAAGTCTCCTTAATCTCTGATTGCAAACTTATTTGTTTATTTTTTTGAAAATCATGATTTATTCTTGATTACAAGTTTATTTTTGTCTAGAACTTGCCTGATTTTTGGTCAGTAGACATGCTCACAACATTCATGATTAAAATACTTGTGGTTGCTGATTGATACTGCTCTTAGACATAAAAACTACTACTTCTCTTGATAACGAATGCAATTGAGACGTTGGTTATTGCTCTTGTTATATTTCTTGATGATTCTTGCAGGTACCATGTCGTCACGAACCAAGCGAGCAGTCCCAAGCAAAAAAAAAAAAAGAAAGGGGCCCGGATCATCATCCGTAAGTGCCTCCACTGAAAATAGACACCCATTTCTCCGGTTCCCCTAACCAACTCAAGAAGAAAAGTACAAGGCAATTCAGGGAAGACCCATAGGCACCGGTCGACGCATCGACTGGAATGCAGTGCGACAAGTTAGGCTCGAAACTGACATTAACGCACTTCTATCAACCGAACCATGGGAGAACTTCTTCCGAATCAACGAACCCACATATTTGGAACTGAGGTTAGAGTTCTGCACCACATTCATCCTGCAAGCAGTGACAAACCAGTTCGACAACCCAGGTGCCATCCAATTCTGCCTAGGAGGCTCGGTGCACCGATTAAGCGTACCACAATTCGGCATGGCTCTTGGACTTTACACGCCAGAATTTATACAAGAAAACCCTCTTTCTAGTTTAAACAGAGAGCTTCACCGCACTCCACTCGAATGTTGGGAAAGCCTACGCCCCACTACCTGGCAATACGACCCCAGCCGCTCTAAGGCAACGGCACTTCCCCCAGTCCTAAGGTATTTACACACCATTCTCGCGCACACCATCACAGGCCGTAGAGAGAGCACAGGCGTCGTAAACAAGCACGACGTCTATTTCCTATCATGCATGTCTGAAGGACATGTCTTCGATCTGGCATACTTTATGGCGTGCGCAATTCAACATCAGACAGAGCAACATAGGAAGGGGATTTTGTCAATGGGGCCCTACATTACAAGGCTAGCTCGGCACTTTAACCTCCTCAACACCGACGAGCAAATCACCTCCCTAACACTGATGGGCAACATGGTTCCTCAAGGCAATCACAACAACGAGGAACGAATCCTCCCCAGTACAAACTAAAGAAACCAAGCAACGAGGAGGAGGACGAGGACATTCCTGATGATGTCCAACCACCATCAGAGGAGGCAACGCATCCAAGCCAACATCCATACCGAGCAACAACAATAGCAGACATATCTGCTCGACTTGATCAGTTCGAGACACATGTCGCTAGGTGCTTTGACGGATTGGAGGCGACACTCTAACAAATATGTCAACACCTCAACATTTCATCAGCAGCACCACCACTAGACCCAACCATAGATGAGGACCTCTGAGTCCATTTAAATTGTTTTCTTTAAATTTTAAGACTTTACTTTATGTTATGTTGTTTAAATTTGAACTTTTTATTATTATTGCAAACTCTTATCACTGGTTATTCAACCAATTAAGCACCCCTAACAACATACCTCTTTCATCAAAAAGATCATTAACAAGTGACTTTGCAGAATAAATCATTCAATTCCACCTGTACAAAAGCACAATTAAGTGAAATGCAAAAAGTCACCTGATGCCATACACTGTCCACATCCTCAAGGATCTCGTCAGAAAACTCAGGGAGTATCCTATCCCCCTCTTCTTTTTGATTTTGAATTTAAATGCATTATCTATCTTTATACATTGAGGATAATGTACATCTTAAGTGTGGGGGGTAAAAAAAGTAACTAACTTTCTGCATTATTCTCAAATCCCTGAGGTTAAAAATGGAATAAAATGGCCAAACTTTTTTCATTATTCTCAAATCCCTGATTTAGTCTTGTTTTTATGCAAAATTGTCATATTACTAATTAAAGATGAAATTTCTAATGATTTGTGATAATTATTGACATGTTTTCGAATAAGTCATTGTTAATTATACATTGATGTTTAATTCAAAGAATACTAGAGAATCAAGCATGGTAAGTCTGTTTTTCATTAATTAGAAATTTTTGCTAGGATGTTGACCTAAATTTAAATGCTACCTTGAAATTTAAAATTTATAAGGATGATGTCAAAACACCCATAATTTTTTTGAGTATTTGAACCTTATAGAGCATACATTCTTTTTCATGCTCATTTTTTGATTATGAGTGTGTCAACTATGAACTGTTATTCAAGAACTTGCCTTGATTATACATGTCAAGACCACAGTTATGATTTGATATACCGAGATGATAAAGGCACTTAGGTTTTAACCTACTTATTCCACTAAAAAGCCTACCTTTATAATTAACCCCTAGTGAACCCCGTTGAGCCTAACAACCCTTTTTATTAACTCACCTACTAATTTTAACCAAAAACCTTTTGTGTTTGTTATCACCAATTCTTTTAACTACCTTTTTGTCAAGATTTGATGTTAAACAAGTTTCCTAACTATGTTTTAATATTCCAGTTGAAAAAATTCTTTATTACTAGTATTTAGTTTGTTCTTAAAAAAAAGTAAGTATATTCATTATTAGTCCTATGATTAAGAAAGCTTACATGTTCAAATTCCAATCCCTAAGGAAAAAGCTTGTATTATTAGTCTTTAATGTAAGAATAAGTGCATTTTTCTAGTTAGGAAATTCATCAAGTCAATCTCGATTCTAACCCTCTAATTTCAGCCTGTGACCACACCTTGTACCCTAACCTCGTTACAACCCTAACTAAGAACTTTTGATCTGTTTGTCATCTCTTTTTACAGTGGTGGAGATTTGATTTTCAGGCAAGCCTATGGGATTAACTTTTTATGTTCGACTTTTGAGCGATCTTCTTCTGAACCTTAAAACACTTTAGAGTGATTTGAGTGAATCCTAAGTGAGGATATCAATCCTTGTCAATTTTGAATTAGATAGGTAGTTATTTAAAAGAGGGAAGACACCTATGTTTTCAAGGTACAAAATTATGACTTATCTCGTTTGAATCTTTAGGACGCTTTGAATCAAATCATCCATGTATGAATTCTCTATGAAGTAGGATAAGACATTGTTGATAAGAATTGCAGATCAAGGAAAGTTTATTTTAATTGTAAGTTGAGAATTTTGCTTGAGGACAAGTGTGGGGGTATTTGATAAACCGTAAAAGTAACATATTTTTACCCCACATTTAATATGCTTTTGGATGATTTATCCCTTGTTTTATATAAAAAGTGCTCTTAATCCTTTCTTTTCATGTTTTATACACAAGAAAGCACCCGAGGATAAAAACAACACAAAACAGGCCTAAAACAGAGTAAATGGGCCTTAGCACGAAATCGACACAGCCTGACCCAAAGCCCATATGGCCGTGCCTCGACGAACACCTAGAGCATGGCCTCAACCCCGTCACACACGGCCGTGCCTCAAGAGAAATCCAAACACGGTCAGGTCTCCATTCACACGGGCGTGTGACATGGCCGTGCCTCTGACACTGGAAAGAGCAATTTTAGTCGGAAAAGGATACTCAGGGAGAAAGAATCACGTTCCAAGAGCCTATAAATAAGTCCCAAGTATCATCAGTTGAAGGGGGAGCGAAAGCGAGGCCAAAGAGCCAAGCTGAGAAGGTCAGAGTTAGGAAATAACACAAGGGTAGCCAGTTGATCCATCCCAAGAAGCCGAAATTATACTCAAGACAGCGGAATTCTCCTTCGATTCCTTCAGGGGTTTTAGGATTTTTCTTATGTTTTGTTTTATCTTTTCTTTTGTGATGGTTTGTTATTTCATTATGAACTAAACCCTTCAGATACCTGAAGGGGATGAAATCTAGATGGATTTTATTATTTGATTTTTAAGTTATATGATAAATTATTTAGTTTGTTCTTAATTATGTTGCTTAATCCAAATCTAATGTGCTTAGGTGGAGGAGGAATAGACCCTGCCTAAGAGAAGATCTAACATAATTAAGCGGAGTTGATCAAACGCCTAGAGATTGGGTTATGAGATTTTGCCGGATTAGGGTGAAACCTAATATGGGAGTCCATTGATCAATTTACTGCTATCCTAGGGGGTTATTATAAGCGAACGAGAGTTCCACTAATTAACCTAGGGTTAGACGTTATTCGCCTCGAGAGAGGGTTTAATATAGGTTAGGGAGTCTCACGGATCAAGCTAAGTAAAAGAGATCATATAATTGAAGGTTAGATAACAAGTGAAGTCTAGGTGGATTCTTCCCGAGGGTATCATCAAAATCAACTGAGTTTTTCCTCAAAGTTATTTTCCAATTCGTCTTCTTGTCTTTGTGTCTTTAGTTTAGCTGCCGTCAATTTAATTTAGAAGTAATCTTCACTCTAACTTTAAGACTAAATAATAAAAAGAAAGTGAGTATTAATACTTTTAGTTCCTTTGGGTTCGATAACCGGTCTTGCCTAGCTATACTACTGCTCGATAGGTACACTTGCCTTAATATCGTTGTCAGAGTTAGTCTCCAGGTTTGATCATTCTTTTATAAATATTTAAAACTCTAATTTTACAGCGATCAGGCATCATCAGAAACGCCATTTATTTTGAAGGTATCGCAGAACTCTAAAAAGTTAGCTATATGAGTGTTTGGATCTTCGTCCTGCAAACCATCAAATTGAACAAACTGTTGAATCATCTGTATTGTGTTAGACTGTAATTCAAAATTGTTAGCAGCTATAGTAGGCCTAACAATACTTGATTCCACTCCTGTTAAATGCGGTTTAGCATAATCAAACATTGTACGTGGAGCATTGTTTTCCCCCACATCGTGTGGTGGTGGATTGTTCTCGTACATCCCTTCAGTAGGATTGGATCTGCCTTCTTGCTCTTCTTCTATGTAATTTAAGGCTCGCCTGATTTCTCAGCGAGTCCTACGAACGGTAGCTTCAATTTCACTATCGTATACCAAAGGTCCTCTCGGGTTCCTTCTAGTCATAAACTAGAGGTACCTGCTGAGAAAAGAAAAAGAAGGAAAATTTAGCAAAAATTAAAATTTAACCTAAAAAATTAAAAATAAAAGTAAATTGAAAATAAAAAATAAAAAAATAATGGCTAAAGTAATAAAAATAAAGCTTTCTTAATATTTTAGTTCCCCGGCAGCGACGCCAAAAACTTGGTCGCTGAAATCAGAGCTTTAAAATTTATAAAACGAATGATCAAACCTGGAAACTAACTCTGACAATGATTAAAGGCAAGTGTACCTGTCAAACAGTAGTACAGCTTAGGCAAGACCGAATTGTCGAACCCAAAGGAACTAAAAGTACTAATACTAACTTTCTTTTTCTTATTTAGCCTAAAATAAAGTGAAGTTGCTTTAATCTAAATTAACGACTACTAGGCTAAAGACGCAAAAACAAAAAGAACGAACTGGGAAATAACTAGAAGAAAAACTCAGTTGATCACGACGATACCCTTAAGAAGAATCCACCTAGACTTCACTTGTTATCTAACACTGGACCATACGATTTATTCACTTAGTTTGATCCGTAAGACTCCCTAACGTATATTAAACCCTCTCTCGAGGTGAATAACGTCAAACCCTAGGTTAATTAGTAGAACTCTCGTTCTCTTATAATAACCCCTTAGAATAGCATTAAATCGATCTATGGACTCCCATATTAGGTTTCACCCTAATCCGGCAAAATCTCGTCACCCTATCTCTAGGCGTGCGATCAACTCCGCTTAATTATGCTAGATCTACTCTTAGGCAGGGTCTATTCCTCCTCCACCTAAGCACATCAAACTTGAATCAATATCCGCGAAATATTAACTCAAGAATTAAGCACACATAATTAAGAACAAACTAAGTATTTATCATATAATTTAGAAAATGATAACAAGGTTCATCTATGTTTCATCCCCTTCAGGTATTTGAGGGGTTTAGTTCATAACAAATAAAGACAACAACTCAAGTGAAAAGATAAAACAAAACATAAGAAATCCCTAAAACTCCCTGAAGGAATTGAAGGAGAAATCCGCCATCTTGAGTAGAGTTCCGGCTTCTTGGGATGGATCAACTGGCTAACTTCGAGTGATTCCCACAAATCTGACCTTTCCGACTTGGCTCCTTGGCCTAGCTCGACGCCCCCTTCAAAGGTGGTACTTAGGAGGTATTTATAGGCTTTTGGAATGCGATTCTTTCACCCTAAGTATCCTTTTCCAATGGAAATTGTCTAAAGCCACGACAGGGACACGGCCATGTCACACGCCCGTGTGACTCATCTTTAAGCCGTGTTCGAATTTCTAAGTTGAGGTACGACTGTGTAGATCAGGGGTGAGGTCGTGTTTTAGATGCTTTACAAGGCACGACCGTGTGCTCTTTGGGCCAGGCCGTGTGGATTTCGTGATATGGCTCATTTACTCCATTTTGGGCCTGTTTTATGTTCTTTTCATCCTCAGGTGCTATCCTGGGTATAAGACATGAAAAGAAAGGATTAAGAGCACCTTTTTACATAAATTGAGGAATATATCATCCAAATACAAGTTAAATGTGGGATTAAAATATGTTATAATTATGGTTTATCATGCCTCTTCGTCTCCCATTTCTTATCTTCTTCAAATTTTTATTGTCTTCTTCATCTTCCATTTTCTTTCATTATTTTTCAGGCATATTATTATTATTATTTAAAAAAGCAATAAATAAGCATAGATTCATAAAGACCTCCATAAGCGAGAGGAGACGTTCTTGTTCATCAACTTGTTCAAAGTGCTTTTTTCATCGATCCCAATCCCAATACCCCTCTTCATCTCGTCATCACCGTCGGTTCTTTGAAATGTCGTCATTTTTCGCGGAATGTTTATGGAAAGGGTTCAAGTACGAATTGAAACATTTTGCGACACTCTTGATAACATATACAATGGCGGAGTCCCACATCTAGCCAACAAATTTATTGTCAGAAAAGTTATTGAGCAGCGACATAGAGTTGAATTGAAGAACTTCATCGACTGGTAATAAAATAATATTCTAAAAAATGGAAACTAGTTGCTCGGGAATGAGAGATTACTAGGCGAAGGAGTTGGGATTTAAGCAATATATTTATCTTTGCTTTCGTACTAAAATTTCTTCTTTGTTTTTTTAGGGAAAGAGGGGAAGAAAATTCATTTATAATTTTCCCAGAAAAGTATGGATTTGAATAGAGTGGGAGAGGAAAAAATTTGGGGTTTGGGTATTTGATTTGTGAGAAAAAGAGAAAAAAGAGTGGTGGCAGTGGTGAGGGTGGCGATTGGTGGTGTTGAGCATAGAGAGAGTATGAAATGGTAGTTGAAGAGGCACGCGCAGAAAAAAAAATTGTAACGCCCCATTTAAAATATTTATGTATTTGCATAATTCTGGCATAAAAATGTATCTGCTTTAGTGGCTTGGTGTTCTGGGTGTATGTGAGAGGTTTGTGGTTCAATTCCAACTTTTGGCAAAATTTTGTTATTTTAGATCCAAACCTTACCTTTGTTTAGTGGGCTTCTTTAAAAATGTTTCTTAGTTCATATCAGAATTAACCTGCTGGTTTGAGTGGTAAGGGAGTTGGTGTGCTGGAGGTCCTATGTTCAAATCCCTGCGTGAGCAAGTGTTAATTTTTGTTTCAGTCAGCTGTCAGAGGCTCGATGGAGTTAGGAGTCGAAGGTGGTTAGTGGGTGAGATTTAATGAGATTGTGTAGTTAGTGGGATTTTTTTGATAATTTTTATTATTTTATTTTTATTTTCCTTCTCTCTTTTCTTCCTCCTCCCTGACGTTTCTATGCTCTTTTCCTTATTGAAAATTTTCCCCTTCCAATCGCGGTGTTATTGCTCGTTTCGTCATATGTTTTTGAAGGTAAGGGTTGTTATGGTGTTGTGGGAGTTTCCTTATGTACCTTTGTTTCTATTGATGTTCGAGTTAATCTGGTAAACCGTTTTTGGTAGGTGTTTTTCAAGAAAATGGAGACCCTCCGATGGTGTAGTAAAATTTCAAGGTTGATGTTGTAAAGGGTAAGCTTTTGAATCATTTAAGAGTAGTTTCTGTTGTATTTTCAAGTTGTGGCCAAGAGGTGTCTTAGTTGGATTTGAGGATTTAAGTAATTGTGGGTGTTTCTGTTGTCGTTATTAGGTGCTGTTCACTTTGGTAGTGTTTTTTACATCAAAATTGTACCAGGTGTGTACCTAAAATACAGAAATTCGGGTTTCGAAGAAAGCCGAAAATGTAATCTGGCGACGCCACACGGGCGTGTACCTGGTCGTGTGGGTGGCCTTGTGTGAGACACGACCGTGTGTCTAATGAAGGTGCGACCGCATGCAAGAAACGACTGTGTGATTGTGTGAGTGTGGCCGTGTGGGAAACACGGGTATGCTACACGAGCGTGTAGGTTTTGGGCCAAGCCGTGTGGGCCACACGGGCAAGGCCAATCTGAGCATGTGGGCCCACAAGGGTTTGTAGGCCTATGATTTTGACATTTTTCCTAAGGTCACACAGTTCATTTCGATCGACTGTGGGCCTACCGAAGGGTCGGTAAGGGCTAATCCAACCTTAGATTATATGTTATGACATTCTAATAGTTTGCCTTGTGTAGGATACTGATAGGTACATCTGTTCTGTTAAGTATATGATCTGTATATGAGCATGTTATGCATGATTTTACTGTATCTATTATTTTCGTATCTGTGACTGGGGTGGGATTTGTATATGTGGAGGAAGTGTTTTGTTTGGCGACCATCGCCTATTTTATGGCGGCTTGGCTGCACATTATCTGATATGTGTCGTAATGGCACGATATGGTGTGTAGGGATGGGTGGGTGTTTTTAACCCCACATGGTGTAATGGGCTGGTCGGAGATGGTGTGTAGAGGATGGGGGTAGGATTTTGTATAACTGTACTGCCTATCTGATTCTGTTATCTGTATCTTAAATGGACATTAGTCTGAATCTGAACTTGACTGTGTTTGAGATTTTTGTATGTATTGCATGCCTATTTTTGTTGGGTTACACACTGAGTTTACAAAAACTCACATCTGTTTTTCTATTTTGTTCAGGTAATCCACAGACTTAGGCAGATCGGTGTGAAGGAGCCTTGTAGTGACCATGAGTTTGTACTGCTTAAGACCATGATATTCTTTATTTAATTTCTGGGAGTTTTGTAATTTATGGACTCTTCAGACTGTTTGATTTTATTTTGGGATTTAGATTTTGACTTGACTTTTTTATTTACGACGGTTGACTAAAAATATGGTTTTTACAAAAACAACGGTTTTCTAAAATTACAAACAGAATTATTAAACATAACGGTTTCTAAGACTTCCGCCATAAATTATGTTTGACAATGAATTGCTTAAACGACGTTTTCAGTAATAGTTTTAACGAATAAAAGTTAAAAATCTTTATCGAAATAACTCTGTTTTCAAAACCATTCTTTATGACATACCAAATTTGGCCATAATGTCTAGGCTGGGTTTAGGTGTTACATTTATTGATATCAGAGCCAGGTTGCAAAGCTCGGGATGTGAATTTTGGGTTCCAAAATTTGTGTTTCAAAAAGAACTGATTTTTAATAATTTGGATAATTTTGAGAAAGCATGTGGTACATCGAGTCTCCGGCGTTGATCCTATAAGTATTTTTTATCTTAGATAGAATATCCTGAAAACACTGTAGTTAGTACTTTCTGAAACAATACTGAAATAGTTAGAGACTGATACCTCTGAAAACATTTCTTAACTTTTCATAATTTGAGCATAAAATATCTGCTAATGAATACTAGATTGATGCATAAAACTTTATAATGTGGATAAAATTTGAAAATATGTGATGAGTGCTCGTGGAACTCATGGTTAGGGTATTCGAAGGCGTGGTAGAGGCCGTAGGGGGCTCGAGTTGAGTCTTCCTCTTTCTGTAGTATGCCAAACTTAGACACTAGTAAGACACCGATTTTTCCTGCTATTGAGACTGGGTCTGAAAGCTGTTCGGTTGGGGACGACGTACTATCCCAAGCCATGTTGAGGGTGTTAGAGAGGGCCGCTGGACCCCATTCTAAATTAGGGGGCCGTGGGTCGGTAATTGAATGACTCCAGTCCAATAGAGCTAAGTTATTTAGGGGTGTCACTGGAGTTGCCCCTACTGTGGCCGATTGGTTGGAAGCCACCGAGAGGATTATGAATGATATAGACTGTACTCCCGAGCAGAAAATTAAGGGTGCAATCTCTTTGCTTCGCGACGAGGCGTATCAGTGATGGTTATCGGTTGGGGAGTGTACTCAGCCAGATCGTCTAAACTGGGATTTCTTTAAGATTGCTTTACAGGGGAAGTATGTGGGGGCGAGCAAACTGGATGCTAATAGACGTGAGTTCATGAATCTCACGCAAGTCGATAGATCAGTGGCCGAGTATGAGGTTGAGTTTCTAAGATTAAGCCATTATGCTCGTGGCATGGTGGCCTCTGAGTATGAGAAATGCATGAGGGATAATTTGAGGGTACTGATTGATCCACAGAGGGAGCGAGAGTTCGAGGTTCTAGTAGATAAGGCGAAGATCACTGAAGAGGTTAAGTGCGTGAAGCGCCAGAATAGGGGCCAAGAGAGAGGCAAGAATAAGAGGGATTCAGAGCCCTGTAGTTCTATTCAGAGGCCTAAGAAGCGGCCTAGACTTGATGGGCCGGTTGGAGTGTGAGTTCATGCTACCTCTATTGGGGTTCAGCCTTGTGGAGATTGTGGTAGGCACCATCCGGGCGAGTGTTGGAGGAGGTTAGGGCTAGTCTGAGGTGTGGGTCTTTGGAGCATCAAATTAGAGAGTGTCCATAGTGGGACTGATCAGATGCAAGCTTCAGGACAGGGTTCTGTACAGCCTCAGAGGGCAATTCAGCAGCCACCTAAGGGCCGTGGACCGGCTAGTGTTGGTAATGGTATGGGCCGAGGCCAGAGAGTACCGGGCAAAGGTGCTAGTCAGACTGAGGCGAAGCAGCCTACATTGGTTTATACTGCTCGACGCCGAGAGGACAGAGATGCTCCTGATGTTATCACGGGTACGTTATTTATTTCTGATGTACCTTATATTGCTCTAATAGACATAGGTTCTACACACTCCTATGTAGCTAGTACTGCTTCAAAAATCTAGGGATTTCTGTTTAGAGCACTTCTAGTGAGATTACTGTACTGAGTCCGTTGGGGCAGTCTGTTCAGGTTAATAAACTTTATAGGAATGTTCCATTAGAAGTGCAAGGGGCTGTATTTCTGGCAAATCGGATGGAGTTACCGTTTGGAGAGTTCGACTTGATTCTGGGTATGGATTGGTTGGTTGAGCACTGAGTTAGTTTGGATTACGCGACCAAGAGGGTCGTTCTGAGGATAGAGGACGATAAGAAGGTGGTTGCGATTAGTGAACGTCGAGATTATCTGTCCAATGTGATCTCCGCTCTTGTGGTTGAGAAGTTGGTTCAGAAAAGGTGTGAGGCGTATTTGGCTTACGTCAGTGTTTCTATTTCTGGGGACTCTTCTGTCGAAGATATCAAAACAGTGAGGGATTTTTTAGATGTCTTTCCTGAAGGTTACCGGGTTTACCTCCGTATCGAGATGTTGAGTTCGGCATTGAGCTTCTACCGGGTACAAAGCTTAAGGCTCAACTTCAAGAGCTTCTAGATCATGGTTTCATCTGCCCTAGTGTGTCTTCGTAAGGGGTACCGGTTCTGTTTGTAAAGAAAGAGGATGGCACCATGAGGTTGTGCATCGATTATCAGCAGTTGAATAAACTAACTGTGAAGAATAAGTATCCACTTTCGAGGATCGATGATTTGTTTGATTAGTTCTGAGGGGCTTCTGTGTTTTCAAAAATTGATCTATGTTCTGGGTATCATCAGCTTAGAGTTAAGGTGGTTGATGTTCAGAAGAAGGCGTTTAGGACTTCTTATGGGAACTATGAGTTCCTAGTTATGCCCCTTGGTCTGATGAATGCTCCGGCTGCATTCATGGATCTGATGAATCGAGTCTTTTAGCGATATTTAGATCTGTTCATCGTGATCTTCATTGACAATATTCTAGTTTACTCTAACACTGAGGATGAGCATATGACCATCTTAGAGTAGTGCTTCAGATACTTTGAGAGAAACAACTCTACGCTAAGTTGAGCAAGTGTGAGTTTTGGTTGTGAGAGGTAACGTTTTTGGGTCACATGGTTTCTGTTGAAGGATTCAATTTGGTCCTAGGAAGATAGAGGCTATGCTGGATTAGAAACAGCCTAAGAATATATCTGAGATCCACAGTTTTCCGGGTCCCTTGGGATATTATCGGTGGTTTGTCGAGGGGTTCTCTCTTATTAAAGATCCTTTGACTAAGCTTCTGCGCAAGGGTGTTCCTTTTGTTTGGACGGATGTGCAACAATCAAGCTTTGAGAAGCTCTAGTCTGTTCTGACTCAGGCTCTTGTTCTGATATAGCCTGAATCTGGTAAAGAGTTTATGGTGTACAGTGATGCGTCGCACGTCGATTTGGGATATGTACTGATGTAAGATGGTAAAGTTGTGGCTTATGTGTCCCGTCAACTTAAGACACACGAAGGGAATTATCCGATGCATGATCTCGAGTTGGCTACTGTGGTTTTTGCATTAAAGATCTAGAAGCATTATCTATATGGTGAGAGATGTATCATCTACACTGATCACAAGAACCTCAAATACCTCCTTACTCAGAAGGAGTTGAATCTTAGACAGCATCGATGGATTGAGCTGCTCAAAGACTATGACTGCACGATAGAGTATCATCCTGGTAAGGCCAATGTGGTGGTCGATGCTCTCAGTCGTAGAGCGATGACTAATTTAAGGGCGATGTTCGCTCGTCTTAGTCTATTTGATAATAGAGGCCTGTTAGCTTAGTTGCAAGTTAAGGCGATTTGGATTGATCAGATTCGAGATAAGCAGTTAGGGGATTAGTTTCTAGGTCTGCGAGTTCGTCAGATTGAGAGTGGCAGTACTTCTGATTTTGGACTGAATACGAATGGAGTTTTGTGTTTTCGAGGTCAGATTTGTGTGCCGAATGATTTTGATCTGAGACAGTCGATTCTAAGGGAGGCGTATAGTAGCCCCTATGCTATGTATCCCGGTGGTAATAAGATATATCGGGATCTCTATGAGTTGTACTGGTGGCCAGGTTTAAAACGTGAGGCTTTGAATTTTGTCGCTTGTTGTCTGACGTGCCAGCAAGTTAAGGCTGAGCACTATTTGCCTTCGGGTTTGTTACAACCCGTTAAGATTCCTTTATGGAAATGAGAAGGAGTGATGATGGACTTCGTTAGTGGGTTGCCCTTGACACCCACTAAGAAGGATTCTATTTGGTTCATCGTTGATCGATTGACCAAGTCCGCTCATTTTATTCCGATTTGGGCGGACTACTCTCTGTAGAAGTTAGCGAAGCTATATATCTTCGGGATTGTAAGACTGCATAAGTTCCTGTTTTGATAATTTCTAATAGAGATCCTCACTTCACTTCTCAATTTTGGAAGAAATTGCACTTACCTCTGCGTTCGAGATTGGACTTTAGTACTGTGTTCCACCCTCAGGCCGATGGTCAATCTGAGAGAATGATTCAAATACTGGAGGATATGATTCAAAGTTGTGTAATAGATTTCCAATGTAGTTGGAAGGATTATCTACCGCTATCTGACTTCGCCTACAATAACAGTTTCTAGTCCAGTAACCATGTAACACCCTTAACCCGTATTTGTTGCCGGATTAAGGTTACGAGACATTACCGATCAAATACACAATTTAGAACAGTCATTTATTTCAATTCGTGCACAAAATTATAACAACCTCTTTACAAGAATTTCCAAACTCAAATAGCAACCATTATCTTAATTCATCTAAAACAAATTCGCATACTTGAACCACTTAACTAACTAAAATCAATCAACTAATCAAATTTCGAACCAACTAACATTCATCAAAGCCATACTACACATGCTTCAAAATTACAACATTCGAACCATATAACCATCAATTTCATTACATTCGAATACCTAAGTTAAAATCAAGCATATTTCAAATCATATACCAAGCACATATATCACAACATTCATTCATTCATATATATATATATATATATATATTATTAACTAATTATCCACATACCATTTATAAGTTTTCGCACAGGCACTTATTAAGCCAAGACTAACCATATCATATAGCTTAATAAACATCCATATATAAGACATTAGCAACATCACCAAATAGTCAAATATAATTCTTGTACATTACAAATTCATGCGCATTTTACCATATTATCATGGACCATTTTTTATTACAATAACAAGTCAAAGCATACCTAATTCACATGCAAAATATCATGTCTAAAGATCATATATTCGATCATCCAATGAACCATTAATTCGGTCATCAAAATAGCCTCAAAATTCGTACCAATTCCATGACTCAATATTAAGATAATTATACTATTTCATAACCGAATATAAACATCAATATGTCATTTTATAACTATCCATATAACCAACAAAACCTACCTAAAACATAGTCATTATTTACTAATAAGTAACCAAATCAAAGTGGCCATTTTACTACTATAATTCGCCATTAACACTATCAAACATTAAGCTAACCAACTTGACCTTTGAATACCAAACCTCAAACAAACATGTCATACGTATATGTATTTATCTTATCTATCTTTAGCCAAATATGAAAGCCCATCATTTACCAATTTCAAGCCAATATACAAGACAAATTATACATCAAATTATAGGTCAATAACGAGCCACTCCAAATAACCAAATTCACAATATATAGCAAAGTCATCACATAATTTATAAAAATATGTATCATAAATAGAAAACACATCCATCAACTACTTAATTACTCGAGTTGAATCACATGTTCATCAAATAATGATCATTCACAAACATTAACATCATTATCAAGCCATTTTCGCATGGCTATTTATATACAATTCAAAACAGACCATATTAAAACTAGCCTATACATGCCATATGTCAAAAGTGCAAGCTTTCAAAGTACGAAATAGCGATTGATAGTGTGATGATGATCCTTGATGATCCCCGAGCTCGAGCGAGCTTTATATAACTATAAAACAGAAAAAGAATGCACAAAGTAAGCTTTACAAGCTTAGTAAGCCATAAGAAAATAAATCATCACAAGAACATTAATAATTCAATTCGAATAGGTCACATTTAACTAATCTCTTACACATATACAATCACTTTTCTCATATAATCCATAATACCACAATAAGTAACTTCACTTACCTCATTTTTCAATGAACATATAAACCTTATACGTACCTAAATTATTTACCTCAAATTCACATTCGGATTCGTTTGACATTGCCCGTTGAACCATTCAGAATCGTTAAGGATACTCGGAAACACATATATCACTTACAACGCCATATCCCAGATATGATCTTACATGTTATCACATATCGATGCCTCTGTCCCAGACAGGGTCTTACACGAATTCTACACGATGACAATGTCCTAGACATGGTCTTACATGAAATTGCACCTCGGAAGTCCTAATGTCATGACATCAGTACCTTATACAATTCCTAAGGCCCATACGGGGCTTTTGACTTCGTAATTCAATTAATTCATGCTAGCGACAAGTCCTCCAATGCTCAATTCAATTCGGCAATATATATAACTATATACGATTCCTAAGGCCCATACAGGGCTTTCGACTTCATAATTTAATCAATTCATGCTCGAAACAAGTCCTCCAATGCTCAATTCAATTTGGCAATATATACATTTAAATTTAAAAACGTTTATTTGCATATGAACTTACCTCGTATTGAAAGGAACGGATTAGAACGACCATTCAACAACTTTCGACTTCCCCCGATCCAAATCTGATTTCTTCCTTTCTTGATCTAAATCAATTTAAATTTAACTTATTTAATTACATATTCATTCAAATTCACCCAAAAACACATAAATGGGCATTTTGCACTTTAGCCCCTAACATTTCACATTTTCTCAATTTAGTCCCTATTTCAAAACAACTCAAAATACACAAAATTCCAACATGCTCATGTTAGGCCCATTAATTTCATTTATTTCATATTTTAACCCTCAATTTACAAATTTCACAATTTAGTCCTTAATAAGCATTTTTTTAATCAAAAATCACTTAATAAACTATGATAATCTACCAACAACTATTTATTTTCATCATCAAACAACAAAAACATCAAGCTATCAACAATGGCAAATCACAAATTCATCATCAAATCTGAAAAATTAAGGCACAAGCTAGGTAGTATACGAAGCAACGATCTCAAAAACGTAAAAATTATCAAAAACCGAGCAAAGAACATACCTAAATCAAGCTCCCAAGTGAGCCGAACTTAAAGCTTTCAAATGGTTTCTTTTTCTTTGAGTTTCGGCCAAAACAAGATGAACATGCATGTTATTTTATGTTTTATTTTATGTATTACATATTAATGTTCAATTTACCATTTTATCCATCATTTATACATTATAAAATCACTTATTTTAAGTTTAATACTGTCCATGCTATTGTTCAATGGCCAAATTACAATGTAAGGATCTCATAATTAATTAATCAAAACAATTAAGCATTTTAACATATAACATGCTACTTTTACATTTTACGCGATTAAGTCCTTTTATTAAATTAAGCACACAAACGGTAAAATTAAATCACGAATTTTCCACACATATCAAATAACATTCTATAAATACCAAAAATAATATTAAAATAATTTTATGACCTCGGATTTGTGGTTCTAAAACACTGTTCTGAATTAACTAAAATCGGGCTGTTACAAATCTCCCCCTTAGGGATTTTCGTCCCCGAAAATCTTACCAGTGAATAGGTTTGGATATTGTTCTGTCATAGCATACTCGGGCTCCCATGTAGCTTCTTCGACCCTGTGTCAATGCCGTAAGACTTCCACTAATGAAATATTCTTATTTCTCAATTCTTTAACCTCGTGATCTAAAACCCGGATCGATTTTTCTTCGTATGTCATATTGGATTGAATCTCAATCTCAGACGAGGAAATCACTTGCGAGGGATCAGATCGATATCGTTGAAGCATCGATACGTGAAATACATTATAAATCTTTTCTAACTCAGGTGGCAACAACAATTTAAAAGCAACCGGCTCGATACGCTCGATAATTTCATACAACCCGATGTATCTCGGACTTAACTTGCCTTTCCTGCCAAATCTATGTATTTTCTTCCACGGAGACACTTTCAAAAATACCCTTTCCCCAATCTAAAACTCAATATCTTTTCGTTTCAAGTCCACGTATGATTTCTGACGATCTGACACTGCTTTCAAACTATCACAAATCATTTTCACTTTTTGTTCAATCTCTTTAATCAAATCGACCCCGTGAATCTTATCCTCGCTGAGCTCAGTCCAGTACAAAGGTGTTTGGCATTTGCGACCGTACAAAGCTTCGTAAGGTGCCATTTTTATACTCGATTAAAAGCTATTATTATACGCAAATTCAATCAATGGCAAGTATCGTTCCCACATACCTTCAAACTCAAGAATGCAACATCTCAACATATCCTCGAGTATCTAAATAATTCGCTCGGATTGACCATTCGTGTGTGGGTGAAAAGCAGTACTGAAGTGTAGTTTCTACCTAATGCATCTTGCAGTTTCTTCCAAAATTGCGATGTGAACCTTGGATCTCTATCCGAAATAATAGAAATAGGTAATCCGTGCAATCTCACAACCTGAGAAATGTACAACTCAACAAGCTTATCAAGCGAATAATCCGTGCGTACCGGAATGAAATGAGCCGATTCAGTTAGTCTATCAACAACCACCCATATTGCGTCCTTTTTACTCGGAGACAAGGGCAAACCTAATAGAAAATCCATCATGATTGTCCCATTTCCACTCAGGAATCATAATCGGCTGCAGCAACCTAGATGGTACCTGATGCTCAGCTTTGACTTGCTGACAAATTAAACATTTTGAAACAAATTTAGAGATGTCACGTTTCATACTAGACCACAAGTAAAGCTGTTTCAAATCATTATACATTTTCGTATTTCTCGGATGAATATATAACTGACTACTATGAGCTTCATTCAAAAGCATCCAAATCAACTCTAAATTTCTCGGAACACATATTCGATTTCTGAATCTCAAACAATCATTAACATCAACTTGAAACTCCGAATCAGGATTCGAATAACATTGAGCTCATTTTGTTAACAAATAATTATCAACTTCCTGAGCTTCACAAATCTGCTATAAGAATAACGATTTAGCTTTCATCTCAACTACAATCGAGCCGTCATCAGATATAGCCAACTGAGTGTTCATCGCACGCAGAGCAAACAAAGATTTTTAGCTTAAAGCATCAGCAACCATATTTGCTTTTCCCGGATGATAGTCTATCACAAGCTCGTAGTCATTTAACAATTCTAACCATCTTCTCTTTCATAGATTCAGATCTTTCTGAGTCATCAAATATTTTAAGCTCTTGTGATCCGAATAAACATGACATTTCTCACTGAACAGATAGTGGCACCAGATCTTCAACGCAAACACGATAGCTGCTAATTCCAAATAGTGTGTCGGGTAATTCTTTTCATGTGGCTTTAATTGTCTCGAGGCATAAGCTATGACTTTGCCTTCCTGCATCAAAAAACAACCCAGACCATTCAACGATGCATCACTATAGATTATGAATTCTTTACCCAATTCTGGCTGAACTAACACTGGAGCTTCGGTCAATAAATCTTTCAACTGATCAAAACTTTTCTAGCACTTGTCCGCCCACTCGAATTTAACATCTTTCTGAAGTAGTCTCGTCATCAGAGTTGCAATCATTGAGAAACCTTTTACGAATCGTTTGTAATAACTGGCGAGTCCCAAAAAACTTCGGCTTCGGATATATTTCTCGGAGGCTTCCAATCCAATATTTCTGAAATCTTACTCGGATCTACTCGAATACCCGATCTGACACAATATGCCCCAGAAAACTGACTTTGCGCAACCAAAATTCACATTTACTGAACTTGGCATATAATTGTTTATCATGTAAAGTCTGTAACACAATTCTCAAGTGCTCGGCATGCTCAGATTCATCACAGGAATAGATCAAGATGTCATCTATAAACACAACAAATCGATCCATATATGGTCTGAAGATTCGATTCATTAGGTCCATAAAAATAGCAGATGCATTCGTTAATCTAAAAGGTATAACTAAAAACTCATAATGCTCGTACCTCATTAGGAAAGTAGTTTTTGGCACATCAGAGTCTTCAACTCGCAACTGATAGTAGCCTAATCTTTAATCTATCTTTAACAACATTATAGCCCCTTTCAACTGATCAAACAAATTGTCTATTCGTGGCAGAGGGTATTTATTCTTGATAGTCACTTTATTGAACAGTCGGTATTCAATGCACATTCTCATAGTTCTGTCTTTCTTTTTCAGAAACAACACAGGTGTACCCTAGGCAGAATAACTCGGTCACACGAAACCTCTATCTTTCAACTCTTGCAACTGATCTTTCAACTCTTTTAATTCGGTCAGTGCCATTCTGTACGGAGCTATCGATATCGGAGTTGTTCCTGGCACTAACTTAATACCAAACTCTACCTCTCGGATCGGCGGTAAACCCGGTAACTCTTCAAGAAACACATCTGAATATTCACACACAACTGGTATTGATTCAATCTTCTTTTTGATCACTTTAGAGTTGAGTACATAAGAAAAGTAAGCTTCACAACCCTTCCATATATATTTCCAAGCTAACATCGAAGAAATCACTACCAGTAAACCATTCAAATCATCTGATTCAATCCGGATAATCTCATTACTCTGGCATCTCAAATCAATCGTCTTCTATTTGCAATGTAGTGTTAACCAATCCATAACCAGAATTATATCAAATTCGTCGAATGGGAATAACATCAAATCGGCCAGAAAATAGAAACCCCAAATCATCAACGGACATTTCTTGCATACTTTATCAACCAAAACACACTTGCCTAAGGGGTTCGATACTCTAATAACAAATTCAGTAGACTTTACAAGAAAAGTCTTATTGGATACTAAAGTCTCACATACATAAGAATGAGTTGATCCTGGATCTATCAATGCAATCACGGTAGTATCATAGAGAGTGAAAGTACTGGTAATAACATCTGGAGATGAAGCTTCTTCGCGAGCACGAATATAATAGGCTCTGGCAGGTGCTCGGGCTTCAGATCTCACAGCCGTGTCTTTAGTCATTCTCTGGCTACCACTCACATTACCCACGTTTCTGGGTGGTCTACCTCTAGCTACAGTGTAACAGTCTGGTTTATACCCTAGTCAGAATAGTGGTTTCGGGACCACGAATCCGAGTTTGAATAATATTTTAATATTATTTTCTGTGCCGTTGATATGTGACTAAGTATATGGTAAATTTTCGTGAGCTAATTTGTTCGTCTATGTGTTTAATTTGACAAAAGCATTAAAATGCATTAAACGCGAAAGTTGCTTGCTATTTGTTAAACTGCTTAAGTGATGTGGCTTTTAAGTGTTAAGGACTTACGTGGCAATTTAGCCACTATTTTGGTTAGTGGACGGCATGGGTAATGAAATTTTATAAGTTAAAGTTTATATTATATATATTATATAGTTATATTATAATAAAGGAAATATGATGGTGGGTTTTATTCATGCATTTTTATCACCGAATAAGCAAAGAAAGAAAAGAAAAATTTAGGCAAGGGTTCGGCCATAGTTTGGTCTAATTCAAGGTATGTTTCCAGTTGGTTTTCGATAATTTCTACGTTTTTGCAATCGTTGCTTTGAGAGCTACAAAACCCATGTCTCAATTTGATGAATTGATAATGTTTGTGTGAGATTCCATTGATGATATGTTAAGCTTTTTGATGATTTTGGTGTTAAATGAAAGATATGAGTTAGATGAACATACTTTGTTCTGGAATTTTTAATGAATTTAGCTAAATAGGGATAAATTGAGAAAATGGTAAATTGAGGGACTAAATTGCAAATTTGATGAAAAATGTAGGCTTGTATGTGATGTATATGTATTCGGCTAAGCATGTGTATGTGTGGATTTTATGAATTTGATGTTTTGAGAAAAATGGACTAAATTGATAAAATGTGAAAATGTGAGGGCTAAATTGCAAATTGCCCTAAATGTGTATCGTTGGATTGAATTGAATGAATTAGTGAATAAAAGGGTTAATACTGACATGTTTAGATCAAGAACCGAGGAAAACGGACTTAGATCACGGGAAAGTGAAAATAACCGAGTTGCCGTTTTCATTCCGACATATCAAATCCGAGGTAAGTCACTATGCAAGTAATTGTATATGTGTGCAATTGAAATTGTTCATATGATTAATGATGATATTGAATGCTTATGAGAGATTATGCATTTGAATTCTGAGATAAGTTCGATATAGTGATTAAGTCCGAGAAGTCCCGTACGAACTTAGGAATAGATAGGATTGAATAAGTCACTACATAGACATCTGTTCTATTGTTATCGTGTAAGACCACATTTGGGACGTTGGCATTGATTTAAGACTCGTGTAAGACCCTTTCTGGGACAGTGGCATCGACATCTAATTATGTGTAAATATGAGCTATACGTATAAGACCACATCTGGGACGTTGGCATCGTTATAATCCTATGTGTAAGACCATGTCTGAGACATCGGCATCGTACTGATTCGTGTAAGACCCTGTCCGGGACAGTGGCATCGATATCTAAGTATATATAAGACCTCGTCTAGGACGATCGCATTGTACGATTATTCCGAGCTTCTGAGTATCCTACTGGATTCATTATGGTTCAACGGGCAAGTTTGAGATACGAATGACAAATCTGAGCTTTGACAGATTAAGAAAATGAATGTTCGATTCAGATATGTTGATTATACACCAAATATGTATATAAGGTAAGTGACTAGGTGATCTACTATGATGATTTATATATGGTTTAGAAATATGTTACATGAGAAGCATACATGAAAAAGCTATGTGTATATGATTCTTAAATTGATAAATGTGGCAAATTTGGCCAAGGATATGAATCAAAGAATAAATATGAGAAAATTGCTTTGTGGAAGAAATGTGCCAATGTGGGTATATGTTTACATGCTTTACATATTAAGTTTGTTTGTATATTGACTTATTAAGCTTTTGGAAAGCTTTCTCTGTTTGTGTTTACTCTGTTTTATAGGTCGTTGAAGCTAGTGAAGGCTCGGGACCGTCACAGATCGTCATCATACTAGTAAACTTATTTTGGTACCCTTTGGAATTGTATAAAGCTAGATATGGCATGTATAGGCTAGTATTTTGGTATAATTTGTTATGTGAACTTAGCCATGTGACTTGGCTATTTATGAGTTGAGACTTTGCTTAAATGAATGTGATATATGATGCATATCTTGGTATGGTTGAAGTATTTGAAATGGCCAAGTTTGGAGTGAGCAAATGAATGAATTATGCTTGTGATGATATGAGTTTTAGTCTTTGAAGTTGTCATGGTTGGAATTGGTATTGAATGCATGGTTTGAATGACTATTTTGGTATGTTTTGGGTGGTTATATGTGCAAGAGATGTTTTGGTAAATATGGCTTGTAGGTTTCACCCTTATGGGTGGTATTTTGGCCTTGCAAATGGCCTATAATGTCACACGGTCGTGGCACACAGGCGTGCCTAAAGACCGTGAGTGAATAGCAGGATGTAGCTTGATAGCACACGGCCTCGACATGGGGGGTCAACTAGCCGTGGTGTACAAGTCAGTAGCTAGCTAAGAGTACACGGCCATGGCACACAGGCGTGCCTAGTGACTGTGTTGGTATAGTCAGTATATAGACACGGATGGACACACGGGGGCGTCTAGAAGCTGTGGAGGGCACACGGTCTCCTCCCACGGGCGTGTCTCCCCTATATTTTAGAAAAGTATAAATTTTCCATGAGATTTTGTTTGTGTTTCGGTTTAGTCCCGACTCAATTTGTAAGCATGCTTAAGGTCTCGTTGATCATTTTAAGGGACCTCATACTTGAGAATGATGAATGAATGTGTGAAATTTCTGTTGATGCTTTCCGATATGTCCGGTAATGCTCCTAACCCTAATTCGATGGCGAACACGAGATAGAGGTGTTACATTTGGTTGGTATCAGAGCTACGGTTTAGTCAATTCTCAGACTAACGTAGCGTGTCAGAGTCTAGCTATACATGCCATATATCTGAATTGTGACAGTGTGACGAATCATGACATATAAAATGTGATTTTTAAATAGTAATGGATCCCGAAAAAGCTGTAGCTAACCACTTAGAAAGTAATGCGCCTGCTCCCGTGCAAGAGACAGTGCCTTCTGATTTGAGATCGGCTACGAGCGGTCAAGAGGGAGAAGCTAAACAAGCTTTCTTCTAGATGATGAGTGAGTGGTTCACTCAGTTTGTAAAGAATAACCTGACTTTTTCGCAACCCCCGCCCCCGGCTAATCCCCTCAGACATCTGATATACCTCCGACTGTAATTCTAAATTCGTGGAATAAGCCTTCGATTGACAAGATCCGTAAGTATGGGGCTGAAGAGTTCCGAGCTACCAGTGATGATGATGCTGAAAAGGCTGAGTTCTAGATTGAAAATACTATCCGAGTATTTGATGAAATGTCTTTGACTCTGGAAGAATGCATTAAATGTGTTGTATCGTTACTTCGTGATACGGCTTATCAATGGTGGAAAACTCTGATTTTTGTTGTTCCGAGAGAACGAGTTTCATGGGATTTCTTTCAGATCAAGAATTCGTAAGATTGAGTCAGTATGCCAGGGAATGTATATCATCTGAAGCTATAATGTGCAAAAGGTTCGAAGATGGCCTGAATAAAGACATTCGTTTGTTAGTTGGGATTTAGAAATAAAAAGAGTTCGTTGTACTCGTCGATCGAGCTTGTAAAGCTGAAGCACTCGGGAAGGATAAAAGAAAAGCTGAGTCCGAAGCTCGAGATTGAGAAAGAGATTTCAGAGAAAATCATTTCAGTCTGCTCCGAAAAGATTTAGGGATAATCAAAGTCGTTCCAGAGATAATGTGGGACATTTTAATAGAAATCGAGCTAGATCGCAAATGAGTTCCAAAACTCCAGCAACTTTAGTGGCCAGCGTTGGTAATGTTTGATCCAAGAAACCTGAATGTAAACATTGTGGAAAAGGGCATCCGGGAAGCTGTAGATTAAATGACAGAGCTTGCTTCAGATGTGGGTCACTAGATCATTTTATTCGTGATTGCCCTGAGACTGTCGAGCCAGAAACTATTCAGAATTTGAGATATGATAATGTCCCTTTGAGAGGTAGACCATCAAAGAATGTAAAAAATGTTAGTGGTAGTGAGAGAACTACGAGAGACAATGTTGTCAGATCTGAAGCCAGAGCTCTAGCCAGAGCGTATGTTATCCGAGCTCGAGAGGAAGCCTCATCACCTGATGTGATAATTGGTACTTTTACTCTTTACAATACTTCTGTGATTGCTTTGATAGACCCTGGTTCTACGCATTCATATATATGCATGAATTTAGTATTCAACAAGACTTTGCCTGTAGAGTCTACTGAGTTTGCTATAAGAGTATCAAACCCCTTAGGTAAAAGTCCCCTGGTTGATAAAGTATGCAAGAACTGCCCGTTAATGTTTCGAGATATCTGTTTCCCTATTGATCTAATGCTTTTGCCATTTGATGAATTTGATATTATTCTAGGTATGGATTGGTTGTTTATGCATGATGCTATTGTGAACTGCAAAAGAAAGACTATAGATTTGAGATGTCTGAATGATGAGATTGTACGGATTGAGTTAGATGATTTGAATGGATTGCATACTGTGATATTTGTTTTGAAAGCTCAGAGTTATGTGAAAAAGGGTTATGAGGCATACTTTGCTTATGTGATTGATTCGAAAATATCTGAGAAGAAAGTTGAATCAGTGCCTATTGTTTGTGAGTATTCTGATGTGTTCCCTGAAGAGTTACCGGGTTTACCTCTGATTCGTGAAGTTGAATTTAGTATTGAATTGTTGCCTGGTACTACACCTATTTCGATAGCTCCTTATAGAATGGCACCAATAGAGTTAAAAGAGTTAAAGTCACAGTTGCAAGAATTAATTGAGAGAGGGTTTGCTAGACCAAGTTTCTTGCCTTGGTGCTCTTGTTCTGTTCGTGAAAAAGAAAGATGGCATGATGAGGATGTGTATCAATTATCGTCAGCTGAGTAAAGTGACGATAAAGAATAAATACCCGTTGCCTCGAATAGACGATTTATTTGATCAGTTAAAAGGAGCTACTGTGTTTTCCAAAATTAATCTGAGATCGGGGTACTATCAGCTGAGAGTTAAAGATTCAGACATTCCAAAAATTGCTTTAAGAACGAGGTACGGGCATTATGAGTTTCTAGTGATGCCATTTGGACTAACCAATGCTCCTACTGTTTTTATGGACTTGATGAACATAATTTTTAGGCCGTACCTAGGCCGATTTGTTGTGGTATTTATAGATGATATTCTGATTTATTCACGTGATGAAAATGAGCATGCTGAACACCTGAGAATTGTGTTGCAAACTTTAAGAGAAAAGTAATTGTACGGGAAATTCAACAAATGGGAATTCTGGTTGCACGAGGTTAGTTTTCTGGGGCATATTGTATCAGCCTCTGGAATCTGAGTGGATCCGAGTAAGATTTCTACTATTCTGAGTTGGAAACCTCCGAAGAACGTGTCTAAAGTCCGTAGTTTTCTAGGTTTGGCTAGTTATTACCATTGATTTGTAAAAGGATTTTCAGCTAGCTACTCCGCTGACTATATTACTTCAGAAAGAAGCTAGATTTGAATGGTCGGATAAATGTCAGAAATGTTTTGATCAGTTAAAAACTCTGTTAACAGAAGCTCCAGTGTTAGTACAGCCAGAATCGGGTAAAGAATTTGTTGTATACAATGATTCTTCGCTAAATGGTTTGGGATGTGTTTTGATACAAGAAGGCAAAGTTGTAGCTTATGCCTCAAGACAGTTGAAGCCTCATTAAAAGAATTATCGGACACACGACCTTGAATTAGTTGTAGTTGTGTTTGCACTTAAGATTTGGCGTCATTATCTATACTGTGAGAAATATCACGTATTTTTAGATCATAAAAGTTTGAAATATTTGATGACTCAAAAAGATTTGAACTTGCGTCAGAGAAGATGGCTTGACTTGTTGAAAGATTATGAGCTTGTGATAGATTATCATCAGGGTAAAGCAAATATTGTTGCAGATGCTCTGAGTAGGAAATCATTGTTTGCACTACGTGCTTTGAATACTCAGCTGGATTTATTTGATGATTGTTCTGTGTTAGCAGAATTAAAAGCAAAATCGTTGATTTTACAACAGATATGTGATGCTCAGAAGTTTGGTAATGAATTGTTAGCGAAACGAGCTCAGTGTGAAATAAATTCTGAATCTGAATTTCAAATTGCGGATGGTAGTTTGAGATTCCTGGATCGTATCTGTGTTCCGAGAAATCCAGAGTTGATTCGGTTGATTTTGAGTGAAGCTCATAATAGTAGTCTATCTGTTCATCCGGGAAGTACAAAAATGTATCATGATTTGAAACGACATTACTGGTGGTCTGGTATGAAACGGGACATTTCTGACTTTATTTCGAAATGTTTAATCTGTCAGCAAGTGAAAGCCGAACATCAAGTTCCGTCTGGATTGCTGCAGCTGATTCTGATTCTGGAGTGGAAATGGGATAGAGTAACAATAGACTTTGTTTCTGGTTTGCCCCTGACTCTGAAAAAGAAAGATGCGATATGGGTCGTAGTTGACCGATTAACTAAATCTGGTCATTTTATTCCGGTAAGATCTGATTTCTCACTGGAGAGATTAGCCGAGCTTTATATTTCTGAGATTGTGAGATTGCATGGGGTGCCCCTATCTATTGTGTCAGATAGAGATCCGAGATTTACATCTCAGTTTTGGAAGAAATTGCGAGAAGCTTTGGGCACGAGATTACACTTCAGCACAGCTTTTCATCCGTAAACAGATCGTCAGTCCGAACGGATTATTCAGATTCTTGAAGACATGTTAAAATGTTGTATACTTGAGTTTAATAGTTCGTGGGAATAGTATTTGCCATTGATAGAATTTGCGTATAATAATAGTTTTCAGACGAGTATCAAAATGGCACCATATGAAGCTTTATACAGACGTAAATGTCGTACACCTCTGTATTGGACTTAACTCAGTGAAAATAAACTTCACGGGGTTGATTTGATAAAAGATTCAGAATAGAAAGTGAAATTGATCCGGGATTGTTTGAAAGCAGCATCTGATCGTCAGAAGTCTTATGCGGATTTGAAATGAAAAGATATAGAATTTAAAATCGGTGATAAAGTATTTCTGAAGAAGTCTCCGTGGAAGGAAGTGCTTCGATTCAGACGAAAAGGCAAATTAAGTCCGAGATTCATCGGGCCGTATGAGATTATTGAACGTGTCGAGACTGTGGCATACAGATTAAAGTTGCCATCTGAGTTAGAAAAGATTCACAATGTATTTCATGCCTCGATGCTTCGTAGATATCGATCCGATTCGTCACATGTGATTACCCCATCTGAAATTGAAATTCGATATGATATGACATGAAGAGGAACCGATCCTTATCTTAGCTCGTGAAGTGAAAGAGTTAAGAAACAAGAAAATTTCATTAGTAAAAGTATTGTGGAATCGACATGGAATAGAAAAGGCTACCTGGGAGCTTGAAGATTTAGTGAGACAACAATATCTGAATCTGTTTAACGGTAAGATTTTTGGGGACGAAAATCCCTAAGGGGGGAGAATTGTAATAGTCTGGTTTATACCCTAGTCAAAACAGTGGTTTCAAGACCACGAATCCGAGTCCAAATAATATTTTAATATTATTTTCTGTGCCGTTGATATGTGACTAGGCATGTGGTAAATTTTCGTGAGCTAATTTGTTCGTCTGTGTGTTTAATTTGACAAAAGGATTAAAATGCATTAAACGCGAAAGTTGCTTGTTATTTGTTAAAGTGCTTAAGTGATGTGGCTTTTAAGTGTTAAGGACTTATGTGGCAAGTTGCCACTATTTTGGTTAGTGGACGGCATTGGTAATGTATATATATGTATATATATATATATATATATATATATATATATTAAATTGTATAAGTTAAAGTTTTATATATATATTATATAGTTATATTATAATAAAGGAAACATGATGGTGGGTTTTATTCATGCATTTTTATCACCGAATAAGCAAAGAAAGAAAAGAAAAATTTAGGCAAGGGTTCGGCCATAGTTTGGTCTAATTCAAGGTATGTTTCCAGTCGGTTTTCGATAATTTCTACGTTTTTGCAATCATTGCTTTGATAGCTACAAAACCCATGTCTCAATTTGATGAATTGATAATGTTTATGTGAGATGCCATTGATGATATGTTAAGCTTTTTGATGATTTTGGGGTTAAATGAAAGATATGAGTTAGAGGAACATACTTTGTTCTTGAATTTTTGATGAATTTAGCTAAATAGGGCTAAATTGAGAAAATGGTAAATTGAGGGACTAAATTGCAAATTTGATGAGAAATGTGGGCTTGTATGTGATGTATATGTATTCGGCTAAGCATGTGTATGTGTGGATTTTATGAATTTGATGTTTTGAGAAAAATGGACTAAATTGATAAAATGTGAAAATGTTAAATTGCAAATTGCCCTAAATATGTGTTCTTGGATTGAATTGAATGAATTAGTGAATAAAAGGGTTAATTCTAAACATGTTAAGACCAAGAACCGAGGAAAACACACTTAGATCGCGGGAAAACGAAAATAACCGAGTAGCCGTTTTCATTCTGACATATCGAATCCGAGGTAAGTCACTATGCAAATAAATGTATATGTATGCAATTGAAATTGTTCATATGATTAATGATGATATTGAATGCTTATGAGAGATTATGCATTTGAATTCTGAGATAAGTTCGATATAGTGATTAAGTACGAGAAGTCCCGTACGAACCTAGGAATAGATAGGATTGAATAAGTCACTACATAAACATCTGTTCTGTTGTTATCATATAAGACTACGTTTGGGACGTTGGCATTGATTTAAGACTCATGTAGGACCCTGTCTGGGATAGTGGCATCGATATCTAATTATGTGTAAGACCACGTCTGGGACGTTGGCATCAATATGAGCTATACGTATAAGACCACGTCTAGGACGTTGGCATCGTTATAATCCTTACGTGTAAGACCATGTCTGGGACTTCGACATCATACTGATTCGTGTAAGACCCTGTCCAGGACAGTGGCATCGATATCTGAGTATATATAAGACCTCGTCTGGGACGATGGCATTGTACGATTATTCTGAGCTTCTGAGTATCCTACTGGATTCCTTATGGTTCAACGGGCAAGTTTGAGATACGAATGACAAATCTGAGCTTTGACAGATTAAGAAAATGAATGTCCGATTCAGATATGTTGATTATACACCAAATGATATAAGGTAAGTGACTAGGTGATCTACTATGATGATTTATATATGGTTTAGAAATATCTTACATGAGAAGCATACATGAAAAAGCTATGTGTATATGATTCTTAAATTGATAAATGTGGCAAATTTGGCAAAGGATATGAATCAAAGTATAACTATGAGAAAATTGCTTTGTGGAAGAAATGTTCCAATGTGGTTATATGTTTACATGCTTTACATATTAAGTTTGTTTGTATATTGACTTACTAAGCTTTTGGAAAGCTTTCTCTGTGTGAGCTTACTCTGTTTTATAGGTCCTTAAAGCTACAGAAGGCTCGGGACCGTCACGGATCGTCATCACACTACTAAACTTATTTTGGTACACTTTGGAATTGTATAAATCTAGATATGGCATGTATAGGCTAGTATTTTGGTATAATTTGTTATGTGAACTTAGCCATGTGACTTGGCTATTTATGAGTTGAGACTTTGCTTAAATGAATGTGATATATGATGCATATCTTGGTATGGTTGAAGTATTTGAAATGGCCAAGTTTGGAGTGAGCAAATGAATGAATTTTGCTTGTGATGATATGAGTTTTAGTCTTTGAAGTTGTCATGGTTGGAATTGGTATTGAATGCATGGTTTGAATGACTATTTTGGTAAGTTTTTGGTGGTTATATGTACATGAGATGTTTTGGTAAATATGGCTTGTAGGTTTGACCCTTATGGGTGGCAATTTTGCCTTGCAAGTGGCCTATAATGTCACACGGTCGTGGCACACGGGTGTGCCTAAAGACCGTGGGTAAATAGCAGAATGTAGCTTGATAGCACACGGCCTCGACACGGGGGTGTCAACTAGCCGTGGTGTACAAGTCAGTAGCTAGCTAAGAGTACACGGCCATGGCACACGGGCGTGCCTAGTGACCGTGTTGGTATAGTCAGTATATAGACACGGATGGACACACGGGGGAGTCTGGAAGCCATGGAGGGCACACGGTCTCCTCCCACGGGCCTGTCTCCCCTGTATTTTAGAAAAGTTTAAATTTTCCATTAGATTTTGTTTGTGTTTCGGTTGAGTCTCGACTCAATTTGTAAGCATGCTTAAGGTCTCGTTGACCGTTTTAAGGGACCTCATACTTGAGAATGATGAATGAATGTGTGAAATTTCTATTGATGCTTTCCGATATGTCCGGTAACCTCCTAACCCTAATCTGGCAGTGGACACGGGATAGGGGTGTTACATTTGGTTGGTATCAGAGCTACGATTTAGTCGATTCTCGGACTAACGTAGCGTGTCAGAGTCTAGCTATACATGCCATATATTTGAATTGTGATAGTGTGATGAATCTTGACGTATAAAATGTGATTTTCAAATAGTAATGGATCCCGAAAGAGTCGTAGCTAACCACGTAGAAAGTAATGCGCCTGCTCCTGCGCAAGGGACAGTGCCCTCTGATTCGAGGCCGGTTTCGAGCGGTCAAGAGGGAGAAGCTAAACAAGCTTTCTTCCAGATGATGAGTGAGTGGTTCACTCAGTTTGTAAAGAATAACCCGACTTTTTCGCAACCCCCGCCCCCAGTTAATCCCCCTCAGACATCTGATATACCTCTGACTGCAAATCTAAATCCGTGGAATAAGCCTCCGGTTGACAAGATCCGTAAGTATGGGGCTGAAGAGTTCCGAGCAACCAATGATGATGATGCTGAAAAGGCTGAGTTCTAGATTGAAAATACTATCCGGGTATTTGATGAAATGTCTTTGACTCTGGAAGAATGCATTAAATGTGTTGTATCGTTACTTCGTGATACAGTTTATCAATGGTGGAAAACTCTGATTTCTATTGTTCTGAGAGAATGAGTTTCATGGGTATTCTTTCAGATCGAGTTCCGGAAGAAATATATTAGTGAAAGATTCGTTGATCAGAAACGGAAAGAATTTTTGGAACTCAAACAGGGCCGAATGACTGTTTCCGAGTATGAACGAGAATTGATGAGAATGACTCAGTATGCCCGGGAATGTATATCATCTGAAGCTATAATGTGCAAAAGCTTTAAAGATGGCCTGAATGAAGACATTTTTTTGTTAGTTGGGATTTTAGAAATAAAAGAGTTCGTTGTACTCATCGATCGAGCTTGTAAAGCTGAAGCACTCGGGATGGATAAAAGAAAAGCTGAGTTTGAAGCTCGAGATTGAGAAAGAGATTTCAGAGTAAATCATTTCAGTCTACTCCTAAAAGATTTAGAGATAATCAAAGTCGTTCCAGAGATAATGTGGGACTTTGAATAGAAATCGAGCTAGATCACAAATGAGTTCCAAAACTCCAGCAACTTCAGTGGCTAGCGTTGGTAATGTTCGATCCGAGAAACCTGAATGTAAACATTGTGGAAAAAGGCATCCGGGAAGCTGTAGATTAAATGACAGAGCTTGCTTCAGATGTGGGTCACTAGATCATTTGATTCGTGATTGCCCTGAGACTGTCAAGCCAGAAACTGTTCAAAATTTGAGATCTGATAATATCCCTTTGAGAGGTAGACTATCGAAGAATGTAAGAAATGTTAGTGGTAGTGAGAGAACTACGAGAGACAATGTTGTCAGATCTGAAGCCAGAGCTCCAGCCAGAGCGTATGCTATCCGAGCTCGAGACGAAGCCTCATCACCTGATGTGATAACTGGTACATTACTCTTTATGATACTTCTGTGATTGCTTTGATAGACCCTGGTTCTACGCATTCATATATATGCATGAATTTAGTATTCAACAAGACTTTGCCTGTAGAGTCTACTGAGTTTGCTATAAGAGTATCGAACCCCTTAGGTAAAAGTGTCCTGGTTGACAAAGTATGCAAGAACTGCCCGTTAATGTTTCGAGATATATGTTTCCCTACTGATCTGATGCTTTTGCCATTTAATGAATTCGATATTATCCTGGGTATGGATTGGTTGTTTATGCATGATGCTGTTGTGAACTGTAAAAGAAAGACTATAGATTTGTGATGTCTGAATGATGAGATTGTACGGATTGAGTCAGATGATTTCAATGGATTACATACTGTGATATCTATTTTGAAAGTTCAGAGTTATGTGAAAAAGGGTTATGAGGCATACTGATACGGGCACGCCCGGGACGTCAACGTTTTTCAACTCAACAGCTCGGATCAAAACCAAGGAATTAGTGTGCCTTTTTGGTGCACGTCCCAAAATGAGATTATTTTCAGCTCATTGAGTTTGTTTTAGCTTATTGAGTTTGATTTGCATTTATTTTATTTCATGCATTTTAATTGGCTGAATAAATTTATTTATTTAGTTAGTTAAATTCTGCTTAAATAATTAATTAAATAAATGTGTTAATAAAAATTGGACATTTTACTTTCCGAGTATTAATGTGTGTTAATTATTGCATGTGTTTAATTGTGTTTTAAAGTTATTACATTATTTTAATATGTTTTTTTTAGTCGGATTAAATGCAACTTGCTGCCCAATTTATGAAATAAATTTGTGGATTTAATTGTGTAGGTGGGAGATTAATGGATGATTGAACAATGGCCGAATGTTCAATGGTGAAGGAATATTATGGATGATGGACGGACAGCTTACATGGAGCATGGTTCATGAATTTTAAACTCTTGAATGATGCTTGATGGAGCAATATTTTAATGGTGGCTGAATTTTTAAAGCATGCATATGCGTGAATGAAACATGATGAATTAAACATGTATTATTTAAGGGAATCTTTAACGGCAAAGCATGAAACACCATGGAGGAATTAAAGAATTAAAGAAATTCTTAAAATTGGAGCAAGCACAATTGGATGACAAAGCATGAAGGCTTGGACGGCTAATTAAGCATGTGCTAGTGGAATATTAAATAGAACATGTATGGCTAGTGCTTTGTTGGACGGCAATGCTTAAAAACATTGGAGTGCAAAAACCATCATGGGATTGATGTTAGTGGATGGCAAGGTCAAAATAGAATTATAAATGTTGAAGTGCATGGGCGGCTTGGAATAAATAAATGAACATGTTGAATTACTTGATACATGGTGGAGGGAAGCATGCGTGAGTGACTTAGAATAAACTAAGTGATGGCATGAAGAAGTGGGATATTAATTGATAATTAAAAGCCATGGATTGCACAAACACTCACCTAGGGGGACGGCAATATGAAGCATATGGAGGATAACAAAGCATGCGGCACATGAATTGAATACTTAGTGGGAGCTATAAAATGAATTAAGCATGTGAAGTGAAGACCATTAAGCCATGTGCGCATAAATTAATAATAAGCCAAGGAGAAAGCAAGCATAGTGGACGGCGAAAGCAAGCATAGTGGACGGCTTAAGCTTTTAAATTAGGATAATTTTATGGCAAATGAAAGTGGCAGCAAACTTTGGTGGAGTTTAGGTTGAACGGCCACATAACTCAATGTTTTATTTTAATTGCAAGTGGCCATCCTTTCTCTTGGCCGAATGCTCACAAATGCCCACCAAGTCAACTACTTTTGCGCACAAAATAGAGATTGAAGCCCTCTTTCCTTTCCCTATTCGGCTATCATTAGAAAAGAGCCTAGAAATATTTTGCACATTTCATTTTGTAAGGACAGAACTTGAATTTGAATGAAAGAAGCATTTCTTTTGGTGAGTATTCACTCTCCTAATTCTCGAGGTTTGAATTGACTTATCTAGTTTTCTGGTGGCGTCGTTCTTTCCTTATTTTGAACTTATCATCCTTTCGGGTGCGGCGTTCATCTACCTATACCGTTGGTTCCTATCTCGCTAGATAGTGGGTCTCGGTTTTATCTCAAAACTCATTCCATCAATTTGAAACTTATAAGATTCGGGTCTTTAATTTTTATTAAAGGTTCTTTCTTATTTCAAATACGTATCCATTCCAACCTATCACCTATCTTTACCTTTCAGAGATTTTTTTCCAATAAAATTTTCCCTTTGTTAATTAAAAGAGAAACTACCTAATTTACGATCGGGCAACATTTACGATTCGCCTCCTAACCCGAGACGGACTTTATCACATACTTTGCTTTTGTGATTGATTCGAAAATATCTAAGAAGAAAGTTGAATCACTGCCTATTGTTTGTGAGTATTCTGCTGTGTTCCCTGAAGAGTTACCGGGTTTACCTCCGATTCGTGAAGTTGAATTTAGTATTGAATTGTTGCCTGGTACTACACCTATTTCGATAGCTCCTTATAGAATGGCACCAATAGAGTTAAAAGAGTTAAAGTCACAGTTACAAGAATTGACTGAGAGAGGGTTTGCTAGACCAAGTTTCTCACCTTGGGGTGCTCCTATTCTGTTCGTGAAAAAAAAGATGGTACGATGAGGATGTGTATCAATTATCGTCAGTTCAATTAAGTGATGATAAAGAATAAATATCCATTGCCTCGAATGGACGATTTATTTGATCAGTTAAAAGGAGCTACTATGTTTTCCAAAATTGATCTGAGATCGGGACACTATCAGTCGAGAGTTAAAGATTCAGACATTCCGAAAACTGCTTTAAAAACGAGGTACGAGCATTATGAGTTTCTAGTGATGCCATTTGGACTAACCAATGCTCCTACTGTTTTTATGGACTTGATGAACAGAATTTTCAGGCCGTACCTAGACCGATTTGTTGTGGTATTTATAGATGATATTCTGATTTCTTCACGTGATGAAAATGAGCATGCTGAACACCTGAGAATTGTGTTGCAAACTTTGAGAGAAAAGCAATTGTAAGTGAAATTTAGCAAATGTGAATTCTGGTTGCACGAGGTTAGTGTTCTGGGGCATATTGTATCAGCCTCTAGAATCCGAGTGGATCCGAGTAAGATTTCTGCTATTCTGAGTTGGAAACTCCGAAGAACGTGTCTGAAGTCCGTAGTTTTCTGGGTTGGGCTGGTTATTACCGTCAATTTGTAAAAGGATTTTTAGCAATAGCTACTCCGCTGACTAGATTACTTCAGAAAGATGCTAGATTTGAATGGTCGGATAAATGTCAGAAATGTTTTGATCAGTTGAAAACTCTGTTAACAGAAGCTCCAGTGTTAGTATAGCCAGAATCGGGTAAAGAATTTGTTGTATACAGTGATTCTTCGCTAAATGGTTTGGGATGTGTTTTGATGCAAGAAGGCAAAGTTGTAGCTTATGCCTCAAGACAGTTGAAGCCTTATGAAAAGAATTATCCGACACACGACCTTGAATTAGCTGCAATTGTGTTTGCAGTTAAGATTTGACGTCATTATCTATACGGTGAGAAATGTCACGTATTTTCAGATCATAAAAGTTTGAAATATTTGATGACTCAAAAAGATTTGAACTTGCGTCAGAGAAGATGGCTTGAGTTGTTGAAAGATTATGAGCTTGTGATAGATTATCATCCGGGTAAAGCAAATGTTGTTGCAGATGCTCTGAGTAGGAAATCATTGTTTACACTACTTGCTTTGAATACTCAGCTGGATTTGTTTGATGATTGTTCTGTGTTAGCAGAATTAAAAGCAAAGTCGTTGTTTTTACAACAGATATGTGATGCTTAGAAGTTTGATAATGAATTGTTAGCGAAACGAGCTCAGTGTGAAATGAATTCTAAATCTGAATTTCAAATTGTGGATGGTAGTTTGAGATTCCGGGATCGTATTTGTGTTCCGAGAAATCCAGAGTTGATTCGGTTGATTTTGAGTGAAGCTCATAATAGTAGTTTATTTGTTCATCCGGGAAGTACAAAAATGTATCAAGATTTGAAACGACATTACTAGTGGTCTGGTATGAAACGGGACATTTCTGACTTAGTTTCGAAATGTTTAATCTGTCAGCAAGTGAAAGCCAAACATCAAGTTCTGTCTGGATTGCAGCAGCCGATTCTAATTCCGGAGTGGAAATGGGATAGAGTAACAATGGACTTTGTTTCTGGTTTGCCCCTGACTCTAAAAAAGAAAGATGTGATATGGGTCGTACTTGACCGATTAACTAAATCTGCCCATTTTATTCCGGTAAGATCTAATTTCTCACTGGAGAGATTAGCTGAGCTTTATATTTCTGAGATTGTACGATTGCATGGGGTGCCACTATCTATTGTGTCAGATAGAGAACCGAGATTTACATCTCGATTTTGGAAGAAATTTCAAGAAGCTTTGGGAACGAGATTACACTTCAGTACAGCTTTTCATCCGCACACAGATGGTCAGTCCAAACGGATTACTCAGATTCTTGAAGACATGTTAAGATGCTGTATACTTGAGTTTAATGGTTCGTGGGAACAATATTTGCCATTGATAGAATTTACGTATAATAATAGTTTTTAGACGAGTATCAAAATGGCACCATATGAAGCTCTATACGGACATAAATGTCATACACCTCTGTATTGGACCAAACTCAGTGAAAATAAACTTGACGGGGTTGATTTGATAAAAGATTCAGAACAGAAAGTGAAATTGATTCGGGATTCTTGGAAAGCAACATCTGATCGTCAGAAGTCTTATGCGGATTTGAAACGAACAGATATAGAATTTAAAATCGGCAAAAAAGTATTTCTGAAGGTGTCTCTGTGGAAGAAAGTGCTTCGATTCGGACGAAAAGGCAAATTAAGTCCGAGATTCATCAGTCCGTATGAGATTATTGAACGTTCCGGGACAGTGGCATACAGATTAAAGTTGCCATCTGAGTTAGAAAATATTCACAACGTATTTCATGTCTCGATGCTTCGTAGATATCGGTCCGATCTGTCACATGTGATTACCCCATCTGAAATTGAAATTCGATCTGATATGACATATGAAGAGGAACCGATCCGTATCTTAGCTCGTGAAGTGAAAGAGTTAAGAAACAAGAAAATTTCGTTAGAAAAAGTACTGTGGAATCAACATGGAATAGAAGAGGCTACCTGGGAGCTTGAAGATTCAGTGAGACAGCAATATCCGAATCTGTTTAACGGTAAGATTTTCGGGGACGAAAATGCCTAAGGGGAGAGAATTGTAACAGTCTGGTTTATACCCTAGTCTAAATAACATTTTAATATTATTTTCTATGCCGTTTGTATGTGACTAAGCATGTGGTAAATTTCTGTGAGCTAATTTGTTCGTCCGTGTATTTAATTTGACAAAAGGATTAAAATGCATTAAACGCGAAAGTTGCTTGCTATTTGTTAAAGTGATTAAGTGATGTGGCTTTTAAGTGTTAAGGACTTATGTGGCAATTTAGCCACTATTTTGGTTAGTGGACGGCATGGATAATGAAATATATATATATGTTTTTATATCTATATATTAAATTTTATAAGTTAAAGTTTATATATATATATTATATAGTTATATTATAATAAAGGAAAGATGATGGTGGTTTTATTCATGCATTTTTATCACCGAATAAGCAAAGAAAGAAGAGAAAAATTTAGGCAAGGGTTCAGCCATAGTTTGGTCTAATTCAAGGTATGTTTCCAGTCGGTTTTCGATAATTTCTACGTTTTTTGCAATCGTTGCTTTGAGAGCTACAAAACCCATGTCTCAATTTGATGAATTGATAATGTTTGTGTGAGTTGCCATTGATGATATGTTAAGCTTTTTGATGATTTTGGTGTTAAATGAAAGATATGAGTTAGATGAACATACTTTATTCTTGAATTTTTGATGAATTTAGCTAAATAGGGCTAAATTGAGAAAATGGTAAATTGAGGGACTAAATTGCAAGTTTGATGAAAAATGTGGGCTTTTATGTGATGTATATGTATTCGGCTAAGCATGTGTATGTGTGGATTTTATGAATTTGATGTTTTGAGAAAAATGGACTAAATTGATAAAATGTGAAAATGTGAGGGCTAAATTGCAAATTGCCCTAAATGTGTGTTCTTGGATTGAATTGAATGAATTAGTGAATAAAAGGGTTAATTATGAACATGTTAAGATCAAGAACTGAGGAAAACAGACTTAGATCGCGGGAAAGCGAAAATAACCGAGTAGGCGTTTTCATCCCGACATATCAAATCCGAGGTAAGTCACTATGCAAATAAATGTATATGTATGCAATTGAAATTGTTCATATGATTAATGATGATATTGAATGCTTATGAGAGATTATGCATTTGAATTCTGAGATAAGTTCGATATAGTGATTAAGTCCGAGAAGTCCCGTACGAACCTAAGAATAGATAGGATTGAATAAGTCACTACATAGACATCTGTTATGTTGTTATCATGTAAGACCACGTTTGGGACGTTGCCATTGATTTAAGACTCGTGTAAGACCCTGTATGGGACAGTGGCATCGATATCTGATTATGTGTAAGACCACGTCTGGGACGTTGGCATCAATATGAGCTATACGTATAAGATCACGTCTGGGACGTTGGCATCGTTATAATCCTTACGTGTAAGACCATGTCTGGGACATCGACATCGTACTGATTCGTGTAAGACCCTGTCCGGGACACTGGCATCGATATCTGAGTATATATAAGACCTCGTCTGGGATGATGACATTGTACAATTATTCCGAGCTTCTGAGTATCCTACTGGATTCCTTATGGTTCAACGGGCAAGTTTGAGATACGAATGACAAATCTGAGCTTTGACAAATTAAGAAAATGAATGTTCGATTCAAATATGTTGATTATACACCAAATGTGTATATAAGGTAAGTGACAAGGTGATCTACTATGATGATTTATATATGGTTTAGAAATATGTTACATGAGAAGCATACATGAAAAAGCTATGTGTATATGATTCTTAAATTGATAAATGTGGTAAATTTGGCCAAGGATATGAATCAAAGTATAAATATGAGAAAATTACTTTGTGGAAGAAATGTGCCAATTGGTTATATGTTTACATGCTTTACATATTAAGTTTGTTTGTATATTGACTTACTAAGCTTTTGGAAAGCTTTCTCTGTGTGTGTTTACTTTGTTTTCTAGGTCATTGAAGCTACTGAAGGTCCGGGACCGTCACGGATCGTCATCACACTAGTAAACTTATTTTGGTACACTTTGGAATTGTATAAAGCTAGATATGGCATGTATAGGCTAGTATTTTGGTATAATTTGTTATGTGAACTTAGCCATGTGACTTGGCTATTTATGAGTTGAGACTTTGCTTAAATGAATGTGATATATGATGCATATCTTGGTATGGTTGAAGTATTTGAAATGGCCAAGTTTGAAGTGAGCAAATGAATGAATTATGCTTGTGATGATATGAGTTTTAGTCTTTGAAGTTGTCATGGTTGGAATTGGTATTGAATGCATGGTTTGAATGACTATTTTGGTATGTTTTTGGTGGTTATATGTGCATGAGATGTTTTGGTGAATATGGCTTGTAGGTTTGACCCTTATGGGTGGCATTTTGGCCTTGCAAATGGCCTATAATGTCACAAGATCATGGCACATGGGCGTGCCTAAAGATTGTGGGTGAATAGCAGGATGTAGATTGATAGCACATGGCCTCGACATGGGGGTGTCAACTAGCCGTGGTGTACAAGTCAGTAGCTAGCTAAGAGTACATGGCCATGGCACGCGGGCGTGCTTAGTGGCCGTGTTGGTATAGTCAGTATATAGACACGGATGGACACACGTGGGTGTCTAGAAGCCGTGGAGGGCACACAGTCTCCTCCCACGGGCGTGTCTCCCCTGTATTTTAGAAGATTTTAAATTTTCCATGAGATATTGTTTGTGTTTCGATTTAGTCCCGACTCAATTTGTAAGCATGCTTAAGGTCTCGTTGACCGTTTTAAGGGACCTCATACTTGAAAATGATGAATGAATGTGTGAAATTTCTGTTGATGCTTTCCGATATGTCTGGTAACGCTCCTAACACTAATCCGGCATTGGACACGAGATAGGGGTGTTACATGCAGTGTTACACGGCGTCATATTCTGCACTATATCTTGTTCGGCCAATTCAGGACATTCATGGATGAAATGATTTAATGATCCACATTTGAAACAAGCTCGATCATTCAATCTACAATTGTTGGGATGTCGTTTACGTCAATGTTTGCACTCAGGTTGATTTGACCTAACATTTCCAACACTAACTATTGAAGTAGCTTTCGAACTCACAGGTGGTCTGTCTCGATCTCGTCTAGAACAACCCGCAGTAGCCTTTCAACGGATAAAATCATCTCGAAACTTCTTTGATGCCGGCTGAAATGACTTATTCAATGATCTTTTTCGTGAATCTCTAGCTTCAAAATCAACTTTTCTTTTCTCTTTCCCCGGTTCTTTAGCTTTGCATGCTCGCTCGACGAGTACAACAAACTCTTTGATTTCCAGAATCCCGACTAACAGTTTAATGTCTTCATTCAAACCGTCGTCAAATATTTTACACATTATAGCTTCAGTCGAAACACATTCCCGGGCATATACGCTAAGTCTCACAAATTCTCGTTCATATTCTGTCACTGTCATACGACCCTGTTTTAACTCAAGAAATTCTTTACGTTTTTGATCTATGAATCTCTGACTGATATATTGCTTCCGGAATTTAGTTTGGAAAAACTCCCAAGTAACCAATCCTTTTGGAACCACTGATACTAGTGTATTCCACTGGTGGTACGCAGTGTCTCGAAGCAAAGATATGAAACATTTGATACATTCATCAGGGTACATGATAGTTCATCGAACACCGGGATCGTATTATCAAGCTAGGATTCAGCTCGCTCAGCATCATCATCGATAGTAGCTTTGAACTTTTCGGCCCCATATTTTCTGATTTTATCAATCGGAGGCTTATTCAATTGCATCAGACCGTTAACTTGAGGTATCACAGGTATTTGAGAAGGATTAGGCGGGGGTGGAGGTTGTTGAACAACCGAATTTGTTTGGATATACTGTGTGAACCATCCGTTCATCATATGGAAGAAGGTTTGTTTAGCCTCTCCTTCGTGACTACTCGCAATCGGCCTAGAATCAGCCAGCGTTGCCCCTTGAGCAGAACGGGCGCATTACTTTCCACATCATCAACTACGGCTCGATCAGAATCCATTTACTATACAAAAACACATTTTAATTGTCAGGAATCATCACACTATCGCAGTTTATATTTATGGCACGTATAGTAAACTCTCACACGCTATGTTAGTCTTAGAATCGACTAAACTGTAGCTCTAATCCCAATAAAATGTAACACCCCTAACCCGTATCCGTCGCCAGATTAGGGTTACGAGACATTACCGATCAAATACACAACTTAGAACAGTCATTTATTTCAATTCGTGCACAAAATTATAACAACCTCTTTACAAGAATTTCCAAACTCAAATAGCAACCATTATCTTAACTCATCTAAAACAAATTCGCATACTTGAACCACTTAACCAACTAAAATCAATTAACTAATCCAATTTCGAACCAACTAACATTCATCAAAGCCATACTACACATGCTTCAAAATTACAACATTCGACCCATATAACCATCAATTTCATTACATTCTAATACCTAAGTTAAAACCAAGCATATTTCAAATCATATACCAAGCACATATATCACAACATTCATTCATATATATATCTTTTTTATTAACTAATTATCCACATACCATTTATAAGTTTTCACACAGGCACTTATTAAGCCAAGACTAACCATATCATATAGCTTAATAAACATCCATATATGAGAAATTAGCAACATCACCAAATAGTTAAATACAATTCTTGTACATTACAAATTCATGCGCATTTTGCCATATTATCATGGACCATTTTTTATTACAATAACAAGTCAAAGCATACCTAATTCACATGCAAAATATCATGTCTAAACATCATATATTCAATCATCCAATAATTAATTCGGTCATCAAAATAGCCTCAAAATTAGTACCAATTCCATGACCCAATATTAAGATCAATATGCCATTTTATAACTATCCCTATAACCAACAAAACATACCTAAACCATAGTCATTATTTACTAATAACTAACCGAATCAAAGTGGCTATTTCACTACTATAATTCGCCATTAACACTTTATGCACATAACAAAAATAAAACATTAAGCTAACCAACTTGACCTTTAAATACCAAACTGCAAACAAACATGTCATACATATATGTATTTGTCTTATCTATCTTTAGCCGAATATGAAAGCCCATCATTTACCAATTTCAAGCCAATATACATCAAATTATAGGTCAATAATGAGCCACTCCAAATAGCCAAATTCAAAATATATAGCAAAGTCATCACATAATTTATAAAAATATGTATCATAAATAGAAAACACATCCATCAACTACTTAATTACTCGAGCCGAATCACATGTTCATCAAACATACTTCCCAAAATGAGCACATTAACAAGGCCGATCATTCACAAATATTAACATCATTATCAAGCCATTTTGGCATGGCTATTTATATACAATTCAAAACAAACCATATTAAAACTAGCCTACACATGCCATATACAAGCTTTCAAAGTTTCGAAATAGCGATCGATAGTGTGATGATGATCCTTGACCATTCCCGTTCTCGAGCTAGCTTTATATAACTATAAAACATAAAAAGAATGAACAAAGTAAGCTTTAAAAGCTTAGTAAGCCATAAGCAAATAAATCATCACAAGAACGTTAATAATTCAATTCGAATAGGTCACATTTAACTAATCTCTTACACATATACAATCACTTTTCTCATATAATCCATAATATCACAATAAGTAACTTCACTTACCTCATTTTTCAATGAACATATAAACCTTATACGTACCTGAATTATTTACCTCAAATTCACATTCGGATTTGTTTGACATTGCCCGTTGAACCATTCAGAATCGTTAAGGATACTCGGAAACACATATATCACTTACAACGCCATATCCCAGATATGGTCTTACATGTTATCACATATCGATGCCTCTGTCCCAGACAAGGTCTTACATGAATTATATACGATGACAATGTTCTAGACATGGTCTTACATGAAATCGCACCTCGGAAGTCCTAATGTCATGACATCAGTACCTTATACTATTTCTAAGGCCCATAGGGGGCTTTTGACTTCGTAATTCAATTAATTCATGCTAGAGACAAGTCCTCCAATGCTCAATTCAATTCGGCAATATATATAACTATATACGATTCAGTTTGGAAATATATACATTTAAATTTAAAAATGTTTATTTGCATATGAACTTACCTCGTACGGAAACGAACGGATCGGAACGACTATTTAATAATTTTTGACTTCCCTCGATCCAAATCTGACTTCTTCCTTTCTTTATCTAAATCAATTTAAATTTAACTTATTTAATTACATATTCATTCAAATTCACCCAAAAACACATAAATGGCCATTTTGCACTTTAGTCCCTAACATTTCACATTTTCTCAATTTAGTCCCTACTTCAAAACAACTCAAAATACACAAAATTTCAACATGCTCATGCTAGGCCAAATTTTCCCTATGTTCCTAGCAGCCCATTAATTTCATTTATTTCACATTTTGACCCCTCAATTTACAAATTTCACAATTTAGTCCTTAATAAGCATTTTTATCAAAAATCACTTAATAAATTATGATATTCTACCAACAATTATTTATTCACCATCATCAAACAACAAAAACATCAAGCTATCAACAATGTCAATCACAAATTCATCATCAAATCTGAAAATTAAGGCATGGGCTAGGTAGTATACAAACCACTGTTCCGATTTAACTAAAATCGGGCTGTTACAATCTAGATGGCACCTTGCGAGGCTCTGTATGGTCGTAAGTGTTGTAAGTGTTGTACTCTGCTATGTTGGACTGAGTTGGGTGAGTGTCGGGGTTTTGGGTCCTGAATTGGTATCTGACACCGGAGATAAGGTTAGACTGATTTGGGATTGTTTGAAGGCGGCTTCTGATAGACAGAAGTCTTATGTAGATATGAAAAGGAAAGATATTGAGTAGTCTGTGGGTGACTTCATTTTTCTTAAGGTTTCTCTATAGAAGGAAGTTCTGAGATTTTGTTGTAAAGACAAGTTGAGCCTTAGGTTTATTGGGCCGTACCGGATTCTGAAGCGTGGGATTGGTTGCTTATCAGTTGGAGATACCTCCAGAGTTGAATCGTATCCACGATGTGTTTCATGTTTCGGTGTTAAGGCAGTATCAGTCTGATCCATCCGACGTTGTCTTTGTTGAGGAGATTGATGTTAGACCGGATTTGACTTTTGAGGAGGAGCCGGTTCAGATTTTGGGTCGAGATGTTAAAGTTCTGAGGAGGAAGTCCATTCTGTTAGTAAAGGTTCTGTAGCAGAATCATGACACTAAGGAAGCCACATGGGAACCTGAGGACTCGATGTGTCAGCAGTATCCTTATCTTTTCAGATTAGGTAAATTTCGAGGCCGAAATTTCTTTTAGGGGGTAGAGTTGTAACGCCCCACTTAAAATATTTTTGTATCTACATAATTCTGGCATAAAAATGTTTTTGCTTCAGTGGCTAGGTGTTCTGGATGTGTGTGAGAGGTCTAGGGTTTAATTCCCACATTTGGAAAAATTTTGTTATTTTAGATCCAAGCCTTACCTTTGTTTAGTGGGCTTCTTTAAAAATGCTTGTTAATTCATATCAGAGTGAGCCTGTTGGTTTGAGTGGTAAGGGAGTTGGTGTGTTGGAGGTCTTGTGTTCGAATCCCTACGTGAGCGAGTGTTAATTTTTGTTTCAATCAGCTGTCAGAGGCTGGATGGAGTTAGAAGTCTAAGGTGGTTAGTGGGTGAGATTTAGTGGGATTGTGTAGTTAGTGGGATATTTTTTTATAATTGTTATTATTTTATTTTTATTTTTATTTTCCTTCTCTCCCTTCTTCCTCATCCCTAACATTTCTGTTCTTCTTTCCCTATCAAAAATTTTCCTCTTCCAATCACGGTGTTGCTGCTCGTTCCGTCGTAAGTTTTTGAAGGTAAGGGTTTTTATGGTGTTGTGAGAGTTTCCTTTTGGTACCTTTGTTTCTATTGATGTTCAAGTTAATCTGGGAAACCATCTTTGGTAGGTGTTCTCAGTTGGATTTGAGGATTTAAGTAATTGTGGGTGTTTCTGTTATTGTTATTAGGTGCTATTCTCTTCGGGAGTGTTTTTGCATCAAAACCGTACCAAGTGTGTACCTAAAACGCAGAAAATCGGGTTTCAACGAAAGCCGAAAATGTAATCTGGTGATTCCACACGGGCGTGTGCCTAGTCGTGTGGGTGACCGTGTGCGAGACACGGTCGTGTGTCTAACGAAAGTGCGGCCGTGCAACTGTGTGATGGTGTGAGTGTGGCTGTGTAGGCCCACACGGGCATGTGGGCCCATGATACAAAAATTTTCCCTAGGACCGCATGGTTCGTTCCAATCGACTGTTGGCCTAACGTAGGGTCGGTAAGGGTTAACCTAACCCTAAATTATATGTTATGACATTCTGATAGTCCGCCTTTTGTAAGATACCGATATGTATGTCTGTTCTGTTAAGTATATGATCTGTATTTGAGCATGTTATGCATGATTTTATTGTATCTGTTGTTTCTGTATTTGTGACAGGAATGAGATTTGTATATGTGGAGGAAGTGTTCTGTATGGTGACCATCACCTATTTTCTGGCAGCTTAGCTGCACATTATCTGATATGTGTCGTAATGGCACGATATGGTGTGTAGGGATGGGTGGGTGTTTTTAACCCCACATGGTGTGATGGGCTGGTCGGAGATGGTGTGTCGAGGATGGGGGTAGGATATTGCCTAACTGTACTGCCTATCTGATTCTGCTATCTGTATCTAAAATGGACATAAGTCTGAATCTGTATCTGACTGTGTATGAGATTTTTGTATGTATTGCATGTCTATTTCTATTGGGTTACACACTGAGTTTACTAAAACTCACATTTGTTTGTCTGTTCTGTTCAGGTAATCCACAGACTTAGGCGGATCGGTGTGATGGAGCCTCGCGGTGACCACGAGTTCGTACGACTTAAGATCATGATATTTATTTAATTAATGATTGTTTTCTGGGAGTTCCGTAATTTATGGACTCTCCAGACTGTTTGATTTTATTTTGGGATTTGGATTTTGAATTGACTTTTTTATTTGCGACGGTTGACTAAAAACATGGGTTTTACAAAAAAATTACGATTTTCTGAAAATACGAACAGGATTATAAACATAACGTTTTTTAAGACTTTTGCCATAAATTATTTTTGACAATGAATTGCTTAAATGACGTTTTCAATAATAGTTTTAACGAATAAAGGTTACAAAGCTTTATCGAAATAACTCTGTTTTCAAAACTTCTTTCTGACATCACCAAATTCAGCCATAACATCTAGGCCGGGTTTAGAGTGTTACAGAAATAAAAAAATAAGAAAATAAACGAAAAAGGGAAAATAATGAGGGAAAATAAAAAAAACAAAAAGAATACCAAATAGGATGCCATGTGGCAGTGTGTGATTGATCAGTGTTGCCACATCAGTAAAAAAAATAGCGTTAGTCTTAGGTACCAAATTAGTGGACGGAAAAAAAGTTCGGGTACCAATTTCAGATAAAAAAAACCATAGGTACCAATTTGGGAGAAGTGAAGAAGTTCAGGTACCAATTTTATATTTAACCCTATAATTATTTAAAGTACTAATTAGCTTTATTTGTGCTAAGGTTAGGATTAATTTAGTGCTTGCCTTCCTTGGGTACAATCCTCGGAGTACTCACCTACTCCATTGTAACTATATTACAACATTTCCCATATACTTGTGGACACCACCAATTAATATATTTTATGCATAAGTCTTACTCTAGACGTTGGTAAGACCGAAGGCGATCAATCACCAGCAAAACCTTTGCAAATTATGTTAAGCCCTTGGCTATTTGCAACTTGGGGAATTAATGTTGTGGGCTCATTTCCAATAGCTATAACACAGAAGAATATTAAACTAGCTGAACCTGGGGAATTGATATTGTTAACCTTTAAATCAGGCAAATACTCTTAGAGACTTTGTATTGCATCTCTCTTATATTTCTCTAAGGCTTCTTCATGGCTCTTCGCTCAATTAGCCATTGTAACATTATATTATTTATCCATTTTCTTTAAACTAGCTTCTAAAGCCATCTTTTCAGCTCGCTCACCTGTGATCTCCCCATGTAATCTTTCAATATCTTTCTTAGCGATGGTAAGACGTTCTTCTAGCCTTTTATTTTGCTCCAGTAGTCTTTGATTTTCTTGGTGTTTGTGCTAATGCTCTTAAAGTTGATTGATACATATTTTCATGTTCCTTCCTTTTAATTTTTTCCTTGTTCACACCTTCAATGAGCCCCAGGCTAGCCATACATGCTTCATTCAACATCACTTGTAAGGAGACTGCTAACTCTTGCAGTGAAGGTTTCATTGTTTCACTGGTTGATCCAACTAATTCAATTAGGCAAATTTTGTTTATTCAAGCAAGAGATTATTCCATTGCTTCATCACTTCATCAGGGCTGAAGGGAGACTTCTTCATGCTAAGTTGCTCACGCCAAGGAACCAAGGTCCCTATTTCACCACTAGAAGTATAGAACTTTACAGAGCCACCAAAAGGACCACTAGCAACAATGATCCCAAAGGCATCATTATTAATTGGCTTTGGTGGTGGTGGGGAGTTAACAGGAAAAATAAGAGGAGAATGAGTTATAGAAAGAGCTACAGTAACAGGAACAACACTAACATATGTTTTGGAATAATACCTATAACACCCTTAACCTATATCCATCGCCAGACTAGGGTTAAGAGGTATTACCCATCGAATCATAACATTTAAACCACCGTGACTCACACATCAACATATCTTAGTTAATTAATAACATAAAGTCCCTTCGAGACTAAACTAATCTCATACGAAAACTTTACTGAACTTAGAAATTTTTTCTTTTAAAACAGGGCACATGTCCGTGTGGCTAGACTGAGTGTCTCACACGGCCATGCCTTAGACCATGTCTTACCCCATGTGAAACACTGAATAGGGTCACACGGCCTGTCACACGCCCGTGTGTCTAGCCCATGTGCAACACTAACTTGGGTCACACGGCCTGTCACACGCCCATGTGTATGGCCCGTGTGCAAATCTAGCCTACTTCGAATAAGGACAATGAAGGACACCGTCGAGACACACACCCGTGTGCTCAACCATGTGGGCAATTATAAGTCATTTACAAGGCCAAATTGCCACCCAATTTAAGTCACTCGTACATGTTCAATTCCAACATCAAATATCATACAAATCATTCACCATCTCAAATACCAAATCAAACATGAAACATACCATTTCTATTTCACTAAAGCATACCATATTGGCCATTCACACAAGACCATATATACACATCACATACACCAATTTCACATAGCAAAACATGTACCAAAATCATTCCATTATCAAGCCATATCACATGGCAAGATTTATACATCTCAAAACATTCCACAACGTCACTAGCCTATACATGCCATATTCCATAAATACAACTTCCATAAGGTACCAAAATAGATGTCCAATAGTGTGATTGAGTCGCTGACGATCCTCGAATCCGAGCTAGCTTTAATGACACTATAAAACAGGGAAGATTTCACACAGTAAGCTTAAAAGCTTAGTAAGTTTGTAATATAACACAATTTACTCAACAATTCATATTCAATATGAAAAAATTAACTAACACTTGGTTCAAATCACATCACTACTGTAACACCCCTATCCCGTATCCATCGCCGAATTAGGGTTAAGGGCATTACCTGACAGATCGGAACTTCTTCAGAAAATTCATAAAATAAATCATCAATTACAATCATCATGTCCCATCTATAGGTCAATGACACCTTAGTCGTGCTTTAAACAGAGTCGGGACTAAACCGGAACATATACAGAAATTCTCGAAAAACTTTAAACTTTTTAAGTTTCAGGGGTTACACGCCTGTGTGGGAAGGCCGTGTGCCTCCCACGGCCGCTAGACACGCCCATGTGTCTCCCCCGTGGTCGAATCTGACTTAACTCCACGGCCACCAAGCATGCCCGTGTACCTTGGCCGTGGTCAATTCTGACTTGGCTCCACGGCCACCAAGCACACCCTTGCACTTTGGCCGTGGTCGATCCTGACTACACCACATGGCTACCAGGCACGTCTGTGTGCCAAGGCCGTGTACTCTTAATTAGCTACTGACTTAGTCCCACGATCACTAGGCACGCCCGTGTGCCACAACCGTGTGGCAAAATAGGCCATTTGCAAGGCCAATATGCCACCTATATTAGGGTCATACATACAAGCAATTACCAATACATCTCATGCACATTTGGCAACCAAGAACATATCAAAATAAATATCCAATCACTACATATAAAATCCAATTTCAACCAAGCCAATTTACAAGACTAAAACTCATGTAAACACAAGCATAATTCATTCAAATACTTACCTTGAACTTAACCACTTCGTATACTATCAAAACTATACCAAAATATACATCACATATCATATTTATTAATGCATATTGCCAATACATAACTAGCCAAATCACATGGCTAAGTTCGCTTCATACTCATAAACAAATAACTAGCCTATACATGCCATATCTAGCTATATACATTTCCAAAATGTACCAAAACAAGTTGAGTAGTGTGATGACGATCCTCGATGGTCCCCGAGCCTTCAGTAGCTTTGACGATCTATAAACAGAGAAAACGTACACAAAGAGTAAGCTTTTCAAAAGCTTAGTAAGTCATATACAAATAAACTTAATATACAATGCATATAACCAAATTGTATCATTGGTACTTATATATCTCATAGCCATTACATTTAATATGCTTTGGCACATTTGCTTACACAAGCTTACCACATATTTCATTTCATAAATCACATATATACTTAGCTTATTCATATCCATTCTTGTATCACATTCATAATCTCATGTTCAATCATACATTCCTTCAAAGCAAATTCATATAGGTACTTACCTTTTATACACACTTAGTGTGCATACCAAACATACCTGAAACGAATATACATTCCCGTAATTGTTCATAGCTCGGAATTTACCCGTTGAACTGTTCAGAATCTAATAGGTTATACTGAATACTCAGAATAGTCACACAATGCCAACGTCCCAGACGTGGTCTTACAAGTAATCAGATATCGATGCCACTGTCCCCGACAGGTTCTTACACGAATTAATACGATGCCGATGTCCCAGACATGGTCTTAAACGTAAAAATCATATCGATGCCAACGTCCCAGACGTGGTCTTACACGTAAAGATCATATCGATGCCAACGTCCCAGACGTGGTCTTACATGAATCTCGAATCAATGCCAACGTCCCAGACGTGGTCTTACATGATAAAACAGAACAAATACCTATGTCATGACATAGCTAATCCTATCCATTCCTAGGTTCGTACGGGACTTATCGGACATTGCTACTATGTCGTTCTTATCTTGAAAATCATGTACACATCATTTCGTAGTCATTCATCGTATTCAATAGCTATAAGGACCTACACAATTCAATACAATTATGTTTATTTGCATAATGACTTACCTCGAATTCGATATAACTAAACGAAAACGGCTATTCGGTTACTTTCTCTTTCCCGCGATCTAAGTCCGATTTCTTCGGCTCTTGATCTATACATATTCAAATTTAACTCTTTTATTCAATAATTCATTCAATTCAATCCATGAACACACATTTAGGGCTATTTGAAAATTAGCCCTCACATTTCACATTTGGACAATTTAGTCCTTATAACACAAAATCACAAAATACACAAAATCTCATGATACCCATGCATAGTCGAATTTTAGTCATGCTCATCTAAGTCCACATATTTCATTTATTATACAATTTAGTCCCTCAATTTATCATTTTTCTCAATTTAGCCCTATTTAGTTAAATTCATCAAAAATTCAAGAACAAAACATGTTCATACAACATATATCTTTCATTTAACACTATAAATCATCATAAAACATATGAGTTCATCAAAGTCTCATTTCACAAACATCATCAATTCTAAAAATTAATACAAGAGTTTTGTAGCTCTCAAAGCAACGATTACGAAAATGTAGAAATTATCTAAAATCGATCAAAAACCATACCTTGATCAAGCTTAAAACCAACCGAAACCTAGCTTTCTTTTTTCTTTTCTTCTTTTCTTTGTTTTTCGGCACAGATAATAAGAATGGCCTTATTTAATGCATTTTCTTTTATTATAATAACTTATAAAATATAATACTAATTTAACATATAATATAAACTTATAAAAATATATAATATATGCATAACCACACTTAATACCGTCCACTATAACTAAAAATGGACTATTTGCCTTTTCAAGACTTCACATTAATAAAGCCACATCAGTTTGATCATTAATCAAATGAAAAGCCACTTTTAGACTTTATGCAATTTAGTCCTTTTGTCAAATTAAGCACACAGACGGACGAATTAATTCACAGAAATTTAGCACATTCTTAATCACACATCAAAAACCCAGAAAATAATATTAAAATATTATTAAAACTTGGATTTGTGGTCCCGAAACCACTGTTTCGACTAGGGTACAAACCGGACTGTTACAACTACTCAATCTCACCCATGGCTATTACTCACTTTCATACCATATATATATATAGGTCATGAACAAGCATTTATAATGCTACTCAATTCAATCCTTTACATCATTCATTCACAGAATCTTCCATCTATCTCATACACAATATCATCAATCATATAGGTTCTGTACATACCTGTACCATCACGTATTTATCTATCACATTTACCATTTCAATGCTCAATGCCATAATTCATTCGATCCTCTTTAAACGTTCGGTAAACTCGCACACTTAATGGAAATTAATTAGCCGAAGCTTTAATAATATTGTCGCACACTTAGTGCCATCACATATAACTGAATTTGTCTCGGTATTGCCTACATAGTGCCAAATAATACGTCGATACTTTCTTTATCTCGCACACTTAGTGCCACATATCTTCGAACTCACATTTCGCATTACCAACTCCACAATCACATTTTCATTCATTTCATCACATATGAACATTGTTTAAACAATACATATTATACTTGAACTTACCTCGTACGTAGAAACAATGAAACTAGTCGATCAATCGAGCACTTTGTTCTTGCCTCGATCTAGGTCTGAATTTCTCCTTTCTTGATCTATATAATATCAAATTCAACTCTTTCAATCACATTTTCACTCAATTTAGTCCACAACACATAATTAGGGCATTTTACACTTTATTCCTCATAACTACACATTTTAGCATTTTAGTCCTTATTTCACAATTACACAAAATACACATAATTTACTCACACCCAAGCTTGACCGATTTACCATAGTGCCCCTAGCGGCCCATATTTCACATTTAGTTCACAATTCAACACAAAGTTTTTACATTTTTCAATTAAATCCCAAAAATGCATTTTTACTCAAAATCACTTTAGAAAATATGTTTATCAATCATCAAACACTTAGTTTTCATCATCAAACATCACAAAGCTCACAAAATCAACAATGGCACTTCTCAAAATCATTATCAAATTCAAAAATTGAGACATGGGCTTGATAAAACACAAAGCAACGATCACAAAAACATAAAAATCATCAAAAATCAGACTCAAAACATACCTCAATCCCCCAATATTATTGCCGAAATATTTGAGCATTCCAAACCCTATTCTTTCTTGATGTTTCGATTAAAAACAAAGATGAATGAAGCATTATTTGGCTTTGTTTAATTTAATCATTAACTTAATTATCATTTTACCAATTTAACCTTATTATTTAAACCTATAAAATCATCCATTATGAGGTAAAATTACACAGCTTTTGCATTTTACACAAATAAGTCCTTTTTCTTTAATCGAGCACACAAATGGTAAAATTACCGCACAAAAATTTCACACATACCTTGTCACATACCACAAACATCAAAAATAATATTAAAATATTTTTCTGACCTCAGATTTGTGGTCTTGACACCAATGTTCTAACTAGGGTCCAAACCGGGCTGTTGCAACTCTCCCCCTTAGGGATTTTTGTTCCCAAAAATCTTACCAGTGAATAGATTCGGATATTGTTCCCTCATAGCATCCTCAGGTTCCTATGTAGCCTCTTCAACCCCGTGTCTGTGCCACAACACTTTCACTAAAGCAATTTTCTTATTTCTCAACTCTTTGATCTCATGAGCCAGAATTCTAATCGGTTCTTCGCTATACGATAGATAAAATTGAATCTCAACTTTAGTAGGGGCAATCATTTGTGATGGGTCAGATTTGTATCGTCTTAACATTGATACGTGAAACACATTATGAATCTTCTCTAGCTAAGGTGGCAACAACAATCTATATGCAAACGGCCCAATACGTTCAATAATCTCATACGACCCGATGAACCTTGGACTCAACTTGCCTTTTCTGACGAAACGATGTACTTTCTTCCACGGAGACATTTTCAAAAACACTTTATCACCGATCTCAAATCCAATATCTTTTCGTTTCAAATCTGCACAAGACTTCTGACAATCTAATGCCACTTTCAAACTATTTCGAATCACTTTTACTTTTTGCTCAGTCTCTTTGATCAAATCTACCCCATGAATATTATTCTCACTAAGCTCAATCCAGTACAATGGTGTTCTGTATTTATGACCATAAAGAGCCTCATATGGTTCCATTTTAATGCTTGATTGAAAGCTATTATTATACGCAAATTCAATCAACAGTAGGTACTTTTCCCATGTACCTTCGAACTTAAGAATACAACATCTCAACATATCCTCGAGAATCTGAATGATCCGCTCAGATTGACCATCCGTTTGTGGATGAAAAGCAGTATTGAAATGAAACTTCGTACCTAAGCCTCTTGCAGTTTCTTCCAAAACCGCGAAGTAAACCTCAGATCTCTGCTAGACACAATAAATAATGGTACCCCGTGCAATCGCACAACCTCAGAAACATACAATTTAGCTAACTTATCAAGCAATAATTCATTCTCACCGGAATAAAATGAGCTGATTTTGTTAACCTGTCAACTATCACCCAAATTGCATCTTTCTTTGACGGACATAAGGGCAATCCCAACACAAAGTCCATCGTGATTCTCTCCCATTTCCACTTAGGAATCATGACCGGTTGTAACAAACCAGATGGCACTTGATGTTCAGCTTTAACTTGCTGACAAACTAAACATCTCGAAACAAACTCTCAAATATCATGTTTCATACCATGCCACCAATAAAACTATTTCAGATCATTATACATTTTCGTACTTCCAGGATGAATCGAATAACGACTATTGTGAGCTTCATTCAGAATCAACTCTGAATTTCTCGAAACAGAATTCTGATCTCGGAATCTCAGATAATCATCATCATCAATTCGAAATTCTGAATCAGAATTCAAATCACACTGAGCTCGTTTCACTAGCATTTCATTGTCAACTTATTTAGCATCAGAAATTTGCTGTAAAAACAATAGACTTGCTTTCAATTCGGCTAAAACCGAACCATTATCACACAAATATATCTGAGTATTCATTGCTCGTAAAGTGAATAGAGACTTTCGGCTCAAAGCATCAGCAACAACATTAGCCTTTCCCGAATGATAGTCAATTACTAATTCATAATCTTTTAGCAATTCTAACCATCTCTGTTGTCGCAAATTCAATTCTTTCTGAGTCATCAAATATATCGAGCTCTTATGATCAGTATAAATGTGACACTTCTCACCAAATAAATAGTGAAGCCAAATATTCAATGCAAATACAATAGCTGCTAATTCAAGATAGTGTGTCGAGTAATTCTTTTCATGCAGCTTTAGTTGTCTCGAGGCATAAGCTATAACTTTGCCTTCCTGCACCAAAACACATCCCAGACCATTCAACGAAACATCACTATATATCACAAATCCTTTACCAGATTTTGGTTGTACTAACACTGGAGCTTCAATCAATAGGGCTTTCAACTGATCAAAGCTTTTTTGACACTTTTCAGACCATTCAAAATTCACATCTTTTTGAAGCAATCTCTTCAACGGAGTTGCAATCATTGAAAAACCTTTTATGAATCATCTGTAATATCCCGCTATTCCCAGAAAACTGCAGACTTCAGACACATTTCTCGGAGGTTTCCAATCTAAAATTGCTGAAATTTTACTTAGGTTAACTCGTATCCCTGCAGCTGACACAATATGCCCTAAAAAACCAACCTCGCGCAACCAGAACTAACATTTACTAAACTTTGCATACAATTGCTTATCACGCAGAGTTTGTAGCACAATTCTCAAATGTTCGGATGTTCCATCTCATCACAAGAATAAATTAAAATATCATTAATAAAACAACAACAATTTGATCTAAATACGGCCATAATATCCGATTCGTCAAATCCATAGATACTGCAGGGGCATTCATTAGTCTGAAAGGCATCACTAAAAATTCATAATGTTCGTACCTCGTTCGAAAAGCAGTTTTCGACACATCTGATTCTTTGACTCTCAATTGATAAGAACTTGATCTCAAATCTATTTTCGAAAACACTGTAGCCCATTTCAGCTGATCAAACAAATCATCAATTCACGGTAGAGGGTACTTATTCTTTATCATCACTTTGTTTAATTGACGGTAATCAATACACATTATCATCGTACCATCTTTCTTTTTCACAAACAGAACAGGAGCGCCCCAAGGAGAAAAGCTAGGTCGTGCGAAACCTCTGTCTATCAATTCTTGCAACTGAAATTTAAATTCTTTCAATTCTGTCGGAGCCATTCTATACGAAGCTATTGAGATAGGGGTCATCCCCGGCACTAACTCAATCCCAAACTCAACTTCTCGTATCAGAGGTAATCCCAGTAATTCTTCAGGAAAGACATCAGGAAACTCACAAACCATAGGTACAGATTCAACTTTATTTTCTGTCACTTTCGTATCAATCACATACGCAAGATAAGCTTCACATCCCTTTTTCACATAATTCAGAGCTTTCATCGTAGATATTACAGCCGGTATCCCATTCAAATCATTGGATTCAATTCAGACTATCTCGTCATTCTGACTTCTCAAATCAATAGTTTTCCGTTTGCAATTCACAACAGCATCATGCAATGTTAGCCAATCCATACCCAGAATTATATCAAACTCATCAAAGGGTAACAACATTAGATCAACAGGGAAACAGATATCTCGAAGCATCAACAAATAATTTTTGCACACTTTGTCAACCAAAACACACTTGCCTAAGGGGTTCAATACTCTAATTAAAAATTCAGTAGACTCAACAGACGGAGTTTTACTAGATACTAAGTTCACACACACATATACAATCACATTAGTACCAAAAAGAGTGAAATTACCAGTAATGACGTCTGGAGATGACTCTTCTTCGCGAGTACGAATAGCGTAGGCTCTGGCAATAGCGTAGGCTCTGGCAGGTGCTATTGCCTCGGATCTCACAACTGTATCATTGTTCCTTTCTGACTACCACTCACAATTCCTGTGTTTCTGGGTGGTCTACCCTTAGCTGCCTTGTTACTCGGCCTCGCACTCTGAGCATTATCTTTTTTAGCCAACCCTATGCAATCCCGAATGAAGTGATCTCGTGATCCACATTTATAACAAACTCTATTATTATACTTGCCCCATCATTCACCAATATGACGTCTCTCACACTGTCTACACCCAGGCTTATTATTTTGGACACTGTCAACACTTGATTCCATTGAAATTTGAGCTTTAGGACTCGTATATTGTTTCACACGATCTCTACTCGAATGTCCAATCGAAGCATTTGAACGACCGGTTGCATCTCTAAATCTCTTTGATGAAGAATGATACGACTTACTCATCGACCTTTTTCTCTCGTCTCTAGCTTCTGAGTCTGTTTTTTTCTTTTCTTTACTAAGCTCTTCGTCTTTACAAGCTCTTTCAACCAATACCACAAATTATTCAAGTCAAGAATTCCGACTAGGAGTTTAATATCTTCATTCAACCCTTCAATGAACCGTTTACACATAATAGTTTCTGTCGAAACACATTCTCGTGCATACTGGCTCAATCTCATAAATTCTCACTCGTATTTCGTAACAGACATACAACCCTGTTTCAGCTCAAGGAACTCTTTGCGTTTCTGATCTATAAACCATTGACTGATATATTTTTTTTAGAATTCAGTTTGGAAGAAATCCCAGGTGATTCGTTCTCTCGGAACCACAGATATCAATGTTTTCCACCAATGATACGTCGTATCTCGTAACAGTGAAACAACACACTTAAGGCATTCATCAGGATTACATGATAATCCATCAAACACTGTAATGGTATTCTCAAGCCAGAATTCAGCTTGCTCGGCATCATCATCAACTGTGGCCCTGAACTCTTCTGCCCCATACTTACGAATCTTATCAACTGAAGGTTTACTTAATCGAATTGGATCTATAACTTGCGGCACTATAGACACTTCTAGGGGTGGAGGTTGTTGAGCAGCCGAATTTGTTCGAACGAACTCCTTGAACCACTCGCTCATCATTTGGAAGAAGGCTTGCTTTGCCTCTCCGTCGTGACTACTAGTAATCAGCCTCGATTCAGCCAGCGTTGCCCCTTGAGTGGAAGCAAGCACATTACTACCAACATCATCAGCAACAGCTCGATCGGGATCCATTTACTATACGAAAACACATTTTTAACTGTCAGGAATCATCACACTATCCCAAATATATATATGGCATGTATAGCTAGACTCTCACACGCTACGTTAGTCCTAGAATCGACTAAATTGTAACTCTGATACCAAAAAAATGTAACGCCCTTAACCCATATCCATCGTCGAACTAGGGTTAAGAGGTATTACCCGTCGAATCATAACATTTAAACCACCGTGACTCACACATCAGCATATCTTAGTTAATCAATAACACAAAGTTCCTTTAGAAGGTCTATGATACCTTAAATATGCTTTAGAAAAGGTTTGGGACTAAACTGATCTCATACGGAAACTTTACAAAACTTAAAAAATTTTTCTTTTAAAACAGTGTACACGCCCGTGTGGCTAGACTGTGTGTCTCACACAGCCATGCCTTAGACCATGTCTTACCTCGTGTGCAACACTAACTAGGGTCACACGGCCTGTCACACGCCCGTATGTCTGGCCCATGTGCAACACTGACTTGGGTCACACGGCCTGTCACACGCCCGTGTGTCTGGCCCGTGTGCAACACTGACTTGGGTCACACGGCCTGTCACACGCCCGTGTGTCTGGCCCGTGTGCAACACTGACTTGGGTCACACGGCCTGTCACACGCCCGTGTGTCTGGCCCGTGTGCAACACTGACTTGGGTCACACGGCCTGTCACACGCCCGTGTGTCTGGTCCGTGTGCAAATCTGGCCTACTTCGAATAAGGACAGTGAAGGACACCGTTGAGACACACGCCCATGTGCTCATCCATATAGGCAATTATAGGTCATTTACAAGGCCAAATTGCCACCCAATTTAGGTCATCCCTACATGTTCAATTCTAACATCAAATATCATATAAATCATTCACCATCTCAAATACCAAATCAAACATGAAACATACCATTTCTATTTCACTAAAGCTTACTATAATGACCATTCCACAAGACCATATATACACATCACATACACCAATTTCACATAGCAAAACATGTACCAAAATCATTCCATTATCAAGCCATATCACATGGCAAGAGTTATACATCTCAAAACATTCCACAACGTCACTAGCCTATACATGTCATATTCCATAAATGCAACTTCCAAAAGGTACCAAAATAGATGTCCGATAGTGTGATTGAGTCGTTGATGATCCCCAGATCCGAGCTAGCTTTAATGACACTATAAAACAGAGAAGATTTCACACAGTAAGCTTAAAAGCTTAGTAAGTTCATAATATAACATAAGTTACTAAGATTTCACACAGTAAGCTTAAAAGCTTAGTAAGTTCATAATATAACATAAGTTACTCAACAATTCATATTCAATATGCAAAAATTAACTAACACTTCGTTCAATTCACATCACTACTCAATCTCACCCATGGCTATTACTCAATTTCATACTACATATATATAGGTTCATGTACAAGCATTTATAATGCTACTCAATTCAATCCTTTACATCATTCATTCACATAATCTTCCATCTATCTCATACACAATATTATCAATCACATAGGTTCTATACATACCTGTACCATCACATATTTATCCATCACATTTACCACTTTAATGCGCAATGCCATAATTCATTCAATCCTCTTTAAACGTTCGATGAAATCGCACACTTAATGCCAATTAATCAGCCAAAGCTTTAATAATATTGCACACTTAGTGCCATCACATATATTCGATTTTGTCTCGGTATCGCCCACATAGTGCCAAATATTACAGTCGATACTTTCTTTATCTCGCACACTTAATGCCACATATCTTCGAACTCACATTTCGCATTACCAACTCCACAATCACATTTTCATTCATTTCATCACATATGAACATTGTTTAAACAATACATATTATACACGAATTTACCTCAGACGTAGAAACAACAAAACTAGTCGATCAATCGAGCACTTTGTTCTTGCCTTGATCTAGGTTCGAATTTCTCCTTTCTTGATCTATATAATATCAAATTCAACTCATTCAATCACATTTTCACTCAATTTATTCCATAACACATAATTAGGGCATTATACACTTTAGCCCTCATAATTACACATTTTAGCATTTTAGTCCTTATTTCACAATTACATAAAATACACATAATTTACTCACACCCAAGCATGACCGATTTACCATAGTGCCCCTAGGGGGCCCATATTTCACATTTATTTCACAATTCAACACAAAGTTTTCACATTTTTCAATTAAATCCCAAAAATGCATTTTTACTCAAAATCACTTTAGAAAATATGTTTATCAATCATCAAACACTTAGTTTTCATCATCAAACATCACAAAGCTCACAAAATCAACAATGGCACTTCTCAAAATCATTATCAAATTTAGAAATTGAGGCATGGGCTTGATAAAACACAAAGCAAAGATCACAAAAATGTAAAAATCATCAAAAATCAAACTCAAAACATACCTCAATCACCCAATATTATTGTCGAAATATTTGAGCATTCCAAACCCTATTCTTTCTTGATGTTTCGGTTAAAAACAAGATGAATGAAGCATTATTTGGCTTTTTTTAATTTAATCATTAACTTAATTATCATTTTACCAATTTAACCTTATTATTTAAACTTATAAAATCATCCATTATAAGGTTATTTATGACCACTTACATAACTAATGGTCCATTTCCATATTAAGGACCTCACATATCATAAAGCATAGTATTTAAGCACTTTTAACAATTAGTACACAGCTTTTGCATTTTATACGATTAAGTCCTTTTTCTTTAATCGAGCACACCAATGGTAAAATTACAACACAAAACTTTCACACATACCTTTTCACATACCATAAACATCAAAAATAATATTAAAATATTTTTTTGACCTCGAATTTGTGGTCCCAAAACCACTGTTCTGACTAGGGTCTAAACCGGGCTATTACAATCCCTCCTTTTCTTTCGGTGAAGCTCTTCTCCTGGGCTACCTTCATCTTCATTGCTTAAAACTATATTGATGTCCCCTACAACAGTTTTTCATTTCTTCCTACTATTTGTACTGCCTTCACTAACATTGGTATCGGAAGGACCACCTCGCATCCCTTGCATAAAGCCTCGTAAGTCTATGTATTCATCGATCTCCCTTGATAAGCTGGTGGATTTTTCAGAACTATCTTCGATACCTTGAGTTGTGGCTACGCCACCAATAATTCTTAAATCAGCACCATTAGTTAACAAAAAGGGGTTCACATCACTCTCTATATTCATTGTAGGTTGTGAAAACCAAGCGCAATGCCTTAGTTTATAAGAATTATAAAACTAATTTCTAGGCTCATCTTTATTTCCCAACAGTATAAGAGCTAGTTAATTAGTTGCCTCGTGAGGCCACATGAACTGTGCAGGAAGAAGCCCAATGGTGTTTGCCCCATTATTTACTTCAACTTGTGTCCATCCATTAGGGCTTAAACTACAAAGACAATACCAAAAACCATTTCTAACGATTAGTATTTCTTTTAAGTCCAGCATCCAGCCCTAGCAAAGCTTGTAAACTTGTCCTTAGCCTGCCTTTGATATTATGTATCGCCTTTTCGGACATATGTCTTTGTTAGGCAATGACCACTCAGTGGGGAAACCAAAGCCACATTAAGCTTGTATGGGTGTAACATCCTAAAATTAGGGGTTTGGCATTTTGCACTATTGCATGTATTGTTCTAGTTAGCTTGTTGTTTGGGTGTGTTTAGGGGTCCTAGGCAGGCTCGGGTTTGAGCCTAAGCCCTGGTGAAAGTTTGGTTTTTGGGCACTTTAGTGGGGTGAGCTAGTGGAGGCAGGACTTAAGTTTAATTGGTTGGTATTTTCCTAACACAAGGGAGCCTGTGGTGAAGTGGTGTTGGCATCACTTGTGAAGCAAAGGAAATGGGGTTCGAATCCCCCAAGCAGCATTTGGGGAATTTAATTTTTGTGCTCAGGTAGGGAGGAAGCTGAGTGGAGACCAAACTCTGCCAGGGTGGTTGAAGAATGAGTCAAATATTTCAAATGGAAGATGGAGAGTAATGTGGGGAGGAAGTTAAGGAGGGAATTGTGGGATTGAGGTGAGAGGGGGTGGTTGGCCGAATGTGGGAGCTTGTGAGGGAAGTGAAAATTCAGCTAGGGGAGTGTGACGGTCTTGTGGGTGGTTGAGTGTCGAAATTTCCTTAGGCTCTTCTTGTTTTTTTTTTTTCTCTACGATTGTGTGCAAATTGTGTGCTTTTCTGCCTGGTGCATTTCGGGTTACCTTTGCATTTACCAATTGGTCGAAAACCTTTTTCTTCTTTTCTTCTTCACTATTTCTTTCTATAAGCCGAATTCCCTCCCTTCTCTCATTTGGGAGTCTGCTTCTTTTAGCTACACTTTAGCCAAACCTCCTCTTACCTCTCATCTGAATCGGTTCTTTTTCTTCTACTATTAGCCGAAACTCTCATTTCTTCTTTATTGTCTTTCTACTCTCTCTTCTCCATCAACTGAATTCTCCCTTTTCGCCTTTTGAATTGGTTTCTCCTTGCCTTTGTTGTTAGCCGAACATTAATAGTCGGAAGTTGGGTGTTCTTTTGACCATCGAATCCACCTTGTTTATTCGATTTGTCAGTAATCACTAGGTAACGGTTTCTTTTATATTTTTTACATATATGTTCTTTTTCTCTCTTCTTTCATAAAGTGCCGAAACTTTCATCCTTTAACCCCATAGCCAAAACTGGCACTTTGGTGTGCTGCTAGGTGTCGAATCATCTCACCATTAGTTCGCAGTTATTACGTGTTGCTGCCGAATCCTGCCTCTCCATTCGATTTTGTCAAGCCGTAGGTAATATTCTTCTTTTTCCCTCATCTTTTTCTCCTCTCTCGTTGCTTTGTTAAAACCGAAAACCTTGACTCAATTTCTTTTTGCCTAGGCCAATTGTAGTAGGGATCGATCTTACCTTCTTCTTTATTCATTCAACATTCAAGATCGGGAAGTAGTTGCTAAGTGAAGCTGTGACCGAATATGGGCGGTCAATCCTTGTATTATTTTATGAGGTATTGGGGCTGAATAGCTATTTCTTTTTGGACTTGGGGTAGCGTTGCTAACTCGTGATTTTATTTAGGGACTCAATTTAGTAGCCGAAGGGAGTAACCAATGTTTTAGCATAGCAAGGAATCGTCGTCGTTGTTGGTAAGTGTGGTGGATTGCTTAATCAATTTCAAATCTGGGAATGTGGTGGATTAAGACTAACCATTAGCCGATTATTGTTCATAGGTGCTTCGAAGAGTAGCGTGATCCGTAATTCGCACAGGTGTGTAATCTCACACCCTTCTAAATGACTGCATGTGATGACCTGTGAATTGGCCAAAAGCCAAAAAGTCAGAAAATCAGCATCTGTGCCACTCCAGAGTGCCAGCGCTCGCAGTGGTAAATTGAGATACGAATAAGGACAGTAAGTCATTGAGAGTGTCACGAGCACTCTGTCGACATTGAGGCTGTAACGGGCCTAACCGAGTCGAAACAAGCTTAATGGGCCCAACGGGCTATCCAGCCTACATGGGCGAAGTTGGTGAAAAACCATCAAAAGGTAAGTCCGATTGCGAAATTTGGGAATTTGAGGCCGAAACCATGCGAAATGGGCCACACTAGCGTGTGGGTCCGTTTGGGCCTAAAATGAAGTTTAGGCCCATTAGTTCCGTAGAAACCCAATAAGGGTCCCGTGTCGTGCGAGGCAATAGTAAGCTATTGAAAAGTCATAATGTGATAAATTACTAAAATACCCTCAGTAGGTGAATTACTGAGATACCCTCCGTGGGTAAAATTACCGTTATACCTTTAGGGGCATATTTGGTATGATTGTGTACAACTTGATTAATTGCATTGATGATACATTTTTCATACACTGAATTATTATGCCATGACATGTTGCATTGGGATGGGTTATAATGATGGAGGAAGTGCTGTACTGGTGGCTATGCCACAACATACTGATTTCAGTGGCTCAGCCACATATACTGATATTGGCAGCTTTGCTGCATTTATACTGGCAGCTTTGCTACATTTATACTGGCAGCTTTGCTGCATTTATACTGGCAGCTCAATTGCATTCTTGGAGTGTAGGGTTGGGTGGGTTGACTTGGTCCCCACATGGAGTGTAGGGCTAGTACGGGTGGAGTGTAGCGGATGGACTATTAGATTGAGTTGCATTTTCTGTTTGCATTACCATGTTGATTCTGTATGTGGCTTAGGCCCAGAATGAGACCATGACTGTGACTGGAATTGGGATTACACACTGAGTTCTTGTAACTCACCCTTTTTTTTTCCCATAACATTACAGGTAATCCCCAGCGATAGCGGATTTGGGAGCTGCGGAGGACTCGGTGGTGGCCATACATCGGAGTCATTCCTCACGAAACTTATTAAATTTGGTTTTTATATTAATTCTAAGATTATTTGATTTGGGTTATTGTTTTGTAATAAGGCCATTGGACTAAATTTTTTTTAAACTTTCATTTCCGTTATTGCTTATTATTATATGTTTTAAATGGGGGTTTTTCCAAAATATTAATAACTATTTGCCAAAATATCATATTTCCGTAAATGTTCCAAAATTGATTTTCATAACCAAAGTAGTTTACAAAATAATAACACTAACATTTTTTTAAAACCTTAAAGAGCACATCAGAATTTCACAAACATTAAAGCCCGAAGTTTTCAAAAAGAATGCGAACTTTCAACGAAAGCATAGTTTTTAAAGCAACCCTTCTATGTGACCTGCCAGATCCGATCATAACGTCTAGGCCGGGTTTGGGGTGTTACATTTTATGGTATCAGAGTCAGGTTGCAAAACTCGGCTGTGGAATGGGTTCGAAAATGTTTTTCAAATTTGTTTGAAATAGGGTTTGAAAAATATATGTTTTTATTGAAAGTATGGCACCCGAGTCTCCGACACCAAATCTGTAAGTTCTCTTACCCTATATTTAATGATATGATGAAATGACTTTAGTAAGAAACTACTACAGTTAGTGGTAGTATACTAAGACTGCTAGCTATGAGAGCTAAGACTGTAGAGACTGAGACATTAATCGATCTACGAAAACAACTTTTTTATCTGCTTTCCATAAAACATTTGTTCATAAACATTGAATTATATAGTGATTCATAAAATTCTTAATTCAATTAATTCGATTCAGTAACATGAGTACAAGAGGACGTGGACGTGGTACACGCGGCCGTGGTAGAGGCCAAGGTAGTGGGGCTGGATCCGCAGCCTCAGGGCATATGCCTGAAATGGAAGTACCCGCATCACCAGTGACCGAAACAGAGTCTCATGACAGAACTGGAGGGGACGACGCCTTATCCCAAGCAATGCTGCGGGTCTTGGAATAGGTTGCAGGAGCGAGTACTGGATCGGTAGCCCGAAAATCTATTTCTGAGTGACTCCAGTCAAACGGGGCCGAATTTTTTAGGGGCATTTCTGGTGCAGCTCCGAATGTAGCGGAGTACTGGTTAAAGGCTGTGGAACGAATTATGGATGACCTAGACTGCACAGAAGAGGAAAAATTGAAAGGAGCAATGTCTCTCCTGCGGGATGAGGCATACCAGTGGTGGCTCACTATGAGAGAAGGTACTCAAGCGGATCGTATCACCTGGGACTTCTTTAAGACAACGTTTAAGGGAAAATATGTTAGGGCGAGTTACGTGGATGCCTAGAGGAAGAAATTTCTAAATTTGGTTCAATAAAATAAATTTGTGGCAGAATATGAGGCGGAGTTTCTGCGCTTAAGTCGTTACGCTCGGGGTATAGTTGCGACTGACTATGAGCCCTGTGTACGGTTCGAGGGTGGTCTGCGAGATGAGCTGCAGGTACTGATAGCTCCGCAGCGGGAAAGAGATTTTGCTGTATTGGTGGAAAAAGCCAAGATTGCTGAGGAAGTGAAACGCATTGAGTGTCATAATCGTGAAAAGGATAGGGGCTGGAATAAGAGGGATTTTGGCCTTTCGGGTCTTCTGTTAGATTTCAAAAGAGGCCTAGATTTAATGCGCCGGTCTGAACTAGAGTTTTGTTTGCTACTGGCAAACTGCAGCCTAGTGCAATGTGCGAGTTATTTCATCAGGGTGAATGTTGGAAGAAAGTTGGGGCTTGCTTCAGGTATGGGTCAAGAGTCCACAGAATCAAGGACTGTACGCTGAAATCGGGTCCGACGTCAGCTGCGAGACAGGGTTATGTTCAGCCAGAGAGAGGTGGGCAGCAGCCACCGAGAGGTCGTGGCCCAGTTAGAGGGGGAAATGGGTTTGGATGAGGTCGTGGAGCACGTGGTAGAGGTGCTGGTAATACAGATGCAAGGCAGTCGGGGTTAGTTTATGCGGCTCGACGTCGAGAGGATGGCGACACACCGGACGTCATAACCAGTACATTTTTTATATTTGATGTGCCATTTACCGCTTTGATTGATATTGGAGCTACTCATTCATATGTTGCATGTACTGTGTCTGGGACTCTGGGTATTGAATCTGAGATTGCTGCTAGAGAAATGTCTGTGATTAGCCCTCTAGGACAATCTGTGGTAGTGAACAAGTTGTTTAGGAGTGTGCCTCTAGAAGTTCAAAGAGTAGTATTTCCGGCAGATTTGATGGAACCGCCGTTCGGTGAGTTTGACATTATTCTAGGCATGGACTGGCTAGTTAAGCACCGTACGAACTTGGATTGTGCTGCTAAGCGTATGGTATTAAAGACTTCAGAGGGTGAGGAGGTGATTGTGATAGGAGAAAGAAGGGATTATCTGTCCAACGTAATCTCCGCATTAAAGGCCGATAAGATGGTGCGTAAAGGGTGTGAGATGTTTTTAGCTTTTGTCAACACATCGAACGTCAAGGAGTTATCTATTCGGAATGTTAGAACTGTGAAGGAGTTCCCGGACGTTTTTCCCGAAGAGCTTTCGGGGTTGCCTCCAAATCGCAAGGTCAAATTTGGCATTGAATTGTTACCAGGAACGGCTCCTGTGTCCATCGCCCCTTATAGAATGGCTCCAAAGGAGCTAGTATAACTAAAAGCTCAAATCCAAGAATTGTTGGATCGGGGATTTATCAAACCAAGTGTATCTTCGTAGGGAGCGCCGGTATTGTTCGTGAAGAAGAATGATGGGTCAATGCGTATGTGCATTGACTATCGTCAATTGAACAAGCTAACTATTAAGAACAAATACTCACTACCAAGGATTGACGATCTGTTTGATCAGCTATGGGGAGCTTCGGCCTTTTCGAAAATCGACTTAAGATCAGGGTATCATCAGCTAAGGGTTAAGGAGGCAGACATTTACAAGACTGCATTCCAAACTCGTTATGGACATTATCAGTTTTTGGTTATGCCGTTCGGATTAACGAATGCACCAGCTGCTTTTATGGACATGATGAATCGGGTCTTTCAACCCTATCTAGACCGGTTCGTGGTGGTGTTCATAGACAACATTTTGGTGTACTCAAGAACGGAGGAGGAGCATAATTCACATCTTCGAGTTGTGCTGCAGATATTGAGAGAAAAACAACTTTATGCCAAATTCAGTAAGTGTGAGTTTTGGCTGAAGGAAGTGACTTTTTTGGGGCATGTTGTGTCTACCGAGGGGATTAGGGTTGATCCTTGGAAAGTTGAAGCGGTATTGGATTGGAAGCCACCGAAGTCAGTGTCAGAGATTCGAAGTTTTCTGGGTTTGGCTGGGTAACACAGAAGGTTTGTTTAGGGGTTTTCATTGATTGCTGCACCCCTAACTAAGTTACTGCATAAGGGAGTACCGTTTGTTTGGGCTGATAAATAGCAAGAAAGTTTTGAAAAGTTAAAGAAGATTCTGACTGAAACACCAGGGTTGATTCAGCCTGAGGTTGGGAAAGAATTTGTTGTCTATTGTGATACGTCGCACACAGGTTTGGGATGTGTGCTGGTGCAAGAGGGGAAGGTGGTGGCGTATGCATCTCGTCAACTAAGGCCACATGAGGTGAACTACCCCACTCATGATTTGGAGTTAGCTACAGTAGTGTTCGCCCTAAAGATATGGAGACATTACCTGTACGGAGAAAAGTCGATTATTTACACTGACTATAAAAGTCTTAAGTATCTCTTTACCCAAAAGGAGATGAATTTAAGGCAACGGAGGTAGATAGAGTTACTAAAGGACTACGACTGCTCGATTGAGTATCACCCGGGTAAAGCCAATGTGGTGGCAGATGCATTAAGTCGGAAGGTGGTAACTGATTTGAGAGCAATGTTTGCTCGTCTCAGTCTTTTTGAGGATGGTAGTTTGTTGGAGGAACTTCAGGTAAAGCCGACATGGGTTAGTCAAATTAAGGAAAAATAGTTTTTGGATGAGTAGTTAAGTTCTCGTGTTCAGCAAGTGAAAAGTGGAAAGACGATGGATTTTGGGCTGAACAACGAAGGGGTATTATGTTTCCGTGGAAGAGTTCGTGTGCCGAAGGATTATGAGTTGAGACAGATGATTCTACGGGAGGTGCATAGTAGCCCATACGCTATGCATCCTGGTGGAAATAAGATGTATCGGGACCTACATGAACTATATTGGTGGCCTGGACTGAAACGGGAAATTACCGACTTTGTGGGTAAGTGTTTGACATGTCAGCAAGTGAAGGAGGAACATCAGTTACCTTCGGGTTTGCTGCAATCGGTGAAGATTCCACTTTGGAAGTGGGAGAGAATAACCATGGATTTTGTTAGTGGGCTACCCCTGACGCCTACTAAGAAAGATTCAGTGTGGGTAATCGTTGACCGGTTGACTACGTCTGCTCACTTCATACTAGTGCGCACTGACTACTCGCTATAGAAGTTGGCCAAGCTGTATGTGGCAGAAATTGTGAGGCTACATGGGGTGCCAGTGTCTATCATATCGGACAGGGACCCTAGATTTACATCTCGGTTTTGGAAGGCATTACATGAAGCGTTGGGTACAAGATTGGACTTTAGTACAGTGTTTCATCCATAGACTGATGGCCAGTCGGAGAGGGTAATTAAGATTCTGGAAGACATGTTAAGGGGTTGTGTGATTGACTTTAGAGGTAGTTGGGAAGATTATCTGCCATTAGCGGAATTTGCGTATAACAACAGCTACCAATCCAGCATTCAGATGGCACCCTACAAGTCGATATATGGCCGTAGGTGTCGTACCCCTACTTATTGGACAGAATTAGATGAGCAACAGTTGTTTGGTCCAAAATTGATTCTGGAAACTGAGGAAAAGGTAAAGTTGATATGGAGTTGGTTGGAAGAAGCCTTTGATAGACAGAAGTCGTATGCGGATCTAAAGCGTAAGGAGATAGAATTCTTAGTGGAGGATTATGTCTTCTTAAAGGTCTCACCTTGGAAGAAAGTTTTAAGATTTGAGACGGAAGGGCAAGTTGAGCCCCAGATTCATTGGGCCTTATCGGATAGTGAAGCGTGTGGGACCAGTCGCATATCAGCTTGAATTGCCACCTGAGTTAAACTGGATACATAACGTATTTCATGTTTCTATGTTGAGGCGATATTGCTCGGATCCTTCTCATATAGTACCGGTGGAGGAAATTGAGGTTAGACTTGATCTGTCATTTGAAGAAGAACCACTGCATATTTTGGATCGGGATGTTAAAGTGTTGAGGAGAAAGTCCGTTCCGCTGGTCAAAGTGTTGTGGCATAATCACGGTTCAGAGGAAGCCACGTGGGAGCCTGAGGAGGCAATACGGCAGCAGTACCCTCACATCTTTTAAACAAGTAAATTTCGGGGCCGAAATTTCTTTAAGGGGGTAGAACAGTAACATCCTAAAATTAGGGGTTTGGCATTTTGCACTATTGCATGTGTTGTGCTAGTTAGCTTGTTGTTTGGGTGTGTTTGGGGGTCTTGGGGAGGCTCGGGTTCGAGCCTAAGCCATGGTGAAAGTTTGGTTTTTGGGCACTTTAGTGAGCTGAGCTAGTGGAGGCAGGACTTAAGTTTAATTGGTTGGTATTTTGCTAACACAAGAGAGCCTGTGGTGGAGTGGTGTTGGCGTCACTTGTGAAGCAAAGGAAGTGGGGTTCGAATCCCTCAAGCAGCATTTGGGGAATTTAATTTTTGTGCTCAGGTAGGGAGGAAGCTGAGTGGAGACCAAACTCTGCCAGGGTGGTTGAAGAATAAGTCAAATAGTTCAAATGGAAGATGGAGAGTAATGTGGGGAGGAAGTTAAGGAGGGAATCATGGGATTGAGGTGAGAGGGGGTGGTTGGTCAAATGTGGGAGCTTGTAGGGGAAGTGAAAATTTGGCTAGGGGAGTGTGAGGTGCATATTCGGTCTTATGGGTGGTTGAGTGCCGAAATTTCCTTAGGCTCTTCTTGTTTTTTTTTTCTCTACGATTTTGTGCAAATTGTGTGCTTTTCTGCTTGGTGCATTTTGGGTTACCTTTGCATTTACTAATTGGTCGAAAACCTTTTTCTTATTTTCTTCTTCACCATTTCTTACTATAAGTCGAATTCCTTCCCTTCTCCCATTTGGGAGTCTGCTTCTTTTAGCTACACTTTAGTCCAACCTCCTCTTACCTCTCATCTGAATTTGTTCTTTTTCTTCTACTATTAGCCGAAACTCTCATTTCTTCTTTATTGTCTTTCTACTCTCTCTTCTCCATTAACTGAATTCTCTCTTTTCACCTTTTGAATTGGTTTCTACTTGTCTTTGTTGTCAGTCAAACATTAATAGTAGGAAGTTCGGTGTCCTTTTGACCATTGAATCCATCTTGTTTATTCGATTCGTCAGTAATCACTAGGTAACGATTTCTTTTATATTTTTTTGACATATATGTTCTTTTTCTCTCTTCTTTCATAAAGTGCCAAAACTTTCATCCTTTAACCCCATAGCCGAAATTGGCTCTTTGGTGTGCTGCTAGGTGCCGAATCATCTCACTATTAGTTCCCAGTTATTACGTGTTGCTGCGGAATCCTGCCTCTCCATTCGGTTTTGTCAAGCCGTAGGTAATATTCTTCTTTTTCCCTCATCTTCTTCTCCTCTCTCTTTGCTTTGTTAAAATTGAAAACCTTGACTCCATTTCTTTTTGCCTAGGCCGATTGTAGTAGGGATCGATCCTACCTTCTTCTTTATTCGTTCAACATTCAAGATTGGGAAGTAGTTGGTAAGTGAAGCTATGACCGAATATGGGGTGGTCAATCCTTGTACTATTTTATGAGGTCTTGGGGCCGAATAGCTATTTCTTTTTGGACTTGGGGCAGCGTTGTTAACTCGTGATTTTGTTTAGGGACTCAATCTAGTAGTCGAAGGGAGTAACCAACGTTCTAGCATAGTAAGGAATTGTCATCGTTGTTGGTAAGTGTGGTGGATTGTTTGATCAATTTCAAATCTAGGAATGTGGTGGATTAAGACTAACCATTAGTCGATTATTGTTCATAGGTGCTTCGAAGAGTAGCGTGATCCGTAATCCGTACAGGTGTGTAATCTCACACCCTTCTGAATGACTGCATGTGATGACCTGTGAATCGGCAAAAAGCCGAAAAGTCAGAAAATCGGCATATGTGCCACTCAAGCATGCGAGCGCTTGTAGTGGTAAATCAAGATACGAATAATGACAGTAAGTCGTTGAGAGTGTCACGAGCGCTCTCGCAACATTGAGGCTGTAACGGGCCTAACCGAGCCGAAACAAGCTTAACGGGCCCAATGGGCTATCCGACCCACATGGGCGAAGTTGGTGAAAAACCATCAAAAGGTAAGTGCGATTGCGAAATCTGAAAATCTGAGACCGAAACCATGCAAAATGGGCCACACGAGCATGCGGGCCCGTTTGGGCCTAAAATGGAGTTTAGGCCCATTAGTTCAGTAGAGACCCAATAAGGGCCCCGTGTCGTGCGAGGCAACAGTAAGCTATTGAAAAGCCGTAATGTGATAAATTACCAAAATACCCTTGGTGGGTAAATTACTGAGATACCCTCGGTGGGTAAAATTACCGTTATACCCTAGAGGTAGATTTGGTATGATTGTGTACAACTTGATTAATTGCCGTGATGATACATTTTGCATACACTGAATTATTATGCCATGACATGTTGCATTGGGATGGGTTATAATGATGGAGGAAGTGCTGTACTGGTGGCTATGCCACAACATACTGATTTCAGTGGCTCATCCACATATACTGATACTGGCAGTTTTGCTACATTTTTACTGGCAGCTTTGCTGCGTTTATAATGGCAGCTCGACTGCATTATTGGAGTGTAGGGTTGGGTGGGTTGACTTGGTCCCCACATGGAGTGTAGGGCTGGTACGGGTGAAGTGTAGCGGATGGACTATTAGGTTGGGTTGCATTTTCTGTTGCATTACCATGTTGATACTGTATGGGGCTTAGGCCCACACTGAGACCATGACTGTGACTGGAATTGGGATTACACACTGAGTTCTTTTTTCTTTCCATAACATTGCAAGTAATCCCCAGCGATAGCGGATTTGGGAGCTGCGGGGGACTCGGTGGTGGCCATACATCGGAGTCGTTCCTCACGAAACTCAGTAAATTTGGTTTTTATTTTTATTCTAAGATTATTTGATTTGGGTTATTGTTTTGTAATAAGGCCATTGGACTAAATTTTCTTTTAATCTTTCATTTCCATTATTGCTTATTATTATATGTTTTAAATGGGGGTTTTTCTAAAATATTAATAACTGTTTGCCGAAATATCACGTTTCCGCAAATGTTCCAAAATCAGTTTAATAACCAAAGTAGTTTACAAAATAATAACACAAACGTTTCTTTTTTTAAACCTTAAAGAGCACATCTGAATTTCACAAACAATAAAGCCCGGAGTTTTCAAAAAGAATGCGAACTTTTAACGAAAGCATAGTTTTTAAAGCAACCCTTCTATGTGACCTGCCAGATCCGGTCATAACGTCTAGACCGGGTTTGGGGTGTTACAATGGGACTCGAATATATTTACAGTGATTGAGGTGAAGATTAGAACATCTGTTGTTGATAATAGACTTAACTTCTTCGCGGGGGGTGAAATAAAAAAAACCATTCGAACCTCCTTGGTTATGGGCCTTCAATTGGTATAACCTTTGAAATACGACGATCAATGGCATTTCATCTCGTCAACCACACTCAATGAAATATGCTATAGCTAGCGACTGAGAAAAACTAGATAGTTAGTTGAGAGCTATCCTATAGTCATCAATGAGATGACAAAAGAAAACATGAAGGGGTAAATGAAACCCCGCTTCTAACACATGTACTGGAAGTAAAAAAACTACCATTATTGGAGTCGCTCAAACGGTACGATCCTTCAGGAATAGAAAAATCATAAGCGAAATTTGGAATTTTAATCCTTCGTGCAGCCAGAACTTGATGCATTTATTCTTCCTTTTTTGTACAAACATATGCTTTCGCTTCTACGACATTTCTTGCCTCTTGATGTCGCGAAGTGTTACCCGAAATAACATGTCGACTACCTTTGGTTCTGGTCATACTTTACCAGTAAAAATAGAAAGAAAAGATGAGAATACAAGCGAATTCTAGAGAGATTACCTCTGAAACTATCCTTTTCGGCTGCAATTCTTCTTCGAAATTTTTGAATTTGAGTAATGTGATTTCTATGGCTTGGTTAACTCCCTTTTAAAAGAAATTCTCCCTCATTCTTTAACGCTTCAAATGCCCAACAATGGGAGAGAAATCAATTGTAAACAACTTTAATTTTTCTATACACGTGGATAAATGTGAGTTGTATAACAAAATGTAAAACGTACTCGGTAAGTTTTATTAAATTTACTTTTATACCCACAAAAACAAGTTCCAATAAGAGTCACTTTATAACTCTTCTTCGAATTAGATGGGGGACAAATTGTTATAATACTTGTTATCACCGGCCTAAGACCCGAATGGGTTCGTGTCGAATGGGCCAATTTCCATCGAGCTCGCACATCGACCTCGTGAACTAAGTTCGCAGACCGGGCTCGCAGGATAGGTACCTATTTTCTCCTGCGAAGTAACGCATGAGACTACATAAACACATGTTAAGTCTAGGGTAAAATATGTGTTGATATGCATAGAATCTACTTTGTACGTTACATCAATCATATAAATAGACAAACACCACCATTCAAAAGAGATAGAGAAAATTACTTAACAATTAGAATAGTTAACTCATGTCATGGTCCTAGCTATATAGAAGTAATTACTAAATTATAATTTATTTAATTTACTACCACTTAATCATTATTTTATAGGAAATTTACTTCCGGATTCCCATTTAACAAGCCAGGGAAATTGGGGTCCCATCAAATTGCATTATGCAAAGAAATCACGTTAAAAGAAATTGACGAATAACAATGAATAAACAACACGAGTTTTCTTTCTTGTCTGATTGTAATGATTATATGCTTACATGGTTTCGATTTAACTTGCTGTCTACCTTGAACAAATACCAAATCAATGAGATGAAGTGGTTGATAATTGGACAGCGTTGGTGTTGGAAATTTGGACAACAGTCTTGTAAGATTTTGTCAGCTGAAAGGTGACTTGGTGCTTATCAATTTATATTATCATACAATTTCTTTTTAAAATTGGCCGTCTGTCTCAGGCTGACTACTATACTCGGAATCGACAATCAATCCTATCTTCTCCAATATTGCCCCAAGACTTTTCAGGGAAATCTAACCGCGTTTAAGTTTTCAATTTCATACCCCCCCCCCAAAAAAAATAACTCCAATCATTTGTTCTTTACAAATATCAATTTCATTTTCAAAGCCAATAATACTATATAATTAATATGAATATTGAATTTTTTTTGGATCTGTATACATATTAATAATAAAGGTTATAGAAACATTGGGGGAACTGAATATAACGCTGCAATTTTCAATTAGATAAAGCATGAAGAAAAAAGACCTGCATATTAAAACATGGAGAGGATTGTTGGTCTGTAAAGCATTTGTAAATAATTGAAAAAGACAGCAAAAGATGCAATAGTTTAGTGAATTAAGAGCATGGGATATGATTTGACATGCAACCAGATAATTCGGATATTTTTGCAAATAGTGCTAAATTTGGAAAATTGTCTCGTGACGGAACTATTGTTTTTGCTACACAGTTTTCTGGCAATTCAGATTCCAATCCAAAGTAGAAACAAAGACCAAACCATTCAATATGTATTTATAATGTCAAATTCTAAGACGCAAAGAAAATAGTTTAAGATGCTAAAATAAGAAGTTTACTGATATACAGAGATTAATTATTTAGAGTCGTTCAACTTGTTGGAATATTTTAATAAAACATAAAAAGTTTCATTATTTGAGATATATGATTTGAAAGGATAAATTTGTTGGAAATTATTCACATCATAATTATAGTAATAGTAATTATATGTTATTATTTACTATTATAATATGTTAATCCAAATTAAAAAAGATCTAATTTGGTTAAGGTTTATTGGGTTTTAATTATTCAAAAAAGTAAGAGTCCCTAGTAACTAATTTCTAATTAATGATGGGTTGCACAATTATATATTAGAGTTATAGTCTCCAAATTACATATAGAATAACTTTTCTAATATTTCATCTTTAGAAAATAGAGAGTCATTTCTCTACATTACTTATGTGTTAATTTGGAAGATCAAAATCACAAGATCTGTAGATTTCAAGAAATCGATGATTCAAGTATGCTTCCGCATCTAGTTTTGTTCTTGATTTATTTTTAATGATTTGACATGACAGATTATAGTTTATAGTTTCTTAAGTTTTATATCAGATATTATTTTACGATTCTAACAAGTGGCATCCGAGCATCGTCATATTGAATCATTGAGAACGAATTGATTCTCTATTATCTTTAAATTGTTTATTTTTTGAAAATTTATGAATTTGATATTTTGATATTTTAATTATATATATGAAATTCAAATTTTTTTATGTTTTGATTATTATATTAAAACTTTACGGTTTATGAATATCGATTGAAATCTTTGACTGTTATTGGTTTGGTATGAATTGCTATAGTGCAATCCACAAGAATTATTTTGGCTGAATTGAAGTTTATCTATGGGAATAATTGTGCGATTGAAAACCATTAATTCTTAGGCTTAAATCAATATATACAATAATTTGGTGATTAAGGTTTTTTTCCCTCATACAATACTCTGGTATAGTTGAGTAGAATAATTTGGTGCAAGAAAAATTATGGATTAAGTTATGAGTTTTTTAAATTTATTATGCTTTTATATTTGGTTTTGAACTCAGAAGTAGGGGTGTGCAAAATTCGGGTAAAACTGAAAAAATTCGGTTAACCGATCGAATTCGGTTAATCGGTCAGTTAACCGAATTTTTTCGGTCGGGGGTCGGTTAATTATTTTTTGATTTTTCGGTTAACGGTTAATTCGGTTCGAAACCGGTCGGTTAACCGAATTTTTTCAGTTTAACCGAAAAAATTAATAAATAAAATTATAATATATAAAAGGCCCACTAACCCAATCCAATCCAAACTCAAATATTCAACCAAACCCAATTACCCAACCAAGTCCAATTACCCAACCCCCCAATTACCCAACCCAACCAAATTATAAAAATTACAAATAATTTAATAAATAATTTAATAAATAAAAATAACAAATAAAAATTATAAAAATTACAAATAATTTCTTTTTCTTTTTGTAGGGATGTTTATCAATTGTATTTAGATGAAATGTGTATATTTCTATTATATGCTAAACTTTTGCACATGTTTTTTTCTTTTCTTTTTGTAAGTTTAATGCAAATGGAAATCTTTTGGAGAGAACAAATGGATACAAATGAACAATATTAAAGACTTACATTTCAATTATGTGTTAATTTCAAGACTTATGTAATGTTTTAATTTCAAGACTTATGTAATGTTTTTAATTATGTAGTGGTTCAAAGACTTATGTAATGTTTTTAATTATTTAGTTATTCAAAGACATATGTAATCTTTTTAATTATGTAGTGGTTCAAGGACTTATGTAATCTTTTTAATTATGTAGTGATTTAGTTCGGGTAATTCGGTTAATTCGGTTAATTCGGGTAATTCGGGTAATTCGGGTAATTTGGATAATTCGGGTAATTTTTAACCAAAAATTAAAAATATATAATTTTCGGTTAATTAGGTTAACCGACCGAATTAACTGAAAAAATTTCGGTTCGGTTAATTTTTTTGAAAAAAATTTCAGTTCGGTTAACGGTTAAAAATTTTGAGAGGTCGGTTAATTCGGTTAATGCTAATTTGGGTCGGTTAACCGAATGAACACCCCTACTCAGAAGCAGAATGCGATTAGTAATTCTGATTTTCTATTCAGCAATACTTTTTTGGTTCATTAAGTATTATTTATTTATTTATTGTTTCTTAAGTTTGCATAATGATATGTTGACGGTATTTTTTTATTTTATTTTCAGTTTAGTGATTTTAATTTTTGGTTGGAAGCATGAAATTTTATTTTTATGGTATATATATTTAAAGAATATGGTTTTAAGTTTGGTTCTATAATATTAGGTTTTGACATCTTATAATTCCAAATATTTGATTAAATTATGATGATATAGTTTTTTATATGAATTGTGGGATATGCAAACTATTATGATTTTGTTTTTTTGAGATTTATTGGCTTGAAAATATTTTTCAAGTATTCATGCAAATCTCTGTTTAATTGTAAATATAATTTTGGATTTACGTGGTATATGTAAGGTAAATTTTTCTATTTGATTTTGAATACACGTATATGCGTGATTTGCTTTGGTGCCAAAATTATGAATACATGTGTTTGTTAATTATTTGGTTTTGAGTCACTACATAATTTTTGTTTGGTTTTGGAACAAAAAAAATCAATTAAAGATTAAAATTTTTAATTTTTTTATTGTACTATTTAGACAGCCTTATTCTGGATTATTTCGGAAATTATAAAGTAATAAAATATGTTTTGAACTTTAAGTATTATGGAAATTTTAGATTTGAATATTGATATTTTAATACATATTTTAAAATAACTTAATTAAAATAATAAGTTGACAAAGTGACCTCTAATATTGAAATTATTTTATTTTAAAATATATAAGGAAGGTTAATAATATTACATGTGCAACTGTGGTAATAAACATGTGACAATTATTCAGTTTTACATGTGAGTAATAAATCGGCCCAAATGAAAGATTTATTTTTCGACATATTCTTATTGTCAGTGTTTGATTACTACACCAAGATATCACTTACAAGTTAATATTTGTCCAAAGATGAAATATTAATGGAGTTTCTTATATCTTGAAAAGTGGTTTACCTTTATTTAAAAAAATTATTTTTGTTTAAATTTGAAGTCTTATTGAGGTTGTTTTATTTATTTATTCAACTATTATTATATTTGCCAACATCATTGTATTTTGGGATAAATATATATACATATATATACTATTATCTTTTAATTTGATTGAAAGATGAAATTAAGAGAAATATTTTGAAACAAATAAATTCAGATTTTGGCTTTGGGATTTAATTAGATTGGTTTATTTAAAATATCAAGATGATTATATGTTTTTTTTGATTCATGTGTTTATTAATTGACCTAAAGATAAGTTAATATTTGAAAGAACTTAAACGACATCTATGGTGATAAATGTGTGACAATTATAAAGTACTTTATGTGAGCAATATGTTAGTCCAAAGATTAATTTATTATTTGACATAATTTATTGACAATATTTGATTACTACAACAAAAGTACCGCTTGTTGTTAATATTACTGTCCAAAGACTTGATATTAATGTTGTGTTTGGTATCTTGAGATGGGATTACCCATTATCTTGAATTTATTGTTTACTTATGAATATTGATGGGAGCTTGTTTTTTTATTATTATTTATATTCAGCTAGTTCGTCTTCTGCTGCCACAATATCTACTAATATAAATTCTTTACCCATTTTCAATACTTAGACATGAAGTCGTGAATTAAGAAAACATCAAACATGGTTTCGAATTATATTCATACCGATAAGAAATTAACGCACTTAACATTCAATGAAGTGTAAGAACAATCAATGAAGTAAATAGAGAGAAGGATATTTCTATGCCCAAGCGGAGTCCCACATTGCCTTTAAGTCTAGAGTTCATTTGTAACACCTGTTCAGTGTTTATGCCTCGCCTGGATCACTCGTTTCGCTACTATGCACCGTGCGATCTAGATTTTTGCAGTGTTTAGAAAAGAGTGTGTAAGGTCTTGTGAGCTCAGTGAATGTACAACTAAACCACATAGCATGCACAAAAACATAAGTTAAACAAGAGCTTTATTAGGGTTACTGTTCTGCGAACTGGGTTCACCATATCTACAGGAAGCCTGGTTCGCGGATACCAGTTGTCAACTTAAAACAGTAAAACATAGCATTTTGGAAAACACAATCTTATTCACACGTTCTTTTCTGTTGGATAAACGTGTAACAACCCGTTTTTTAGTGGTGTTGAAAATAGTGGTTTCGTGACCATAGTTCCAATGAGTGAGTCCATAGATATATTCAATTAATATTTATGATTTAAATATAGTATAATATTGAATTTTCATTTAATAGGTTTTATTAATTGGTCAGTTAGTCAATGCACAAGTGGTGCATACTGAAAGTCAAATGATTTTGAAAAATAAGGTTTCGGGACCTCATTTCTATAAATCGAGCTCGTGAATATTTTTATTAAATATTTAAGGAACTATTATATAGGTAAATTGAAGTTTTGTCCAAAAAAATTTAGTGATTGGATGGTTGATTAAGGAAAAAGGGCTAAATTGTAAAAACCATAAAAGTTAGTCTTTATTGATTATTATTAGCTCAAATGCTTAATTAACAATCGTTCAAAGGACTAAGGGATAATTAATTCATTTTAATTAAGTTTGGATGGTTTAGATATGTATTTTAGATTTAACTATATTTTGATTAAGGTTAAAATAGTAAATAATTAAAGGTTAAAAAAATTAAAACATGAAAACATCTCACCATCTTTTTCCACCACCGAATTTGAAACTAAAAAAAAAAAACTCCATTTTTGAAAGCCAAGGTTCAGGCGAGGTTGGTAACCTTGCACGGTAATCTTTTTCAACTTCATTTTTAATAATTTTATATATTTGAGATCATTGTAATTAGGTCCAGTTAATTCATATCTCCATTTTCAAAACTTTTAAAGATTCCTAAAGTTTCCATTGATGTTAATTGAAGTTTTGAATGTTTGTGGAAGATTTTAAAGCTTAGAAATGAAATAGGATTAATTTGTTAAGTAAAATTTGTTAGTTTTGAGTTTAGGGATTAAATTGTGAATATATTGAAATTGGTATGAAATTTTTGTAATTTGTGATAATAGGAGGCTGTATATGAACATAATTGAAGTGTGTTTAAAAAATGGAGTTCAAATTCGGAAGATATGGTAAGTTTGATTTTAGGGACTAAATTGAATAAAATGCAAAACTTTAGGGGTAGACGAATAGTGAAGTTGAGATGATAAATATTTAAAATTGGATGAAATAAGAGTGTTGGAATTGATAAATTAACTTGAATTATTGAATAGATTAGAAATTGGACCAAATTGAAGATAATCGGGGAAATGGCAAAGTTTGTTGATTAATGCTTAGAGAGTTGCTTGTTTGCTGTCTTCACCAAGTAGTTCATATGATATGTTTGTGTTAAATTTTTATGCATTTATAATTATAATTGTAAGCATGTTTAATTGAAGATTTAATTGTTTACGATTCAATAAAAAAGGTGATAAATTGAATACAATGAATTACAAATTGAAATAATTATGGAATTAACTTGAAATTAGATTGAAATAGGATATGTTATGTGATGAAGTGATGATTTAATGAAATGAGCTGACTTGATTTGATTTAGATTGATTGATAGAGATAAGTACTAAATTGAATATATGTGAAAGTATAATATAATGTTATAATGTGAAATTGAGCATATATTGGGATGATTGATTGCTACCATATGTTGGATAAATGTACTCATGATGAAAATAAATGTGAATTGAGGTATTGATTGATAATGAAATATGAAATGAATACTATACTAACTATTCGGACAAAGTCGAATATAGTTGGCATGTCATAGGATAGGAAGAGTTCAGAGTTACTTTGACTACAATTTGATGAGGCACTAAGTGCCAATTTGCTTCTGTTATAATGATGAGACACTAGGTGTCAAACTTACTGATAGCGTTGGACGCAACTATTTGCTTCAGATTTATCCAATGAGACAATGAGTACCAAATTGGTGTATTGGTTGGATCTGTGTATCCTTCTGAGTCCGATTCATGTTAATAAGGAAATAAATGGTAATAAAATGAAATATTTGATATTTGAAATGACAAATGATGTGAAATGGAAGGGAAATGTGAAATAGAATATGAAATTGTGAAATGAGTTGGGAACATTGATTGATTATATTCGATGAATCCATGAATTTGGAAATTGTGATGGAATGTGATTCGAAATTTGTATTATGAAACGAAGTAGTAATTGACATTAAATTGACAGTTGATATTTTTATTTGGTATAAAGATGAATTGATATGGAATAGGAATGAAGTTTATATTATTTAATATGAATTTGATTAAGAATTCAAACTATGAAATGAAAAATAATGTTTGACATTAATTTGAAATGGGATGTATTGCATTTATATAAATTGTATGATATGATTAAGATAGTGAATTGATTAAATGATTATTTGTTTAATGAATGATAATAAAATTTTGAATTAAGTGAATTGAAATGTTATATGATTGGGTTACTGTATAGTATGATAAATGTTGAACTCACCTTTTTGAAATTTGATTTGCCATGATAGGCAAACTTTACCAAGTTAAGTAGCATGTCGTGTATAATTCTAACATTAGGTAAGTTACTTGGTTTTAATACCTGTGAACTTACTAAGCATTTGTAATGCTTACTCCTTTGTTTCCTTTTTCCCTTTAGTGTCAACTTGCGTAATGTGTTAGGCGGATCGTTAAGAAGCTCACACTATCTCGGTATTGAATCAATAGTCTTTCTATTGTTTAAAACTCGGTTATGTGGCATGTATATAGGCAAATCATTTTTAGTCAATCTTGAATGTTGGTATTTCGGTTCTTGATTGTGGTTTGTGTTTTGAATGGTTATATGTTATGTATATAGGTCGTGTTTTTGAATAATGAGTTTTGAATTTAAGATTTGAAAATGGTAAAGTTCGGACTTGACTATTATGTAATGTTGCTTCTAAAGATTAATTGACATGTTTGATGGAATGAATGGTATAAGTATGTGTAGTTAAGGTGTGCTTATCCTTGAATCATTTTGATTGTAAGATATATGATATAAGGTTAGTTGTTGACTTGAGACTTTTATGACCAACATTGATAAGTGTATGGCATGTACCTAGGAGGGTCAAATGTTTATATAATGTTATGTTTTCGATGAAATTTGCATTTTGAATGTTATGTGCATATGTATATGTATATAAGTGTTGGTAGTGATCTTTGTAGTTGATGACCTTGTTGAATTTTGTATGTATGTTATAATGCTTATATGGTTATAAGTTAAAATGTTTGAAATATGTTTAGTAAATGAATTCTATGTACATGCTAGGTTTGAATGAATTTGGTAAGGCTTTGTGCATGTTTGTATGGTTGATATTGAATCATTATTATAAAATGTTATAAATGGTTAAATGATGTATGCCATGTTAATTATTTTGATGTGCCTTGGAAGACATTTTGGAAGGGTTTGAATGTGGTGTTTTGTTTGAATTTGAATTGTTGAATTAAGTTGCCAATTGTGGCATACTGGTTAGGCATATTGATAAGTGTATGGCATGCACCTAGGAGGGTCAAATTTTTATATAGTGTTATGTTTTCGATGAAATTTGCATTTTGAATGTTATTTTATGTGTATATGTATATGTATATAAGTGTTGGTAGTGATCTATGTAGTTGATGACCTTGATGAATTGTTTATGTATGTATGTTATAATGCTTATATGGTTATATGGTTATAAGGTAATATGTTTGAAATATGCTTACTAAATGAATTCTATGTACATGCTAGGTTTGAATGAATTTGGTAAGGCTTTGCGCATGTTTGTATGGTTTATATTAAATCATTATTATAAAGTGTTATAAATGGTTAAATGATGTATGCCATGTTAATTGTTTTGAGGTGCGTTGGAAGACATATTAGAATGGTTGGAATTTGAATTGTTGAATTGAGTTGCCAACTGTGGCATATTGGTTAAGTACTTAGGTTGGTTGTTATTGTAACATCCTGAAATTGGGGCTAGAAGTATTAAGGTATGTTGGTTAGGTCATTGTTTCAGCTAGGCTGTTAAGTTAGTTTTTGAGTTTTAGGAATAGAATGAGCCTGCCGGTTCAGTGGTAAATTGTTAGCTTGTCTTAGGTCTAGTGTTCGAGTCCTCCGATGCTTAAAGGAATTTAGTTTTGATAAATTCACTCTTGAAATTTTGATAAGCTGGTGTATTATTAAATTTATTATTAATATTTTATATTATATTTAATTTTATTGAGGAAAAATACTTCTAAAATTTATGTTCACGTCTCCTACTTCCACTCACGTAATTTTCTTCCTCATTCATTTTGTTTTGCAAACTTGGTATTGAGTCATTTGGTTCTTGTATGTTTTTCAACATCTTCAAAATTTTCCCTTTGTTCTTCAATAATTCCTTTTGATTTCAACATTGTTATCGTTATTTGTTGCTTTTCAAAGTCGATCTTTGTTCAGCCAAGTGCAAATCAAGTAAGTGTAAGTGATGTTTTCTTAAGATTTACATCGATTTCTTTGGTTTTTTTATATATGGTTTAGATCGATTTTCTTATAGGTTAGTGTGTTTTTAAATTTGAGTTTTTAGATTGGTCTAATTGAGGTGCTTCGATTGATCGTAGTGTGAAAGAATCATCTTTCAGGTGTGTGCTCTTAAACATATGTAATTGGGGATTTATTTTAGTGTTGAAATTCGTGTTCTGCTACAAATTTGGGGTTGGTTTCTGGGCCACACGGGCGTGTGCCGCACACGGGTGGTTCACACGGCTGTGTACCGCTATAGAAAATAGGTTAATTTCTGGGTCACACGGACTGGGTGAGTCACATGTGTTGGCCATACGACCGTGTGACGTTTGTAGGGATTATGTCAATTGCACACGTGCGTGTCATTCCGCCACAAGCCCATGTCTTGCCTGCTTTTATTTTGTGAATTTTTTTACACGATTCAGTGAGTTACATGGTCTGTCTACAGGTTATGTCTCTCAATTACATGGGCGAGTGCCTTATTCACACAGCCGTGTACAACCATTACACAGTCTGGACCTTCCCATACGGCCTTGTGGTGCTATTTTTATAGTTTTTTTACTTTTGTTTCACAAATTGTTTTGCTTTACTCCCTAACTGATTTTGTGCATGTTTAAGCCTTTGTAGAGGTGTTTGGAACGTGGATTTTGTTTATGGTAGGATTCTTACTATTAGAATAAATTGCTTATAAACATCCGTAAGGTTTAGTTTTGATAGTTTTATATGTTGTAAATATGATAGTACTATGGAAACTTTGATAAATGTGAATGTCTGATTCTGCATATCTGAACCGTTTTCCAGTATGTAATTGATTATGGATATTGAGGATGGGTATTTCCGAATCTGTAATTCTGTATGTACGATATAATTTGCATTTGCATTTGTGGTTGGGATATATTGTTGAAGAGAAGGAAGTCCGATTATCAAAATATGGCTGTAGAACCACTAATACATTAGTAGCCCAACTACATATTAATTCAAGTGGAAAATGACCACATTATGGTGTGTTCAGTTGGATGGGTCAACCATAACCCAAGTAATGTTGTTTAGAGGTCGGAAAGAGTCTAGTTTACCCTTACTGGTGTGAGTTGGATGACGAAGTTGGTGTGTAGCGGCTGGTTAGGTTGGTGGTTCACCATGTTGCATTTGAATGTGACTTTTGCATTTTTGTTAATATGAAGTGCCTTAATGCTTTATTCTAATGTAATAATTGAATATGATTTGAATTTTGCTATAGCAAGAATTGGTTGTTTATTTGTTTGTTGTATGTCGGTTTGACTTCTTGCCACTATATCGTTTGTTACCGTACTGTTTGATTGAATTGACCCTGTATAGTTAAGTATGCTTAAAACTCACACTGAGCTTTTGTAGCTCACTCCATTAGTTTCCTCCTTTTAGGTAACCGACGAGTTTAGGAGCTATACTTGGCGAGCCGGAGGTCTTGGAATGATATGTTTTGGTTTGATTTTATAAAGTTTTTCATAAATTTTAATAAACTAAACTATTTTAGACTGTAATTAATTTTTATGAACTATGGTACAAATTTGGACCAGGATTTTGAAAAAAAAAACTATAGGTATTGATTGAAACTAAAATTTGGGATTCCATGCATGAGTTTTAAATAGTTGGTTATGCTATGTTGGTTTTAAGTTACCTTTGTGCTTTTGTCCATGAGCATTAACTGTAAGACAGTTTGGTTTAAATAAACACTCAAGTTTTGAAATGTTAAATCTATGAATTTTGAAAAACTATAGCCAAATGATGGTTCTTTCGCTGCAATAATATTTTTTTTTGAAATTTCAAAATACAATTTATTGAATTGGAAATGTTTGCAAATCGATTTATAAAATATCAATTCGACTCCCTTTAAGCTTAACGACAATGAGGTCACTGTTGTAAAATGAAAGTTAAGTTTTTATCTGATTTTTCGTTAGACATAAGTAGAAAATGGTTTTCGAAAAGGTATTTAGGAATTTGATTAGTATTTTTTTTGGGCCATTTTGGTGGCCAATGTGACCTCCGAAATCTGGTCGAAACTTATGGGCCGAGTTTTGGGGTGTTACAATTATAAGTGATATTTTTGGTATGATCTTGATGCTTTTTGTAATGCCTTGAATTATTTAACTTTTTTTTTTTGTAAAATCTGTCACAAATATGTATTTGCTTCAGTGGCTAAGTGTTCTGGGTGTGTGTTTTAGGTCTTGGGTTCAAGTCACACTTTATGGAAAATTCTATTATTTTTTGTCCTAGCCTTATCCCTTTTAGGTGGACTTATATTTTAATTTCGTTAAACTTATAGCAGAATGAGACTACTGGTTCGAGTGGTAAGGGTTAGCTTGCCCTGAGGTCTCGTGTTTGAGTCCCTACGTGAGCGAGGATGATAATTTTTGTTTCAGTTGTTGGAAAGAGTTTGGGTGGTCCTAGAATTCTAAGGCGGTTGGATGTGGATTGAGGAGTCGGTTTTGGTGAGATTAGGTTGGTTAGTGGATTAGTGGAGAGTTGGAGGGATATTAGGAATATTTTAGCAAAATATTTATTTATTTTTTAATTTCTATTTTCTTTTTTCCAAAAAGTTTTTCCCTTTTAGACTTTTTTCCCTGTTTCCACTACCAACTTTTGTTTTTTTTTTCTCTATTATGGTTTTTTTGAAATTTTCCTTCAAATCGCGATACTTTAGCTTTTCGATTCCATCGTGCTGCTTTGTAGGTAAGGGGTTCGTTGTGATTTTTAGGGAATTTTGATTAATGTTTTAATTTTTGTTGGGGTGTGAGATTAATTCGGTATACCATTTTGCTAGGTGTTCTTCAGGAAAATAGAGACCCTTTGGGAGGCCGCTGTAAATGAGGGTAAGCTTTTGAAATGTCTTAGTGCAGTTTGTTTTGTTGAAAGTTCACATTTGGTTACGTTGTATACAAGTGGTGGTTCATTTGGAATTGAGGAATTGAATTTGATTGTGGACATTTTATTGTTGATTATAGGTATTGTTCACTTCGAGGGTGCTTTTGCTTCGAAAACAAACCAGGTGTGTAACGAAATCACAAAAATCGAAGTTCGACAAAAGCCAAAAAAGTGGCTTGTCGATGCCACACGGGCATGTGCCCGGCTGTGTGCTACACATGGGCGTGTGCTCAACCCTGTGCTACACACGGTCGTATGACAGGCCAGTGTGTGGCCATTTAGGTCACACAGGCTAGGCTAATTTGGGCTTGTAGGCCGTGGGCCAGGGGCCAGACCGTGTGGGCTATACGGGCAAGGCCAATTTGGACGTATGGGCTAAAATTTAAAATTTTCCTTAGGGTCGCATGTGTCGTTCCGATTGACTACGGGCTTTCCGTAGGGTCGATAAAGGTAAAACAAACCATAATGCATGAGATATGCTATTCTGATAGACTAATCTGAGTTGAGGAAAACTGATATGTATGTCTGATTGTGTTGTATAAGCATGTATGATATCTATATACGAGCATGTGGATCATGTTAAATATATTATTCTGTATATTTGTATTTTGTATCTGTATATAAGGTGGGTTCTATTTGTTGGAGGAAGTGTTTTGTGAGGCTATAATTCATCGTTATCTTTGTTGCACAACTGCAAATTATTCTGATAAGTGTCGTACAAACACTATGTGGTTTGTAGAGCTGGGTGGGTGTTTTCTACCCCACGTGATGTGTTGGGATGGTCGGAGATGGTGTGTAGAGGATGGGGGTAGGACTTTGCATATTTGTATGTTTCTGATAATCTGACTCTCATAAGGACTTATATCCGCTTCTGTTCTGATATACTAGAATTCTGAATTTGATGCATGTATGTTTCCGTTGAGTTACTCACTGAGTTTATGAAAACTTACACCTGTTGTCTATTCTGCTCAGATAACCTTTAGACATAGGGGGTCGGTGTGACGGAGTCTCAGTGGTGACCACTAGTTTGTGAACTATTTTGATTAATGGTTTTTATTTAAAATCTAGATTATTTTCGAGAGTTTTGTAATTTTGGGACTCTCCAGACTATTTGTTTTAATTTTGGTTTTGGATGTGTGTTTGACTTTTATACTGCGATGTTTGACAAAACCATGGTTTTACGCAAACAAATTCTTTTTGAAAACACAAACTTGGTTTTCAACTTTAACAATATCAAACTTCCACTGCAAAATAAGATTTCTGAAAGAGCAAATTAATAATGTTTTCCTTAACGTAAATAATAATATGTTTGATAAAAATGTGGATTCTTTTCAGTAACAATTAAACGCGAGAAATTTAACGTAATAAGATTGATTTTAAAACCCTTCCTCGTAACACTCCTAGATTCGACCATAATGTCTAGGTCGGGTTTGGGGTGTTACACTTAGTTGTATTAGAGCCAGGTTGCAAAACTTGAGCTGTAAATTTTGGGTTCAAAATTGAATTTGAAAAAGAAACGGATTTCAAATAAGTTTGTTTTTATTAGTAAAGTATGTGGTACACCAAGTCTCCGGCGCCGATCTTGTAAGTACTTCTGGACTTAGAAATACTGTAGTTAGAACTATCTGAAAATATACTGAGTTAGATAAAAACTGTGATTTCTAAAAGATTTCTGAACTTCTGATAAACATTTGATGTAACATCCTGAATTTTTGGGCCTATGCGTTTAATGGGTGAATATGTGTAATGAGTTAATTTGAGTATTAGGGGTCCAAATTGTGCTCAGGATTGGGTTAAAGCCTTAGTTAAATTTTTTGTTTGGGCACTCAAGTGGAGAGCCTGTTAGAATGAGGTTTAAAATATATTAATTGTAAATAAAGACGCAGATGGGCTTGTGGCCCAGTGGTCAGTAGCGCCACTTAAAGAGCAAGGAGGTGGCGTCAACTGAGGAGGCCCAAATTCAAGTTTCATGGAGCCCAATTCTTTTAACTTAAGTTAGCTAATTTTCGGCATTAGGGTTAGGTGGAGTGGACGGTAACAAGGCTCAAAAATAGGAGGATTTATGTGAATGGGATAATGTAGATATTATAGTTGATAATATGGGAGATAAAGGAGAAAAGATAGGAATTATCTGCAAGGCTAAGTGGTGGCCGAATTTCAAACTCTGAGGGGGAGGAGAAATCGGTTTTTGATATGGTTAGTAGGAGTGCCGAAACTTTAAATAGTCAGGTGAGGGTTCTCTTCTTTATTTTTTGGAATTTAGAGTTTCCATCTTTTTTTTCTCTTCTTCTCTGAGTAAAATCTGAAATTCCTAACCCTATTCCCTCATCTTCACTTTGATTCAAACTCTATTATTCTTTTCTCTTCTTTCTTCTAAAAGTCGAAACCTCATAATCCTTTTTCTACATTCTTTTCTTTTGATTTTTGCTAAAGCTGAACCTACCTCTGGTCTGCCGAAATTCTCTTTTCTTGTTCCTGCTGATTTCTTCATTAAAAGCCAAATCTACATAGACTCATTCCTATCATCTTCTGATCTTCTCAAAAAGCCGGAATCTCAAAGGGGTAGTCGAATTCTTTGTGTTAAGGTGAGTGCCGATTTTCCTATCTCTTCACTTTCTCTTTTGGTTTTTAGAAGACAAAGCCGAAAAGCTAATGGTTTAATGGTTTTATGTATTTTCTTGTTGGGCGACATCGGGAATTGAAGTAGATCTCTTAGATCTAAAAGCCAGAAACACTAGTCCCTGAATCTAATATCACTTTTCAGGATTTCAAGGTAAGGATTTCAATTCTCCTTAAGATGATCAACCGTTTTCTTTTCGTTAGTTGTGCCTTAACCTAATGTTTCGTTACCGGCTTCTGAACAACACCTTAGGGAGATAGCGGTGGTGTTGGCTACGGATATCGTCGACTCAGAGGGTCTCATTCTGACGGTAATCAGGTGTGTAGATCTCTAACACACTATTAAATATGTATGTGTATATATGTGTTGTGGGCTAAATGCCAGAAAATAGGCTGTGTAAACAGTCGTATTACCCAGAAAGGGTAGGCAAAGGATGTCAGGTACGTAATCATAGAAATCTCTCTATGTGTATCGATGTATGCGATAAACTGAAATCTCTTAGGTAATACATTGTTTGATTTTACATGTATGTATGCATGGGATGGGATTGATATGATGAAGGGGAAGAAGGTCGCATAGCGATCGGTGGCTTTGCCACATAGGTCACATAATGATCGGTCTTTATGACAGGCAGCTCAGCTATCAAAATGCTACGATGTGTTATTAAGGTCGCATGGCGATCGGTGGCTTTGCCACATAGGTCATACAGTGATCGGTCTTTAAGACAGGCAGCACAGCTGTCCATATGGTGTGTAGCGGTTGGCGGGTTGATTGTAGAAATCCCCAAGGTGTGATGGTTGGTACGGGTTGGTGTGTAGAGGATGGATTTCTAGGATGGGTTGGGCTATTCATCATTTATTATTTATCATGTAATTATGATTGTTGCCTTTGTGTATGGGCCAGGGCTCATAATGTGTTTGTGGGCCAAGCCTTTGATGTGTCTTCGAGATTTACACACTGAGTCTTGGTGACTCACCCTATTATTTTTCCTTAACTTCGCAGATGAGTAGTAGATCGTGGACATGGGAGCCGAGACGGACTCGAGGAGCCATCAAATTTTAATTCTATAGATTATTTTCGATTTTTCTTCAAGTTTTTAATTTTGGGAATATTTATGTAATAAGGCCCCATAGTTTATATTTACCTGAGTAGTTTTTAATGTTTGCAACTTATGAAATTATGTCAAGGTTTTAATTATACGAAATAATAATACAAGGTTTTCTTTTCAAATGTCACTTATTTATTCAAATATTGTCTAATTAACTTACGATTTTCAAAACCAACAAAGAAAAAGTTCTTAATATACAACCCGCAGCATACCAGATCTGGTCGAAACTTATGGGCCGGGTTTGGGGTGTTACATTTTGGTATCAGAGCCCAGTTCAAAACTCGGGCTGTGAAATGGGTCTAGTGGGGTTTTTGAAAATTTGAGAAAAATGTCTTGGATGAACATATGGCCTTCGAGTCTACCGGTACCCGATCCACGCAGGTAAGTATTCTAACCCTTGATGTGATATGTATGTTGAGTTTGATGGGCTTGATGGACGTAGACTAGTATGTTAGGCATTGATGGACTTTAGGCTTAGTTTAAACAACTCTTTAAATTCATAAGACTTAATCTATCCAAACAAACCCGTGAACAAGTCTCTAGGTTAGGGTGTGGCAACAGACATACGCATGTCTAGGATTGGATTTAGGAAGAGCTTGGTACTTAAGCAGTCCTAGTGACTCACCTCCTCTTCGCTGGAATCCTACCTGGTGCGTAGTGACTGTTCACCTTAGCCACGAGGACTTGTTGATGGGCCAAAATTTATAATTAAAACCCGAAAGGGACTAGCCACCCTATTTCGCAAAATTACCAAAATACCCCCAAGTTTGGTAAAATTTCCAAAGTACCCCTGCTTCAAAAAAAAGTACCAAAATACCTCTAATTCAAAGGAAATCACCAAGATACTTTATTTTGGAAAATTACGAAAATACCCTGTAGGAAAAAACTACAGAAATACCCTTGGGTAGAGAAATGATGAAAATACCCTTATGTGATGAATGAGAGTGCATGGATTATATATGTATGTTGATGTGTGATGGTTGAATGTATGTGGATTCTAGAATTAGGAGATAAACTTGAGACTGAAACTGTAGATAGGTCCGAATTCGAAAGAACTACTCTTAAACTATTGTCCATAAGATTGTTCGTGGTTAACCAGTGAAAGAAATTAATAATTCATAAAATTTCTAATTCAGATAATACGAGAATCAACGATGAGTGCTAGAAGAGGAAGAAGAGGCCGCGGCCGAGGCCGTGGAAGTGTTAGGACTGATGTGCTGACTCAGCTAGTTAGGGAGGTACTGAAGGAGGTTAAAGAAATCAGTGAAACACTTCGGGTTGGGTGCGTGGACTGTAAAAAAAAAGAGATTGTAGTTTTCTAGGGTTACAGTCGCGTTCTGTGAAGCATGTTAAGGTACGTCCAAACTTTCGGGTTTGCGAATATTGCAGAAGGCATCATCCGGGTGAATGTTGGAGGAAGTCAAGAACGTGTTTAAAATGCAGGTCTGAGGAGCATAAGGCTCGGGATTGTTCAATCACCATTAAGTTGGGTATGTTTTGTGTAGATGCTATATTTTTGGGTATAGAAACTGTATGCGTACAATGTGTATATATTATTAAATTAGAGTACGCAGCGAAAGCATAGTGGTGAGACTTGGGTAGTACGATTAGTAGTTAGTTGGAAATTTCGACGACGAAATTTCTTTAAGGGGGTAGAACTGTAACATCCTGAATTTTTGGGCCTATGCGTTTAATGGGTGAATATGTGTAATGAGTTAATTTGAGTATTAGGGGTCCAAATTGGGCTCAGGATTGGGCTTAAGCCTTAGTTAAATATTCTGTTTGGGCACTCTAGTGGAGAGCCTGTTAGAATGAGGTTTAAAAGATATTAATTGTAAACAAAGACGCAGATGGGCTTGTGGCCCAGTGGTCAGTAGCGCCACTTAAAGAGCAAAGAGGTGGCGTCAACTGAAGAGGCCCAAATTCAAGTTTCATGGAGCTCAATTCTTTTAACTTAAGTTAGCTAATTTTCGGCATTAGGGTTAGGTGGAGTGGACGGCAACAAGGCTCAAAAATAGGAGGATTTATGTGAATGGGATAATGTAGATATTATAGTTGATAATATGGAAGATAAAGGAGAAAAGATAGGAATTATCTGCAAGGCTAAGTAGTGGCCAAATTTCAAACTCTGAGGGGGAGGAGAAATCGGTTTCTGATATGGTTAGTAGGAGTGCCGAAACTTTAAATAGTCAGGTGAGGGTTCTCTTCTTTATTTTTCAGCATTTAGGGTTTCCATCTTTTCTTTCTCTTCTTCTCTGAGTAAAAGCCGAAATTCCTAACCCTATTCCCTCATCTTCACTTTGATTCAAAAGCCGAAACTCTATTGTTCTTTTCTCTTCTTTCTTCTAAAAGTCGAAACCTCATAATCCTTTTTCTACATTCTTTTCTTCTGATCTTTGCTAAAGCTGAACCTACCTCTGGTCTGCCGAAATTCTCTTTTCTTCTTCCTGCCGATTTCTTCATTAAAAGCCAAATCTACATAGACTCATTCCTATCATCCTCTGATCTTCTCAAAAGGCCGGAATCTCAAAGGGGTAGTCGAATTCTTTGTGTTAAGGTGAGTGCCGATTTTCCTATCTCTTCACTTTCTCTTTTGGTTTTTGGAAGACAAAGCCGAAAAGCTAATGGTTTAATGGTTTTATGTATTTTCTTGTTGGGCGACATCGGGAATTGAAGTAGATCTCTTAGATCTAAAAGCCAGAAACGCTAGTCCCTGAATCTCATATCACTTTTCAGGATTTCAAGGTAAGGATTTCAATTCTCCTTAAGATGATCAACCGTTTTCTTTTCGTTAGTTGTGCCTTAACCTAATGTTTCATTACCGGCTTCTGAACAACACCTTAAGCAGATAGCGGTGGTGTTGGCTACAGATAGCGTCGACTTAGAGGGTCTCGTTCTAACGATAATCAGGTGTGTAGATCTCTAACACCCTATTAAATTTGTATGTGTATATATGTGTTATGGGCTAAGAGCCGGAAAATAGGCTGTGTGAACAGTCGTATTACCCAAAAAGGGTAGGTAAAGGATGTCAGGTACGTAATCATAGAAATCTCTCTATGTGTATCGATGTATGCGATAAACTGAAATCTCTTAGGTAATACATTGTTTGATTTTGCATGTATGTATGCATAGGATGGGATTGATATGATGAAGGGGAAGAAGGTCGCATAGCGATCGGTGGCTTTGCCACATAGGTCACATAGTGATCGGTCTTTATGACAGGCAGCTCAACTGTCGAAATGCTGCGATGTGTTATTAAGGTCGCATGGCGATTGGTGGCTTTGCCACATATGTCACACAGTGATCGGTCTTTAAGATAGGCAGCACAACTGTCGATATGGTGTGTAGCGGTTGGCGGGTTGATTGTAGAAATCCCCAAGGTGTGATGGTTGGTACGGGTTGCTGTGTAGAGGATGGATTTCTAGGATGGGTTGAGCTATTCATCTTTTATTATTTATCATGTAATTATGATTGTTGCCTTTGTGTATGGGCCAAGGCTCATAATATGTTTGTGGGCCAAGCCTTTGATGTGTCTTCGGGATTTACACACTGAGTCTTGGTGACTCACCCTATTATTTTTCCTTAACTTCGTAGATGAGCAGTAGATCGTGGACATGGGAGCCGAGACAGACTCGAGGGGCCATCAAATTTTAATTCTATAGATTATTTTCAGTTTTTCTTCAAGTTTTTAATTTTGGGAATATTTATGTTGTAACAACCCCAAACCCGGCCCAAACATTACGACCGAATTTGGGTTGCTACTGAGAAAAACATTTTGAAATCCATTTTAAAACCGATTTAAGTTTTGTTGAAAACTTCTCGTATTTGGTTATCTTGGTAAACCATACTTAGTATTTATTTTTAAAAAAAAATAATTAAGTCAAGTTATTAAACAAAAATCGAGTGCACCCGATGGCACGATGAAAACATTTTCGTGTTAAAAAAAAAACATGTGATTTAATTTAATATTAATATTATAGTTTAAAACAAAGCATCCAACATATGAGAAATAACAAAAGTAAAGTATATGGAGGCCTTATTACATCCAAAATAAAAATAAACCAATAATAAAATAAAATAGCTAAGTTTAAAGTTCAATTAATTCAGGTCCACTGCATGGCCACCTCGAGTCCACCCGGCTCCATATCCGCGGTCTATGTATCACCTGAAAAATAAAGGAGAAGGTGAGTCACCAAGACTCAGTATGTAACCCTTCCCCCGGTTTAAACTAATTTCATACACAAATTACAACAATTAACATGCACAAGATAGTGTACCCAACCTAGCCAACCAAACGCCTCAGTCTACCCCGTTGTGGTACCAAACCACTGGTGGTGCCAAACCACTGGTGACATATAGTCACAGATGTGATGCCAAATCACTGGAGGTGCCAAACCTCTGGTGTCCATAGACACAATCGATTGATGGGGCCAACCCATCGTGTGATGCCAAATCACTGGCGTCAATCCCTTATATAACATGTGGGGCCAACCCACTGTGGTGCTAAACCACTGGGACGAGACGCAATGAGGTACCAAACCTCTAGAGGTGCCAAACCTCTGGTGACCCAAAGTCACAAAGTGTGTTACCAAAACACTGGTGCTCGTCAGCACAAAATATCACTGCCCCCTCCACTCATATCACCCATCATCATACCAACTCATGTATAGTATTCAAATCATGCAAACATGTTTAACGTTGCATCTCATAGCACATACATCATAAATCATGACATCATGTATCAATAACAGTACTCATAATGAAACGGACTTACCTGAATCCGTGCACATACCCCATAGGGTATCATAACACTCAACCATACTGTTTCGGTTTTACCAATCAATCAGTTTATCAAACATATACAAAGCAAGAAGTGTGTTAGTTTACACACCTGGTTACTAATGCGACTATCAAATCCCGTAGATCAAGATCTAACCCCGTAGATCAAGATCTAACGCACTAGATCCCCCTTCCTTAACACTTCTCGAGCACTAGCCACAACCTGAGATATGCGAGATCAAGCCTTCCCCTACAATCGGCCAAAACTAAACAACATAATCATGCTAATCAACCTCTAAGGGTATAATCGTAATTTTACCTACTAAGGGTATTTTCGTAAATTCACACCTGCAATGGCCTTTCTGAAGGCCAAATGTCGCTACTAGCGACTCAGCTACCATTTCCGGTTGTACCGGACGATTGGGCCTAAAACCCGATTTCGGCCCATCCGGGCCCACACGCTCGTGTGGCCCACCTAACACGAATCTAGCCACGTATATAACTTCCACCTAGTCTAGTTCAACATATACTAACCAATCATGCAATTTACTCATATGGGCCCACTTCGGCCCATCGAGGCCCAAGCAGCCCCAACCCACGAGAATACTACTGATGGCCTCAACTATCGCGTCGAAGCCCCACACGTGCGCTCGCACGCTCGTGTGGCTACTAATGCCGTGTAACCGGCATTTCGGCATTTTGCCGCTCTACAACTAGAGTAGAGAGAGTTACACACCTGATAGGACTCTGGGGCTAATCCGCGCTCCGATCACTCTTGTGCCCAAACGCCCTCCAAGATGTGTTTACTCTCCTCATAGGATGCTCCTTATATAGCTAGCTCTTCACCTTCATTCTTTGTGTCTTTCCGATGTGGGATCCCTTCGTCAGTAGAGTTTAAATTCAACTGAAACTCTTGCCGTCCAATCCGCAAAATAAATACTCCATTGCTTGTCATGAGATTCGAACCCAGGCTCCCTTGCAACATAATCCACGCTGCTAACCACTTGGCCACAAGCTCCTCTTGTGTCTTAAACCATGCGCAACTAAATATAAACTATGGGCCAAATTCTAAGGTCCAAGCAAAAAGAAACCAAAATGCAAAAGCCAAGACTTGAACCTTGGACCTCCTTCCTTCCCTTGTGGCGTCACTCCCTTGTCCCCTAAGTGGCGTCACTTTGCCACTACACCACACACTCCTCTTGTGTTATTTTTCTCCATATTTTATTCTTAAGGCCTATCTGCCAACTTCCAGGGTTTTTTTTTTCACCTAAAACCAAAATTTCCCCAAAGCCAATATTTGATCCCGGGACTTCATAGAAGCCCTCTAACCTTCCAAAATCACTTATCCAATAGGTCTAACTTGCATTTAAGCCGATCTCTTATTCTCCAAAAATTTAAACGCTACTACGCCTAAGGCCCATTGGGCTCAATTCTCCTAGGCCCAATTTTGGGATGTTACATATGTAATAAGGCCCCATAGTTTATATTCACCTGAGTAGTTTTTAATGTTTGCAACTTATGAAATTATGTCAAGGGTTTAATTATACGAAATAATAATTATACAAGGTTTTCTTTTCAAATGTCACTTATTTATTCAAATATTGTTTAATTAACTTACGATTTCCAAAACCAACAAAGAAAAAGTTCTCAATGTACAACCCGTAGCATACCAGATCTGGTCGAAACTTATGGGCCGGGTTTGGGGTGTTACATTTGAAGCATAAAACATTTGCTAATAAACACTGAAATTGATGAATAAAATTTCGTAATGTAGATAAAATTTTAAAACAATGAGCGCTCGTGGAACTCGCAGTTGTAGTATTCATGGGTGCGGCGGCCGCTGTAGGGGGACTCAAGCTGAGTTTTCCTCTTTAGGCAGTATGCTAAATCTGAATACGAGCGAGAATCTAGCTACACCTACTACAAAGACTGAGTCTCAAAGCCGCTCGGCTGGGGACGACGCACTCCCCCAAGCCATGTTAAGAGTTTTGAACAAGGTCGGTAACTGAATGACTTTGATCCAATGAAGTTGAACTATTTAGGGGTGTCACTGGAGTCGCCCCTACTATGGCTCAATATTGGTTAAAGGCCTCTACTAAGGGTGCGGTATATTTGCTTCGCGTTGAGGCATATCAGTGGTGGTTATCTGTTGAGGAGGGTACTCAGTCGGATCGAATTAATTGAGAGTATTTTAAGACCACCTTCCTGAGGAAATATGTGGGGCCAAGCTGTGTGGATGCTTGCAGATGTGAGTTCATGAACCTCATGCAAGGTGATAGGACTATGGATGAGTATGAGGCCGAATTTTTGAGATTGAGTCGCTATGCTTGAGGGATGGTGGCATCTAAATATGAGAAATGTGTCTGCTTTAAAGATGGTCTAAGGGACAGTTTGAGAGTCCTGATATCTCCGTAGAGGGAGCAAGAGTTCACCGTTCTAGTGGACAAGGCGAATATCACCGAAAAGGTTAAGCACATGAAGTGCTAGAACAAGGATCGCGAGAGAGGAAAGAATAAGAGGGAATTGGAGCCCTCTAATTCTACTGAGAGGCCTAAGAAACAGGCCAAATCTAATGGGCCTTTTAGAGTGGGAGTTTCAATTGCTCTTATTGAGGTTTAGCCATGCAGCGATTATGGTAGGCACCATTCAGGCAAGGGTTGGAAGCGATTAGGGCTTGTTTGTGTTGTGGGTCATTGGAGCATCAAATTAAGAAAGTGCCCACATCATTCTGATCAGATGCAAGCTCCAGGTCCGGGTTTTGTTTAGCCTCAGAGGGCAGTACAACAGCCACCTAGGGGCTATGGTCCGGTCAAAGGTGGTAATGGTTTTGGCAGAGGATAGAGATCACTGAGCATGGGTGCTAATCAAACTGAGGCGAGGTAGCCTGCACTGGTATATATTGCTCAACGTCATGAATATAGAAATTCCCTTGATGTGATTACGGGTATGTCCCTTATTTATGATGTTTCGTATGTTACTTTGATAGACATAGGGTCAACACATTCGTATGTAGCTAGTATTATCTCTGGAAACTTAGGGATTACTGCTGAGAATACTTCTGGTGAGATTTCTGTACCAAGTCCATTGGGTCAATCTATTCAGGTAAATAGACTAATAGGATTGTATCGCTGGAAGTACAAGGGGTTGTGATCAGCTTGTAGAGTTTGATTTAATTCTGGGTATGGACTGGCTTGTAGAGCATCGAGTCAGTTTCGATTGCATGATTAAGAGGGTGGTTTTGAGAACTATGGACGATGTGGAGATTGCTGTGATCGACAAGCGTCGGGATTACTTATTTAACGTAATCTCTCTCTAATAGCCAAAAAACTGATTTAGAAAGGGTGTGAGGCATATTTGGCCTATGTGAGTGTTTTTGCTTCTGGGGACTCTTCTATTGAGGGTATTTGAACAGTGAGGTAATTTCCAAATGTATTTTCTGATGAGTTATTGGGTTTACCTCTGAATCAGAAAGTTGAGATTAGCATAGAGCTTTTACCGTGTACAGCTCTAGTGTCTATCGCTCCATATCATATGGCATCGAATAGGCTTATGGAGCTTAAGGTGCAACTTAAAGAGCTTCTAGATCATGCATTCATCTGTCCTAGTGTGTCTCTATGAGGGCACCGATTTTGTTTGTGTAGAAAAAGGACGGTACCATGAAGATGTGTATCGACTACCAACAGTTGAATAAGTTAACTGTGAAGAATAAGTACCCACTTCCGAGGATTGATGATTTGTTTGATCAATTTTATGGGGCTTCAGTATTCTCGAAGATAGATCTCCATTTCAACTATCATCAGCTTAGGGTTAAGGAAGCTGATATCTTTAAGACAACTTTTAGGACTCATTATGGGCACTACGAGTTCCTAGTCATGCCCTTTGGTTTGACAAATGCTTCGGCTGCATTCATGGATCTGATGAACCGGGTTTTCCAGCCATATTTGGATTAGTTCATCGTAGTCTTTATCGACGATATTCTGGTGTACTCTAAGATGAGGATGAGCATGATGAGCATATTAGAGTAGTGCTTCAGATACTGCGTGAGAAACAGCTCTACACTAAATTGAGCAAGTGTGAGTTCTAGTTGCGAAAAGTAACATTTTTGAGACACATGGTTTCTACTGAAAGGATCCGAGTTGATCCTAAAAAGATCGAGTCTGTACTTGATTGGAAACAGCCTAAGAATGTTTATGAGATCTGCAGTTTTTTTGGGTCTTACAGGTTATTATCGATGGTTTTAGAGAGGTTCTCATTTACTGCAGCTCCTCTGACTAAGCTTCTATGCAAGAATGTTCCTTTTTTTTTTTGGATTGATATGTAACAATCGAGCTTTGAGAAGCTCAAGTCTATTCTAACTCAGGCTTCTATTCTGATACAGCCTGAATCTGGTAAAGAGTTTGTAGTTTAGAGTGATGCATCGCACATCAGTTTGGGATGTGTACTAATGCAAGATGGTAAGGTTGTGGGTTATGCGTCCCGATAGCTTAAGTCACACGAGGGAAATTATCCGACGCACGATCTCGAGTTGGCTGCCGTGGTTTTAGCTTTAAAGATCTAGAGGCACTATTTGTATAGTGAGAGGTGTATCATCTACACCGATCATAAGAGCCTCAAGTACCTCCTTACTTAGAAAGAGTTGAACCTTAGCCAGCGTAGATTGATTGAGATGCTCAACGGTTACGACTGCACGATAGAGTATCATCCCGGTAATGCCAATGTGGTGGCCGATGCTCTCAGTCGTAGAGGAATGTCTGATTTAAGGGCGATGTTTGCTCGCCTAAGTCTATTTGAGGAAGGGAGTATGTTAGCTGAGTTGCAAGTTAAGCCGACTTGGATTGATTAGATTTAGGATAAGCAGTTGGCAGAGGATTATCTAGCAATACGTCTAATTTTGGGCTGAATAGTGATGGGATCTGTATTTTAGAGGACAGGTTTGTGTACCAAACGACTCCGATTTGAGACATATGCATCCTAGTGGAAATAAGATGTATCAGGATCTCCGTGAACTGTACTGGTGTCTGGGTTTGAAACGAGAGGTAACAGATTTCGTTGCTTGTTATCTAACGTGCCAGCAAGTTAAGGTTGAACACCAGTTGCCTTCGGGTTTGCTCCAACCCGTTAAGATTCTCATATGGAAATGGGAACGTGTTACGATGGATTTCGTTAGCGGGTTACCTTTAACACCTACTATGAAGGATTTTGTATGGGTCATCGTAAATTGTTTGACCAAGTCCACCCATTTCATTCTGGTTCGAACGGGTTATTCTTTGCAGAAGTTAGCCAAGCTCTACATTTCTGAGATTGCGAGACTTCGCAGGGTTCTGGTTTCGATAAATTCGGATAGGGATCCTCGCTTCACTTCTCGGTTTTGGAAGAAACTTAATAAAGCTTTTGGTTCGAGGTTAGACTTTAGTATTGCGTTCCATCCTCAGATTGATGATCAATCTGAGAGAGTGATTCAGATACTGGAGGATATGCTTCGAATTTGTGTGATTGATTTCTGAAGGAGTTGGGAGGACTTTCTGCTTTTAGCGGAGTTCGCCTACAACAACAATTTTCAGTTCAGCATCCAGATGGCACCTTACGACGCTCTGTATGGTCCTAAGTGTCGTACTCCGCTGTGTTGGACTGAGTTGGGTAAACGACGGGTTTTGGGTCCAGAGTTGGTTTCCGAGACTGAGAACAAAGTCATATTAATTCGGGATCGTCTTAAGGCAGTTTCTGATAGACAGAAGTCCTATACGGATCTGAAAAGGAGGGATATCGAGTACTCTGTGGGTGACTTTGTCTTTCTTAAGGTATCTCCCTAGAAGAAGGTTCTGCGGTTCGAACGTAAGGCCAAGTTGAGCCCTATGTTCATTGGGTCTTATCGGGTTTTAAAACGTATGGGACCGGTCGCTTATCAGTTGGAGTGACCTCCAGAGTTAGACTGTATCCATGACGTATTTCACGTATCTATGTTGAGGCGGTATTGGTCTGACCCATCCCACGTTGATTCTATTGAGGAGATCGAGGTTAGATCGGATTTGACATTTGAGGAGGAACCTGTTCAGATTTTAGATCGAGACGTAAAGATTCTGAGGAAGAAGTCTATTCCGTTAGTTAAGGTTCTGTGGCAGAATCATGGCACTAAGGAAGCCATGTGGGAACCTGAGAACTCGATGCATCAGTAGTATTCTCATCTAATCGAATCAGGTAAATTTCAAGGCTGAAATTTCTTTTAGGGGGTAGAGTTGTAACGCCCTAAATTATTTAATTTTGTTTTTGTGAAATCTATCACAAATATGTATCTGCTTTAGTGGCTAAGTGTACTGGGTGTGTGCTTGAGGTCTTGGGTTCAAGTCTCACTCTCTGGAAAATTTTGTTATTCCCTTTTAAGTGGACTTATGTTTTAATTTCGGTAAACTCATAGTAGAATGAGCCTTCTGGTTCGAGTGGTAAGGGTTAGCTTGCCCTGAGGTCTCGTGTTCGAGTCCCCACATGAGCGGGGATGATAATTTTTGTCTCGGTTGTCTGATAGAGTTTGGGTGGAGCTGGAATTCTGAGGTGGTTGGATGTGGATTGAGGTGTCGAATTTGGTGGGATTAGGTTGGTTAGTGGATTAGTGGGGAGTTGGAGGGATATTAGGAATATTTTAGTAAAATATTTGTTTTTTTAATTTCTATTTTCTTTTCCCAAAAAGTTTTTCCCTCTCTGACTTTTTTCCCTGTTTCCACTACCAACTTTCATTTTTTTTCTTTTTCTGGTTTTGCCAAAATTTCCCTTCAAATCGCGATACTTTAACTTTTCAATTCCATCGTGCTGCTTCATAGGTAAGGGGTTCGATGTGATTTTTAAAGAATTTTGATTAACGTTTTAGTTTCTGTTGGGGTGTCAGATTAATTTGGTCTACCATTTTGCTAGGTAATCTTCAAGAAAATCGAGACCCTCGGCTGTGTAATGAAGTGTAGAGGCCGCTATAATTGAGGGTAAGCTTTTGAAACATCTTAGTCTAGTTTATTTTGTTGAAAGTTCACATTTGGTTACATTGTATTCAAGTGGTAATTCATTTGGAATTGAGGAATTGAATTTGATTGTGGACGTTTTATTGTTGATTATAGGTACTGTTCACTTTGGGAGTGCTTTTGCTTACTGTTCACTTTGGGGTGCTTTTGCTTCGAAAATGAACTAGGTGTGTAATGAAAACACGAAAAATTAAATTTCGGCGAAAGCTAAAAACGTGGCCTGTTGACGCCACATGGGGATGTGCCCGATCGTGTGTCACACATGGCCGTATGACGGGCGAGTGTGTGGCTTTCTGGGTCACACGGGCTAGGCCAATTTGGGTGTGTGGGCCACACGGGCAAGGCCAATTTGGGCGTGTGGGCCCAAAATTCTAATTTTTTTCCTAGGGTCATACGTGTCGTTCGGATCGACTGTGGGCCTTCTGTAGGGTCAGTGAGGGCAAAAGAAACCCTAATGCATGAGATCTTCTATTCTGATAGATTAATCTGAGTTTAGGAAAACTGATATGTATGTCTGATTGCGTTCTATAAGCATGTATGATATCTATATACGAGCATGCTGGTCATGTTTAATCTATTTTCTGTATATCTATATTTTGTATATGTATATGGGGTGGGTTCTGTTTGTTGGAGGAAGTGTTTTGTTAGGCGATAATTCGTCATTCTCTTGGCAGCACAGCTGCAAATTATTCTAATAAGCATCATAGAGGCACTATGTGGTGTGTAGGGCAAGGTGAGTGTTTTATACCCCACGTGGTGTGTTGGGATGGTCGGAGATGCTGTGTAGAGGATGGGGGTAGGACTTTGCATATCTGTATGTTTATGATAATCTGACTCTCAAAAGGACTTATGTCCGTTTCTGTTATGATATAATGAAATTCTGAATTTGATGCATGTATGTTTCTGTTGAGTTACACACTGAGTGATTAAAAACTCACATCTGTTGTCTGTTTTGTTCAGATAATTCTCAGACATAGGCGGGTTGGTGTGACGGAGTCTCAGTGGTGACAACTAGTTTCTGAACTATTTTGATTAACGGTTTTTATTTAAAATCTCAGTGGCGACGAAAATTTCTAAGGGATGAGAGTTGTAACAGCCCGTTTTCGGTAAAATCGGAGCAGTGGTTTCAGGACCACAAATCCAAAGTCAAAAAATTTATTTTTATATTATTTTTAGGTCTATAGCATGATAATATTATAGTATAAAAATTTCGTTAAGAAATTTTATCGTTTGCATGTTCAATTTGATGAAAAGGACTAAATCGCGTAAAGTGCGAAAATTGTGTTCTATTAGCTAAAGGTATTAAATAGCTATAGAACTTTAAAGTTAAGGTCCTTAAATGGTAATTAGACCATTAAAGGTGATAGTGGATGAGCATGGCTTGGCAATTTGGTTATTTTTAATGTTTGGTAAGGTTAAAATAGTAAATAGTCTATTAATGATTGAATAAAATAAAAACAAAAGCCATCATCTTCCATGCATCTCTCCACCGAAAATTTCAGCAAGAAAGAAGCAATGGATGTTGGAAAATTTCAGCCGTGTTTATTCCTTGCATGTAAGCCCTTAAGCTATCAAATTCTTGTAATTTTTATGTTTTTGATATTGTTGTAACTAGGTCCAGCTAGCCCGTACCTTCGATTTTGAAACTGTTAAAGATTTTGAATGTTGCCATTGATGAATCTTGTGAATTTTGATGTTATATGATGAATTTGGAATGTTGATTATATTTAAAAGTATTTTACTAAGTTATTTTTTATGAATTTACCGATTAAGGATTAAATTGTTAAATTGGTAAAAGTACAAAGATTTAGTGTGAAATTGTTGCATGAATGGGATGCTTTGGATACCATGAGCATTCGACTGAGCACATATTTGGGTAAAAATGGTTAATTTGTATGTTTTGGGCTTAGGGACTAAATTGAATAAAAATAAAACTTTAAGAGTAATTTTGTAAAAATGTCAAAATGACCAAATTGTATGAAATGAATTATTTTATTGTCTAAATTAATAAATTGAATGAAACTATTAATTTAGATCAAGATCGGGTGGAAAATTGAGAAAAATGAAAAATTACCAGAATGCCCCTGAACTTTGGTATTTCTGCAATTTAGCCAGGTAAGTTTGTATGTTAATAAGCACTATTATCGTTGAGATGTAATGCTTTATAATTGAATTGTTGATGAATACAATTGTACGGAAGTATTCGATGAAAATTTGGCTATATACGACACTTAGTGTGCGAGAATCGAGATAGCTATGTATGGCACTTAGTGTGCGAGATCAAGATAGCTTCAGCTATGTATTGACATCTAGTATGTGAGATTAAAATAGATTCGGCTATGTATTGGCACTTAGTGTGCGGGATTCCTAGTATCCGATATTGTTTCGAATGGTTCAACGAGTATATCGAAGATATGAAATGGTGCGAGATAGTCACGTATTGGTACAGGTATGTACGAAAATTCAATTAAATATTGAATCCATGAAATTGTAAGTTCATGATCATTGTGGGAATAAATATATGTTAAACTTGTGATTAATGGTTTATATTTATGACGTATAAATACATGGTAAACTTGGTTGATGATTATGTGTTAGGCTTTTGGGCCAAATTGAGTTGTGATATAGTATGTTTTATTCACTTAAATTGTGGTTCAACAGATATGAGAAAAAGGTAAAGATTGGCAAATTCTTCGATTATAATTGCTATTGAAAGCATGGAAAAGTACGAGTTTTTGGAATGACTGGAATATATTTAGCCATATGCTTGATATATGAATGCACATAAGTAATGTAAACTTGTGTTATAATGTTTTGTAATAATTTGTTAGTTCATGTGATGTTTAAGATTGAAAAGCTAATGTTGTTTGTAATAACCAATTTTTGCCCGGCCTATATCCTATAAAACCCAACCCAATACCAGACCCAAAATAAACACGAAAATAAAACAAAAAATCTAATAATAAAAATGGTCCATAATGTCTATTTACAAAATTACTAAAATAAACCCAATAATAAAACCAATAATAAACCAATAAGAAGTCCAAAAGTAACAGTCCATTTACCAAACAAATCTGGAGCCCAATTACAAAATCAATACCAAGCCCAAATTAAAACAAACAATCATGTCCAATTACAGCAAAATGGTCCAAAACTCGTCAGACCCACTAAGCCCAATCCAAACTCTAACCCATCAACAGAAAAGAAAAAAACAACAGTAAGAAAAACCCTAGTGCCCTAATGCGCCGCCAACCTTTGGCCTCTCTCCGCGGACACCACGCCCTTCCCCATGCCTCGTTTGTCGCCCGCACGGTTTTGCCTCCTCAGCGCACCATGCCCGATGTCTGACCTCTCCACCAGCACTCCTCGCCCATACCCTGCAGACAGGAAACAAAACAAACAACAGAAGAGTATGGAAGAAAATAGTGGAATAAAAAAAAAGCATTGTGTATTTTGCTATAAAGCCATTCAAAATCGATGTCAGGGGGGTTGGCTTCTGTTTTTACGAACCATCAGCAATCAAAAAAGAAAGCAAAAAGGTTAAAGAGTTTCTTGTACGAACTTTTACAAATCATCAAGAATCAAGAAAGAAATCAGAAGGTTGCTTTAATTTCATTATTCTCGTTTCCTTTGATTCAATACTGTCTCTTCCTCTTTTATTTATAGTTTCAAAAAATAAACACCAAACACCAATAACAGTAATAAAAGAGAATAAAAAAGGGGAAAAGACCATACCTGAACCGTCAGTGCGCGTCGTCGCAGGCTCGCCTCCATCGTAGGAACCCGATTGAAGGCGAAGAAAACGAGGTTTCTTCCCTCTGGTTCTTGGGGTTTTGAAAGAGTCTCGAGGAAACACCAAAAACCCGATTTTTGGGCATCACCGGCCACCAATACGGTGGTGGCGCGGTGATGCGAAGGTTGGCCATAGAAGACCGATGGGTCGACTAAAAGAGGGTTGAGAGAAAACGGAGAGGCCTTAGAGAGGAGTTCGAAATTTTTGTAAAACATGACCTGCAGACTAATTCTTTTTTGGAAAAATTGTTGCTTTTATAAAATTAAGGAAACGACGTCGTTTAGCCCCTGTGATCCGCGCGTTGACCCGACCCATTCAAGGGATCCGCATGTTTTCATCAAATGGTCTAATTACTATTCCAGTCCTTCCGTGTTTTCATTATTTTCAATCCCGTTTGATTTAAATTCTTTTTATTTTTTAATTTGGCCCCAAAACTCGTATTTCATTTCAATTCGATCCTATGGGTCCTCAACGGTTTAAGTCAAAACGACTAGGTTTTAAAATTTAGTATAATTTCAACTTTAATCCCTGTTATTTAGCGCTTGTTTTATTTTAATCCTTTCAGTTCGTTTTTAATTACTATTTGACCCCCTGTTTTCATTGTTTATTTTATTTTCATCCTTTTATTTTATTTTATTATTTTGTATTACACTAAATTGTCCATATTACTATTTATATACTAGTATATTAACAGTATAAATATATATGTATTTTTATAATTATTATTTATTACTTTTATTTAGCTAAAAATCATTTCCATTAGATATTTTTCATATATTATATGTTTTTAAATTGTATATTATATAATGTTATATCGTATATTATTCTTAGCTAAAATTTATTTATGTTATATAATATATTCTATTTATATTGTTTTTTTATATATAATTTTATATATTTATTTAAAATCACTATATATTATGTTTATATTGGCTTTATCATGTATGTGTCTTTTTATCTATTATCTAAGCATGCGTTAAATAGGTTCATATTTGTTTGTTGTTAATTATATTTGTTTATGCTTCATCATGTATTTACAATTACTTTAGTGTAGGAATTATCATTTTTTCATATTTTGTGTTATTATTGCTTTATTGCCTATTTTAAATGATTAATATATCATAATTGCTTTTAAATAATTTTGTTCAATAGTTTATAAAATACAAATATTGGCATATAATTGCTGTTTAAAATAGAAATACATTTTCGCAAAATCGATATCTTTTAAACATGTTTTTTTTTTTAAAATAAGGCAATATTTGTGTGTTTAGAAGTTCAAAAGATCACATCCTAACGTACTGGGTGTTGATTTTTTTTGTTCGACTAAATATTCAAGTACCCTTCTTCGTATGATTTGAAGATCAAAGATGATCTCGACGTCGGAGTATAAAGGCGTCATATCCTAACGTGCTGGGTATGATATTCTTATTCCTTTGAAACGAGTTGATCTTGAGACTCAGTTCAAATTTAATAACTTTTTCAGCCTTAAATATTTTCAAGTTTTCAACATTAGGACAACATCAATCAATTTGGTACCAACTTTGGGCGTTGCAAGGGTGCTAACCCTTCCTTGTACGTAACCGACTCCCGAACCCGTTTTCTCGAGTTTCGTAGACCAAAAATGCCGTTTTAGTAAATCAAAATGTTTTATTAAAACAAAGGTGACCCGATCACACCAAAAAAGATCGGTGGCGACTCCCTATTTTTTTAAAAAAAGTCGATTCCCGTTTTTCAAAAAATGGTTACGACAACTTGGCGACTCCGCTGGGGACCTCGAGAGTCAGGCCATAAATTGATTGATTTTTGTCCTTTTGATTGAAAACTTGAAAAATTGTTTTTAAAAAAATCATGTTTCTTCTAAAGCATTTGTTTGTGCTACAACTGCAATAATGTCAAGTCTCATAATACTTGCATTTGCATTACATGACCGTTGTGGTCACACCTTTAAGTGGAGTAAGAAACTAAGCCTTCGTGAGGTTTTTACCTCCGCATGGGCTAGTGGATTGCTTCCGGGATACATCCGTACCTATGTGCCTCGTGAGGTTTTCACCTCTGCATGGCCATAGGGAAATGTATCCCCCTGAACCGAACTCAGTCCCTATGAGCCTATAATGGGTGATGATTGAGGAATCTGCTGGTTCAGGTACCCTTCTTTAGAATCGAACCCCATATAGAAATTCAAGAGCCTACCCTAGGTAGAATGTCGAAGTGGTTACCCAAAAAAGTATTTGATGATAGTTTACTTGTTTTGATTATGCAATACTGACTAGTTTTGATTTGTTTGTTATTTGCATGACATTTCATATAGTAGAGGTGTCAATTTCTGTTCGGTTGCTGAGATAGGAAGTTTGCTATGGAAAATGACTTTCTTAATAAAGTAGAGGACAATGCGGCTGTGCGCGCATGGTCAGAAAAGTTACAGTTGGAAAAAGGAGATAGCTTAGTTGAAGGTCATACGTCGGAGCTGAGGGACTTCACCCGTGTTAGCGTGACACAAAATGAGCTTCAAGAATTGTAAGATATCTGGACCCATTGGGAAGATGAAGCTAAACAGATATTCTACCACCGTTATGGTGATATCTTTCACTTATTGGATGTTAAGATAGATAAACAACTATTTCGGGCTATGGTCCAGTTTTGGAATTCCGCATACAGTTGCTTCACTATTGGGAAAGTGGATTTGGTGCCAACAGTAGAAGAATATACCACTTTACTTCATAGTCCCGGGATACAAGCTGACAAGGTTTATATTACGCCTGCCTATGTCCCTCCTTTTGCGAAGAAATTGATAAAAATTATGGGAATGAGTGAACAGTGGATCTCAACCAAGATTCAACAGAAAGGTGAAGAGAGATGTATTCCTTGGGTAAATTTAAGGGATCTGATTTTGATGCATCCTGATGTGAGGAGGAAAGTTGATATCTTCGCCTTAAGCCTCTACGGATTAGTCATCTTCCCAAAAGCCCTAAGACACATAGATGAAGCAGCGGTGGATCTGTTCGACTGATAGGATAAACAAGTTACACCTGTCCCAGCAATTCTTGCAGAGACTTTCAAATCATTAAATGCATGCAGAAGAGCGGGAGAAGGAAGGTTTATCGGATGCGCGCAGCTATTGATGGTATGGTTTTATGGGCATTTTTGGAAGATGGATAAAGTCTCCTATCGACCCTTTTGTAAGGATTATTCACCGATAAAAGAGGAAGTGGCCGTGTCAAGACGAGAAGATATAACGAAAGAAGGATGGAGGACAATTCTTCAGAATCTTCAGGAGGAAGACATTGAGTGGAGAGCTCCATGGATGGTGCCTGGAGAGATCCTTTACAGATGCGGAGACTTTAATTGGGTCCCCTTACCCGGAATTTTGGGAGTCATCGGATATGCCCCTTTGCTAGCAGCAAGACAATACCAGTCTAGACAGTTCATGCCAGCAACACATGGGTTGGATCGAAGCGAATTCTCTTATACAGGAGAAAGTTATAAGAAGAAGATTAAGGAAATTGCAAATGCTTGGAAGCAAACCCATCGGATGGAGAGGTTGACTGTGGGCGAAACGGTGACTTCTGAGTATAAAGTGTGGCTAAACAAAAGAATCGACGATAATATCCTGGGACCAAGTTCAGATAATGCTCAATCTATGGAGGAACGTTTGCAAATGATACCAACGGAATTAGAAATTATAAAGCAAGATTTTGTAAAGAGGAGTTCAGAGCTCGAGAAGAAAATTGAGTAGTTGGAGGAGGAGAAGATGCTTTTGAAATTGGATGTAGAGATACAGAAATCAGAAGCAGAAAAGATAAGAAAAGGGAAGAGCAAAACTGAAGAAGAGCTGGATAGCCTAAAGAGGGACTACAAAAAGATGCGTCTCTCAATGAGAACTGTGGGGCTAGGAAAGACTTTAGGTCAATGGCGACAAGAGTTACAAGAAGAAAGAGCTAAGGCTGAGCAATGGGAAAGGAAATTTCAAGAAATGAAGGCTCAGAAGGAGATCCTAGAAAAGCAAGTGTCAGGAGGCCAAAATAGAGGAAATAAATTGAAGTCTAAAGTGGCAGAGTTGGAAAGGTCCCTCAATTATTATTGAAACCGTAACTCGGTAATAGAATTAAAGGCAAGCTTGAGTAGAATTGAAGAAATGGAAAAGAAGACTGAAGAGTTAGAAGTGGCACTGCAGGATTGTCAGAATTATATTGGGTACTTGAAAGAGAGTGAGGAGCAACAGAAGGAGGAGTTATATAAGGCCCAGAAGCAAATTGAAAATAGAGACTATTTCATGAGAGAGGCCATAAATCTGATTCGAGAGATGGCTGAGCACTTGCAAATTTTGGCAGTAGAGGCGGAGGTATTAAGTGTGCGGCACGAGTCACGGACAAGCCGAGGACAGGAGTTGGCTTCGTTACTCCGAAAGATTAGGGATCTAGGCGCTAAGGCCAAACCATATCTGTAATCTCTTTTATGTAAAGAGCTTTGTTTTCTAAGAAAGTTTCCTATAGGGAATTGAATCAGAGTTGACACATTTTTGCATTCATACCATGCATTTGCATTGCATTACACGCAGTAGTATCATATCACCTTAATCATTTACTGAGGCTAAAATCGTATAATCCACAGTTGAGACACTACGAATCTGGAATCACGTCATCCTTATAGGACACGTCTAAGAGCTAGAGCTATGGATGCTGAACTAAATGAAAGAATCGAAAGAATGGAAAGAATCCAAAGAGAGTTGCAAGAGCAGTTGACCAAGTCGCAGCAAGAAGCAAGGGATTTGATGGTAAGATCCCGAGAGGAATCGCTCGAGCAAAAGGATCAAATGGCCAAAATGATGGAGATGATGACAGCTCTGGTCAAAGGAAAAGGACCCGCGCAGAGTCCTGATATTACAGAATCTCATTCGAGAGTTAATCAGAGTCCGTTCCATCCCCCAGGATTCACTCCACCTCACGCCCATGCAATACACGGAGATTGGCCTCAAAGGGAATCTACGGGCCCAGAACAACCACCTGTACCACCTGCTCATCTAGGGCAGGGAATATTCGTATCGAACCCCGGAGCTAATACTGCTGATCCAATCGTCCTAGATTTTGATGATCCGATAGAAATAGCCAAGCTGAGAATGAAGGATCATGATGCTCAGGACAAGTATAAGAGTCTGGAAGAAAGACTCAAGGCGATAGAAGGTACTGGAGTCTTCTCTGCACTGAGCGCCAAATAGCTCAGTTTGGTTCCCGATCTGGTCCTGCCTCCGAAATTTAAAGTGCCAGATTTTGAAAAATATGATGGAACGAGATGTCCAAAGGCGCATCTTATCATGTTTTGTCAGAAGATGGTTGGTTATGTGAATGAAGACAAATTGCTAATACACTGTTTTCAAGATAGCTTGATCGAATCAGCCCTCCGATGGTATAATCAACCCAGCAGAGAGAGGATTCGATCATGGAAGGACCTAGCATCAGCATTTTGTGAACAATACAAGCATGTCTCTGACATGGTGCCTGATCGACTAACACTGCAGATGATGGAAAAGAAGCCAACAAAGACTTTTAGACAATACGCTCAAAGGTGGAGGGATATCTTGGCCCAAGTAGAACCCCCACTGACTAAAACTGAGATAACGGTCCTCTTTATCAACACTTTGAAAGCGCCATTTTATGACAGGCTGGTGGGAAACGCCACAAAAGACTTCGCCGATATCGTAATGTCTGGGGAACTCATTGAAAATGGCATCAAGAGTGGAAGGATGGAAGGTCCCGAGAGTTCGAAAAGGTCAGTACCTGTAAAGAAAAAAGAGCCTGAAACCCATATGGTGGGGACTGGGAGCCACTATGCTTCTAATCTGTACCCAACCTAACCACGACATCAGTTTCTCCCATCTCCAAACTTCTATTTTCCTCCTCAAAACCCTTACTATCAAACACCTTCTCCTTACCCCGTTTATGCCACTGATAACCAAAGACCATTCACTATATTCCCGCCATGTACTACGCCTGCTCAAAGTCAACCCAAAAATGAACAAAGACCGACAAAACCCAATCCTGGAAAACTTCAATTCACCCATATTCCTGTGTCGTATGGAGAGCTGTGCCCGAAATTACTAGAAAAACAATTAATTTCCCCACATTATATGGCACCCCTGAAACCTCCATACCCAAAATGGTACGATCCTAATGCTAGTTGCATGTACCATGCTGGAAACCGGGGACATTCTATAGAAAATTGTCTAGCCTTTAAAAAAGGGTTCAAGGCCTCATTGATGCAGGCATTTTACTATTTGATGGTGTTAGTAACATGGCTGGAAATCCTCTCCCTAATCATACTGAAAGGAACGTGAGCGTGGTGACACATGAAGACGGGTGGCGAGCCAAAAGTTGTGTTTCCGAGATAAGGACACCTTTAGGGAAGATATGGGAAATAATGACTGAGAAGGGTTTGTTCTGTCCACTCAACAGAAGCTTCAAGGAAGAAAGTACAAAAGGTCAAATTTTTGTATCTTCCATGGCATAGAAGGGCATAACATCCAGTCTTGTGGGGAATTCAAAAAATTACTCCAAGACATGATGAACAATAAGGAGGTCAAGATCTGCAATAAGATGGAAAAGGTCGATGAAGCGGAGATATGCACTTCTGATGGTCAATCATTAGGTTCCCCTTATAGCATTGACCGACATTTGGTGATCTACTACGAGGCAAAAAAGGAAGAAGTGAAACCAAAGATGATAATTCAAGTACCTTCTCCTTTCCCTTACAATGACAGCAAGGCGGTGCCATGGAAATACAATGTCAACATTGCCATACCTGAAGCTACGACTAGAAGTGTTAGCGAGGTGGGGCATTTTACCCGCAGCGGGAGATGTTATGCTCCTGAAGTGTTTGGACTAAAGAAGAAAGCCATTGACGCGAATCAGAAAGGAAAGGCGCCAATGCATGATGCTGAGGTCGAAATTGGAACTCCATCTGAACAGGAAATTAAAAGACCCTTGAATGAGGATGAAGCACATAAATTCTTAAAGTTCATCAAGCACAGTGAATATAACATCGTGGAGTAGTTGAACAAGCAACCGGCAAGAATCTCGGTGTTATCTCTACTGTTGAATTCAGAACCACATCGAAATGCTTTACTGAAAGTGTTAAACCAAGCGTACGTGCCAAGCAACGTATCTGTCAAAAAGCTGGATAAGTGGGTGAACAACTTGAACACGAATAATTTCATCTCTTTCAGTGATGATGAAATACCGCCAAATGGTAGGGGCTCCATGAAAGCATTGCATATTACGACTAATTGCAAGGGTTACATAGTACCAAATGTACTCATTGACAATGGATCCGCACTCAATGTCATGCCTTTGGCCACACTGTCCAGAATGCCAATTGATATGTCTTATCTGAGGCCACGTCACTCTACAGTAAGGGCGTTTGATGGGACACGACGAGAGGTCATGGGAAAGATCGAGATTCCTCTAGAAGTGGGCCCGTGTACATATGATATTGAGCTCCAGGTCATGGACATCGCACCTTCGTATAGCTGCCTCCTAGGGAGGCCTTGGATCCATTCTGTCGGGGCAGTTCCTTCATCTCTCCATCAAAAAGTCAAGTTTGTCATGGATAACCGCTTGATCGCAGTCGCTGGTGAAGAAGACATTGTTGCGTCTATCTCTACTGACGCGCCCTACATTGAAGTAAATAAAGATGCAGTAGAATGTTCCTTCCGTTCCTTCGAATTTATCAATGTTATATTTGTTGCTGAAGGAAATAAGATTCCCACACCCAAACTGTCAAGGAATATAAAAATAGGAATAAAGCTGACTGTGGGAAAAGGAGCCCGAGCGAAGAAAGGTTTAGGATTCAAGCCAGCTGTCCGATAAAGAAGAAAACAGTTACAGAAAGACCAAGAAAGAAGGATTGCAAGAGCCTCAGGTCGGGAGTTGGAATAGGAGCCCATAGCGTATCCTCCATTGTCAAAAACATTTACGTCTGCAGGAATAATGTACTCAGAGCGAGACAATTCACGAAACACGCTGTTATTGATTGAAAGGGGTCTTCAGAACTTCAGTATAAACGTCATTGACAAAGTGGATGATACAGTTGAAGATATTTCAATGATACGCCCTGGTCCCCCTGGATTTGTTTTGAACAATTGGACTGTTGTGGATCTTCTTGTAGTTTCTAAGTCCTCTCCAAAGTAATCCTAATGCTGGCTCTTTTTGTATGCCCCTAAGTTATAGGGGAATCTGTTATAAGAGTTTATGTTGGCTATTTAGCTATTAAATGAACATTAATAGAGATGTATTTTGTCATGGTCTTTTCATTCTCATTGGCTTCATATTTATTCCCTCTTCTCATAGCCTGTCCTTACATATATCTCATATCATGCCATAGTATTATGTTTGTAGGTTCCAATACCTTGATGCTCCTCTATAGTTTTCTTTTCCATTCACCTTTCAGGTGCTCAGATATCAACGACGTGAACAATTCCGTTACAAGTCCTAAAATCGATTTCAAGAAAGCTATTTGTTTAGGAGAATTCGAAGTTGAGGAAAATGCTGGAGATTATGTCTCATCCCCTGACTTACTAAGAATGATAGAACAAGAAGATAAACAGATTCTACCCCATCAAGAATCTGTTAAGACAGTGAACTTGGGAAATGAAGAAAAGAGGCAAGAAGTGAAGATTGGTACCTCCATTTCAGAGAACACCAAATATGATTTGATCGCCTTGCTTCATGAGTACAAAGACGTATTTGCATTGTCGTATCAGGACATGCCCGGTTTGAACGAGGATATAGTGGTCCATAGACTCCCACTAAAACCAGAATGCAAACCCATTCTACAGAAGCTAAGACGAATGAGACCTGAAATGCTGTTAAAGATAAAAGAAGAAGTAAGAAAACAATTTGATGATGGCTTCCTACAAGTCTCTAAATATCCAGAATGGGTGGCTAATATAGTCCCAGTACCGAAGAAAGACGGCAAAGTGCGAATGTGCGTAGATTATCACGATCTGAATTGAGCAAGTCCTAAAGATAATTTTCCATTGCCACACATCGATACGTTGGTGGATAACACAGCAAAACATTCATTGTTTTCTTTCATGGATGGATTTTCGGGTTATAATCAAATAAAGATGACTCTTGAAGATATGGAGAAAACTACATTCGTGACGCTGTGGGGAACATTCTGCTACAAGGTAATGCTATTTAGATTAAAGAATGGCGGGGCAACATATCAGAGGGCTATGGTGACGTTGTTCCATGACATGATGCATAAAGAAATAGAAGTCTACGTCGATGATATGATTGCCAAATCTCGGGGGGAAAGAGAGCATGTTAGGAACCTCAGGAAATTGTTCGAAAGACTAAGAAAGTTCCGACTAAAATTGGATCCAGCCAGGTGTACGTTTGGGGCTACCTCGGGAAAATTACTAGGCTTCATCGTCAGTGAGAGAGGTATTGAGGTTGACCCAGATAAGATAAAAGCCATACAAGAACTACCACCTCCACGGACACAAAAAGAAGTCAGAGGATTTTTAGGGAGGTTGAACTACATCGCTCGATTTATTGCTCAGCTTACCAACCGATGTGACCTAATTTTTCGACTCCTCCGAAAACACAATCCTGGAGAATGGAACGAGGAGTGTCAAATGGCTTTTGACAAGATAAAACAGTACTTGTCTAACCCCCCGGTGCTAGTACCGCCAACTCCCGGGAGACCGTTAATATTGTATCTGACTGTGTTCGAAAACTCAATGGGTTGCGTATTGGGGCAACATGATGAGTCAGGAAAAAGAGAAAAGGCGATTTACTACCTCAGCAAGAAGTTCACAGAGTATGAAGCAAAGTATCCGTCAATTGAAAAATTCTGTTGTGTGTTGGTCTGGGTAGCTCGAAGGCTCAGACAATATATGCTATATCATACGACATGGTTAATTTCAAAACTAGACCCAATAAAGTACATGATGGAATCATCTGCACTCTCAGGAAGAATGGCACGATGGCAGATCCTACTGTCGGAGTACGACATCATCTATGTGAATCAAAAGTCGATAAAAGGGAGTGCAATAGCTGACTTCCTAGCAACTCGAACGATAGAGGAATACGAGCCATTGAGATTTGATTTCCCAGATGAAGACTTGATGTGCATTACAGAAAAAGAATGTGAGTCGTCAAAAGAGAAATCATGGAAGATGAGCTTTGATGGTGCATCAAATGCATTAGGGCATGGGATTGGTGCAGTCTTAGTGTCACCAGAAGGGAATCATTATCCATTCACTGCCAGATTAAACTTCTTCTGTACAAATAACATAGCGGAATACGAGGCTTGCATCATGGGACTTCGTGCAGCTATTGAACGAGACATCAAAATCTTAGAGGTATACAGAGACTCAGCACTGGTGATTTACCAAATTCGTGGAGATTGGGAAGTGAGAGATTCAAAGTTAGTCAAATATCGCGATCTCGTGATAGAGCTGATCAAAGAATTTGAGGAAGTAACTTTTAATTACTTCCCACGAGAAGAAAACCAATTGGCTGATGCCCTAGCCACTTTGGCTTCAATGTTCAAAGCAAATCGAGAAACAGAAATAATGCCTCTCCAAATGAGCATATATAAGGTCCCTGCACATTGTTTTAGCATTGAAAAAGAGGCAGATGGACGACCATGGTTCCATGATATCTTAGAATATGTCAAGAATCAAAAGTATCCCGAGCAAGCAAACGAGAACGACAAAAGAACAATTAGAAGAATGGCGGTGGGATTTGTCCTTGATGGGGATATCCTGTACAAAAAAGGAAAAGATCAAGTGCTCCTGAGATGTGTGGATGCTGTTGAAGCCAGAAAAATACTTGAAAATGTCCATGAAGGAATTTGTGGGACGCATGCCAATGGCTTCACTATGGCTAGGCAGATTATGAGACTCAGTTATTACTGGCTGACAATGGAAAGCGACTACATTAGTTACGCGCGAAAGTGCCACAAATGTCAATTTTACAGCGATAAAATTCATGCAGCACCTTCGCCCCTTCATGTCATGACTTCTCCATGGCCCTTTTCTATGTGGGGCATGGACGTTATAGGGCCAATTTCCCCAAAGGCTTCTAATGGACATCGATTCATTTTCGTGGTCATAGATTATTTCACAAAATGGGTAGAAGCCGCTTCGTTTGCTAATGTTACAAAGACTACAGTTTGCAAGTTCTTAAAAAAGGAGATCATATGTCGATACGGGTTACCTGAGAGAATCATTTTAGATAATGCTTTGAATCTGAACAACAAGATAATGAAGGAGGTGTGCGAGCAATTTCAAATAAAGCATCATAATTCCTCGCCCTGTCGCCCAAAGATGAATGGAGCAGTAGAAGCAGCCAACAAAAATATTAAGAGGATTATTGGGAAAATGACCAAGACATATAAAGACTGGCACGAGAAGCTACCATTTGCCCTATATGCATATCGCACATGTGTGCGGACCTCTACGGGGGCAACTCTTTTCTCTCTGGTCTATGGAATGGAAGCTGTGCTACCCATCGAAGTTGAAATCCCCTCTTTACGAGTCTTAATGGAGTCAAAACTAGAAGAATCAGAATGGGTTCAAGCTCGATATGACTAACTAAATCTGATCGAAGAAAAGCGCTTAAAAGCAATCTGTCATGGACAGATGTACCAGAAGAGAATGATCACATCCCATGACAAGAAGGTACGACCAAGGGAATTTTGAGAAGGAGAACTCGTGCTGAGAAAGTTTCTCCCAATACAAAAAGACTTTCAAGGAAAATGGGCACCGAATTGGGAAGGACCATATGTCGTAAAGAAGGCCTTCTCGGGTGGAGCTTTATTCTCACTGAGATGGATGGGAAAGAGGTACCAAATCCAGTGAACTCAGATGCTGTGAAGAAGTAATACGCCTAAGAAAAAGGGAGAGAGAGAAAAAAAGAAAAGAAAAAAATCACCATGACGAAAACCCGAAAAGGGCGTCTTGATAAAAAAAATCAGGATGAAAACCCGAAAAGGGCGTCTTGATAAACAAAAAATATTAGGACGAAAACCTGAAAGGGCGTCCTAATGAAGGGGATTCAAAAATAAGGAGCAAGACGATTTGAACAGAGAGTTAAATGGAAAGATTATAATATTTGAAGTAGACTCGGAGGCTCAGAATCTTTTACACAAGAAGCTTCACTCGAAAAGATCCAGGATGAAGGAACATGGAGAAGTTCATGCGTTGGATACCTAGGGCATTTGTGACAATTGAACCCTGCTTTCCTTTTTATAGTGCTTTCTTTATTGAATTATTCCTTGTCAATTTTCTTTGCTTGTTGCCTTTAAAATAAATATAGATGTGAGTTATCCCTTTCATACCCACTTGGCCATTTTCATACATCTAATGTTTGGTTCATTTAAATGATAAATAGTGAAATGACATACTCTAAACAAAAGGAATATCGGGCATCACCTGGGTGAGAATTTGGTAAATACAAGAGCCTCAAAGCAAGGACAAAGTTCAACAAGGGGCAAAAGGGTGATATAAGAGAAACGCAGATTACTCGTAAAACTTAAGGACGGGTACAAAATCTAAAAGGGAAGTCAGGAATCGAAGCAATGAATACAGATCATCATAAAAGTCGTAACGAAAAGAGACACATGACAAACAAGCCCAAGGCGCGTGGCATAAGCATGTAGGCATAAAAGCATTTAAGACAAAAACATGCATATCATGATAACATCACGTATGACACAAACAGGTACACCAATAAAACGAGAAATTTTGGACGATAGTTGTACCAAACCAAGGAAAAGAAGACATCTGAGTTCCACCAGATGATATGTTTTGAGCCTCGGGTCACACGCCGAGGTATTTTTAATATCTATCTTTCAATTTTTATATCAACACATAATACGAGAGGTGAGTTGAGCCTCAGGTCACACGCTGAGGTGTTCTTCAATTTTTATTCTGTTCAAATATCAACTCATAATACGAGAGTTGAGTTGAGCCTCAGGTCACGCGCTGAGGTGTTTTTCAATTTTTATTTTTCAAATATCAACTCATAATACGACAGGTGAGTTGAGCCTCAGGTCACACGCTGAGGTGTTTTTAAATTTTTATTCTGTTCAAATATCAACTCATAATACGAGAGGTGAGTTGAGCCTCAGGTCACGCGCTGAGGTGTTTTTCAATTTTTATTTTTCAAATATCAACTCATAATACGAGAGGTGAGTTGAGCCTCAGGTCACACGCTGAGGTGTTTTTCAATTTTTATTCTGTTCAAATATCAACTCATAATACGAGAGGTGAGTTGAGCCTCAGGTCACATGCTGAGGTGTTTTTCAATTTTTATTCTTTTCAGATATCAACTCATAATACGAGCGGTGAGTTGAGCCTCAGGTCACGCGCTGAGGTGAATTTCAATTCTTATTTTTCAAATATCAACTCATAATACGAGAGGTGAGTTGAGCCTCAGGTCACTCGCTGAGGTGTTTTTCAATTTTTATTCTGTTCAAATATCAACTCATAATACGATAGGTGAGTTGAGCCTCAGGTCACACGCTGAGGTGTTTTTCAATTTTTATTCTTTTCAAATATCAACTCATAATTCGAGAGGTGAGTTGAGCCTCAGGTCATGCGCTAAGGTGTTTTTCAATTCTTATTTTTCAAATATCAACTCATAATACGAGAGGTGAGTTGAGCCTCAGGTCACACACTGAGGTGTTTTTCAATTCTTATTTTTCAAATATCAACTCATAATACGAGAGGTGAGTTGAGCCTCAGGTCATACGCTGAGCTGTTTTTCAATTTTTATTCTTTTCAAATATCAACTCATAATACGAGAGGTGAGTTGAGCCTCAGGTCACGCGCTGAGGTGTTTTTCAATTCTTATTTTTCAAATATCAACTCATAATACGAGAGGTGAGTTGAGCCTCAGGTCACACGCTGAAGTGTTTTTCAATTTTTATTCTGTTCAAATATCAACTCATAATACGAGAGGTGAGTTGAGCCTCAGGTCACACGCTGAGGTGTTTTTCATTTTTTATTCTGTTCAAATATCAACTCATAATACGAGAGGTGAGTTGAGCCTCAGGTCACACGCTGAGGTGTTTTTCAATTTTTATTCTTTTCAAATATCAACTCATAATACGAGAGGTGAGTTGAGCCTCAGGCCCCGCGCTGAGGTGTTTTTCAATTCTTATTTTTCAAATATTAACTCATAATACGAGAGGTGAGTTGAGCCTCAGGTCACACGCTGAGGTGTTTTTCAATTTTTATTCTTTTCAAAAAGCAACTCATAATACGAGAGGTGAGTTGAGCCTCGGGTCACATGCCGAGGTATTTTTAATTTCTGTTTGTCAATTTTTGTTTGTTTCAAAAATCAACTCATAATAGGAGAGGTGTGTTGGGCCTCGGGTCACAGGCCAAGGTATTTTCAATTTCTGTGATTCAAAAAAAAAAACAAAAAAAGAAAAAGAAAAAAAGAAAAAAAAGAAAAAGAAAGAAAGAAAGAAAAAAGTCGACTCATATTGTGAGAATGAGGAAGCAGTTTGAAAAGTTTGGGTTTATTTCATCGAAGTCCTAGTGGAGCAATTAGTAGATCGAAGCTACAAATCTCATCCCTTTGAAGATTGAGAAAAAGCAAATTGAAGCCGTAGGTCATATCTCTCGGAAGTAGCAGTGGAATGGATCAAAGCAACAGGCTACAGTAGAGTTTAAAGATGTTTAAAGGGGACGAGGACCAATAAGTCAAGGCTTGGCCAAGACCGGGCAAAATTGGTTCTCCTATTGTTTTTGCTCTATTCTTGTTTCACGACAGTGAGCAAAGAGGGGCAGCTGTAATAACCAATTTTTGCCCGGCCTCTATCTTATAAAACCCAACCCAATACTAGACCCAAAATAAACACGAAAATAAAACAAAAAATCCAATAATAAAAATGGTCCATAATGTCCATTTACAAAATTACTAAAATAAACCCAATAATAAAACCAATAATAGGCCAATAAGAAGTCCAAAAGTAACAGTCCATTTACCAAACAAATCTGGAGCCCAATTACAAAATCAATACCAAGCCCAAATTAAAACAAACAATCATGTCCAATTACAGCAAAATGGTCCAAAACTCGTCAGGCCCACTAAGCTCAATCCAAACTCTAACCCATCAACAGAAAAGAAAAAAACAACAGTAAGAAAAACCCTAGTGCCCTAATGCGCTGCCAACCTTTGGCCTCCCTGTAATATCCTAGATTTAGGGGTTATGCGTTTAGTGCATAATTCAAGTGATAGTGGGCTTAGTGTGCATTGTTGGATGTGTTTTAGGGGTCTCGAGAACCCTAGGATGTAGAGGAGTGTCTTAAGAAATTATCGGTTTTTACGTTTGAAAGAGGGAGCTTGGCTAGGTAGGCCTTAAAGGAATAGGTGGCGGAGTTTATGACACAAAGACAGCATTGGAAAAGCGGCTTGGGACGCTACCTTAGGGGCTTGGAGGCTTGCGTCAAAGGGAGTTCAGGAGGGAGGAGGTTCGAGCTGCAGGAATCTCGTTGTGGGCATTTGTTTTTAGCGTCAAGAGGAGGGGGAGTGTTGGACGGCTTTGGGGCTTTGGAAGGATGTGATAAAGTTTGGTTTTTCTTTTAAATTTTGGCTAAAAGATAGAGGATAATTGAGGTTTTATTTTATTTAGTTTAAATGATAGGATAAGAGATAAATGAGGAGATTATTAAGGGATATGATAGGAAAGAATTAAGGGATATGATAGGATAAGAGATAAATGAGGAGAGAAAAATGGGATATGATAGGGGAGGGAACAATGGCCGAATATAGGGCTCTTGGGGTAGCATTTTCGGCTTTGAAGCTTGATAAGGAGGGTGTGCCGAAAATTAGAGTTTTTTTTCTCTCTAAGTGCCGTTCTTGTGCATAAGCCGAATCTTCTAAGCATTCAACTCCCTCCACTTTGGCGTGACCTCTCTTCACCATTCAAGTGCCGAAATCTTTCTCTTTGGGACCTTGAAGCCGATTCTCTGAGGGTGATACCATCGATCTCTTGCTCTTAGTTTCGTTTTAAAGTGTGAAGTGGTAAGTATTTTCTTCCTCAAGTAATCAGTTTTGGATTCTTTCTTTTAAGAGTGCTAGAATCAAGGGTTGGCCTTGGTTTCTAGTGGATGGCCGAATGTGTGTTAAGCCATAATCTTATGTTTTATTTGTAGCTCACATAAGGGAGTCTTTTGGATTCGATTCTTCAAGGTAAGTAAGTGTAGCATTCGGCCAAGGGCCATTGTTATAGACTAAATGCCTAAAGCCGTTTCTAACAATGGTCTAATAGGGATTTCGACAACTTCAGGATAAGTGGTGGTTTCCGGGATTTGGATAAGCAAGGTAAGTGATTTAGGACTTTCGTCCATAGGCCATTTTTTGAGTTTGAGTGATGACCGATTTCTGACTTTGGTTCTTAGGAGCAAATCGACAGGAATAAAGAGAGTTTCGGGATTGAGTAGACTGTGCCAAAAAGGTGTGAAGTTATCGCACTGTTCTCCTGTTATTTGGGTATGTTGTTATGTATATATATGTGTGTATGATGTGTATGGTAGCCGACAATAGTGGCTAAGTTGGTGGATACCCATGATGGGTAATCGAAATACCAGGTCTGTAATTTATGACGTTAATTTATATATGGTATATGCATGAAATTGGGATGGCATGTGATGTATATTTGTTCCAGTGATATGTTGTCATGATACATATATATGCATGGGGCTTGGGATATGATTAAAGAAGGACAGGGTGTACATATTTATGTATGTGGTCTAATGTTAGCCTTGGGCTACATTAGCGCTTGATGTTAGCTATGTGCTTCATCAAGGTGAGGTGTTGGCTAGGTGCCACATCTTGGCGGATGATAGCTGTGTGCATCACCATGGACTGAGGATGACCTTGAGTCACCTCGCGGATATTGACATGTGGGGTCACTTAGGTGATCGATGGCTTAGCCACGGCCTTGAGGAGCAGGTCTGCCAGGTGGGTGTGTAGCAGTTGGAGGGCGATTTAGTAATCCCCTGGTGTGTGCGGCAGGTACGGGGGTGTGTAGCGGATGGATACTAGGTTGGGCTGGGCTTCATTTTGCATATGTATGTGTGTGGATCAATGTGGTTATGGGCCAAGCCCAATATGTGAAATTATGTGGATGAATTGCCTTATCATCTGAGATGTGATTGATGTGTGGTTGTGGGCCAAGCCTATATGTGGGGACATGTGAAATAATTACACACTGAATCTGTTTGACTCACCCAAATTTTTACCAATCATCGCAGGTGATTCGTGATGGTTGGATCGAGTTGGAGTGGATACGAGGTGGCCCATGCAGAAGATATTTTATTTGTTTTACACATTTTATTTATGAAAGGTTATTTATTGTAATAAGGGTCATCCTAAAGTATTTAAGGATTTTTATTATGTTTTAAGTTGGATTGTCGATTATATTATTATCTGAAAATGTTTTATTTTTAGTAACTTATATTTTAAAATATATGTTAAAGTTTTTAATCGAAGAATTTGTAACAACTTAAATTTATTTCGGAATCTTAAATACCCAATGTTTTATCAAAGGCAATAAATTTTTATGTTTTACTTTAAGTCAAAATATTTTTCAAACGTTTTCCGTAGTGGCATTCTGAATTCGGCCGTGGCTCGTGGGTCGGGTTTGGGTGTTACAGTTTGGTATCAGAGCCCGGTTCAAAACTCGGCTTTGAGGGTTTTGGATCCAAAAACAATTTTTTTTTCAAAAATGGGCTTTTCAGAAACAAAGATTTTCATGAATTTTCAGGTTCGTTCTGGCATGGCACCTGTATTTCCGACCCGAAGTCCACCAGGTAAGTACCCCTAATTATTAAAGTGATCTGTATATGTGAACTGTATGGGCATTATGGGATCGTAGGTTAGTAGATTAGGGCTATTGAACCCTAGGACTAGTCTACTCCAACACAACATGCATAAGACTTAAGTACAACCAAACAAACCTGTGAAGTAAGTCGCTGAGTTAGGGTGTGGCAACCATTGTGCGCATGTCTAGGAGTGGATTCGGTAAGAGCTTGGTATTTAAGCAGTCCTAGTGACTCACCTCCTCTCCACTCGAATTCTACCTGGTGCGTAGTAACGGTTCACCCTAACCAAGAGGACTTTTCACGGGCTAAACCCAATAACTAAAACCCGAAAGGGACTAGCCGTATTTTTTTATAAAAACCCTAGTTTTAAAATCCTTAAATTACCCTTTTTGATTGGTAAAAACTATTCCATAAGATTTTTTTGAAATATTCCCAATTTACAAAATTACCTAAATACCCCTGGGATAGGAACGGACAAAAATGTTCAAAGAGTGAATGTGTATGAGAGATACTACGGAATGGATGTGCTTTCTTTGAATTAGGATAGAAAACTTGAAACTCTGAATGATCGAAAGAACTACTATTAAGCTCTTTTCATAAAATTGTTCGCGGATAAACGGTGGAACAAATACTAATACATAAAATTTCTTAAATCAGATTAAAGCACGATCGTAGACATGAGCTCTATGGGACGTGGTCGTAATGTGCGAGGACGTGGTCGAGGCAGAATGACTGTGTCGGAACCCGTTAGATCGGGTCAAGGGTCTGAGAATGAGGTACCACTACCACCCTCACCACCAGCTGTTGGTGTTGAGCAGCAAGATCAGACGGGGGATGATGTTGTATCACGGGCTGTACTGTGAGTTCTGGAGATGGTGGCTGGAGCAGGTGGAAATATGGGAGCTCGGAAATCTGTACCCGAGCGACTTCGAGCCAATGGAGCTGAGGTGTTCCGTGGCGTATCTGGTGTGGCACCCAGTACTGCTGAGTATTGGTTGGAGGCGACCGAGCTAATTATGGATGAGTTGGATCTGACGGCTGAGGAGAAAGTGAAAGGAATGGTGTCTTCTTCGCGATGAGTCATATCAATGGTGGCTCACAATTCGAGATGGGGCCACAGCTGAGGATCTCACTTGGGAGTATGTTAAGGCAGCATACCAGAAGAAGTATATTGGTACTCATTACATCGATGCGCAGAGAAAGGCTTTTCTGGGGCTGGTTCAAGGGAACAAATCCGTAACGGAGTACGAGGCTGAATTCCTAAGGTTAAGCCAATATGCTCGAGGAGTAGTGGCTACGGAGCATGAACGATGTGTCCGGTTTGAGGACGGACTGAGAGATGATCTGAGGTTATTGATAGCTCCACAGCAGGAACGGGAGTTTGCCGTATTAGTAGAAAAGGCTAAGGTAGCTGAGGGGATTAAGGATTCGGTGAGACAGAACAGAGATAAGGATAGGAACCGGGATAAGAGGAGTTTTGGACCGTCGGAATTGTCTGGGAGCCTTCAGAAAAGACCGAGGGTTGAGAGTTCTGCTCGTGTTACTAAGCCAGCTACTGGAAATCCGGACCGTCTGTGTGCTCAGTGTGGAAGGTATCATGTTGGCGAGTGCTGGAATCAGGACCGGGAGTGTTTTAGATGTATGTCTAAGTCTCATCTGATTAAAGACTGTCCTCAGGATCCGAATAGGGCTCAGACAGCAGGTCAAGGTTATGTGCCGCCAGGCAGAGGTGGTCAGCAGGCGACAAGGGGTCGTGGTCCGAATCATGGAGGGAATGGTTCCGGCCGAGGTCTTGGAACACCAAACGGAGGTGCTGAAGGTGCAGACGCGAGGCAACCAAGGTTGGTTTATGCAGTCAGGCGTCACGAGGATAGTGATGCGCCAGATGTGACAACGGGTATGTCCCTTATTTCTGGAATACCCTTTATTGCCTTGTTTGTTATAGAGCTAGTTCGTTCTAGTGTTGCTAGTGAAGTGTATGGAACCTTGATTGTGAACTTTGAGACTGTGCATAGAAATATGTTAGTTTATTAAGATCAAAGTGCGCAGCAGTAGCGTAGTGTGGTGAGTTAGACTGTACGATGGTTCGTTAGTTAGTAATTTCGAGGACGAAATTATTTTTTAAGGAGGGTAGAACTGTAATATCCTAGATTTAGGGGTTATGCGCTTAGTGCATAATTCAAGTGATAGTGGGCTTAGTGTGCATGGTTGGATGTGTTTTAGTGGTCTCGAGAACCCTAGGATGTAGAGGAGTGTCTTAAGAAATTATTGGTTTTTAAGTTTGAAAGAGGGAGCTTGGCTAGGTAGGCCTTAAAGGAATAAGTGGTGGAGTTTATGACACAAAGACAGCATTGAAAAAGTGGCTTGGGATGCTACCTTAGGGGCTTGGAGGCTTGCGTCAAAGGGAGTTCAGGAGGAAGGAGGTTCGAGCTGCAGGAATCTCGTTGTGGGCATTTGTTTTTAGCGTCAGGAGGAGGGGGAGTGTTGGACGGATTTGGGGCTTTGGAAGGATGTGATAAAGTTTGGTTTTTCTTTTAAATTTTGGCTAAAAGATAGAGGATAATTGAGGTTTTATTTTATTTAGTTTAAATGATAGGATAAGAGATAAATGAGGAGATTATTAAGGGATATGATAGGAAAGAATTAAGGGATATGATAGGATAAGAGATAAACGAGGAGAGAAAAATGGGATATGATAGGGGAGGGAGCAATGGCCGAATATAGGGCTCTTGGGGTAGCATTTTCGGCTTTGAAGCTTGATAAGGAGGGTGTGCCGAAAATTATAGTTTTTTTTTCTCTCTAAGTGCCGTTCTTGTGCATAAGGCATTTAGTTTCGGTTTCTCTTCTCTTTGTTTTGTGTTCGAAACTTCAAAGACCATTAAGGTCACTAGCGTTTTCTTCTTCTCTCTATTTGCTAGCTTGGCCGAATCTATCTCCTTTCCCAAACTCCTTCTTTTCCTTTTGATAGCCGAGTATGTCATCACCATTGGCAAGGCTTGGCCGAACCCTATAGCCTCTTTCTCTCTTGTCTTTGCTTGAAACTTTAAGGAAACTCCATAGCCGAATCTTGTAGCCTTCTTTGTGTACCCTTTTCTCTTGGTTTGAATCCTTGAATAAACACCATAGTCAAATTCTCTAAGCATTCAACTCCCTCCACTTTGGCGTGATCTCTCTTCACCATTCAAGTGCGAAAATCTTTCTCTTTGGGACCTTGAAGCCGATTCTCTGAGGGTGATACCATCGATCTCTTGCTCTTAGTTTCGTTTTAAAGTGTGAAGTGGTAAGTATTTTCTTCCTTAAGTAATCGGTTTTGGATTCTTTCTTTTAAGAGTGCCAGAATCAAGGGTTGGCCTTGGTTTCTAGTGGATGGCCGAATGTGTGTTAAGCCATAATCTTATGTTTTATTTGTAGCTCGCATAAGGGAGTCTTTTGGATTCGATTCTTCAAGGTAAGTAAGTGTAGCATTCGGCCAAGGGCCATTTTTATGGACTAAATGCCTAAAGTCGTTTCTAACAATGGTCTAATAGGGATTTCGACAACTTCAGGATAAGTGGTGGTTTCCGGGATTTGGATAAGCAAGGTAAGTGATTTAAGACTTTCGGCCATAGGCCATTTTATGAGTTTGAGTGATGACCGATTTCTGACTTTGGTTCTTAGGAGCAAATCGACAGGAATAAAGAGAGTTTTGGGATTGAGTAGACTGTGCCAAAAAGGTGTGTAGTTATCGCACTGCTCTCCTGTTATTTTGGGTATGTTGTTATGTATATATATATGTGTGTATGATGTGTATGGTAGCCGACAATAGTGGCTAAGTTGGTGGATACCCATGATGGGTAATCGAAATACCAGGTCAGTAATTTATGACGTTAATTTACGTATGGTATATGCATGAAATTGGGATGGCATGTGATGTATATTTGTTCCAGTGATATGTTGTCATGATACATATATATGCATGGGGCTTGGGATATGATTAAAGAAGGACAGGGCGTACATATTTATGTACGTGGTCTAATGTTAGCCTTGGGCTACATTAGCGCTTGATGTTAGCTATGTGCTTCATCACGGTGAGGTGTTGGCTAGGTGCCACATCTTGGCGGATGATAGCTGTGTGCATCACCGTGGACTGAGGATGACCTTGAGTCACCTCGCGGATATTGACATGTGAGGTCACTTAGGTGATCGGTGGCTTAGCCACAGCCTTGAGCAGTAGGTCTGCCAGGTGGGTGTGTAGCGGTTGGAGGGCGATTTAGTAATCCCCTGGTGTGTGCGGCAGGTACGGGGGTGTGTAGCGGATGGATACTAGGTTGGGCTGGGCTTCATTTTGCATATGTATGTGTGTGGATCAATGTGGTTATGGGCCAAGCTCAATATGTGAAATTATGTGGATGAATTGCCTTATCATCTGAGATGTGATTGATGTGTGGTTATGGGCCAAGCCCATATGTGGGGACATGTGAAATAATTACACACTGAGTCTGTTTGACTCACCCAAATTTTTACCAATCATCGCAGGTGATTCGTGATGGTTGGACCGAGTTGGAGTGGATACGAGGTGGCCCATGCAGAAGATATTTTATTTGTTTTACACATTTTATTTATGAAAGGTTATTTATTGTAATAAGAGCCATCCTAAATTATTTAAGGATTTTTATTATGTTTTAAGTTGGATTGTCGATTATATTATTATCTGAAAATGTTTTATTTTTAGTAACTTATATTTCAAAATATATGTTAAAGTTTTTAATCGAAGAATTTGTAACAACTTAAATTTATTTCGGAATTTTAAATACCCAATGTTTTATCAAAGGCAATAAATTTTTATGTTTTACTTTAAGTCAAAATATTTTTCAAACGTTTTCCGTAGTGGCATTCTGAATTCGGCCGTGGCTCGTGGGCCGGGTTTGGGGTGTTACACTCCCTCCGCGGACACCACGCGCTGCGTCGCTTCGGCTTCCCACGCGTGCCCTTCTCCATGCCTCGTTTGTCACCCGTACGCTTCTGCCTCCTCAGTGCACCATGCCCGCTGTCTGACCTCTCCACTAGCACTCCTCGCCCATACCCTACAGAGAGGAAACAAAACAAACAGCAGAAGAGTATGGAACAAAATAGTGGAATAAAAAAAAGCATTGTGTATTTGGCTATAAAGCCATTCAAAATCGATGTAAGGGGGGTTGGCTTCTGTTTTTACGAACCATCAGCAATCAAAAAAGGAAGCAAAAAGGTTAAAGAGTTTCTTGTACGAACTTTTACAAATCATCAAGAATCAAGAAAAAAAATCAGAAGGTTGCTTTAATTTCATTATTCTCGTTTCCTTTGATTCAATATTGTCTCTTCCTCTTTTATTTACAGTTTCAAAAAAAAAAAACACCAAACACCAATACCAGTAATAAAAGAGAATAAAAAAGGGGAAAAGACCATACCTGAACCATCGGGGCGCGTCGTCGGAGGCTCGCCTCCGTCGTAAGAACCCGATTGAAGGTGAAGAAAATGAGGTTTCTTCCCTCTGGTTCTTGGGGTTTTGAAAGAGTCTCGAGGAAACACCAAAAACCCGATTTTTGGGCATCACCGGCCACAGATACGGTGGTGGCGCGGTGATGCGAAGGCTGGCCATAGAAGACCGATGGGTCGACTGAGAGAGGGTTGAGAGAAAACGGAGAGGCCTTAGAGAGGAGTTCAAAATTTTTGTAAAAAATGACCTGCAGACTAATTCTTTTTTGGAAAAATTGTTGCTTTTATAAAATTAAGAAAACGGCGTCGTTTAGCCCCTGTGATCCGCGCGTTGACTCGACCCGTTCAAGGGATCCGCGTGTTTTCATCGAATGGTCTAATTACTATTCCAGTCCTTCCATGCTTTCATTATTTTCAATCCCGTTTAATTTAAATTCTTTTTATTTTTTAATTTGGTCCCAAAACTCATATTTCATTTCAATTCGATCCTATGGGTCCTCAACGGTTTAAGTCAAAACGACTCCGTTTTAAAATTTAGTATAATTTCAACTTTAACCCCTGTTATTTAGCGCTTGTTTTATTTTAATCCTTTCAGTTCGTTTTTAATTACTATTTGACCCCCTGTTTTCTTTGTTTATTTTATTTTCATCCTTTTATTTTATTTTATTATTTTGTATTATACTAAATTGTCCATATTACTATTTATATACTAGTATATTAACAGTATAAATATATATGTATTTTTATAATTATAATTTATTACTTTTATTTAGCTAAAAATCATTTTCATTAGATATTTTTCATATATTATATGTTTTTAAATTGTATATTATATAATGTTATATCGTATATTATTCTAAGCTAAAATTTATTTATGTTATATAATATATTCTATTTATATTGTTTTTTTATATAATTTTATATATTTATTTAAAATCACTATATATTATGTTTATATTGGCTCTGTCATGTATGTGTCTTTTTATCTATTATCTAAGCATGCGTTAAATAGGTTCATATTTGTTTGTTGTTAATTATATTTGTTTATGCTTCATCATGTATTTACAATTACTTTAGTGTAGGAATTATCATTTGTCATATTTTGTGTTATTATTGCTTTATTGCCTATTTTAAATGATTAATATATCATAATTGCTTTTAAATAATTTTGTTCAATAGTTTATAAAATACAAATATTGGCATATAATTGTTGTTTAAAATAGAAATACATTTTCGCAAAATTGATATATTTTAAACATGTTTTAAAAAAAAATAAGGCAATATTTGTGTGTTTAGAAGTTCGAAAGATCACATCCTAACGTGCTGGGTGTTGATTTTTTTTGTTCGACTAAATATTCAAGTACCCTTCTTCGTATGATTTGAAGATCAAAGATGATCTCGACGTCAGAGTATAAAGGCGTCATATCCTAACGTGCTGGGTATGATACTCTTATTCCTTTGAAACGAGTTGATCTTGAGACTCAGTTCAGATTTAATAACTTTTTCAGCCTTAAATATTTTCAAGTTTTCAACATTAGGACAACATCAATCAATTTGGTACCAACTTTGGGCGTTGCAAGGGTGCTAACCCTTCCTTGCATGTAACCGACTCCCGAACCCGTTTTCTCGAGTTTCGTAGACCAAAAATGCCATTTTAGTAAATCAAAAATGTTTTATTAAAACAAAGGTGACCCGATCACACCAAAAAAGATTGGTGGCGACTCCCTATTTTTTAAAAAAAGTTGATTCCCGTTTTTCAAAAAATGGTTACGACATTGTTTAAGCTAAGGCCAAGACATATTAGGTGACTTAAAAGATTTTGCTTATAAATTGAAGTTATAAGCTTTATTTATTTGAATTGTGAACTTACTAAGCATTTTATGCTTACTTTGCTTTAATTTCTTGGTGTATCTAGATATTGGAAGCTTGTTCGAGTTGGAAGGTGTCGAAGACATCATCACACTATCTATCGGCTATTTTGGTACTCATGGTTTTATAATTTCGGTTTTAATGGCATGTATAGGTCATTTTGGCCAATGAAAGCCTACATGATTTGTTATGTTGTTAGCCATTTGATTTGGCTTGTATTTAAGGTATATTGTGCATGTATATTTGTGTAAATTGCTTTGTTATATGTGGAGTACCGTTGCCTTGTAAATGCCGCGTTTATGAATTGGTGTTTTGAGTATCAAATGGTTGAATTTGATAAGTGACATACATGCTAAGTTTTAGGCACAATGAGGCATATTTGTATTTGATCATTTAGGTATGTTTGAGATGCACAGTTTGCATGTTTACAAGTGATTAATGGATGTGATTATGGATATCATGTTGTATGAGTGGATATTACATGTTATAAACTTGATATTTATTGGCTTGAATGCCTATTTATACCATGGCTATATGCAAATTGATGTGTGTAGGTTGGTAACAATGTGGGTGAGGAATGTGGCTTGAAAAATGGCCTATTTTTGTCCACACGGGCGTGTGTCTCAGCTGTGTGTGACACACGGCCAGGTGGCACGGCCATGTGTCCCTTAATACTGTTGAAAAACCAAGTTAATAGCTTCACACAGCTTAGCCACACGGGCGTGTGTGTTGTCCTTGTGACCCAAGTTAGGGAGTTACACAGGGTCGGACACGGGCTAGGACACGACCATGTGATCCTATTTCGAAAGCCAACGCGGCCTGAGGCACGGACGTTTCTCTTGGCTGTGCGAGTGACACGGCCTGGGCACACGAGTGTGTGACTCCTGTATATTGAAAAATTTTCTAAGTTTTTGTAAAAATTTCCTGAGTTATCGGTTTTGTCTCGAACCACTTCTAATGTTTGTTTTGGGCCCCGAAGGCTCGTATTAGGGACTATGTGATTGTATTTGAATGGTTATTGTTTGGATTGAGAATTGAATATTAAATGTATGATGATTTGAATTATAAGTTCGATAATGCTCCGTAACCCTATTCTGGCGTCAGATACGGATTAGGGGTAGCATGTCCCATTGAATGGAGCTTAACTCCTCATTCACTTAGTTCTCCTAACCTGTCTCAAGGACTCACGCTTGAATCGCAAAACATAAAGGTGAGTATTCACAATCCTATGGTATGCCATTATATCCAACGGTTACAAAAGACAATAGGGTCAAAGCATTTACTTAAACGTAAGCTCGCAAATCATGAGGAGCTCACAAAACACTATTCATGAAACAACCCATTTTTAGTGAAATCGAAAAAATGGTTTCGAGACCACAAATTTGAATTCGAATATTAAATTTTTTTATTAATTTAAAGTCTGTGGCATGATAATATGTTTGTATGAAAATTTCGTTAAGAAATTTTATCGTTTGATTAGTTAATTTGATAAAAAGGACTAAATCGCGTAAGGTGTAAAACTTGTATGCTATTAGTTAAATGTGTCTAATAGCTATAGAATATTAAATTCGAGGTCCTTATGTTGTAATTAGACCATAATTAAATTTAGTGGACATTAATGGACATATTATCATGTAATTTGATGGTTTTTTTATTAGGGTTAATATGGTAAATGATAATTAATAAGTAAATTAAAATAAAATAAAGCCATAAATTTGTATTCATATTCAACCTTGCCAATTTTAAAAGAAGAAAGAAAGCCATATCTAGGGTTTTAACATTCGGCCACTACATGCTTTAATTATAAGTCCATTTTTGTCTCGTTTTTATTGATTTCTATATTTTTAAGATCGTTGCAACTAGGTCTAGCTAGCCCAGTGACTATTTTGCAAAACTGTTAAAGATTTTGAATGTTGCCATTGATGAATAAGTATGTGTTTTGATGTTTGATAATAGATTATGAATGCTTGTTGTGAATTATACAAGTTTTATTAAGTGATTTTTAGTGAAAATGCAAAATAAGGATTTGGCGACATCATTTATACGGTGAAAGTGTCATATCTTTACAGATCACAAAAGCTTGAAGTATTAAATGACCCAGAAAGATTTGAAATTGAGACAATAAAGATGGCTCTAGTTGCTTAAAGACTATGAGTTAGTGATTGATTATTATCCGAGAAAACCAAATGTTGTTGCAGATGTTTTGATTAGAAAATCTCTGTTTGCTTTGAGAGCAATGAATACTCAGTTAACCTTATCTGATAATGGTTTGATTCTAGCAGAGTTGAAAGCTAACCTGGTATTTATTCAACAAATTTGCGAAGCTTAAAAATATGATAATGAGTTGAAAGCTAAAAGAGTGTAATGTGAGTCAACTAGTGATTTTGACTTTCAGATCGGATCTGATGATTGTTTAATGTTCCGAGGTAGAATCTGTGTACCAAACAATTTCGAGCTCATTTAGAAAATTTTGCATGAAGCACACAGTAGTTGCCTATCTGTTCACCTGGGGAGTATTAAAATGTACAATGATTTGAAGAAATCATATTGGTGGTCGAGTATGAAACGAGACATTTTAGAGTTTGTATCAATGTATTGATTTGTCAACAAGTCAAAGTTGAACATCAAGTACCTTCGGGTTTACTACAACCTATAATGATACTAGAGTGGAAATGGGATAAAGTTATGATGGATTTCGTGTCGGGATTACCCCTGTCTCTGAAGAAGAAAGATGCTATTTGGGATGTTGTTATCGACTAACGAAATCTGCACATTTCATTCCGATACGTACTGATTATTCACTTGATAAATTGGCTGAGTTGTACATTTCTGAGATTGTTAGATTGCACGGGGTGCCAGTTTCTATTATTTCGGATAGAGATCCGAAGTTTACATCGCGATTTTGGAAGAAATTGCAAGAAGCTCTAGGCACGAGGTTGAATTTTAGTACAACATTTCATCCACAAACCGATGGTCAGTAGAGTAATTCAGATTCTCAAAGATATGCTTCGATTTTGTGTGTTAGAGTTCAAAGGCAATTGGGAGAAATATTTGCCCTTGGTTGAATTCGCGAATAACAACAACTTTAAATCGAGTATAAAAATGGCACCGTACAAAGCTTTATATGGTCACAAATGCCAAACTCCATTGTATTAGACCGAGCTGAATGAGAAAAATATTCACGGGGTTGACTTGATTTGAGAAATTGAAGAAAAAGTGAAAGTAATTCGCAATAGTCTGAAAGCAACTTCAGTTCGATAGAAATTGTATGCGGATTTGAAACATAAAGATATTGAATTCCAGCTAGGTGATAAAGTATTTCTGAAAGTATCTCCGTGGAAGAAAATCCTTAGATTTGGTCGCAAAGGCAAGCTAAGTCACGATTCCACATAGGCGTGTTCCATTCCACACGAGTGTGTGGTCCTATTTTAAGCAAAAAAAAAAATTTAAGTGTGTAAAATTTTTCGGTTTAATCCTGAACCATTTCGTATGTATGTTTAGGGCCTCGTAGACCCATAATAAGGGCATTATGGTCTTGAATGAAAAGTTTTATTTTGAAATGAAATTTTATGGATCAAGGTTGTATGATTGAGCCAGTTAAGTACACTAATGCCTCGTACCCGGTTCAAGTGTCGAGTACGGGTAATGGGTGTTACATTTAGTTGTATCAGAGCTACGGTTTAGTCGATTCTCGGACTAACGTAGCGTAAATATGAGTCTAGTTATACATGCCATATGTATGAGTATTTACATAATGATAGTGTGACAACTCTTGACGATTTGAATTGTGTTTTTATAGTAATGGATCACGATCGAGCTGCAGCCGATGACGCTGCAAGTAATGCGCCAGCTCTCGCGCAAAGGACCGCGCCAGTAGAGAGTAGACCTGAGACTTTAGGTCAGGGAGAAGAGGCTCGAGAAGCCTTTCTCCATATGATAAGTAATTGGTACACTGAGTATATTCGAACAAATCCTAATGCTCAACCCCCTCCGCCCCCACCTATTCCTCAGCCGACTCCTGTAGCTCCTCAAGTGGTAGAGGTAGTAAGAAGAGAAAGACCTCCGGTCGATAAGATCCAGAAATAAGGAGCTGAGGAATTTCGAGCAAGTAAAGATGATGATCTGGAGAGGGCGGAATTTTGGCTTTACAATACCATCAGGGTATTCGATGAGTTGTCGTGCACGCCTGAAGAGTGCATGAAGTGTGTGGTATCTCTTTTAAGAGATTTGGCCTATCAGTGGTGGAACACCCTAGTGTCGGTGGTACCAAGGGAGAGAGTTAACTGGGAATTCTTCCAAGAGGAATTACGGAAGAAGTACATTAGTCAAAGGTTCATTGACCAGACAAGAAAAGAGTTCTTAGAGCTAAAGCAATGTCGAATGACGATGACTGAATATGAGCGTGAGTTTATAAGGCTTAAAAAATACGCTTGAGAGTGCGTATCGACAGAAGCCATCATGTGTAAAAGGTTAGAGGATGGGTTAAATGAATATGTCCATTTGTTTATTGCTGTCCTCGAACTAAAAGAATTTGTGGTGCTAGTAGATAGAGCCTGTAAAGTCGAGGAACTAGTTAAAAAGAATAGAAAGAATAAAATTGAGTCTCGCGACTCGAAGAAGAGATAGTTAGGCAATTCATTTCAATCCTCCTCCAAGAAGTCAAGAGATTTCACTACTCAATTAGCCACCTCAGTTGGATTTTCAAGTAGAAGTAAGGATAGACAGTACTCGGGGTCTAAAGCTTAAACTACTTCACTGGCTAGTGTTGGCAATGCTTGACCGAGTAGATCGAAATGCCCGTAGTGTGGCAGACGTCATCCCGGAGAGTGTCGAGCAAACGAGAAAGCTTGTTTCAAGTGTGAATCTCTAGACCACTTTATTAGAGATTGCCCCGAGGCGGGTGAGAAAGAGAAACCTCTGAATGCAAAACCGGGAAGTACTGCTAGAGGAAGACCACAGAGAAACCCGGGAAATGAAATGAGTAGTAAGAATACATCTAAAGAGCAGACTGCAAGAGCTAAGGGTAGAGCACCAGCGAGAACATATGTCATTCGCACTCACGAAGAGGTGTCCTCCCCCGACGTGATCACGGGTACATTTTTTCTCTATGATACTCATGTTATAGCTTTAATTGACTCGGGATCTACCCACTCGTATATTTGCATGAAATTGGTCTCTAGAATGAACATGCTTGTAGAGTCTATGGAATTTGTGATAAAAGTGTCAAATCCCCTAGGAAAAATGTGTGTTAGTCGATATAGTATGCAAATATTGCCCTTTGATGATTAGGGGTCATTATTTTCTGGCTAATCTCATGTTATTGCCATTTGATGAATTCGATGTCATCCTTGGGATGGATTGGTTAACTGTTCATGATGTGATAGTGAATTGTGGAAGGAAGTTTATTGAGTTGAAATGTGAAAGTAGGGATCTCATTCGTGTTGAATCAGATGAGCAAGACAGATTGCCAGTAGTGATATCTTCCTTGTCGACTAAGAAATATCTAAGAAAGGGGTATGAAGCTTACTTTGCCTTTATGATGATATGGTTTCTGCACAAAGAGGAGAAACTTGGGAAAGAATAGAAGATGATATCAATTTGGTCTAGAAGAAATGACCAAAACCAAAACAAAATTTACCTATTGCACAAAACACATTCGACTAGGAGAGGAAAAATGGAGAGAAAAGTTTTTGAGAGAACACAAAAATGACCAAATGAGAATGTGCCCAACTAGCACCTAATCCTACCAAAAGCCTCCAAAAATTCTGCCATCCCTCTAGCGCCCAAAACCGTCCAAGTACATGGACACAAAGTCAAAGTTTGGCCACTCCAAACTTTCCAAAACATCTTCCTTGTAATGTGCCTTGTGTTCCCCCTACATGCCTTATTCAAATGATTCCCTTCCTTAAGTTCAATTCTTGCCTTAATCCATTATCCACCTTGCCATAAACTAAAAGTCCAACTTTCCAAAAATATGATGCTTGGCCGACACTTGCTAGGAAAGAGCAAAAATTAATATTCACAAAGTGCATACTAGGGGATTCGAACCTCTCCCCTCAAGACCATACATATGGCGCATATCCTCTTAACCAATGGCTCAATTATGCTATCTTTTTACCACTTAATTACCTTAAGCTATAAGGTCACTTGTTCCACTTCATTAAAGTACTAATTTCCAAAAATTATACCAAATCCAAATAAATCCCGAACCTTCTCAGGACTATTTTAACACACACATAGAATAATTAAATTAGCTTAGCACCAAAATAATGCAACATATAAAAATTCAAATTTTAGGATGTTACAATTCTACCCCCTTAAAGAAAATTTCGTCCTCGAAATTTACATGGTTAAAAAAAAGGTGAGGGTATTGCTGTCGAATCATGCCCTCAGGCTCCCATATAGCTTCCTCCGCTCTGTGATTACGCCATATGACTTTAACCAATGGTACTGACTTCTTTCTTAGCACCTTAACATCTCGATCCAAAATTTTCACTAGCTCTTCCTCGAATGACAAGTCAGGCCTTAACTCAACTTCCTCAATCGGTACTATGTGAGACAGATCCGATCGATAACGCCTCAACATAGAGACATGGAAAACACTATGAATCTGACTCAACTCCCGAGGTAATTCAAGCTGATAAGCCACTGGTCCTACACGCTTCAACACACGGTACGGTCCAATGAACCTAGGGCTCAACTTGCCCTTCCTTCCAAATCTGAAGATCTTTTTCCAAGGTGAGACTTTAGAAAAACTTGATCTCCCACCGCAAACTCAATGTCCTTACGCTTCAGATCGCATAAGACTTTTCCCTATCCGAAGCTTCCTTTAACCGTGCTCGAATCACTTTTACTTTTTCTTCCGTCTCTGATATCAATTCAGGACCCAACAACTGTCGTTCCCCCAATTCAGTCCAGCAAGTAGGGGTACGACACTTACGACCATATAATGCTTCATAAGGTGCCATTTGGATACTGGATTGATAACTGTTGTTATACGCGAATTCTGCCAATGGTAGAAACTCCTCCCAACTACCTCTGAAGTCAATCACACAACCCCTTAACATGTCTTCCAAAATCTGGATTACTCTTTCCGACTGACCAGCTGACTGAGGATGAAAAGCTGTGCTGAAATTTAACTTTGTTCCCAAGGCTTCATGCAAAGCTTTCTAAAACCATGATGTAAACCTAGGGTCCCTGTCCGAAATAATAGACACTGGTACCCCATGCAACCTCACGATCTCCGCTACGTACAACTTAGCCAGCTTCTGCAGTGAGAAATCCGTACGAACTAGTAGAAAATGGGCAGTCTTCGTCAATCGATCCACTATTACCCAGACGGAATCTTTCTTAGTAGGTGTTAAGGGTAACCCACTAACAAAATCCATTGCTATCCGTTCTCATTTCCATAATGGAATCTTCACAGGTTGTAGCAATCCCGATGGAAATTGGTGTTCCGCCTTAACTTGCTGACACGTCAAGCACTTACTCACAAAATCTGTAACTTCCCGTTTCAACCCTGGCCACCAATACTGATCACAAAGGTCTCGATACATTTTATTTCCTCCAGGGTGCATAGCATAGGGGCTACTATGCGCTTCTCGCAGAATCATAAGTCTCAAATCTGAATCCATGAGCATACAAATTTTTTCGCGAAAACACAGTACTCCATCCTTATCCATTCCAAAATCCCCTATTACACCACTTTCATATTGTTGAAGTAAGGGACCCAACTTCTCATCTGATAACTGCTTCTCCTTGATCTGTTCTAACCACATAGGCTTCACCTGAAGTTCCGCTAGCAAACTGCCATCTTCATACAAACTAAGATGAGCAAACATTACTCTCAACTCTGATATCACCTTACGACTCAACGCGTCTGCCACCACGTTAGCCTTTCCAGGATGATACTCGATTGAGAAGTCATAATCCTTCAATAGCTCTATCCATCTCTGCTGTCTTAAGTTTAACTCCTTTTGGGTAAGGAGATACTTTAAACTCTTATGGTCCGTATAAATGATCAACTTCTCACCGTAGAGATAGTGCCTCCAAATCTTCAAAGCAAAAACCACCGCAGCCAACTCCAAATCATGGGTAGGATAGTTGACTTCGTGCAGCCTCAACTGGCGAGATGTATAAGCTACCACTTTTCCACCTTGCATCAACACACATCCTAAACTCGTGTGTGACGCATCACAGTAAACGATAAACTCTTTTCTAGCCTCAGGTTGAATTAGTACTGGCGCTTCCGTCAAAATCTTCTTCAATTTCTCAAAACTTTCTTATTGTTTCTCTGTCCACACAAACGATACTCCCTTTCGCAACAGTTTAGTTAGGGGTGCAACAATCAACGAAAACCCCCAACAAAACGTCTATAATAACCAGCCAATCCTAGGAAACTCTGAATCTCAGCCATTGACTTCGGTGGTTTCCAATCCAACACAGCCTCTACCTTCCGAGGATCAACTCTGATTCGTTCAGCCGACACAACATGTCCCAAGAAAGTCACTTCCTTCAGCCAAAATTCACAGTTACTGATTTTGGCATAAAGTTGCTTTTCTCGCAGTAATTGCAATACTATCCGCAGATGTGAGTCATGCTCTACTTCATTCCTCGAGTATACTAAGATATCATCTATGAACACCACCACGAACCGGTCTAGGTAGGATTGAAAGACTCAATTCATCATGTCCATAAATGCAGCTAGTGCATTGGTCAAACCAAACGGCATCACTAAGAACTCATAATGTCCATAACGGGTTCGAAATGCTGTCTTATGAATATCCAACTCCTTAACCTTAAGTTGATGATAACCCGATCTCAAATCTATCTTGGAGAAAACTAAAGCTCCTCTCAACTGATCAAACAGGTCATCAATTCTCGGCAATGGATACCTATTCTTGATTGTCAATTTATTCAACTGCCTATAATCGATGCACATACGCATCGACCCATCCTTCTTTTTGACAAACAAAACTGGTGCTCCCCACGGAGACACGCTCGGTCGAATAAATCCTCGATCCAATAATTCTCAAATTTGAGCTTTAAGCTCCGCTAACTCCTTCGGCGCCATTCTATAAGGAGCAATGGACACCGGAGCTGTTCTGGGCAAAAGCTCAATGCCAAACTCTACATCCCGATCTGGAGGTAGACCCGGAAGTTCTTCGGGAAAGACATCAGGAAAATCTTTCACTGTTCTAACACCTTCTATGTTAACTCCTTGGTATCCAAAGTACTAATGAAGGCTAGAAATGCTCCATACCCTTTTCGCACCAACTTTCATTTGACTTCTTTTCCATGTTTTGCAAGGTGATTTTGTCAGGCGTGATGTTTGTGACATGATTGTTTGCTTTATGAAGGCTTGGGCTAGGTTTCTCTAGAAGCTAATCCTAGCACGGCTGAGTTGATTGTACCACCTAGATGCTGCCCCCACTAAACTGTCTTGAAAACAATGAATCAAAAGTTGATCATTGTTCATGTAGCCAATCATTCGCCTACAAAAGATAGTGATGTGGGCCTCAAGGCAGCTAGTCCCATTGTACTTCTCAAATTTTGGCATCTTGAATTTATGAGGAAGCACCAAATCTGAAACCAAACTTAAGTCTTTAGCGCCAATACCATGGTGATGATCGGCATTTTCCAAATCAGGGATAACAGGATTAGCTGGGTTATCTCTTAGGTTAGATCCTGAGCCAATTTGGAAGTTCATGGGTGGTTTAGTATCAGCTTGCCCCTATTGAGGCCTAATCGTGATAGATGGCCTTTGGGGATACTCTTCATGCTGTGTTTGTGCATGTGGTGGGGTAAAACCCGGGGGAATGCCTTCACTATCTTCTCCAGCAATAGCCATGGGACCTTTTCCTTTGTCCATCGCCTCGTTCAGCATCTGGGCCATTTGAGCCATCATGTTCCTTTGAGCTTCCAACATTTGGTCTCTCATTTCTTGTAGGAACTTTGCCAATTGCTCTTGCATTTGGTCTTGCATGTCTCTTTTGAATTGTTCAAGTCTTTGATCCATATTCTTTGTTTTGGCGTGTGTACTGTAACAGTGTTTGGTTTCCAGATTTTTTCTTTTTTCTCTTTCTCTCTTCTCTCTCTCTTTGATAATTTCAACTAATTAGGATCTCTCTATGGACTTAAATGCATATGATATGATGTAATGCAAATGCATGAATGCAAGGAGGCATCGACTCAGATTCAACTTCATTATAGAAAACTTTAGTAGAAAACAAAATCCTTTACATAAAACGGACCACAAATATGCTTTCACCCTAAGGCCTAAAATTTTGATTTTCCCAAATAACAAGGCTAATTCTTGACCACGATCTGACTGTAGTTCATACTTCGTGCTCAATGTATCAGCCTATACTGCCAAAGTCTGTAGGTGATCAGCTACCTCTCGAATCTGAACTATTGCTTCACCCATGAGATAATTCTGATTTCTAACTTGGTATTTGGAATGGTGGAGCTCTTTCTTCCAATGCCCTTCTCTTGCTTCAAGCTCGATCCAGAGTTCACAATTCTGCAATGCTGATTCTAATCTTTCAACCTTGTCCTTCATTTCTTCAATCTTGTTCAGACTCGACTTCAGCTCATTTGTAGAATTACAGCTTCGATAGTGGTTAAGAGACCGTCCCAATTCAGCCACTCTAGCTTTTAATCCAGTCTTTTCCATTTGGCTTTCTGCTAACCTCTATTCCAAGGCCTCATTTTGCATCTGCATCTCTAGGAACTTCCTTCCCCAATGGTCAGCTTTGGCTTTTCCTCTTGGATCTCCTGTTGCCACTGTTCCAAAGTGTTCCCCAATCCGACATTCTTCATCGATAGACGCAGCTTCTTATACTCTGTCTTTAGGCCATTTAGATCTTCCTCGACCCTTTTCTTCCCTTTTCTTAATTTTTCAGCCTCTGATTTCTGAACATCCACATCTAACCTCAGGTACATCTTCTCTTCTTCCAACTTCTCTATCCTCTTTCCAAGCTCTGAACTCATCTTTTCAAAATCTTGTTTCACAATCTCTAACTCTGATGGGACCACTTGCAAGTATTCTTCTCTTGATCGGGCGACTTCTGGATTTAGCTCGGGGATGTTATCATTAATCCTTCTAATCCTCCATGTACTATATTCTGGGGTCGTCATTGGACCTGCAGATAATCTCTTCATCCTACGAATCTGATTCCAAGCAGTAGAAATCTCTTTAACTCTCTTCTTATAATTTTCCCCTCTGTATGAGAACTCATATTGAGCTAGCCCTTATGTCATTGGTACAATCTGTCTTGACCCATATTGCCTCATTACAATCAAATGGGCATATCCAACGGCTCCCTAAATTCCAAGTAAAAGAACTCAGTTGAAACTCCCACATCGATAAAGGATCTCGTCGGGAATCATCCAAGGAGCCCTCCACTTGATGTCTTTTTTTTTGAAGATTTTGAAAGAGCGCCATCCAGCTTTCCTCAGACACGTCTTCTCTCTTGGTGTAGCTACTATCTCTTTCAATGGAGAGTAATTCTCAGAGAAAACCCGATAAGACACTTTCTCCACCTTCCAAAAATGATTGTGGAACCAAGCTAACAACAACTGCGCGCATCCAATGAACCTGCCTTCACCTGTTCTTCGACATGCATTTAAAGATCTGAATGTCTCGGCTAAGATCGCAGGTACAGGCGTGACCCCTTTGTCTAGTCGATCGAATAAATCAGTGACTGCTTCATCTACATGCCTCAGAGCTTTAGGAAAAATTACCAAACCATAAATACTCAGGGCAAAGATGTCAATCTTCTTCTTTACATCTGGATGTGCTAGAATCAGGTCCTTCAATCTCACCCAAGGTATGCATTTACCCTCACCTTTCTCTTGAATTCTGGCTGTAACCCACTGTTCACTCATCCCTGTGATATCCATAAACTTCTTCATAAAAGTTGGGATGTTAGTAGCCCTAGAATAAGCTTTATCGACTTGGATCCTTGAACAGCGAAGCAAGGTCATATATTCCTCTACCGTGGGCACTAAATCTACTTTCTCGAAAGAGAAACAGCTATAAGTAGAATTCCAAAACTGAGTCATAGCCCGGAACAGATACTTATCTACCTTGAAGTCGAGCAAGGTAGATCACCATAATTACGATAGAAGAGCTACTTTGCCTCATCATCCCACTAGGTTCATATTTCTTTCAACTCCTGAAGCTCATTTTGCGTGACATTGATACGAGCAAAATCTCGTAGTTCCGATACATATCTCTTAGCTAAGCTATCCCCTTTCTCTAATTGCCTTTGCTCTAACCATATGCGGACGACTGCATTGTCTTCCACTTTATCAAGGAATTCGTTCTCCATAACCAGCTTTCTAACTTAGAAACTGATCGTGAATTGATACCTCTTTAAAATATGAAATGACATGCACAAAAATAAAACACAGCAAGTTAGTATTGCAGAATAGAATATAAAGCAAGTAAAATGAACACCTATCTGGGTAACTACTAAGGCTTGACATAATTCTACTTAGGGTAAGTCCTTATATTTTCTATGTGTGGTTTGGCTCTAAAGTTGAGGTACCCGAACCAGCAGATTCCTCGATCCTCACCCATTATAGGCTCATATGGACCGAGTTCGGTTTAGGGGAATACATTTCCCTATGGCCATGCGGAAGTGAAAACTTCATGAAGACATAGGTACAGATATATCCCGGAAGCAATCCACTAGCCCATGCAGAGGTGAAAACCTCACGAAGGCATAGCTTTTTGCTCCCACTTAAAGGCGCGACCACAACGGTCATGTAGTGCAATGCAGAGATATATATTAAAAAGTAGAACCACATACAATAAAAGGATCATGGTTTTTTAAAATCAAAATTTTAAATTCGGACAAAAAGGACATGAAATTATCGATTTTACGGCTTGACTCTCTTATTGGCCCCCAGTGGAGTCGCCAAGCTATCGAAACCATTTTTTAAGTTTTGGTAAAAACGGGGATCGACTTTGAAAAACGAAAACGGGAGTCGCCACCAATCCCTCTTTACTTAGGTGTAATTGGATCACCTTATAAAACATTTTATTTCAAAACATTGATTTTGGTCTACGAAACACAAAAAAGGGGTTCGAGAGTCGATTACATACGAGGAAGGGTTAGCACCCTCGTAACGCCCAAAATTTGGTACCTAATTGATAACTTCATGTCCTAGTGTAGAAATTTTGAAAGATTTTAAAATATGATCCTTTTATTAGAAAGAAAAACAAGACTTACCTATCTCAAAGAAATAAAGTGCTATACCCAATAAGTTAGGATGTAACATCTCATGACTTCGAAGCTAGACTTGCCTTTAGTTGTAGAAAAATTCTTACCTCGAAACACAAAACATCATATCCAGTATGTTAGGATACAACATTTTGAATTCCCGAGAATAAGTTTTTAATTTGAAATTTATAGGTTAAAAAAGAGAAGATACTTGATACCTTAAGTTTTACGAGAAAAGTTAAAACCCAGTGAGTTAGGGTATAATTTTCTCGAGGTCCTCAAAATATCGCGTATCGTTATGTTTAAAAACCTTTGAATAAAATGCATCAACTTAGCAAAATATGTTTTATGAAAAAAAAAAATTTGAGTAAGATATTGCATTGATACATTATAACATACATACTTAATAGCAATTCATCATGACTATAAATTATATGAACAGTTATTACTAATAGATAAATTAAAGAAAGAATAATATGAAACAATAAGTAATAATAGAATAACTATACTAATACAAAACATACAAATAATAAATGAATAAAAAAGATAAGCAAATATAAGATATAATGCAGTAAATAACAAAAGTTAAAAAAATAAACATAAAGCTTTACATGCAAGTAAAATAAAATAACAACAGAGAATGGATTGTAATAGATAAATTAAGAAACATATGGCTTTAAATAAAAATATGAATTATAAAAAAATGAATTAATATGCAAAAATGATGTAAAGATAAGTAAAATATATTGCTAAATAAATAAATAATTAACTTTAAATAAAATATAATAATCTAATACATATATACATAAAACTACACATTTAAGAATAAATAATATGAACAATATACGCAACTTGGTACAATATTTAGGATAAAATACTTTTTTTAATATATATATATATATATATATATATAAAGTATAATATAATAATGTAATATATACATAAAATAAAAAATGTCATATAATAACTAATATACATATTTAAAATAATATATAATATATGAATAATTTCAAACTTAATAAAATAACTTAGTTATGAATAATAACTAGTAATAATCTAATATATACATATATATATATATATATATATATATAATATGAATACAAAATAAACAATCCATAAAATACTTTATTATTAATAAATTAATGTATATTACATAAATAAACAAAATAAAATACGGAAAATTTTTATAAAATAAAAGAATTTTAATATAATGTTAAAATAATTTAAAAAAAGAAATAAAATAAAGATAAAAAGGGTTAAAAAATAAACAAGGAAGTAAGGATTAAATAAGCAAAAATAAAATGTAAAAGGACCAAATCAAAAACGCGCGTTAAACCTCGGGGACTTATTGGGCAATTATACCTTTAAGCAGCCCGAGGACTCAATTGAAACAAAAGAAATAATTCTAGGCTCAATTGGAAATAAAGAAAAAAATAACTGGACGTAATTATAAAATTGAAATATGCGAAGGGGCCTATTAAGCAATTAGACCATTTAACGAAAACACGCGGATCCTCCCTGGGTTTTCGGGTCAACGCGCGGATTCCTACTCCAAACGACGTTGTTTTGTACTTATTTACTTAAGTAAAAACGGCGTCGTTTCTTTTTGCTATATAAGCAAAGAATCAGCCAAAAAAAACTCATTTAAACATTCATAAAAAAAAATCAGAGCCCCCCCCCCCAAAATTCTCTCTAGCCTTCGGCCTGAGGCCAGGGCTCCGGTGACGAGCCGTCGCACAAGCCGTCGCACGCGTCGTCGCACACGCCGCCGCCAGAGGATAAAAACTTCGGTTTTCTCTGCGTAAATCGAAAAGTAATCTTTATATTTTGTATTTAGAACTATTTTATGTATATAAAATATGTATACATCGAAAGGGAAAAGAAAAATAAAAAGAAACGAAATCGAAATAAAAAAAATCATCTCTGTTGTTTTATTAATCTCTGTATTTTTTTCGTGTATTCTTGTCTCTGTCCTTTTTTTACAGATTATTATAGGGCTTTTATAGCCCTCGAAATAAAAATAAAAAAAGGAAAAAAAATATCTTGTCCCACTTTGCCATATTTTGCTGCTGTTTTTTTCCTTGTTTGTGCAAGAGAATGACAAGAAGCTCGGCGTCGGAGTGATTCACACCCTGACTGCGGCACGATTGGTGGCGACGTGACCGAGGGACTACTGGGGCGCTTGCTGTGCGAGGGCTTCCTAGGGTTCCAGAAACTCTCATTTATGATTAGGTTCTAGGCCCGTGTGAGTTTGGGGTTGTTTAGGTAATTGGGCTCGGGTGTAATTTGGGTTGTGGGCATTAGTTTGGGTCTGTTATTGGGCCACGGTAGTTTATTGGTTTCAGGCTTTGTAAAAAGGACTGTAAAAGGACATTTGGTATTTATTATTTTATTATATTTTGGTTTTTTTATTCTGGTTTATTTCATTTACACGGGCCCGGACTAAATTGGGTTCTTACAAATCTTTTTCCTGCTTCGAGTTAGATTATCTTGGACTTGGGCCCAGATCTGTTATGGGCTCGAGCTTTCTCAAGCTCGAATCTGTTATAGGCACAGGCGGACTTTCAAGTTCGGGTCTATTTTGCCAACTCTAATCGACTTAATTTATTATATCACTTATGAAATATAATCATTTTCCTATTTTGATTTTTTTTATCCGTGTTGTTACTTAAAGTAATTTTTGTTATAGTTTCTTGTCCAATTTTTTAACATTGTTTTAAAAAACAAATAAAAATGTGCCACGTAACGATTTTTTATTAGAAAAGTATATCAATTTTCTTTTATCAAATATGCCAAAAGAATTATAAAAATAGAAATAAATATATAAAAATCTAAAAATATATAAATATATAAATTAAATTACAAAATAGAAATAAATTAAAAATTAAACATATAAAATTTTTTATTAGGCTGGTGTTACTTATTAACTGAGTGTCAATTCATAAATTATCAAAAGTATATTTCTTTTACTAGTCAATAAATATTATTTTGAGAGTATTTATATCTTTTTTATATTTGTAATAAATCTAAATATATATACTAAAAATCATGAAATTTAATCCTAAAATTTCATCATCTTCACTATCCCAATTTTAATTTTTCAACCAAAGCGAACTTTAACATTTATATTATTTCTTTTATAAATTTATTATATAACTCTTTCCTAGGGTATTATAAACGCTTTTAGTTTGAGGCAGAATTCTCACCGGGTACTTTTCCATCCACAAAAATTTAGTTTCTTATATTTGTGCACTTTTCCAGCAATGGTTTGATTGTTTTTTATTTTTTATTTTTATTTTTTGATGTTTATTTAATATATAATTTTAAAAATTTCTTTCTATTTTTATATTTTTAATATATTCTAAGGTTATATTATATTTTAGTCTCATATTCTAAAGAAGCCCTTAAACTACTACATTTTATTTAAACAAGTCCTTAAACTATTTTTGTAGTTAAATAAGCCTTATCTTATGATTTTTTACCCATAAAAACCCTTGATTTTAATATTAAAGAAAAATTATTTTAAATTTCAGGCTCTTATCTTAATTTCTTGTTAATACAATAAAAATTAGATACACTTTAAACATAAAAAATCAAAATTTAAAAGAATATGAAAGAGTGATTAAGTGTGTTATGTATAAAACCACTTTGAAAAAAATATTATTTTTTTTACTTTCAAAAAATATTTTTTATTTTTATTTAATAAATTATTGTCATCAAATTCACATAAACATAAATGCAAATTAATGTAAAAATTCAAAATATTTTTATTTTAATAATAAAATCAATGACTTTCATAAATAAGAATTATATGCTAGAGTTAACTTAACTACAAAGATAGCGTAAGAGCTTGTTTAAACAAGGTATATTAGTATAATGGCTTTTTTTAGTATATTAACCTAAATATTTAAGGACTCTTTTATAATTTTATTTTTAATAATTTTTAAAAGTTTATATATATTACATAAAAGAAATTTGTATATTTTTATAAAAAGAACTCGATGTGGTTTATTATTATTGGCTAAAACTATAACTTGTACAGTATTAAAAAATGGGACGGAAAACTATAATTGAGAAATATTTAAGTACTAAAATAGTTAAATAAATTTGAATACTAGAGTGAAAAGATATGGTGAATTCAGCCAAAAAGACAGACATTCAATGTAGTTTTAAATATACCTAACACGATGTATAAACCTTGGACTACTGGCAAATATCAAGAGACAATTAAGTCGATTCGACAGTTGTGGTAAAGCGGAAAACATCAATGTATCATGCTTTATATATAACACTAATTTTTTTTCTGCAATAACTTAACCATCTCATTAAATAAGAATATTACAAAACCAAACTGGTTTGCTGGTATTTGACCTTTATCTTGATGATAAGTTCTTTACTATAGAAAAGAGGCTAATGACCGGCTGCCTGTGGAATATTTGGTTGCATTTTGTAATGTAAGTTAAAATTTGTATCATCGAAAACAACAAGGTTTACCATATGCTGGATCTCTTTAAATCTTTGTATAAGAAAGATCGTGTTACAGTTTGCTAATCTTATCAATTCAAGATTATTATTTCAGTGCTTAGACTTCAGTCTTTGACATTAATCCTAAGTAACCAGGGAGGATTCTTTTTACTTGATGCTAGAATCAATTAGCTAATCGTACGTGTTTGTTTCAACTCTGAACTTTTCTGGAGGATCCCATATGTGAGGAGACGGGACATTAAACATTTGTACTATATATATATGTATACACATATCTAAGAGGATTTGAAGAGAATAAGTTTTTATTGTTTTTTTCTTTTCCAGAGGCTAAGAACATTGCCCGTGAACCTAAACGTCACAAGTATATCTCACGTTAGAACAAAGAGTGCATGACATTGTCTGCCGCTTGGACCCTGCTGTGACTTGAAATTAAACATCACTTGTCAATTGTCAAATCTCTCGGCCGGCCACCACTACCCTATCTATAATATATATTATATTTTCTTAGGTAAATAGGATATTAGCTTCCTGGTGTAGATCGTACTAATATGCTGTTTGGCGTATAGTTGAGTAAGCCAAAGTAAAAAAAAAAGAAAGAAATTGGTGAATTGTCCGTTAAATGTCTGGGTGGCGTATTGCGTGGATTCTGCAGTACACCCATTTGCAGAACGTCTTGCTAGAATTCATCATTTGACACTCTTTTTAGAGACAATCCGTCAACCCCAAATACTTTGGGGTGAATTTGTTAGTATGCAAATCAATAGATTGTTTCGTGGTTTAGCGTGGAAACGATGGGTTCGTGTGTATCGTTAGAGTTTAGCTGAGACCAAATTTGGATTGAACTAGAGTACTGTAGATGACAACTTGATGTATTTAGGTAGTTGAACGGTTTGTTTAGTTAACTTATTTTTGAGTGCAAGCAACATTTTACTACTCACTAAGCTAATTAATGGTAGTAGTTATGTTTGGTAAAAGATTAGGTTTCCAAAATGTTAAGCAAGTCTATTCTTGGGTTTCAATGGCTATAATGGGATTTTTTGAGCCACCCACTAAGCCTTGTCCCTGTTGACTGTGCTATATAAGGATGCTGATAGCCGACATGTTTCACCTTTGTTTTTTCTCTGTATTCTTTTCTGAGTCTCTGGAAATTTTTAAGGCACCTTCGTTAGAGAAGACAAATGAGGTTTTAATAGCTAGTCAAAATGCCTTGTTAATTACCAACTTACTGATAATTTACGGAAAGCCCTTAGGTTGTTGTCGAAGGGATTTATGTTTTAATGTATCCATGATTAAACTAAACAAGTGTCTGATGGTTATAACTATTTTTTATTTAGCTAAAGAAGCTAGTTAAGTTCCGAGAAATCGAGGCAAAGGACCAATAGAGTAGACTCTATTCTAAAGCTTGCGGGTGAGTTCCTTCTTACTTCCTTTGAGTTATGATACTTCTATGATATGTGGGTTGTGTACGGTAAGTTGTCTCTACTGTAAATGAGCCGATGTGTTGTGTCTAGACGCATGTGTATTAAACTAGTGTTGTATGTGTGACTATGACCATTGTTAATATACCCTCCTTGTTGCACTAGCCCAGTACCAGACAATCTGTGATATGTGAAATGTGGCAAGGAGATCTGTCGATGCCTTCGATAGCGCAGTTATATTGCAAAACGGTTTGGCAGATCACATAAACACGTGTTTAACTAAACAATGATGATATGATGAGTTATTGATAGAATATGAATGTGAATGATATATGATTCTGAATTTTGAAGTATGGGTTCGAGGCTGGCACAAGAATGGGTTAATTGTGAACATGCATTATTTTGGAAGGTAAGTTTAAGTAGGCGGACAGTGATCGCCCATGTAACACCCCTAACCCGAATTCGTCACCGGAACAGGGTTACGGAGTATTACCAAAATTTACAGATTGAATAACAATCATTTCATATCATATAGCATTCATATCAGAAACCAATCAAGATCAAGCATAATGTCTCTTATGGGAGCCATCGAGGCCCAAAATACACATTAGAAACAAATCGGGACTAAACTGGGTACTCAGAAATTTTTCACAAAATCTCAAAATTTTTTCAAGGTGCAAGGGACACGCCCGTGTCTTAGGCTGTGCAGGCATTCAAAATAGGGCACACGGCCGTGTCCCAGCCCGTGTTCGTACCCATGTAATTCTTTGACTTGGGTCACACGGCCAAGTCACACGCCCGTGTGCAAGGCCGTGTGAATATCATTAAATAGGTGCAGGGGTCACACGGCCAAGCCACACAGCCATGGGCCAAGCCACACGCCCCTATGCCAGGCCGTGTGATCAATTTTGAGTATTCTATTTTTGAAATTTTAAAGATTCAAGGGTCACACGGCTAGATCACATGCCCATGTGCTAGGCTGTGTGTCACACACGACTGAGACACACGCCCGCCTGGACAAAATAAGGCCATTTCCAAGCCTTATTTCTCACCCAATTTGTATTTCTCCTTCATTAACACTTTAACATATTCTCAAGCCAATATAATACATCCAAATCAAGCCAAAACAAAGTCTTATACATGGCATATGAACTCATATGTTCAATTATCTAGACTTACCAAAACAACCATACATACATATAGGCATATTTTACCAAATTTTATACTATCTCAATCCAACCTCAACTTACCTCTATGATTTCCATCATTTATCCATTTCAAACACATATCAACATATTAAGGCTACTTTTTACATATCAAAACATACCAATTACAAGTCATACCAATGGCTAAGTTTCAACCAAACACATACATGCCATTCTTGACCACTTTTAGCCTTTACACGCCATTATAACCTAAAATTTAATTTAATTTTTATATCGAAACGAGCTGATGGATAGTGTAAGATATCTCTGCCAAGCTTTCAATCCAACGAGCTTCTGAAGTACTATAAAACAGAGAAAATAAAACAGAGTAAGCATTTAATACTTAGTAAGTTCGTATAACAGGAAATTAACTTACCATTTAATTCACATTTAAGGTAAGCAAATAAACATGCTCAAGCCAATTTGGCCATTTGCCTAAACACATATCCTCATCAAGCATGTTAGTCATGTAATTCACATAAATACCAAGAAACATGAATGAGCTCAGCAATATACATGTATTTATCACTTCAAGTGTCCATGAACATGTACATATTATATCTTTGTATTTCAATTATTTCTCATAGTAATTCATCTTGAATTCATATCATCTCATATTAGAACTTTACCGATTGAATAATTTAAAATATCGATGGATACAAAGGTAGTACACATGAAGTGTACAAAACTGTAAACTGTCAATTCATATTCGGGAATGCTCATGCAAGCACATAAACGTGAAGCTCTCTCTTGAGCCATATAATGAGAAGCTCATGTGAGCCATGTAACGGGAAGCTTATTCGGGCTGTATAATGGGAAGCTCATAAGAGCCATAATCAGGAAGCTCATACGAGCCATTATTGGGTAGCTCTGAAGAGCCATTAATCAGGAAGCTCCGGATAGCCTTATATCGGGAAGTTCAGGCTAGCTATATCGGGAAGCTCCGGGGAGCCATTAATAAATTCTAAACACATAATCATTAATTATTCAATTTCAATACTTAACATCTCCATATTCATCTAAACATATCAATGCCAAATACTCATGAATTTGATATCAACTTACCTTAACAAAGTACATAATCCTAAGGGTAAATTTCTAATTCCTGATAATTGAATACAAGATCACACTATATTAGTATATAATCATATATAATACACTATATTAGTATATAATCATATACATAAATAATTCCATATCTCAATTTACTTATCAAAATTTATACACAAGCATTCCATAATGCTATTTATCACATAGTAGCAATTTATACGTTTAAAAGAATTGAACAAATAAACAAGTTTTAAGTCAAATAATACTTAGCCCGATGAACTATAGTAACTTGAATTGGATACTTAGGTAACTACACCACACTAGAGGCACCGAAGTGCGAATAGAGGCACCAAAGTGCAATCTCGTACAAGCTCACATTCTAACCTTATTAGCATGCCAATTGTATCCTAACTGTTTACTACATTCAATCGGACATTATAATTGATTCCATAACATCAGCAATTTTAGAGGCACTTCTATAATTTTTGAACACATGTTGTAAATTCAATGCATTCATTCATTTCCGAGATCAAATAATTCACATTCCCTAACCAATTCACATTTCAAATAAGTACACATTCATTTTATACTTATCTATAAACAATTTATAATAAAAATTTTCAATACCAAACTTTCACCCACAATTCAATTTAAACAAATTCAAACAACATAGATTATAACATATATATACTTATTCATCTACACTAAGAACTTACCTAATATACCAACGGTTGACTCGCAAGGACTATTCTATCATTTTCCCTTTTCCTCGGTTTTCCTCCGTACGAATCAAATCTTGATCTATAATAATTAAATTCAATCTTATCAAGTTCATATATACATCCTAACTTAATCTCATGCATATGACCCTTAAATTTTCATTATTTGCATATTTTCCCTGAAATTTTACATTTCTCACAATTTAATCCCTAGACCCAAAATTCCAAATTTAACAAAATTTTGCAATTTCCCATGCTAGCCGAATTTCTTTCTAAACTAGTACAATCCATCTTTATTAAATATTCACAACAATTCCATGTCAATTTTAACATTTCAACAAATTAGTCCTTTAACTAAAACTATCAAAAATTACTTTACAAAGTAGTCCTAATCAACAACCAATACTACAAATCCATCATTTAACATCAAGAACAACTAAAATTCATCAATGGAAAAATCCAAATTCTTTAACAATTTTGAAAATGGAGGTACGGATTAGCTAGACCTAGTTGTAACAATCTTAAAAACATAAAAATTACTAAAAATAAGCTAAAAAATAATGCCATGCAAGCATACAAGAGAAGACCAAAGCTTGAAGGTTCCTTTCCTATGGAGTTTTCAGTTTTCAATTAGAGAAAATGTAACACCCCAAACCAGGCCCATGCGTTACGAGCGGATTTGGTATGTCACATGAAGAAAGTGTAAAACATCATATGATTCTTACTAAAATAGGCGTTATTTGGTTGTGTTTAAATAGACAAGTTTTGCATGTAAATATTTGATAAAATACAGCTATTCTTGAATGGTTGATTGATGAGTCAAAAATCGGGGTAGTGAACTTTAAAACCATGACTTTTGAAAATGACGTTGAAAATTTGAAAGAGAATTTCCGTGTTAATTTATTTGTAAAAATTCGTTATGAAATCCATTTGTTAATCAATTTTGGAAAACCTTTATTTAAGTTTTTAGAAAAATTCCCATTTAAAATAATTTAAGCAAAATAATAAATTCATCAAACATAAAGCAAAAATAAAAATAATTTAGAGGTCTTATTACAACATAAAAACCCAAAATAGTGAAGGTGAAGAAATAATATGGAAAAGAAGTTTACTAATGTTTGCAAACATCATTTATGAATTATGGCCTCCACCGAGTCATCCATGGCCCCAAGTCCTCGTCACTGAGCGTTACCTACAGGGATTAAGAAAAGAAAGGGGGTGAGTTACAAGAACTCAGTGTATAATCCCCTTACCGTCATCCCCTGGGTTTGAACCTATTTAGCAAAAACTTGGGCCTAAGCCCATAAAGCATAATCTTGGGCTGAAGCCCATTTACAAAATAGAACATGTATATATATATGTGAAATGTATGCAATCCCAAACCAACCTAATTATCCATCCGCTACACACCACCCGTACCATCCATCACACCTGTGGGGATCAAGTCAACCCATCCCGCCAACACACCAATCGCAGGCATTATGCCATTTATAACAAATTTAATTGTGGACAAGCCACCAGAATCACAGAGTATCATGATATCAAATATATTTGTGGCAGTGCCACCAGAATTTCTTCTCTTCAATATTTTCCCAACCCATGCAAAATCATGTAAATGCATCATACATAACAAATCATGATATTTACAAATATGACAACAATAATTAATTCAGACAAAAGTTCGGTCCATTAACACTTTGCAAATTTGGCCCTTTAAGGCAATTTATCAAATCGGCCCATTAAGCAATATATCAATTCGGCCCATTAAGCAATATATCAATCGGCCCATTAAGCAATATATCAATTCAGCCCATTAAGCAATATATTAATTCAGCCCATTAAACAATATATCAATCCAGTGATTAATTACGGCAAATCGGTCCACTAAAGCATTCTAGCAATTTGGCCCATAGGGGCATTTTAATAAATCGGCCCGCAGGGGCATTTTAGTAATTCGGCCCATAAGGGCATTTTCGTAATTCAAAAATGTTACCCACTAAGGGTAATTCGATAATCTCACAACCCAGGGGTATTTCGGTAATTTATTCTCCAAGGGTATTTTGGTAATTTCGTAACCCAGACTTAACTATTAATGTGGGGCATAAAAATTGAAATTGTCTATCTGCGTCATATTGACTAAACTGACTATAACTTGAGTTAGGAAACTTGAAATTTAGATCCGTAAATTGTCCTTGAAACTAGACTCATATATCTTCTTACTATAAGTTTCCCAGAATTTTTGGCTTAGCCATTTAGTAATTTAATTCCTTAAAGTTTCTCTTGTTTCACCGACCAATGGTTCTGACCTCTCTTACCCAAAATTCAAATATCTCACTGTACAGTTTTTATATGTTGCTCCCACTTGATTCTAATGAAATAAACTCACTAAGGAATCTATAAATATAAATTATAACCCATAATTAACTTTGTACAATTTTAAACAATTTTTCTAAGATAGAATAGGGAACCACGAAATTAATCAGAACAAGTCTCACTAAAATTAAAATATCATAGAATATAAAATTCCACTTCCTTCTCTGTTTCTTTCATATAAAAGTAGACACAGTAAGCTTTAATTCAATATCTTATTCACTTCCTAATTCCCTTTCTTCTATTTTTTGTGATTTTTCAAAATCACGTTACTGCTAATGAGCAAACTGTTTCATTGCGAAATATGGTTACTACTACGAATATACGCACGCCCGAGTGGTCACGGATGTCGGTTTCCGGTTTTCTTTGGTATTTCGATCGAATCATAGAACATTTCATGTAAACCTTCAGAGAGGTATGAGATTACACACCATTTCAAACATGTATCCGGAAGGGTACGGGATTACACACCTGATTGATTTCCTAAAGAACCATTTTTCGTTGACCCACTATAATCGTATGATCAACAAGTCGATAGATCGAGCGATTTAGTCCCTTATCGATATTGGATTCGATTTTCACCGCTTGACTTAAGGCTAAAATGATATTCGGCCACCCACTAGGATCACAATTCGATTAAGAAGAAATTTTCCCACACGATAGGGAACGAAATGGTGAAGAAATAGGATGATAATGGGTTCGGCTATAGAGAAAATCAAACAAGAAAATGTGATCACAAAGTGATGTTGATTAAAGAAGAAGAAAGAGGTTGATGAAATGGTCAAAAGAAAAGAATGGATGGAGAAAAGTGCTTGGTAGTTTCGGCTATCAAAAGAAGATGAACCAAAAATGAATTCAGGGTTAAGGCAAAACAAAGGAGTAAGATGAACAAATGCACTAGGTGTTTAGGCCAAAACGAGAAGGGAATAAAAAGATGTTGGCAAGGAAGAGTACCCAAAATGCTAAAAGAACCAAAACCTTATCATGCACAAAGCTTTACAAAATGACCCAAGAAAAATTCAGCTCCCCCCATTCCCTAACCAAAACCTTGTATTCATCTTTACCAAAAAGATGAACATTGACCAACATAAAATCTTTCCAAAACACCTTCCACACTATAAGCCAACATGTTCCCTTATCCTTCCTTTTTTTTTTTTCATTTCTTTCCCTCTTTTTCCTAGTTTTTCTCCTTACCATAATCCTTAGCCATCTTTCCAAAAATTAAAAAGTCTTACTTACCATATTTGAGCCTTGGCCGACACTTACCATATAGCACAAAAATTTAATCCAAAATATTTGCACTAGGTGGGATTCGAACCTCAGACCATCAATACACTCCACACGCCACTTGCCACTATACCAATAGACTCCTTGTGCTAGTAAAATGCACACTTATTTCCTTAAGTCTCGATGCTACTTGTCTACTCTCCTTAAATGCTTAAACACAAAATTTTTCCTATAGCCCATCTTGAACCCGGAACTTCCTAGAAACCTTGTAACCTTTCAATTTCACTTAACTAATAAGTCCCACTTGAAATAATGACGTTCTCTTATTTTTCTCAAAATTTTAAAACGCTTCTACGCTCAAGGCCCAATGGGCCCAATCCTACTAGGCCCAATTTTGGGATGTTATAGAAAACAAAGATGATGATAATTTTTTTATCTTATTTTACTTTTATTATTTTTCATGTTTTTTTTTATTAACATATGTTTAACATATAAAAAAGTAAGCAAAAAGCCTTACTAACTGTCCATTAAAGTATATAAGGTCTATTTATACCATATGTCCTCCCCCTTTTACTAATTAAACCATTTAATCATTAAAAATTCAATAGCGATTAAGTTTTACATCTTTTACATTATAGTTCTTTTAAATTAATTAACTAACCTAACTATAAAATTTTCAAATCGAACCTTCACACACCTAATTAGTAATTCTATAAATATTTAATAAAATATTCACAAGCTCGGTTTTCAAAAAGTGAGGTCTCGATGCCTCAATTCCCAAAACCATTTGTCTTTTGGGACAACCACTTATACTTAACTATTTATTAAATTAACCAAAATTCATCAAATCAAATTTTAATTTAAAACTATAATTCACGCATATAATTTAAATAATAATTATTACGAACTTAATCGTCGGATTTGTGGTCCCAAAACCACTATTTTTGATACCACTGATAACAAAATGTTATAATAACGACTCGTTAATTGAGGAGAAACTCGAAATAGGACTTAATTATGATTGCCGAAACGAACTAATCACCCATGCTTAGATTTGATTGGGTTTAGAGATTTAGTTTCTATTGTTCTTGTTTTATGCATGTTATTTCTTTTCTTAGGTTATAGGCAATTTCTCCCTTTTATGCTTATTCGTAATATGGTTTATTTAAAGTACTTAGATCTATTTGTATTTAGGTTAGAATTAATCTAGACTCGCCACCCTTAGTGCAATCCTCGGAGTACTCACCCACTCAATTGTAACTATTTTACAACTTGACCCGTATACTTGCAGACACCACCTCTTTTCCATATATTTTAGTTGCATTATTCATACTATGAACATTGGTACGTCCGGAGGTGGTAACATACATGGCTACTTTGACGAATGGTGTATAGATTTCTTTTTATCCAACTTATGTAATTGTCTTCGTCATTTACATTGTATCTTATTTGTAATGAACTACCCTTTTCCCTAAAGGTGTACACCTCATTTCCTTGATTTGTGGACTATGAACTTATCATTTATTTGTACATGTCAAAACTGGGTTGTGACTAGATAATAGATTTTCCTTTTATAATTCCTGTTACTTTCTTTAAGGATGTGTTACAAAATGAAAGAAAAATAATGCCTTTTAACTAAAAGGTAAAATCTTCATAACTGTTTTAAAACAAATTTCAAAGTTCTAATCTGTAGGTAATACCTCGGCCCATTGGGCGGCCTATCTGGATGGGCGTTATACGTCATGTTTCCTGATGAACTAATGGGTGGTACAAGTTTTTGTATCAGAGTTGAGGTTTAGCCGACCCTTAGAAACTAAAGCCTAAGCCATGCCCCGCCATGCATGAAATATCTCTGGCTTAGTCCTTGTAGTTTTGATAAAGTTAAGTTGTGTTACAGCTAAAAATAATATCTGAAAGCTCAAGAAAAGCAATGGGCGAGGAAATTGAGAGTAATGTACCTCCAACATAAGGACAGGGTCCTGCAGCAGATTTAGACGCGATAAAAAATTATTTCTGCAATGTCTTCGTCACAATGATGGGTCAATGGTTTGACCAGTTAATGGGAACAAACTAAGTACCTCAACCACCACATCAACCTCTACCTGAAGTGGTACATCAAGCACCACCTAGACCTTCAGTACCGACTACAAAGTAGTTTAAGAGAGAACTCGTGAGGGAGATACACGAATGGGGCTCTAAAGAGTTTCTAGGAGACAAGGGTGATGACCCTGTGACAGTAGAATAATGGCTACCTCGAGTAAGTCGAGTTATTGCGGAGCTAAAATGCACACTAACGGATAGCCTCTAATGCGATGTTTCTTTACTAGAATGTGTAACGTGGTTTGTGCATGTGTACATAGTTGTTCAAGTAATAAGTAAGTAAAAATTAGTTATTGTCTTCACAGGGACTATGTATGTTAATTGATTATTTGTAAAATTATAAATTCACAATTTTATATAAAAACTCAATAATTTGAATGGTGATGTTTAGACTAAGTGAAATTAACTAGATGGAAAGATTGATCCCTAATGTAATTTTTAATCTAAATCCATCTAGATGTATGAATGAATGGCTTTAGCAACAAAAACAATCAACATTAAATGGGCTAAGATAATTATATTAATCAATTTAATTTACTCTATCATGCTTAACAACATTTGAAAATACTTTCATGGAAACTCGATCTTTTTTGGGTTTGGAAACCAAATTAAGTCCACTCAGATCTTTTACTTAGTGAAATATGCATTTTACTGATCATATTAGATTAAGGGTTTATTAGCATTTATGCGAGGTCACATGGACATTTACGTTTGCAACAGTTTAATTACATAAACCTAAAAATTATGCAAGATAATAGAGCTGAATAAATCTATTATGAACCTCAACTTAGTCTGGTTTAAGGATCTAAATTGAGCATTACACTTTTCAATTACGGGTCTACTAGCTGTCGTCTGGTTAGGATGCTCAGCTAATCTGAATACCCCAATCATGTATGAATGAAATGCATCATGATATTAATTGAAAACAGGATAAACTGAGGCCCATACATATTAAACATGAATAAAATAAAGCCTATTGAATTAACATAATCATCCTATCAAATAGGATTTAAAATACCATAGTTAATATAAAAAACAATAAACTCAAAGCAAACATAATTAACATAAATAACAAGAGGAAAGAGTAAACTTTATTCAGTTCAACAGCCTTTCGAATCTATTGTGACTGGTGCGCTCCTCTGTTATGATCAATGCTTATTTGCTAAGGGTTTCAAGGTGGCAGGCTAAAGAATGATTTTGACAAAGCTTATGTTGGCTAAAGGATGGAAAGGTAGATAATGGCTATGCAAGGGAAAAGAAAAGGGAAATGAGAGAGAATAATGAATGAGAGATGAGTGTTGAGGGATGAGGGATGATTTGAGCAATGGAATTTTTATGGTATTTGTAGGTGATGGTAAATGGTAAAGTTTGCTAAAATTAGAATTTAAATTCCTTCCTTTTCTCTGACTTATGGCCGACCACAATTCATGGAAAAGAATATGACTTTGTCTCCTTATTTTGAATTCAAACCAAGACTATTAATAGCCATAAGGTGGACGGTTTCAATAGCAAAGTTATTAGGCTAATTTCTAATTATTTTCCAACTGTAAGGATCTTCAATTAAATACCCCAAAGCTTGATTTTGGGTAGCCATCTACTTGTGCTGAAATTGGGCTTTAATTATTCCTTGTTGGACGGTTTCCTAGTCCAATAATTAATTTACATATCCATCTTTTAGTACATCTTTTACTGGGTCAAATTATCAATCTCATGACCCAGTTTGCATGGTCTTGCCGTCCACATGAAATGATTTGTGCATGACCATGTTTAATTCATATTAATCACATCTTCAATGGTCTCCCTACATAGTGAAAAATCACATATTAAGAAATTAACATGAAATAATATAAAATATGTACAAAAATCATGTAATAAAGTATAATTTCACATACTTTATAAATTCATGTCCAATATTAATAATTAAGTAAAATTCACTTATTTTAATAAGAATTACTCAAGATTAACCTATTTATTAAGTCAAAAGGTTGTAAAAATATACAGGAAAATCCTATATAATTTCGAGTTTACACACGCCCAAACTTAAACCATTGCTCGTTCTGAGTAATGTTCATGCCCAACACAACTTTGTTGCTAAGGCAATTTTGATAAATGTTAAAGCAACATCAATCTTCGCACATAATCATGCATCAAAAAAATCATGCTCAAAAAAAAATTTTTATTGATAAGTAGCTCGAATGCAAATGTCATTTCCAAACTTTATACTAAGTATATCATAATGTCAACATGAGTCATAGTAGTCATAGTATGTACGCATTTCTAAATCATATATAATATTTACTGGTAGTGTGTCAGAGTCTTAAAATTTTATATAATGAATGATCGAGCCTAGAAACTAACTATGACAACGATTGAGGCAAGCGCACCTATCGAACAGTAGTATAGTTTAGTGGCAAGACCGGATTGTTGAACCCAAGGGAACCAAAAGTACTAATACTAACAAGGGAACCAAAAGTACTAATACTAACTTTCTTTTTATTATTTAGCCTAAGAATTAAGAAAATTGTTATTTATTCTAAAATTAACTAACTACTAAGCTAAGGATGCTAAGACAAAGAGAATGATTTGGGGAAAATACTTGTGGGAAAAACCAATTGATTAAGACAATACCCGAGGAAGAATCCACCTAGACTTCACTTGTTATCTAACTCTGAACCAGACGATTTATTCACTTGACTTAATCCGTAGGATTCCCTAATTTATATTAATACGTCTTTTGAGGCTACTAACGTCTAACCCTAGGTTGATTAATTGAAACTTCTTTCTAATTAAAACCCTTAGAATTGCATTAACTCGATCTATGGACTCCCATATTAGGTTTGACCCTAATCCAACAGATTTTCGTCATCCTATTTCTTGGGTTGCGATCAACTCCGCTTAACTATGCTAGATCTAGTCTTAAACAGGGACTTTTGCTCCACTGCCTAAGCACATCAATACTTGAATCAATATCCTTAAATACCAAAGCAAGAATTAAGAACACATAATTAAGAACAAATCAAGTATTTATCATATAGTTTAGAAAACAATAACAAGATCCGTCTTAGGTTTCATCCCCCTCAGGTATTTAAGGGGTTTAGTTCATAATGATAAAACATCTCAGAAGAAAATATAAAACAAAATATAAGGAAAACCCTAAAACCCCCTGAAGGAAATTGAAGGAAAGATCCTCCGTCTTGAGTATAATTTCAGCTTCTTGAGATGAATCAACTGGCTTTCTTCGAGTAAATTCCACAATTCTGGCCTCTCTGGCTTGGCTCCTATGCCTACCTGGACCACCCCCTTTTAGGTCATACTTAGGGGGTTTATATAGGCTTTCGAAATGTCTTTCTTTGCCCCTAAGTATCCTAATCCGAGTGGAATTCAAATAGGTCACGTCAAGGACACGCTTGTGTGGCACGGCCGTGTGAATCGTATCCAGGCCGTGATTGGGCCTGTTAAGGAGGCACGACCGTGTGGCTTAGGCCCAGGCCGTGTGCATTTCGTACTTTGGCCCATTTTCTCTATTTTAGGCCCGTTTCTCGTTCTTTTCATCCTCCGGTGCTCTCCTAAGTATAAAACATGAAATTAAAGGATTAGGAGCACCAAATTCCACAATTCAGGGAATAAATCATCCAAAAGTATGCTAAATGTGGGATTGAAATTTGTATATATTATGGTTTATCAAATACCCCCACACTTAAGCATTTGCTTGTCCTCAAGCAAAATTCTCAACTCACAATTAAAATGAACTTCCTCAATTCATAATATTCATTAATAGTGTTTCATCATAATTCAAAGGTAATTCATACATTGATAATTTAAGTAGAAGGGTCCTTAAGATTCAAACAACCAAAGTTATAGTTTTTGTAGCACAAAAACATAGGCGTTCCCCCTTACCTAATTACTTCTGATTCAGAATCGACAAGAGTTGACATCCTCACTAAAGATTCACTCAAATCACTCAAAGTGTTTAAGGTTCGAAATTAAGCACTCAAAAGTCGAACATGAAAAGTTAATCCCATAGGCTTGCATGAAAAATCAAATCTCCACCACTATAAAATGAAATGATACACAGATCAAAAGGTCTTTAAAAAGGGTTGTAACGGGGCTTAGGTTAAAGGTGTGGATAAAGGCTGAATTAGAGGGTTAGAATCGAGATTGGATTGAAAATTTACCTAACTAGAAAAATGAACTAATCCTAAATAATTACATCAATTGAATAACACGAGCTTCTTCTCAGAATGTGGAATTAATTGCTTAAGCTCAAACATAGAAATAACAATGGATAACTTTCCAACGTGTTTTTTTTAAGAACAAATCAAGATTTACATTAATAAGAAAGAACTTTAACAACTGAAATATAAAACATAGTTAGGCAACTGTTCAAAATCAAATCTCGACAAAAAGGGAGTCAAGGAATGGTGATAACAAATACAAGGTGGGTTTTAGGTTATTATTAGTGGGTGAGTCAATAAAAGGGTTGTTAAGATCAAAGGGGTTCGCTAGGGGTTAATTGTGAGAGTAGGCTTTTAGTGGAGTAAGTGGGTTAAATCCTAAGTGCCTTTATCATCTTTGCATATCAAATCAATAATGTGGTCTTGACATGTATAATCGAAGCAAGTTCTAGAATAAGAAATCAATGTTGACCCACTCATAATCAAAAAGTGAGCACGAAAGAATATATGCTCTAAAAAGGCTCAAATTCTCACAAAAATTATGGGTTTTTGATATCAACCTTATCAATTTCAAACTTCAAGGTAATAATTAGATTCAGGTAGACAACCTAATCAAAATTTTAATTTTTGAAAATAGACTCATCATGCTTGATTCTCCAGTTTCCTAAAGTTTAAATCGTCACTGCATAATTATCAATGACTTAATCCAAAACATATCAAAGAAAATCATGGATCATAGGAAATTTCATTCTAATTAGTAATATGAAAAAATTACTTAAAGACAAGATATCATTCAGGGATTTGAGAATAATACAAAAAGTTAGGAACTTTTTCGAAATAAAATTCACCCCCACACTTAAGATGTACATTGCCCTCAATGTACAAAGATATATATAAGATTATAAGAGATAGGGAGAGGTGAAACTTCCTGAATTTTGGAAGGCTTCCTTGAGTTGGGAGTGGTCGTGGTGTGGTGGCCGCCGACAATCTCTGCGCTAGATGAAGAAATTGGGAAGCTCGTGAAGACTTAGCCAGGAAATAATAAGAATAATTCAAAATATACTATATATATATATTTAAAGAAATGGAAGAGAAAAATAAAGAAAATTAAAATTAAAATAAAATTAAAAGAAAAGATTAATGGACTAAAAAGTCTTTATTGTTAAATGGTTCACGAGGTGGGTGTGATTTCTAAGGCCGTAGCCGATGATTTCCAAGCAGCCTTTAGAACCTAAATCAAAGAAAATGAAATAAAATAGATTAAACTAAGTAAAAGAAAAATAAAGAAAAAGAAAATAAAGGAGAAGGGGAAATAAAAAGAAAAGTTAAATGGACTCAAAGGTCCTTGTCCTATCGAGTTAATGAAGCGGCCGGCATGAACTTATGTAGATCGGTCTCACAGAGGGAGACTGTGCTAGGATCCTTCCATTTCTTCAACATGGATATGGTTAGATCAAGAGTTAGGAAAATGAAGAAAGGTGAAAATGAAAGAGGGAGGGGAGTGTAAAGAGTATGGAAGAAGAAGGGGAATGGGGAGTAGGTGAGAAGGGAAAAGAGGTGTGTTAAATAGAGATTTCAAATCTGGTACATCCCCACGCCCGTGTACTGTGGGCGTGTTAAGTCACACGGTCGTATCGCATGGCCGTGTTGTGCTTAGTTCGTTTCTCCCACACCCGTGTGCAGGTCGCCATGCCCGTGTTGCTAAAACAGTGTCGACCACGGCTGTATCGTACGGCCGTGGTGTTTAGTCGGAGCCCATGGCTTGAAGATATTTTTTGTCCTGTTTCGTACTATCTCTGCCCATGGGTACTGAAATTTGTAGTATCCACATGGCCACAGCCACGACCGTGTGCAAGGCCGTATGGTATGGAAATCTACACTTTGGTTAGTTTGTATTTAGGTGCTGAAAAGGAAAAATGAAAGTAAAAATAAAAATGTAAAAATTAATGGGGTTAGTGCTCAGGTTGCCTCCCGAGAAGTGCTCGTTTAAAGTCTTAAGCTAGACTTACCTCTCATTCGCAAAATCATTGTGGTTTGAGGAGTTGAAAATCCTTTCTCATGCTATCAGTTCTATTATCAATATATAGCTCGAGTCGAGTAGCATTTACTTTAAAAGTGCCGAATATAGGATTACTTACCTCGACTGTTCAGTAAGGGAAGACATTGAGTACCTTAAAAGGGATCTTTTCGTTTGTATCAAGGTCTGAGGTGGCGATCCGAGGGTCTGCTTTAGCCAACAATACCTGATCCATGATCATTTTTTTGTCGAGTTTTAAAATTTATAAAGAGAATGATCGAACCTGGAAACTAACTCTGACAACGATTGAGGCAACTGCACCTATCGAACAGTGGTTTAGCTTAGGCATGACCGGATTGTTGAACCCAAAGGAACTAAAAGTACTAATACTAACTTTCTTTTTATTATCTAGACTAAAATAAGTGAAGTTGTTGTTTAAACTAAAATTAACTAATTACTAAGCTAAAGACGCAAAGACAAAAAGAATGAATTGGGGAAATACTGTTGGGAAGACTTAGTTGATTAAGACGATACCCTTAGGAGGAATCCACCTAGACTTTATTTGTTATCTAGCACTGAACCATACGATTTATTCACTTGACTTGATTTGTAAGATTCCCTAAGTTATATTAAACCCTCTCTTGAGGCGAATAACGTCAACCCTAGGTTGATTAATTAAAATCTCTTTCTAATTAAAACCCCTAGAATCACGTTAACTCGATCTATAGACTCCATATTAGGCTTCACCCTAATCTGGCAAAATCTCGTCACCCTATCTCTAGGTGTGCGATCAACTCCACTTAATTATGCTAGATCTACTCTTAAGCAGGGACTTTTGCTCCTCCACCTAAGCACATCATACTGAATTAATATCCCGGAAATATTAATACAAGAATTAAGCACACATAATTAAGAACAAATCAATTATTTATCATATAGTTCAGAAAATAATAACAAGATTCGTCTTAGGTTTCATCCCTTTCAGGTATCTGAAGGGTTTAGTTCATGACAATAAAAGAAAACATCTCAGAAGAAAAGATAAAACAAAACATAAGAAATCCCTAAAACCCCCTGAAGGAATTGAAGGAGAGATCTGCCGTTTTGAGTAGAATTTCGGCTTCTTGAGATGGATCAACTGGCTATCCTCGAGTGATTCCCACAAATCTGACCTTTTCGGCTCGACTCCTTGGCCTAGCTAATCGTCCCCTTTTTCAAGTAACACTTAGGGGGTTTATATAGGCTTTTGAAATAGGTTTCTTTGTCCCTAAGCATCCTTTTTCGAGTAGAATTACTCTTCTCCACGACAGGGACACGGGCGTGGCACACGCCCGTGTGAATCGTCTTAAGGCTGTGTTCAGATTTCTTTAGTAAGGCACGACCGTGAATCGGGGTCAGGCCGTGTTCTAGTTGCACAATGAGACACGACCGTGTGGACTTAAGTCTAGACCATGTCGATTTCCACTTTGGCCCAATTTGGTTCGTTTTAGGCCCGTTTCTCGTTCTTTCCATCCTCGGGTGCTTTCCTGAGTATAAGACATGAAAAGAAAGGATTAAGAGCACCTTTTTCCATAAATCAAGGGATAAATCATCCAAAAGTATGCTAAATGTGGGATTAAAATGTGTTACTTTTACGGTTTATCACATGCCCCCACACTTAAGCTTTTGCTTATCCTCAAGCAAAATTCTCAACTTACAATTAAAAAAAACTTTCTATAATTCATAATTCCTATCAACAATGTGTCATCATAATTCATAGATAATTTATACATGGATAATTTAACTCAAAGAGTCCTTAAAGATTCAAACAGTATAAGTCATACATTTGTATCACGAAAACATATGTGTCTCCCCTTATCTAAATAAGTACCTTTAATTCTAAACCGACAAGGATTGACATCCTCACAAAAGATTCACTGAAATCACTCGAAGTGTTTAAGGTTCAGTAAAAGAGCACTCAAGAGTCGAACATGAAAAGTTAATCCCATAGGCTTGCATGAGAATCAAATCTCCACCACTATAAAATGAGATGATACACAAATCAAAAAGTCTTTAACAGGGTTGTAACGGGGCCAGGGTTAAAGGTGTGGATAAAGGCTGAATTAGAAGGTTAGAGTCGAGATTGACTTGACAAATTACCTAACTAGAAAAATAAACTAATCTTGAATAATTATATCAATTGAAAAGTAATAATACGAGCTTTTTCTTCAAGATTTGAAATTTAAACATGTAAGCTCACTTAATAATAGAACTAATAATGAATATACTTCATTTTTTTAGAACAAATCATTACAATAATAAGAAAGAACCTTAACAACTTAAATATAAAACATAGTTAGGTAACTGCTCACAATCACATCTCGAAAAAAAGGGTAATCAGAAGGATGGTAATAATAAGTACAAAGGGTTTTAGGTTAATATTAGTGGGTGAGTCAACAAAAAGGGTTGTTAGGATCAACGGGGTTCACTAGGGGTTAATTTATGGAGGTAAGCTGTTTAGTGGGGTAAGTGGGTTAAAACCTAGGTGCCTTTATCATCTCGGTATATCAAATCATAGGTGTGGTTTCGACATGTATAATCGAAGCAAGTTCTAGAATAACGGTTCAATGTTGACACACTTATAATAAAAAAGTGAGCATGAAAAAGGATATATGTTCTATAAGGCTCAAAATCTCACAAAAATTATGGGTAATTGATGTCAACCTCGTAAATTTTGAATTTCAAAGTAATATTCAAATTTAGGCTAACAACCTAGCAAAAATTTTAATTCTAAAAAATAGACTTATTCTGCTTGATTCTCTAGTATCTTAAAATTTCAATCATCAATGCACAATTAACTATGACTTACTCAAAAACATGTCAATAAAAATCATAAATCATCAGAAATTTCATCCTAATTAGTAATATGAGGAAACTACTTAAGAACAAAATATAATTCAGGGAATTGAGAATAATGAAGAAAGTTAGGCCGAATCTGAGAATAATGCAAAAAGTTAGGCACTTTCTCAAAATAAATATTCACCCCTCACACTTAAGATGTACATTGCCCTCAATGTACAAACATGTATATTAAATTTAATAGAGAGAGGGAGGTGAGACTTCCTGAATTTGGATGGTTTCCTGGAGTTGGAAGTCGATAGGGGTGGTGTCTGCTACCGAGCTCTGCGCTAGATGAAGAAATTGGGGAGCTCGTAGAGAATTAGCCAGGAGTTATTAAGGCACATTTAAAATAAACTAACTAAATAAATAAAGACAAGAAAGATAAAGAGAACGAGACTAAGAAGGAAAATAAACTAAGGTTAGAAGATAAAGGGGCTTGAGAATCCTTATTCATAGATGGTTTGCGAGATGGGTATGACTTCTAAGGCGACGGAGCTGCTAATAGTGGCGGAAGTGGCATGATTCCCAAGCAACCTTTTGAACCTGACACTAATAAACTAAAGTTAAATAAACTAAATTAAGCATAAGATAGTCAAAGGGAAGGAAATTGAAGCAAAAGAGAAAAGAAAAATAGAAACTAAATGGTCTCAAAGACCCTTGGCTTGTTGTTTGGATGAAGCGGCCGGCATGAACTTATGTATAGGGGTCTCATTTGAGGAGACTACGTTTGTCATCTTCTGCTTCTTCGACATGGATATGTGTAGCTCAAGAGGTTGGAGACTCTGTTATGGAGAGGGGAGAATTCTGAGAGAAAAAGGAAGAAAAGAGGTGGAAAGTAGATGAGAAGAATAGGAAGGGGGTGGGTTTAAATAGAGTTTTGGAGTCTGATGCTCCCCCACGCCTGTGGACCATGGGTGTGCTGATTCACACGGTCGTCTCGCACGGCCGTGTGTTTAGGAGTGTTGGTTCACCCACGCCTATTTTACAGATTGCCACGCCCGTTGGTGATAAGTCAGTGTCGTCCACGGCCGCGTCGCACGGCCGTGGTGCTTTATCGGTGCCCGTGGTGGGGTGGATGGGTCCATGATTCAAAAATTAGTTGGGACTGATTCGTATTGCCTCTGTTATGTCAGTACGGAGGTTCTATACTTCCACACGGTCACGGCCACGGCCGTGTGCAATACCGTGTGGTCTGGAAATCTGTACTTTTGGTTAGGTTACACTAGGTGTTCAGAAAGAAGAAAATAAAATAAAATGAAAGCAAAAATGTGAAAATAAATTGTTAGTGCTCGAGTTGCCTCCCGAGAAGTGCTTGTTTATAGTCTTAAGCTAGACTTTTCTCGTATATAAAAAAAAATCAGGGAGGTTTAAAGGTTTAAATATCTTCCCTCATGCTTACAGTTTTATTTTCTTGACAAAGTTTAAGTCGAGAAGCATTTACCTTAAAAGTGCCGAATATAGGATTGCTTACTTCGGCTGTTTCATATGGGATGATATTTTGTACCTCAAGAGGGATTTCTTTGTTCGTGTTTTGGTTTGGTGTGGTGATGCGAGGAACTGCTTTATCTAATAGTACCTGGTCTCTTATTTTGAAGTGGTTTGATGTTTCGGTAAGCTCTTCTGGGGGCTCTTTTGGTTTCTCTTCGTGCAGTTCCGGTTCATCTTTAAAGTGTGTCGTCCACTCTTCTAATTTTTCGATCTTAAGGCATCGTTCCTTGTGTGATCCTTCTGTGTTGGCATGGGGTCCATGATTCGGCTCAGGTTTGTATCCTTGTTGTGTTTCTTGTGGTGAAAGTTGAACAACCTGGTTATCAGCTGAATTTGCTTTTTCACCTTCACCAATTGTTGTCCTGGCCGAGTCAAGAGCTTGTAAACTGATCGATTCATCATCTACCTGAAGTATGAGTTCTCCTGTGCTAACATCAATTTTAGTCCTAGCAGTTGCTAAAAAGGGTCTTCCTAAAATTAAGGGAATCAAATTATCCTCATCCATGTCTAAGACAACGAAATCTACTGGGAAAACAAATTTATCAATTTTTATAAGAACATCTTCGATAATACCCCTAGGAATTCTAACAGTTTTATCAGCTAATTGAATGCTCATCCTAGTTTGTTTGGATTTCCCTAAACCTAGTTGTTTAAACAATTTATAAGGCATGGCTTTTATACTTGCCCTTAAATCAGCTAATGCATTGTCAGCAGTTAGTCTACCAATTAAGCATGGAATTGTAAAATTCCCTGGATCTTTTAGCTTCTGTGGTAGTCTATTCTGTAACATTGCTGAGGATACTGCGTTTAATTCCACATGTGGCTCCTCGTCTAACTTACGCTTGTTCATCAAGAGTTATTTTAAGAATTTCCTTGAATCTGGCATCTGAAAAAGAGCTTCAAGAAGAGGTAAGTTGATATATAATTTCTTTAAAAGTTTAAGAAACTTACCGAACTGTTCCTCTGTATTGTCCCTCTTTATCGCTTTGGGATAAGGTATGCGAGTTTGGTACTCTTTGATTACCAGTTTTGGCTTTTCTTGTGTTACTTTACTTTACCTTCTTCTACCTCGTTTCCTTGTATTGAATTGGGTTCATCTAACCCTATACTATCATGAGCTGTGATGGCTTGGATTTGCTCATTTGGGTTAATCTCAGTGTTGCTTGGTAGACGCCCTTGCGGTCGTTGTTTAGAAATCTCTGATCGAATTTCGGAAACTATCTTCGTAAGTTGTCCAACTAACTTAGTAAGTTCTCCAACTTGGCTCTTGATCCCTTTGATTGATGTTTATTGATTATCGAGCGTTGTCTAGGTTTTTTGGAGACGGGTCTCTATGGCTGCCATGAATTTTGTCAGCATCTCTTCGAGGTTCGGCCTCTTTTCCTGTGGATAGGGCTGATTTTGGAAATTTGAGGAGGTTGTTGTCTTTGATTTCTTTGATTTCCTTGACTTCCCCATAACAAATTTGGGTGGTTCCTCCAACCTGGATTATAATTATTACTATAAGGGTTATTATTAGATCTGAAATTATTACCTATATAGTTCATCTGTTCGTTCTCTGTGCTCGGTTGGTAGGGTGGGTACTCAGGATTCGCCACAATTCCACTTGCGTCGCACTGCATTACTGGATGTGCCTGTGAAGAACACAAACTATCAAGCTTTTTATTCATCATCTCTACCTGCGTTAATAGCATGGTTACTGCGTCTAGGTTGAAAACTCCGGCTGATTTTGTTGGTTTTGTCCTGTGACCTGCCACTGATAATTATTCAATAACATCTCTTCAATAAACTCGTAGGCTGCTTCAGGAGTTCTGTTGTTCAGGGTTCCACCGGTGGCTGAATCAATTAGTTGCCTCGTTGAGGGGTTTACACTGTTATAGAAAGTTTGGACTTGGAGACACAATGGTAAACCATGGTGCGGTCACCTTCTCAAAAGATCCTTATATCTCTCCCATGCGTCGTATAATGTCTCTAAATCCATCTGCACAAAAGAAGAGATATCATTTCGTAATTTGTCCATTTTGGCCGGTGGGAAATATTTTAATAAAGAATTTTCAGTCATTTGATCCCACGTAGTAACGAGTTTAACCACAGTTTGGCTTTATTCCTTAATGAAAAGGGAAATAACCGAAGACGTAAGGCATCATCAGAAATGCCATTTATTTTGAAGGTATCACAGAACTCTAAAAAATTAGCTATATGAGTGTTTGGGTCTTTGTCCTGCAAACCATCAAATTGAACAAATTGTTGAATCATTTGTATAGTGTTAGGCTTTAATTCAAAATTATTAGTAGCTATAGCAAGCCTAACAATACTTGATTCTGCTCCTGTTAAATGAGGTTTAACATAATCATATATAATACGCGGAGCATTTGTGTTATGCCACATCTTGTGGTGGTGGATTATTCTCATCCATCCCTTTAGTAGGATTGGATCTGCCTTCTCGCTCTTCTGCTATGCAATTTAGGGCTCGCCTAATTTCTCTGTGATTCCTGCGAGTGGTTGCTTCAATATCACTGTTGTATACTACTGGTCTTTTAGGGTTCCTTCTAGTCATAAACTAGAGGTACCTGCTGAGAAAAGAAAATTTAGCAAAATCAAAATTTAACCTAAAAAATAAAAATAAAAGTAAGTTGCGGAAAATAAAAAAATAATGGCTAAAGTAATAAAAATAGAGCTTTCTTAATATTTTAGTTCCCCGGCAACGGCGCCAAAAACTTGATCATTATTTTGTCGAGTTTTAAAATTTATAAAGAGAATGATCGAACCTGGAAACTAACTCTGACAACGATTGAGGCAAGTGCACCTATCAAACAGTAGTATAGCTTAGGCAAGACCGGATTGTCGAACGCAAAGGAACTAAAAGTACTAATACTAACTTTCTTTTTATTATCTAGCCTAAACTAAGTGAAGTTGTTGTTTAATCTAAAATTAACTAATTACTAAGCTAAAGACGCAAAGACAAAAAGAATGAATTGGGGAAATACTGTTGGGAAGACTTAGTTGATTAAGAGGATACCCCTAGGAGGAATCCACCTAGACTTCACTTGTTATCTAACACTGAACCATACGATTTATTCACTTGACTTGATCCGTAAGATTCCCTAAGTTATATTAAACCCTCTCTCGAGGCAAATAACGTCTAACCCTAGATTGATTAATTGAAATCTCTTTCTAATTAAAACCCCTAGAATCGCATTAACTCGATCTATGGACTCCCATATTAGGTTTCACCCTAATTCAGCAAAATCTCGTCACCCTATCTCTAGGCGTGCGATCAACTCCACTTAATTATGCTAGATCTACTCTCAAGCAAGGACTTTTGCTCCTCCACCTAAGCACATCATACTTGAATTAATATCCTGGAAATATTAATACAAGAATTAAGCACACATAATTAAGAACAAATCAAGTATTTATCATATCTTTCAGAAAACAATAACAAGATTCGTCTTAGGTTTCATCCCCTTCAGGTATCTGAAGGGTTTAGTTCATGACAATAAAAGAAAACATCTCAGAAGAAAAGATAAAACAAAACATAAGAAATCCCTAAAACCCTCTGAAGGAATTGAAGGAGAGATTCGCCGTTTTGAGTAGAATTCCAGCTTCTTGAGATGGATCAACTGGCTATCCTCGAGTGATTCCCACAAATCTGACCTTTTCGGCTCGGCTCCTTGGCCTAGCTAATCACCCCCTTTTTCAGGTTACACTTAGGGGGTTTTTATAGACTTTTTAAATAGGTTTCTTTGCCCCTAAGCATCTTTTTCCGAGTAGAATTACTTTTCTCCACGACAGGGACACGGGCATGGCACACGCCGTGTGAATCATCTTAAGGCCGTGTTCGAATTTCTTTAATGAGGCACGGTCGTGTGAATCGAGGTCAGGCCGTGTTCTAGTTGCGCAATGAGACACGGCCGTGTGGGCTTAAGTCCAGGCCGTGTCGATTTCCACTTTGGCCCAATTTGGTTCGTTTTAGGCCTGTTTCTCGTTCTTTCCATCCTCGGGTGCTTTCCTGAGTATAAGACATGAAAAGAAAGGATTAAGAGCACCTTTTTACATAAATCAAGGGATAAATCATCCAAAAGTATGCTAAATGTGGGATTAAAATATGTTACTTTTACGGTTTATCAATCCCCGATCTTAAATTTGTTTGTCCCACAGAATGGCATTGGTTCTGCTTCGTGTATTCCTAGTTTCTCCTTGAAATGTGTCTTCCACTCGTCTAGTTCATCGATTTGAAGTCGTCATTCCTCGTGAGTTATTTCCTTGTTGCCATGAGGTCTAGGATCTGGCTCAGTTGTGTAGTTCTGTGGTGCTTTCTGAAAAGAAGGTTTAACTGAATGATCATTAATAGAATTTATGTTTTCACCTTGATTACTCGATGTCCTAGCCGAATCAAGAGCCTGAAGAGTGATTGTTTCGTCACCTACACAAAGTATGAGTTCACCTGCGCCGACATTAATTTTAGTCCTAGCAGTTGCTAAAAAGGGCATTCCTAAAATTGAAGGAATATGATTGTCCTCATCCATGTCTAAAACGAAAAAGTCTACTAGGAATACGAATTTATCAATTTTTATGAGAACATCTTCGATTATACCCCTAGGAATTCTAATAGTTTTATCAGCTAATTGAAAGCTCTGGGTTTCCCTAGACCTAGCTGTTTAAACATTTTATAAGGCATAACATTTATGTTTGCCCCTAAATCAGCTAAAGCATTATCAACAGATAAACTACCAATTAAACATGGAATTGTAAAACTCCCTGGATCCTTTAATTTTTGTGGTAGTTTATTTTGCAACATTGCTGAGCACACTGCATTTAGTTCCACATGCGATTCCTCATCTAATTTCTGCTTGTTTGTTAAAAGCTCTTTTAAAAATTTCCTTGAATCTGGCATCTGCGAAAGAGCTTCAAGAAACGGTAAGTTAATATGTAATTTCTTTAAAAGTTTAAGAAATTTATCGAATTGTTCATTTGTGTTGTCTTTCTTCAACTTTACCTTCCTCTACCCCTTTCTCTTGCCTTAATTTGGACTTACCTAACCCTTCTCTGTTATGAGCTGTTATGGCTTGAAGTTGCTCCCTTGGGTTAATTTCAGTGTTGCTTGGCAAGCTGCCTTGTGGTTGCTCGGATATGATCTTAGCAAGTTGACCTAACTGGTTTTCAATCCCTTGAATCGATGCTTGTTGATTTTTCAGTGTAGTTTCGGTGTTTTGAAAATGAGTTTCTGACACCGCTATGAATTTTGTTAGCATCTCCTCAAGGTTCGGCCTCTTTTCCTGTGGGTAGGGCTGTTGTTGGAAGTTTGGAGGGGCTGTTGTCTTTGATTTCCTTGACCACCCCACGAGAAATTATGGTGGTTTCTCCAACCTGGATTATAAGTATTACTATAAGGGTTATTTTGAGGTCTAAAATTATTACCCATATAGTGAACTTGCTCGTTCTCAGCGCTTGAGTTGTAAGGTGGATATTCTGTATTGCTCATCCCTCCTCCATTCATATTGCACTGCATAATCGGTTGCACCTGCGAAGAACCACATAAACCATCAATCTTTTTATTTAACGTCTCTACATGATTTGATAGCATGGTTACTGTGTTGAGGTTAAAAACACTAGCGGCTTTTGTTGGCCTTGTCCTCGTGACTTGCCACTGATAGTTATTCAGTGACATCTCTTCAATGAATTCGTAGGCAGCCTCAGGTGTTTTGTTATTTAGGGTTCCATCGGCGGATGAATCAATCAACTGTCTTGTTGAGGGGTTTACACCGTTATAAAAAGTTTGGACTTGTAGCCACAAGGGTAAACCATGGTGTGGGCACCTTCTCAATAGATCTTTGTATATCTCCCATGCATCATAAAGTGTTTCTAAATCCATTTGCACAAAAGAAGATATATCATTCCTTAACTTGGCCGTTTTAGCCAACGGAAAATATTTTAGTAAAAAATTTTTGGTTATTTGTTTCGATGTAGTGATTGATCCTCATGGGAGAGAATTCAACCACTGTTTAGCTTTATTCCTCAAAGAAAAGGGAAACAACCGAAGACGAATGGCATCATCAGAAACGCCATTTATTTTGAAAGTGTCGTGAAATTCTAGGAAATTCACTAAGTGATTATTTGGATCTTCATCCTGCAAACCATCAAACTAAACAAATTGCTGTATCATCTGAATTGTGTTAGGTTTCAGTACAAAATTATTTGCAGCAATAGCAGGGTTAACAATACTTGACTAAGTTCCTGTTAAATTAGGTTTAGCATAATCATACATAGTTCGAGGAGCATGATTTTCGACCACCTCTGGAGGTAGCGGTTTATTCTCAGTCATCTCTTCGGTAGTATTAATTTCGTTTTCTTGCTCTTCTTGTATGTACTGTAGGCTTCTCCTTATTTCTCTTTGGTTTCTGCGAACTGTGCTTTCAATTTCACTATCATAGAGTAGCGATCCTGACGGGTTTCTTCTAGTCATAAACTAGAATACCTGCCAGAAGCAAAGAAGGAAATTTAGAAAAGTAATAAAATATGGCTAAAGTAATAAAAATTGAGCGTTCTTAATATTTCAGTTCCCCGGAAACAGCGCCAAAAACTTGATCGTGTGTCAGAGTCTTAAAAATTTATATAATGAATGATCGAGCCTAGAAACTAACTATGACAATGATTGAGGCAAGTGCACCTATCGAACAGTAGTATAGTTTAGTGGCAAGACTGGATTGTCGAACCCAAGGGAACCAAAAGTACTAATACTAACTTTCTTTTTATTATTTAGCCTAAGAATTAAGAGAATTGTTATTTATTCTGAAATTAACTAACTACTAAGCTAAGGATGCTAAGACAAAGAGAATGAATTGGGGAAAATACTTGTGGGAAAAACCAATTGATTAAGACAATACCCGAGGAAGAATCCACCTAGACTTCACTTGTTATCTAACTCTGAACCAGACGATTTATTCACTTGACTTGATCCGTAGGATTCCCTAATTTATATTAATACGTCTTTTGAGGCTACTAACATCTAACCCTAGGTTAATTAATTGAAACCTCTTTCTAATTAAAACCCTTAGAATTGCATTAACTCGATCTATGGACTCCCATATTAGGTTTGACCCTAATCCGACAGATTTTCGTCATCCTATTTCTTGGGTTGCGATCAACTCCGCTTAACTATGCTAAATCTACTCTTAAATAGGGACTTTTGCTCCACTGCGTAAGCACATCAATACTTGAATCAATATCCTGAAATATCAAAGCAAGAATTAAGAACACATAATTAAGAACACATAATTAAGAACAAATCAAGTATTTATCATATAGTTCAGAAAACAATAACAAGATCTGTCTTAGGTTTCATCCCCCTCAAGTATTTGAAGGGTTTAGTTATAATGATAAAAGAATACATCTCAGAAGAAAATATAAAACAAAACATAAGAAAACCCTAAAACCCCCTGAAGGAAATTGAAGGGAAGATCCTCCGTATTGAGTATAATTTCGGCTTCTTGAGATGAATCAGTTGGCTTTCTTCGAGTAAATTCCACAATTCTAGCCTCTCTGGCTTGGCTCCTAAGCCTACTTGGACCACCCCCTTTTAGGTCACACTTAGGGGGTTTATATAGGCTTCGGAATGTCTTCCTTTGCCCCTAAGTATCCTAATCCGAGTGGAATTCAAACAGGTCACGTCAGGGACACGCCCGTGTGGCACGGTCGTGTGAATCGTATCCAGGCTGTGGTTGGGTCTATTAAGGAGGCACGACCGTGTGGCTTAGGCCCAGGCCGTGTGCATTTCGTACTTTGGCCCATTTTCTCTGTTTTAGGCCCCTTTCTCATTCTTTTCATCCTCCGGTGCTCTCCTAAGTATAAAACATGAAATTAAAGGATTAGGAGCACCAAATTCCATAATTCAGGGAATAAATCATCCAAAAGTATGCTAAATGTGGGATTAAAATATGTATATATTATGGTTTATCATTTACCAATCAATATGCTTTCCTTATCAACTAAACATAGCAATCACAAGGATTAATTAGTGGTATCATATGTTGAACTTAGCAATTCTTCTCCACTAATGTAGTCGGTATAATCATCAATTCAATAGGTCTTTTATTAGGTTGTAATGGGGCTAGGCTAAAGTTAGGGAGAATGAGAAGTGAATTTTTAGGTTCAATCATCTTAACCCTAACTTTGTCTTGGATCCTTTTGCATCACAACTTCATACAATTGGGTCTTTGGAACACCCATGCTCAACCTTTACTTTTCAAACTTTGGGCAAACTTTTCTTTGCTTATTATTATTTTGAACAAACTTACCTTTGTTCTTTCATTCTTTTTTTTCTCTTTTTTCTTAATCATGTAAATAATATGTACATCTTTTGTATTTTTTTGAAACTTTGATCACCAAGATAAATTCGGTTATGATATGTGCAAAAGAATAGGATAAAATCAAAATGATGATAATATGGCTTATGGTGTAGGTAATTTGCAAAAAATAGACCATTAAGCTCAAAAATTAAGGTCGGCTTGAAAGGCTCAAATGATCCAAAAATAGTGTGCCTATATAATATTAGATTTTTATACCGCCTAGGATTTCACTTCAAGAAAGTTGCTAAGTCAATTCTAAAGACTTAAACCTTCATGCTAGTCTATTTCTAAAGAAATCAAATTTTCATGGAAAATACAATATAAGTCTAAAGAACATATAAACATTCCATCACTCAAGGTAATATAAGAATAACTTAGATAAAATTAGAAATCATGTTTGCTTTTGAACACACTTATGAAAAAAAAATTCTCTCTGAATATTCATTTGTTTTAGCATACTAAAGTAAAAAGATTGAAACATACTTTAAAATTCATGTGAAATGCCTTACCCCTTTTTAAAAAGTAATGAATGAAAACTGAACACCAAGTAGGGTTGTAAGAAAAGAGAGTTGAGCCATAGAGAATGCTTAAGTACCAAGTCTTTCTCAACAATCCAATACTAGACATGTTCATTCCTATTATCACATCACTTTGCTTTTTCTATTGAAGAGGCATTGAGCTTATTTATTCATGCTAGCTATTTTATTATGCGAAAGTAAAAATTCTAACTAGAAAAAAAATAAAAACCTAAAAAGAAATAAATACTAAAGAAAAGAAATTCCCCCTTTTATTTATTTGACGTATCCTCCTTGTAACACCCATTACCCGTATCCTATGCCGGAACAAGGTACGAGGCGTTACCTAACTTAATAACATGCATACAAACATTTTCGGGTTATGAAATTTTGTTCAAATTTAAAACTTTTCAAACTTCACCTTAAAGTCCTTAATATGGGCCTACGAGGCCCAAAACATACTTTAGAAATGGCTTGGTACTAAACTAGGCACTTTAGAAAACTTTGGAAAATTTCACTAAAAATAGGGGCACACACCCGTGTGGCAAGGGACACGCCCGTGTGGGGAGACCGTGTGGTCACAAAAGCCCATGTCCCTAGCTGTGCGGATTTATTTTCAATTCGAACCTACAGGGGTTTTCACACGGCCTGGCAAACGCCCGTGTCCATGGCCCGTGACCCTCACACGGACATGACACGACCGTGTCTCCGCCTGTGTGTAAAAACCTTGACATTCTGTTTCTGACGTCATCAACCCAATAAGGTCACACGGCCAAGGTACATGCCCGTGTCCTTAGACCGTGTGGCGAATTAAATTCCTCAAATCAACTGCAGACTTCACACGGCCTGGGCACATGCCCATGTATTATGGTAGTGTCATCCACACGGTTGAGACACAATACCGTGCCTCAGCCCGTGTGGTTACTACTGGGCATTCTGTTTTACCAAATTAAGGTACAGGGGACACACGGCCGGACTACACGAGCATGGGGCAGATTGTAACAACCCGATTTAGGGGCTAGTTGGAACAGTGATCTCGGGATCACTAATATGAGATTTGAGAATTTATTTTCATTTCATTTTATGAGTCAGAGCATGATTACAATAGTACATGAAAGTTTTGGTGCTTTAGTTTTAGCGATTTCTCGATTAATCGCGAAAAATGACTAAATCGCATAAAGTACGAAAGTTCCATTCTATAGGCTAAAAGTACCAAATAGCCATAGATTGATAATTGGAGGTCTTTAAAAGGCAATTAGACTATAATAGGAGACAAAGATGGACAAAAAATTTGTCAAAGTAGTTGATAGTTGGTGACTTGATTGACTAGTTTAATATTTGAATAAAGAAAGACAAGATATCATCTTTCTCTCCATCTTTCTCCACCGAAATTTGCAAACAAATAGAGGTTTGAAAGCTAAAAATTTTTAGCAAGCTCTCCTCCTTTCTAGTAAGTGATTTTGATGGTCTTTCTTGAAGAAAATTGTACTTTTGAGACCCCTAAAGCTTAAGCTTTCTAAAGAGGGGATTATCTTGCATTATGGTGAAATATTTAGAGTTTTTCCATGAAAGGTATCATTGTTATTTGCTGCATTTTTATGGAAGAAATTGAGTCTTAGTTGTTAGATGAACAACTTTTATGAAAGGTGTTGTCTTGAAAACACCTAATTTCTTAATGAAAAGGTTACAAATTTGTAGTAATTAAGTGAAATGTTGAGTTTTGATGATAGCTATAAGAGTATTGAAGGTTCACCTAGGCTTGTTGAATGTAGAAATGTGATTAGAATTAATTTCCAAGCTTAGGGGCAAAATGGTTATTTTGCCAAAATTTAGGGGCAAAATAGTAATTTTGCCTAAGCATGATTGTTGAAATGATTTTATTAATGTGGTGATTAAAATGAGCTAAATTGCTAATACAGAGCAAGAAGAACCGAGAATCCGCTTCGATCGGGGAAAGAACAAAGTCTCAGACTAGATTGACGAGTTGGCTCATTTTGAAATCGAGGTAAGTTTGTATGTAATAGATTCAACAATTATGTTAGCATGTTTGAGAATGCTTGGCATTATATTGATGCATAATGGTTTACTAAATTGAGAAATTAATGTTGAATGAGATGTTGTAGTCCTAGTGGACCATATTGAATATGGTAATGCTATCATCGAGATATAAAATAGATAAGGTCCCGTATAAGACCACGTCCAGGACATGGCCTCGGCACCGAGTTGAGATCCCATATAAGACCATATCCAGGATATGGCTTCGGTAATGAATATGAAAATCATATAAGACCATATCCGGGATATGGCATCGATATGTAATTTGAAAATCCATATAAGACCATATCTGGGATATGGCATTGGCATTTAGATGTGATTCCATGTAAGACCACCCCGGGGATGTGGCATTGGCTTCGTACCCATATGAATGACGATGAATATGCGTTTTTGACTATCTCTAGTAATTAAGGGGATAAGTAGATGAGTATAGAAGTAGAAATGAGAATTGTACTAAAGTCATGTGATTCAGTGAAAATAGGTACTCCTGAATGAGTCACGAAGAAACGATTACGAGGTGTGGCACGGTTTGTGCTAAATAAGGGAAATTGTAAGTAAGTATGGCAAGGAGCCTATGACTTGTGTACGGTTAGTTAATGCCATAAATGGATTATATTATGAGCTTATTGTTGCTATTTATTTCCATGCAAACTTACTAAGCATTATGCTTACCCCTTTCATTGCCCTTTTTCCTTGTAGTATTGCCAAGATAATTCGAGGAACGTGGATCGTCGGAGTTCAGAAATCACACTATCGACATCACTTTGGTATAACAAATTAGACTTATTTTGAGTATGGCATGTATAGGACTCGAGTATTTTGTTAAGTTGTATTTGTTAGCCAAAGTGTTGAGTTTAATTGAAATTTTATAGCCTGTTTTGATATATTAAGTGAGATTAGTTAGGTAATGCCTCAAGCGCAGTCCCAACTTCGGACTCGGATAAGGGGGTGTTACATTTATTGGTATCAAAGCTACGGTTTAGTCGATTCTAGGACTAACGTAGCGTAAGTACGAGTCTAGCAATACATGCCATATGTAAGAGTGTCTAAATAATGATAGTGTGACGGCTCCTGACATTTAAAAAAATCGTGTTTTATGTAGTTTATGGATTCTGATCCAGACCGAACTTCAGCAAATGATGCTGCGAGTAACGCGCTGGCTCCCGCTCAAGGGACCGCGCCAGCTAATAGTAAACCCGAGACCTTGGAACGGGGGGAAGAGGCCCGAGAAGCCTTTCTCCACATGATGAGCAACTAGTATACCGAGTATACCCGAGTGAATCCTAATGCTCAACCCACTCCACCCCACCTATTCCTCAACCCGCTTCAGTCGCTCCTCAAGTGGTTGAGGTAGGGAGAAGAGAAAGGCCTCCGGTCGATAAGATCCAGAAGCAAGGAGCCGAAGAATTTTGAGCGAATAAAGACGATGACCTGGAGAGAGCGGGATTTTGGCTCGAGAATACCATCAGGGTATTCGATGAGTTATCCTGCACACTTGAGGAGTGCTTAAAGTGTGTGGTATCTCTCTTGAGAGATTTAGCCTACTGATGGTGAACACCCTGGTATCGGTGGTGCCAAGGGAGAGAGTTAGTTGGGAGTTCTTCCAAGAGAAATTCTGGAATAAGTATATCAGCCAGAGGTTTATCGACCATAAGAGAAAGGAGTTTTTAGAATGAAAGCAAGGTTGTATGTCAGTAACTGATTACGAACGAGAGTTTGTAAGGCTTAACAAGTATGCCTGGGAGTGCGTGTCTACCGAGGCCGTCATGTGCAAGAGATTCAAGGATAGATTAAATGAAGATATCCGTTTTACGTGGAAGTCCTCGAACTAAAAGAGTTTGTAGTGCTGGTAGATAAAGCTTGTAAAGCTGAAGAGTTGGCTAAAGAGAAGAGAAGAGCTGAGAATGAGTCTCGTGACTCGAGGAAGAGACAACTGAATAAGTCTCACCAATCCTCATCTAAGAAATCGAGGGATTTCGCTACTTGATTAGTCACTTTAGTGGGGTTTTCAACCTGAAGTAAAGACAAGCAGTTTTCGGGGTCGAAAGGGCAGACCATATCAGTTGCTAGTATGGGCAACGTCCGACCAAGTAGATCGGAATGCCCTCAGTGTGGCAGGCACCATTCTGGTGAGTGTCGAGCTAATGAGAAAGCTTGTTTCAGATGTGGGCCCTTAGACCACTTTATCAGAGATTACCCCGAGGTGGGCAAGAAAGAAAAGCCTCAGAATGCAAGATCAGGAAGTACTGCTAGGGGAAGACCTCTGAGAAACTCGGGACATGACATGGGTAGCAAGAACCCATCTAGAGAGAAAGTCGCTAGAGTCGAGGGTAGAGCACTGGTGAGAACTTATGCCATCCGTGCTCCTGAAGAGGCATCTTCCCTTGATGTAATCACGGGTACCTTTTCTCTCCATAATACTCGTGTTATAACTTTAATTGATCCGGGATCTACCCACTCATACATATGCATGAAATTAGTCTCTAGCATGAGCATGCCTTTAGAGTCTACTAAATTTGTAATAAGAGTGCCTAATCCCCTAGACAAGTATATATTGGTTGATAGAGTTTGTAAAGAATGCCCTTTGATGAATAAGGGTCATTGTTTTCCGGTTGATCTTATGCTATTCCCTTTTGATGAGTTTAATGTCATCATTGGGATGGATTGGTTAGTTAATCATGGAGTAATTGTGAATTGTGGGAAGAAGCATATTGAGTTGAAAAGTACAAATGGGGTGTTTATTCGTGTGGAATCAGATAGGCAAGATACATCACCGGTAATGATATCAACCTTGTTGACTCAGAGGTATTTGAGGAAGGGGTACGAGGCTGATAAACCGTAAAAGTAACATATTTTAATCCCACATTTAGCTTACCTTTTGATGATTTATTCCTTGATTTGTATAAAAAGGTGCTTGTAATCCTTTCTTTTCATGTCTTAGACCTAGGAAAGCACCCGAAGATGAAAAGAACACAAAACAGGCCTAAAATGGAGTAAATGGGCCTTAGCATGAAATTGACACGGCCTGACCCATAGCCCGCACGGCCGTGCCTCGATGAACACCTAGAGCACGGTCTTAACTCCGCCTCACACGACCGTGCCTCACTTTAGAAGTCCGAACACAGTCTGGTCTCGATCCACACGGGCGTGTGACATGGCCGTGCCTCTGTTGCTGGAAAGAGCAATTTCAGTCGAAAAAGGATACTTAGGGAGAAAGAATCACATTCCAGGAACCTATATATATCCCTCAAGTACCACCTTTGAAAGGCATCGAAAGCTAGGCCAAGGAGCCAAGCCGAAAAGGTCAGAGTTAGGGAATAACACGAGCCAGTTGATCCATCCCAAGAAGCCGGAGTTATACTCAAGACGGCAGAATTCTCCTTCAATTCCTTTAGGGGGTTTTAGGAATTTCTTATGTTTTGTTTTATCTTTTCTCTTGCGATGTTTTCTTTATTCGTTATGAACTAAACCCCTCAGATACCTGAAGGGGATGAAACCTAGATGAATCTTGTTATTTGATTTTTAAGTTATATGATGAATTACTTAGTTTGTTCTTAATTATGTTGCTTAATCCAAATCTAATGTGCTTAGGTGGAGGAGGAATAGACCCTGCCTAAGAGAAGATCTAACATAATTAAGCGGAGTTGATAGAACACCTGGAGATAGGGTTACGAGATTTTACCAGATTAGGGTGAAACCTAATATGGGAATCCATTGATCGATTTACTGCTATCCTGGGGGGTTATTATAAGCGAACAAGAGTTCCACTAATTAACCTAGCGTTAGACGTTATTCGCCTCGAGAGAGGGTTTAATATAGGTTAGGAGTCTTACGGATCAAGCTAAGTAAATAGATCATAAAATTAAAGGTTAGATAACAAGTGAAGTCTAGGTGGATTCTTCCTAAGGGTATCGTTGTGATCAATTGAGTTTCTTCAAGTTATTTTCCAATTCGCCCTTTTTTGTCTTTGTGTTCCTAGTTTAGTTCTTGTCAATTTAGTTTAAAAACAATCTTCACTCTAATTTTAAGGTTAATTATTAAAGAGAAAGTTAGTATTAATACTTTTAGTTCCTTTGGGTTCGATAAACCGGTCTTGCCTAAGCTATACTACTGTTCGATAGGTACACTTGCCTTTAATTGTTGTCGGAGTTAGTCTCTAGGTTTGATCATTCTTTTATAAATTTTTAAAGCTCTGATTGTAGCGATCAAGTTTTTGGCGTCGTTGCCGGGGAACTAAAATATTAAGAAAACTCTATTTTTATTACTTTATCCATAACTTTTTATTTCTATTTTTATTTTGCTGAAAATTTCTTTCTTTCTTTTTCTAGCAAGTACTTCTAGTTTATGATTAGAAGGAACCCGAGAGGACCTTTGATATACGACAGTGATGTTGAAGCAACTGCTCGTAGGAATCGTCGAGAAACCAGGCGAGCCCTAAATTACATAGAAAGGAAGGGAGAAGGCAGATCCAAACCTACTGAAGGGAAGGACGAAAACAACCCACCACCACGTGATGTGGGGGAAAATAATGCTCCACGCACAATGTTTGATTATGCGAAACCACATTTGACAGGAGCGGAATCAAGTATTGTTAGGCCTGCTATATTTGCTAACAATTTCGATGCCAGACTCGGGAAAATTTTTAAAATAGCTCTTGACCAACAAACGCAAAATAGATGAAGAGCACCACGTGGAACTAAATGCAACATGTTCGGCGATACTACAGAATAGACTACCTTAGAAACTAAAAGATCCAGGGAGTTTTACAATTCCATGTTTAATTGGTAGTCTAAATATTGATAGTGCATTAGCTGATCTAGGGGCAAGCATAAATGTCATGCCTTATTCACTGTTTAAACGACTAGGTCTAGGGAAGCCCAAGCAAACTAGTATGAGTATTCAATTAGCTGATAAAACTGTTAGAATTCCTAGGGGCATTATCGAAGATGTTCTTGTAAAAATCGGTAAATTTGTTTTCCCAGTAGACTTTGTTGTCTTAGACATGGATGAGGATAATTCAATCCCATTAATTTTAGGAAGGCCATTTCTAGTAACTGCCAAGAAAAAAATTGATGTTGCCACAGGCGAACTCATACTTCGTGTAGGAGATGAATCGATCAAACTTCAAGCTCTCAACTCGGCCAGGACAACTGTTGATGAAGGTAAGAAAGTCACTTCAATTGATAATCAAATTGTTCAATCTTCATCGCAGGAAACACCACAATCTCAAGGTACACGATATCTTTCCACACGAAATAGTGGAGTTAAGCAATCCAATATGCGGCAATTTCAAGGTAAACGCTTCTCGACTTCAACTTTCTCATGAAAATAAAACTGTGAGCATGAGGGAAGATATTCTAACCTTTAAACCTCCCTAAAATTTTCAAATACAGGGAAAGTCTAGCTTAGGACTATAAACGAGTGCTTCTCGGGAGGCAACCCGAGCACTAACCTTATTCTTTTTCGCAATTTTTTTATTTTCCTTTTTCTTTTCTTTTTCCTTTTCTCTTGAAACTAACCAAAAGTGCAGAATTTCAGGCCACACGGCCTTACACACGGCCGTGACCATGGCCATGTGGACCACCTGAACCGCCACACTGACAGGGCAGAGGCCGTGCAATTTAGTCCACCCACCCCCCAACGTCACGGATCCAACCACCTCCCCACGGCACCGACAGATAGGGCACAGCCGTGCCCTCAACTGTGTGAAGGTACTGACGTCCACACCACGGGCAGAACACGCCTGTGCCTCCAAACCGTGCGAAGCTACTGACTTGACGAACACGGGCGTGCGGATCCGAAGCACGGGCATGGGGTGACAAACACACTCCACAACACGGCCGTGTAAATCGACACACCCGAGGACCACGGCCGTGGAGCAGCACCAAATGTGAACCTCTATTTAAACCCCTCACCTCTTCCCCTTCCTCCCATCTGATTTCTTCCTTATTTTCTTTACTTTTCACTCTCCTCCATCTCAGATTCCCCACTTACTAAGGCTCTAGATCCTTGAGCAAGCCAACACCATGCCGAAGAAGCGGAAGAAGCTAAGCATAGGTTCCTCAAAGAACGATCAACATGAGTTCATGCCGGCAACTTCGTCTCAACACTAAGCCAAGGGTCTTTGAGACCAATTTATTTCTCCTTTTTGTTTCTTTTCTTCTTTATTTTCCTTATCTAAGCTTCTCAACTGCTCTTTTCATTTACTTTTCTTTTAGTTTCTTAGTGTCAGGTTCGCCAGGCTACTAGGGAATCATGCCAACCACCACAATGACCACACCACTCTCACCACCGCCACCACTTTCACAGCCCTAGAAGTCACACCCACCTTGTGAACCATCCTCCAATAAGGACTCTCCAGTCTATTCTTCTGTTCTTTTGTTTTCATTTTCCTTCTTAGTCTCATTTCCTTTTTCTTTCTTGTTTTTAATCTTATATTTAGTTTAATTTAACTATGTCTTAATAACCCCTGGCTAATCCTTCACGAGGTCCCCAATTTCTTCATCTAGCGTAGAGCTTGGGAACCAACACCACCACCATACCGACGCCTTCGTCGTAGGTACCTCATCCTCCACTAAACCCGCCCAAGAATACAGAGAGTACCTCTCACCCTCACTTTTGATTTCTATAAAAATATCTATCTTTGTACATTGAGGGCAATGTACATCTTAAGTGTGGGGGTTAAATATACCTAACTTTTTACATTATTCTCAAATCCTTGAGGGTAAAAGTGGAATAAAAGTGCCAAACTTTTTTCATTATTCTCAAATCCTTGATTTAGTCTTGTTTTTATGTAAAGCTTTCATATTACTAATTAGGGTGAAATTTTTGATGATTTGTAATTTTTATTGACATGTTTTAAAATAAGTCATAGTTAATTGTGCATTGATAATTGAAATGGAAGAATACTAGAGAATTAAGCATGATAAGTCTATTTTTCAAGAATTAAAATTTTGCTAGGTTGTTTACCTAAATATGAATACTACCTTGAAATTTGCAATTCACAAGGATAATGTCAAAACACCATAATTTTCGTGAGTATTTGAACCCTAAAAAGCATATATTCTTTTTCATGCTCATTTTTTGATTATGAGTGTGTCAACTATGAACTGTTATTCTAGAACTTGCCTTGTCTATGCATGTCGAGACCACATTTTTCATTTGATATTACAGAGAAGATAAAGGCACCTAGGTTTTAACCCACTTTCACCATTAAACAGCCCACCTTTACAATTAACCCCTAGTGAACCCCGTTGAGCCTAACAAGACCCTTCTTATTGACTTACCTACTAATATTAACCCAAAAGCCTCTTTGTATTTGTTATTACTCTCTCTATTGACTATCCCTTAATCGAGATTTGATTTGATCAGTTATCGGTGTTTATTATTCTAATATTTAATTTTTATAGTTTGTTCTAATATATATATATATATCAGTAGTGAGCTTACCAAATCAAAGTCTAATTTCAAAAGAAAAGCTCGTATTAGTAGGATTATTACTTTTCAATGGATAATATTTCAGTTTTTAGGTACTCGTCAATTCGATCTCGACTCTAACCTTTTAATTTCAGCCTTTAACCACACCTTTAACCCTAGCCCCGTTACAATTCTAACAAAGACCTTTTGATCTATTTATCATCTCATATTGCAGTGGTGGAGATTTGATTTTCAGGCAAGCCTATGGGATTAACTTTTCAAGTTCGACTTATGAGCGATCTTTTCCTGAACGTTAAACACTTTAAAGTGATTTGAGTGAAACCTTAGTGAGGACATCAATCCTTGTCGGTTTTGAATTGAAAAGGTAGTCATTTAAATAAAGAGAGGCACCTATGATTTCAAGGCACAAAATCATGACTTATCTTGTTTAAATCTTTAGGACTCTTTGAATTGAATTATCCATGTATGAATTATCTATGAATTATGATGAGGCATTGTTGATAGGAATTAGGAATCATGGAAAGTTCGTTTTAATTGTAAATTGAGAATTTTGCTTGAGGACAAGCAAAAGCTTAAGTGTGGGGGTTTTTGATAAACCGTAAAAGTAACATATTTTAATCCCACATTTAGCTTACCTTTTGATGATTTATTCCTTGATTTGTATAAAAAGGTGCTTGTAATCATTTCTTTTCATGTCTTAGACCTAGGAAAGCACCCGAGGATGAAAAGAACACAAAACAGGCCTAAAACAGAGTAAATGGGACTTAGCATGAAAATGACACGGCCTGACCCATGGCCCGCACGGCCGTGCCTCGACGAACACCTATAGCACGGCCTCTACTCCGCCTCACACGGCCATGCCTCACTTTAGAAGTCCGAACACGGTCTGGTCTCGATCCACACGGGCGTGTGACATGGCCGTGCCTCTGTCATTGGAAAGAGCAATTTCAGTTGAAAAAGGATACTTAGGGAGAAAGAATCGCATTCCAGGAACTTATATATATCCCTCAAGTACCACCTTTGAAAGGCATTGTAAGCTAGGCCAAGGAGCCAAGCTGGAAAGGTCAGAGCTAGGGAATAACACGAGGATAGCCAGTGGATCCATCCCAAGAAGCCAGAGTTATACTCAAGACGGCGGAATTCTCCTTCAATTCCTTCAGGGGGTTTTAGGAATTTTTTATGTTTTGTTTTATCTTTTCTCTTGCGATGTTTTCTTTATTCATTATGAACTAAACCCCTCAGATACCTGAAGGGGATGAAACCTAGATGAATCTTGCTATTTGATTTTTAAGTTATATGATGAATTACTTAGTTTGTTCTTAATTATGTTGCTTAATCCAAATCTAATATGCTTAGGTGGAGGAGGAATAGACCCTGCCTAAGAGAAGATCTAACATAATTAAGCGAAGTTGATAGAACGCCTAGTGATAGGGTTACGAGATTTTGCCGGATTAGAGTGAAACCTAATATAGGAATCCACTGATCGATTTACTGCTATCTTGAGGGGTTATTATAAGCAAACGAGAGTTCCATTAATTAACTTAGGGTTAGACGTTATTCGCCTCGGGAGAGGGTTTAATATAGGTTAGGGAGCCTTACGGATCAAGCTAAGTAAATAGATCATAAAATTAAACGTTAGATAACAAGTGAAGTCTAGGTGGATTCTTCCTGAGGGTATCGCTGTGATCAATTGAGTTTCTTCAAGTTATTTTCCAATTCGCCCTTTTTTGTCTTTGTGTTCCTAGTTTAGTTCTTGTCAATTTAGTTTAAAAACAATCTTCACTCTAATTTTAAGGTTAATTAATAAAGAGAAAGTTAGTATTAATACTTTTAGTTCCTTTGGGTTCGATAATCCGGTCTTGCCTAAGCTATACTACTGTTCGATAGGTACACTTGCCTTTAATCGTTGTCGGAGTTAGTCTCCAGGTTTGATCATTCTTTTATAAATTTTTAAAGCTCTGATTGTAGCGATCAAGTTTTTGGCGCCGTTGCCGGGGAACTAAAATATCAAGAAAACTCTATTTTTATTATTTTAGCCATAACTTTTTATTTCTATTTTTATTTTACTGAAAATTTCTTTCTTTCTTTTTCTAGCAGGTACTTCTAGTTTATGACTAGAAGGAACCCGAGAGGACCTTTGATATACGACTGTGATATTGAAGCAACCGCTCGTAGGAATCGTCGGGAAACCAGGCGAGCCCTAAATTACATAGAAAGGGAGGGAGAAGGCAGATCCAATCCTACTGAAGGGATGGACGAAAACAACCCACCACCACGTAATGTGGGGGAAAATAATGCTCCACGCACAATGTTTGATTATGCGAAACCACATTTGACAGGAGCGGAATCAAGTATTGTTAGGCCTGCTATATTTGCTAACAATTTCGAATTAAAGCCTAACACAATACAAATGATTCAACAATTTGTTCAATTTGATGGTTTACAGGACGAAGATCCAAACATGCATATAGCTAACTTTTTAGAGTTCTGTGATACTTTCAAAATAAATGGCGTTTCTGATGATGCCATACGTCTTCGGTTATTTCCTTTTTCATTAAGAAATAAAGCTAAACAGTGGTTAAACTCGTTACAACGAGGGTCAATCACTACATGGGATCAGATGACTGAAAAGTTTTTAATGAAATATTTTCCACCGACCAAAATAGCCAAATTACGGAATGATATCTCTTCTTTTGTGAAGATGGATTTAGAGACGCTGTACGATGCATGGGAGAGATTTAAGGATCTCTTGAGGAGGTGCCCACACCATGGCCTACCCTTGTGGCTACAAGTTCAAACTTTCTATAACGGTGTAAACCCCTCAAAAAGGCAACTGATCGATTCAGCCGCTGGTGGAACCTTGAACAGCAAAACTCCAGAAGTAGCCTACGAGTTCATTGAGGAGATGTCACTAAACAATTATCAATGGCAGGCTTCAAGGACTAAACCGACGAAATCAGCAGGATTTTTCAACGTCGATGTCGTGACCATGCTATCAACGCAGATCGAGATGATGAACAAAAAGCTTGACAACTTATGTTCTTCACAGGCACATCTAGTCATGCAATGCGACACAGGTGGAAACGTGGCGAATCCTGAGTACCCACCTTACCAACCAGGAGCAGAGGACGAACAGACGAACTATATAGGTAATTATTTCCGATCCAATAATAATTCTTATAGTAACACTTACAATCCAGGTTGAAAGAACCACCCAAATTTTTCGTGGGGAGGCCAAAGCAATCAAGGAAATCAAAGGCAACAACTTCCTCAGAACTTCCAAAACTTGCCCTATCCACAAGAGAAGAAACCAACTCTCGAGGAGATGATGGCAAAATTCTCGGCAGGCACAGAGAAACGTATACAAGAAACTGATAGAGCAATTAAAAGCAACGAGAGTCGAATCGATGAAATTGCTAAGTTGGTAAAGGAATTGACTAACGCAGTAGAGCAACTCGCAAAGCTGATGTCAGAACGACCACAAGGACGTCTACCAAGTAATACTGAGATTAACCCCAAGGACAAATTCAAGCCATCACAGCTCAGGATATTAAGGGGTTAGAAGAATCCAATCTAACGCCAGAAAATAAGGTAGACGAAGGTAAAGTGGAGGTAACACAGGAAAAGCCAAAACCAATAATTAAAGAGTACCAACCTCGCATACCTTATCCCGAAGCAATAAAAAGAGACGACTCAGAGGAACAGTTCGATAAGTTTCTTAAACTTCTAAAGAAATTACATATTAACTTACCTCTTCTTGAAGCTCTTTTTTAGATGCCAGACTCGAGAAAATTTTTAAAATAGCTCTTGACCAACAAACGCAAAATAGATGAAGAGCACCATGTGGAACTAAATGCAACACGTTCGGCGATACTACAGAATAGACTAACTCAGAAACTAAAAGATCCAGGGAGTTTTACAATTCCATGTTTAATTGGTAGTCTAAATATTGATAGTGCATTAGCTGATCTAGGGGCAAGCATAAATGTCATGCCTTATTCACTGTTTAAACGACTAGGTCTAGGGAAGCCCAAGCAAACTAGGATGAATATTCAATTAGCTGATAAAACTGTTAGAATTCCTAGGGGCATTATCGAAGATGTTCTTGTAAAAATCGATAAATTTTTTTCCCAGTAGACTTTGTTGTCTTAGACATGGATGAGGATAATTCAATCCCATTAATTTTAGGAAGGCCTTTTCTAGCAACTGCCAAGATAAAAATTGATGTTGCCACAGGCGAACTCATACTTCGTGTAGGAGATGAATCGATCAAACTTCAAGCTCTCAACTCGGCCAGGACAACAGTTGATGAAGGTAAGAAAGTCACTTCAATTGATAATCAAATTGTTCAATCTTCATCGTAGGAAACACCACAAGACCTAAAGCTTGAGCCCCAAGACAAAAAAAAAAAAAAGAGTCACACAAGGAACAAATCCTTAGGGTCGACAATTTAGAAGAGCAGAAGACACAGGTCAAAGAAAAACCACACGAAGTAAAACCCAAGGAACTACCTGAAGAGCTCGTGGGGACATCAAATCACTTCAAAATAGGAGATCAGGTACTGTTTGACAAAGCCGACCCGCACAACGCTTCAACAGAAACGAGGGAGAAGGGAGAAATAAATCTCAAGGTACACGATTATTTCCACACGGAATAGTCGAGGTAAGCAATCCAATATGCGGCAATTTCAAGGTAAACGCTTCTCGACTTCAACTTTCTCATGAAAATAAAACTGTGAGCATGAGGGAAGATATTCGAACCTTTAAACCTCCCTAAAATTTTCAAATACAAGAAAAGTCTAGCTTACGACTATAAACGAGCGCTTCTCGAGAGGCAACCCGAGCACTAACCTTATTCTTTTTCGCAATTTTTTATCTTCCTTTTATCTTCCTTTTTCTTTTCTTTTCCCTTTTCTCTTAGAACTAACCAAAAGTGCAGAATTCCAGGCCACATGGCCTTACACACGGCCGTGTCCATGGCTGTGTGGACCACTTGAACCGCCACACTAACAGGGCAGAGGCCATGCAATTCAGTCCACCCACCCCTAACGTCACGGATCCAACCACCCTCCCCACGGGCACCGACAGATAGGGCACGCCGTGCCCTCAACCGTGTGAAGCTACTGACTTCCACACCACGGGCAGAACACGCCTGTGCCTCCAAACCGTGCGAAGCTACTGACTTGACGAACATGGGCGTGTGGATCTGAAGCACGGGCATGGGGTGACAAACACACTCCACAACACGGTCGTGTGAGATGGACGTGTAAATCGACACACCCTAGGACCACGGCCGTGGAGCAGCACCAAATTTGAACCTCTATTTAAACTCCTCACCTCTTCCCCTTCCTCCCATCTGATTTCGTCCTTATTTTCTTTACTTTTCACTCTCCTCCATCTCAGATTCCCCACTTACTAAGGCTCTAGATCCTTGAGGAAGCCAACACCATGCCGTAGAAGCGGAAAAAGCTAAGCATAGGTTCCTCAAAGAACGATCAACATGAGTTCATGCCGGCAGCTTCGTCTCAACACTAAGCCAAGGGTCTTTGAGACCAATTTATTTCTCCTTTTTGTTTCTTTTCTTCTTTATTTTCCTTATCTAAGCTTCTCAACTACTCTTTTCATTTACTTTTTTATAGTTTCTTAGGGTCAAGTTCGCCAGGCTGCTAGGGAATCACGCCAACCACCACAATGACCACACCACTCTCACCACCGCCACCACTTTCACAGCCCTGGAAGTCACACCCACCTTGCGAACCATCCTCCAATAAGGACTCTCCGGTCTATTCTTCTTTTCTTTTGTTTTCATTTTCCTTCTTTGTCTCCTTTTCTTTTTCTTTCTTGTTTTTAATCTTATATTTAGTTTAATTTAACTATGTCTTAATAAACCCTGGCTAATCTTTCACGAGGTCCCCAATTTCTTCATCTAGCGCAGAGCTTGGGAACCAACACCACCACCATACCGACGTCTTTGTCGTAGGTACCTCATCCTCCACCAAACCCGCCCAAGAATACAAGGAGTACCTCTCACCCTCACTTTTGATTTCTATAAAAATATCTATCTTTGTACATTGAGGGCAATGTGCATCTTAAGTGTGGGGGGTAAATATACCTAACTTTTTGCATTATTCTCAAATCATTGAGGGTAAAAGTGGAATAAAAGTGTCAAACTTTTTTCATTATTCTCAAATCCCTGATTTAGTCTTGTCTTTATGCAAAGTTTTCGTATTACTAATTAGGATGAAATTTTTGATGATTTGTAATTTTTATTGACATGTTTTAAAATAAGTCATAGTTAATTGTGTGTTGATAATTGAAATTGAAGAATACTAGAGAATTAAGCATGATAAGTCTATTTTTCAAGAATTAAAATTTTGCTAGGTTGTTGACCTAAATTTGAATACTACATTGAAATTTGAAATTCACAAGGATAATGTCAAAACACCATAATTTTCGTGAGTATTTGAACCATAAAAAGCATATATTCTTTTTCATGCTCATTTTTTATTATGAGTGTGTCAACTATGAACTATTATTCTAGAACTTGCCTCGTGTATCCTTGTCGAGACCACATTTTTGATTTGATATTACAGAGAAGATAAAGGCACTTAGGTTTTAACCCACTTTCACCATTAAACAGCCTACCTTTACAATTAACCTCTAGTGAACCCCGTTGAGCCTAACAAGACCCTTCTTATTGACTTACCTACTAATATTAACCCAAAAGCCTCTTTGTATTTTTTATTACTCTCTCTTTTGACTATCCCTTAATCGAGATTTGATTTGATCAGTTATCGAAGTTTATTATTCTAAGATTTGATTTTCAGGCAAGCCTATGGGATTAACATTTCAAGTTCGACTTATGAGCGATCTTTTCCTGATCCTTAAACACTTTAGAGTGATTTGAGTGAAACCTTAGTGAGGACATCAATCCTTGTCGGTTTTGAATTGAAAAGGTAGTCATTTAAATAAAGGGAGGCACCTATGATTTCAAGGCACAAAATCATGACTTATCTTGTTTAAATCTTTAGGACTCTTTGAATTGAATTGTCCATGTATGAATTATCTATGAATTATGATGAGGCATTGTTGATAGGAATTGGGAATCATGGAAAGTTCCTTTTAATTGTAAATTGAGAATTTTGCTTGAGGACAAGCAAAAGCTTAAGTGTGGGGGTATTTGATAAACTGTAAAAGTAACATATTTTAATCCCACATTTAGCTTACCTTTTGATGATTTATTCTTTGATTTGTATAAAAAGGTGCTTGTAAACCTTTCTTTTCATGTCTTAGACCTAGGAAAGCACTCGAGGATGAAAAGAACACAAAACAGGCCTAAAACAGAGTAAATGGGCCTTAGCATGAAATTGACACGGCCTGACCCATGGCCCGCACAGCCGTGCCTCGACGAACACCTAGAGCACAACCTCAACTCTGCCTCACACGGCCATGCCTCACTTTAGAAGTCCGAACACGGTCTGGTCTCGATCCACACGGGCGTGTGACATGGCCGTGCCTCTATCACTGGAAAGAGCAATTTCAGTCGAAAAAGGATACTTTGGGAGAAAGAATCGCATTCCAGGAGCCTATATATATCTCTCAAGTACCACCTTTGAAAGGCATCGAAAGCTAGGCCAAAGAGCCAAGCCGAAAAGGTCAGAGCTAGGGAATAACAAGAGGATAGCCAGTGGATCCATCCCAAGAAGCCGGAGTTATACTCAAGACGGCGGAATTCTCCTTCAATTCCTTTAGGGTGTTTTAGGAATTTCTTATGTTTTGTTTTATCTTTTCTCTTGTGATATTTTCTTTTTTCGTTATGAACTAAACCCCTCAGATACCTGAAAGGGATGAAACCTAGATGAATCTTGTTATTTGATTTTTAAGTTATATGATGAATTACTTAGTTTGTTCTTAATTATGTTACTTAATCCAAATATAATGTGCTTAGGTGAAGGAGGAATAAACCCTGCCTAAGAGAAGATCTAACATAATTAAGCGGAGTTAACCAAATGCCTAGAGATAGGGTTATGAGATTTTGCCGAATTAGGGTGAAACCTAATATGGGAATCCATTGATCGATTTACTGCTATCCTAGGGGGTTATTATAAGCGAACGAGAGTTACACTAATTAATCTAGGGTTAGACGTTATTCGCCTCGAGAGAGGGTTTAATATAGGTTAGGGAGTCTTACGGATCAAGCTAAGTAAATAGATCATAAAATTAAACGTTAGATAACAAGTGAAGTCTAGGTGGATTCTTCCTGAGGGTATCGTTGTGATCAATTGAGTTTCTTCAAGTTATTTTCCAATTCTCCCTTTTTGTCTTTGTGTTCCTAGTTTAGTTCTTGTCAATTTAGTTTAAAAACAATCTTCACTCTAATTTTAAGGTTAATTAATAAAGAGAAAGTTAGTATTAATACTTTTAGTTCCTTTGGGTTTGATAATCCGGTCTTGCCTAAGCTATACTACTGTTCGATAGGTACACTTGCCTTTAATCGTTGTCGGAGTTAGTCTCCAAGTTTGATCATTCTTTTATAAATTTTTAAAGCTCTGATTGTAGCGATCAGAGGCTTACCTTGCCTTTGTGTTGAACACTAAAGAGACTGAATTGAGAATTGAGTCGGTACCCATAGTATGTGAGTACCTAGATATTTTTCCGGAAGAGTTGCCAGGGCTACCTCCGGTTAGAGAGATTGAATTTGGGATTGAGTTAGCTCCAGGTACTGCCCCTATTTCTATTGCTCTAAATAGAATGGCACCAACCGAGCTAAAAGAGTTGAAAGAACAGTTGCAAGAGTTAACGGATATTGGTTTTGCAAGAATGAGTTTTTCTCTGTGGGGTGCTCTCATTTTATTCGTGAAAAAGAAAGACGGTCTTATGAGGTTATGCATAGACTATCGGCAACTTAACAAGGTAACTTTGAAGAACAAGTACCTGTTGCCAAGGATCGATGATCTATTCGACCAATTAAAGGGAGCCACGATATTTTCCAAGATAGATTTAAGGTCAGGGTACTACCAGCTTAGAGTCAAGGACTCGGACTTGCCAAAAGCCACAATTAGGACTAGGTACAGCCACTATGAATTTTTGGTCATACCTTTCGGTCTGACAAATGCCTCTACGATCTTCATGGATTTGATGAATCATATTTTTCGGCCATACTTGGATAAATTTGTCGTAGTCTTCATCGACGACATACTGATCTACTCTCGAGATGAGAACGAACATAATGAGCATTTGAGTATGGTTCTGCAAGTTTTAAGGGGAAAACAATTGAACGCCAAATTCAGTAAAAGTGAATTTTGGCTCAAGGAAGTGGGATTTTTGGGGCACATTGTCTCGAGGGAAGGAATTAGAGTAGACTCGAGTAAGATTTCAGCAATTGTTGAATGGAAACCGCCAAGGAACTGAAGTAAAGAGTTTTCTGGGCCTAGCCAGTTATTATAGGCGTTTTGTCAAGGGGTTTTCCATGATAGCTACCCCGATGATGAAACTTTTGCAGAAAGATGTGAAATCTGATTGGACAGAAAAGTGTCAATAGAGTTTCGAGAAACTGAAGACACTGTTGACTGAAGCTCTGGTTTTGGTGCAACCTAAACCGAGAGAGAATTTGTAGTTTATAGTGATGCATCCCTGAACGGATTGGGTTGTATACTTATGCAAGAGGGTAAGGTGATTGCTTACGCCTCTAGGAAATTGAAGCCGCACAAGAAGAATTACCCGACTCATGATTTAGAGTTGGCTGCAATTGTGCTTGCGTTGAAGATATGGAGACATCATTTATATGGTGAAAGGTGTTGGATTTTCACTGACCATAAAAGCCTAAAATATATGATGACTCAAAAGGAATTGAATTTGAGGCAATGAAGGTTGTTAGAGCTGATTAAGGATTATGAGTTGATAATTGACTACCATCCGAGAAAGGCGTACGTAGTTGCAGATGCATTGAGTAGGAAATCATTGTTCGCACTGAGAGCCATGAGTGCTCAGATGGCTTTCTTGAATGATGGTTCCATTCTAGCAGAGTTGAAGGTTAGACCATGTTGGAACGCCGGTACCCCGTGGCGTAGCAGAATAAAATTAGATCCAGCGATCCAAATCATGGATCCATGTGTGAGGAACGAATCGGGGTGAAATAAAGGTTTTGAAATTACCAAAACTTCAATCTGAGTAGACAGTGACGCCTTGGCAACAAGAGTTTTGATCTACTGTCGAATCAAGCCTCAATCTTTTCGATGTCAGCCTCTACGTAATCCACCCGATTTGACTATGAACGGAAGAAATCTCCAAAACTGTTTTGGAGGCTTATTTGCTTGACGGCTGCTAGACCTAACAAGCAATCACTTAGGGTTTTCTGTTGAGTTTTGTCTCCTTTTAATACCTTTTATAATGGGTGCCTTTCTCATTGGGCCTTTTATAATAGGTATCCTCTTAATTGGGCCTTTTATAATTGGTATCTCTTGAATGTATTACAAGATTAAATAAATACAATAAAGTTTTTAACCGAAAATTATAATTACATTAATTATAGTAAGGATTCCGGTAAACTATATTTATTTAAATTTATATATGAATCAAATTCATATATTAATAAAATTATGTTATCATTATGTGTACAACATCCTTGTACATATAATATGTTCAATATTTGATTGCCCAATTAAATTAATTCTTTAATTAATTTAATTTTTGTGACAACCAAGCACAATACCAACTATATTTTATTCCGTTCATTTCAACCATAGGGTGTGACCCTGTAGGTTCTTGCAACGTTAGCAGTAATACTAGAACGATTCTATTGTCACAGACAATGAGTGGCATCTAGCAATGCATCATTGCTACCTAAGTTACAAGAAGTCATGATTCGACATAACCTTTAGTGATTAACCTTTCATGCATTAATCCTTAAGTCCTTTATCTCTGGAACGGATACAAGTCATGGGATAGTCACACTTGCATAGTCCATCCCATGTTTCTTGATATCTTGAGTAGACTATGATATACAAATTAGTATGACATCTCATATCAACTTATTTGAGCATGGCCATGCATTTCTAGTCTCACTCAATCAAGTGGCCTAAGATATTACTCCTATTATGTAGGAGGGACTTATCCTTTATTGATCAACCATATCCCTCTACATAGATTGTGGTATATCCAACATCAGCCTTTATAGAACAACCTGTTACGGTGTACGTTTGACTGTATCAAAATATACAACTCACGATGCTGGGATAATAATGATCTCAAGTCTGAGGATCATATACATATTAATCACTATGAGTAATGTTGTGACAATTACATAATAATCCAAGAAACATACTCATAGCGGGTCAATCCAATATGTTGTTCTCTAACACACATATTCATGCATTGATTTTGACACTCCATATCAATGACAACTCTTTATCATCAATCAACTACATGTTAGTCTTAATGCATTATTATTGTCCTAGTCAACAATAATACTCGACTAAGGATCTTTTAAGAATAATCATGTTATTATCAGGACATTATTATAAAACAGTTTATTTATACACACAGAAAGAAAAACTGAAATAATAATGACAACGCTTTATATTAATAAACATGGTAAATTAAGTATGTTATTACAACCATCTCATGATTGATCTTTGGGCATACTCTTACAGACCATTGTTCCTTCAAGAGATTTATGAAGCTCAGAAAGAAGATAGCAGCTTGCAAGCCAAAAGGGTTTTGTGTGAGTCGAATATTGAGTCAGACTTTTGAGTAGGTCCGGATGGATGTTTGACGCTTCAGGATAGGGTCTGTCTACCTAAGAATGACGAGCTTATTCATAAGATCTTGCATGAAGCGCATAGTGGATGTTTAGCTGTGCACCCTGGTAGCACGAAGATGTTCAATGATTTGAGGGAATGGTATTGGTGGCATGGTATGAAGAAAGACATTTCGAGTTTGTATCAAGATGCCTGATTTGCCAGCAAGTGAAGGCTGAACACCAAGTACCTTCAGGTTTACTTCAACCCATTATGCTTCCTGAGTGGAAATGGGACCGTATCACCATCGACTTCGTGACAGTCTTACCATTGACTCCAAAGAAGAAAGATGCAGTATGGGTAGTGGTTGATAGACCGACAAAGTCAGCCCATTTTATACCAGTGCGAGTCGATTATTCGCTTGATAAATTGGCAGACTTGTATGTTTCAGAGATAGTAAGATTTCATGGTGTACCATTGTCGATCATTTCAGATAGAGATCCAAGATTCACGTCACGATTTTGGAAAAAGTTGTAAGAGGCCTTGGGCATGAAATTGAGTTTCAGTACAGCCTTCCATCCCCAAACTTCGGAGAGGGTAATTCAAATAGTCAAAGGCATGCTTCGATGTTGTGTTTTGGAATTCCAAGGTAATTGGGAGAAATACTTACCTTTGGTGGAATTCGCCTACAACAACATTTTCCAGTCAAGTTTGAAGATGGCACCTTATGAGGCATTGTGTGGGCGTAAGTGTCGAACGCCCTTGTATTGTTTAGAACTCAGAGAGAAACAGATACACGGGGTTGATTTGGTTAAGGAAACTGAAGAGAAAGTAAAAGTGATATGCGATTGTCTAAAAGTCACCTCAGATAGACAAAAGTCCTATTCGGATTTAAAAAGGAATGAGATAGAATTCAAAGTTGGTGATAAAGTATTCTTGAAAGTATCACCTTGGAGGAAAGTCCTTAGATTTGGCCGGAAGGGCAAATTGAGTCCGAGCTTTATCGGACCTTATGAAGTTACTGAGAGGATGGGATCGGTAGCTTATCGGTTGGCCTTGCCACCTGAGCTGGAGAAGATTCATAACGCCTTTCACGTACCCATGTTGCACCGATACCGTTCAGACCTTTCACATGTCATAGTACCGACGGAGGTAGAGATACAACTGGATTTAACTTATGGTGTGACATCCTGAATTAATGGGCCTTTCCATTTGATGTGTGTTACGTTTAAATTAGAGTGTTTAAGGGGTTCAGATTGGGCTCAGGATTGGGCCGAGGCCTTAGTTAAAATTTTCTGTTTGGACACTCTAGTGGAAAGCCAGTCAGGATAGGGCTTAAAAGATATTATTTGTGAGTTAAGACACAAAAATGGGCTTGTGGCCCAGTGGGCAGTGGCGTTACTTAGGGACTATGAGGTGGCGTGATAAGCAGTAAGGGAGGTCCAAGGTTCGAGTCGCATTACCCATCTATTTTAATTAATTTTGGCGTCAAGGGAGAGCAGAGTTGGAGTAGGGTAGAATGCTTGAAATTAGGAAGAATAATTGATGGATAATATGGATAATATGGCTGATAAAGCAATTGATAAAAGGAAGGAAGATGTGGTGTTATCCATGCCACTTGAGGATGAGTGATCAGATGTAGATAAGGGAGAAAATCTAGGAATTATCCAGTGAGCTAGGAGGTGGCTGAATTTCAAACTCCAAGGGGGAGGGAGAATCTGTTTTAATGTGGCTAAGGGGTGCCAAAATTTCCCTTGTTACTTAATTAGTCTTAGTTTTCAAAAGAGGGCAATTCCGACTTTTGGTTAGTGTGTATGCCGAAAATTTGATTAGAAAATAGGGTACTTCTTAATTTCGGCATTTATTCTCATTCTCTTCTCTTAGTTGTTTCTTTTCTCAAAAACCCGAAAACTCCTAAAGTTCCATCTTCTTCTTCATTCTCTGCTAAAGTCGAAACCTCATAGCCTTTCTCTACACCTTCTCCTGATTTCTTCTATAAGTCGAAACCCTTAAAGTATTCTTTCTCTTTACTCTCTTCTGCCATAGCCAAATGCCCCAGTGTCCATTCTTTTTTCTTCCTGCCGATTTCATCATTAAAAGTAGAATCTCGATAGATTTCTTTGAATCATCTTCTCTTTTTGATTTTTGCAAAAAGCCGAAATCTTCTAGGAGTAGCCGAATCTCCTGTGATAGGGTAAGTGCCGATCTTCTTCTCTTCACTTTCTTTTTCGGTTTTTGGAAGCTAAAGCCGAAATGCTATTAGGATTGGTAAGGTTGACGTCTGATTGATGGTTTAATTTTTTCTTGTTGGGCGACATCGGGAATCAAAGATCGTTTAGATCTAAAAGCCAGAAACTACTAGTCTCTGAGTCTCAATCTCTTTTCGGGATTTCAAGGTAAGGGGGTTCTCTTTAGATTTTCGTTAGGTTCGTTCATCGTGTTTATAATCTTAACTTTATGATATGGATTAACAACCAAATGTTGTGATGGTAGCAACAAATAAGGTCTTTTGATGGAATCACATGTCGGTCAGGCAAAGGGGGGGATTGGATCTGTAAACCAATCCCTAAGTTTAAGAAGTGAGCGGTGTCAGCAGTACGAGATTGCCCACCGAGTTGTGGACCGACTTTAGAACAAAACCTTAGACAGATAGCAGTCATATCGGCTTCTGATAGTGTCGACATAGAAAGTCTCGTCTTGTTTGTAATCAGGTGTGTAGATCTCTATCACACTAAATAATCTGTATTATATATGTTATAGGAAAGCCAGAAAAAGGCTATATGGACAGTCGTATTACCCGAAAAGGGTAGGCAAGGGATGTTAGATACGTAATCATAGAAACTTCTCTATGTGTATCGATGTATGTGATAGCCTGTGATCTTCTAAGTAGTATATTGTTTTGATTCTGCATGGATGTATGCATGGGATAGGGATAAATATGATGAAGGGGAAGAGCATGTTAATAGGTCGCTTCGTGATCGGTGGTTAAACCACGAATTGTAAAGTTAGGTCACAAAAGTGATCAGTGGCTAAGCCACGTTAGGCAGCATGACTGTCGATATGGTGTGTAGCGGTTGATGGGTTGATTGTAGAAATCCCCGAGGTGTGATGGCTGGTAAGGGCTGGTGTATAGAGGATAGACTATTAGGTTGGGTTGGGCCATGTTGCATGTAAATATTTTGTTGCCATTGTGTATGGGCCAAGGCCCATAATGTGTTTGTGGGCCTAAAGCCTTTTATGTGTTTTTGGGATTTGCACACTGAGTTTTGGTGACTCACCCTTTTATTTTCCTAACTTTTCAGATGAGCGGTAGATCGTGGACATGGGAGCCGAGGCGGACTCGAGGGGCCATCAAGTCTTTTATTCTATTAAACTATTTTCGGTTTTTCTTTAAGTTTTAATTTTGGGACTATTTTTGTAATAAGGCCTCCATAGCTTAGGTTATCAATTTATATTTGCCAATGTTTACACTTATAAATTTATGTTCAAAGACTTATCTATAAGAAGAAATAAAATGGGATTTTCAAACAAGTTTTTTTAAAAAAAAACCCACAAAGGTTTTCTGCTAATAGCACTTAGTTAACGAATACCTACATAAACAAACCGAAATTTCAAATCCCTTCAAAGCAAAATTTTTAACATTTAACCCGTAACATGCCAGATCTGATCATAGCATTTGGGCCGGGTTTGGGGTGTTATATTTTTGGTATCAGAGCCCGGTTGCAAAACTCGGGCTGTGAAATAGGTCTAGTGGTGTTTTGTAAAGTTGATGTGAATTTGAGAAAAATGCTTGGGTTGATATATGGCCTTCGAGTCTACCGACACCCGATCCACGCAGGTAAGTATTCTAACTCTTGATGTGATATACATGTTAGGTTTGATGGGCTTGATGGACGTAGACTAGTATGATAGGCATTAATGGACTTTAGGCTTAGTATAAACAACTCTTTAAATTCATAAGACTTAATCTAATTTAACATGTCCGTAAACAAGTCGCTGGGTTAAGGTGTGGCAACAGGCATACGCATGTCTAGGATTGGATTTAGGAAGAGCTTGGTATTTAAGCGGTCCTAGTGACTCACCTCCTCTTCATTGGAATCCTACCTGGTGCGTAGTGACTGTTCATCTTAGCCACGAAGACTGGTTGACTAGCCCAAAATTTATAGTTAAAACCCGAAAGGGACCAGCCACCCTATTTCGCAAAATTACTAAAATACCCCCTAGTTTTGTAAAATTTCTGAAATACCATTGATTTGTGAAAATTTCCCAGAATACCCCGGATTTGTAAAACTGCCAAAATTTGTGAAATTACTGAAACACCCCCGGTTGGCAAAATAAACAAAATACCTATGTTTTGCAAATTTACCCGAAAACCCCTAGATTTACAAAAAGTACCCGGTTTGTAAAATTAAATTTTCCAAAATACCCCTGCTTTAAAAAAATCCAAAATATGTTACGATAATACCAAAATACCTCTATTTCAAAAAATCACCAAGATACCCTATTTTGGGAAATTACGAAAATACACTGTAGGACAAAATTACGGAAAAACCCCTGGGTAGTGAAATGACGAAAATACCCTTATGTGATGTGTGTGAGTTCATGGATGCTACTTGTAAGTTGATGTATGATGGTTGAATGTATGTGGTTCCTAGAACTAGGAGATACAAACTTGAGACTGAAACCCGTAGATATAATTTCAAATTCGAAAGAACTACTCTTGAAACTACTGTTCATAAGATTGTTCGTGGTTAATTAGTGAAAGAAATTAATAATTCATAAAATTTCTAATCAGATAAACGCGAATCAGTAGAATGAGTACAAGGGGTCGTGGACGCTCTGCGCGTGGCCGTGGTAGGGGTAGGATGGCCGTGTCAGAACCAGTGGGATCTGGCCATGGGTCTGGAAACGAGATGCCAGTTCCACCAGCTGCGGAGACCGAATTTCAGGATCAGAAGGTCAGAGATGATGAGGTATCTCAGGCGATGTTGGGGGTTTTAAAGAGGGTTGCTAGGGCAGGCATGGGCATAGGAGCCCGAAAATCGGTGTCGGAGCGACTTAGAGCTAATGGGGCAGAAGTGCTTAGGGGAATTTCCGGTATAGCCCCGAGTACAGCTGAGTACTGGTTGGAGGCGGTTGAGCGTATAATGGATGATCTGGATTTCACGGAAGAGGAAAAACTGAAAGGGGTTGTATCTCTCCTGCGGGACGAATCTTATCAATGGTGGCTTACGGTTAAGGATGGTACGATGGCTGACCATATCACCTGGGATTTCTTCAAAACGGCGTTCTAGAGTAAATACATTGGGACAAGTTATGTGGATGCGCAGAGTGGAGCGTTTCCGAATCTGGTTCAGGGAAGTAGGTCAGTGGCTGCGTATGAAGCGAAATTCTTACGTCTTAGCCGTTATGCTCGAGGAATGGTGACCACAGACCATGAACGTTGTGTTCGATTTGAAGATGGTCTGAAGGACGATCTGCGTGTATTGATAGCACCACAGTGGGATAGGGAATTTACTGTGCTTGTGGAAAAGGCTAAGATAGCTGAGGAGGTTAAGCGGACAGAAAAACTGAATCGTGATAGAGATAGGAGTGGAAGTAAGAGAAATTTTGGATCATTGGGGACAACTGGGCATACTCAGAAAAGGCCTAGGTCAACTGGACCGAGTCGGATGAGAGACCTGCTGCTGCTAGTCAGACACAGAAGTGTGCTTGATATGGTAAATTCTATGTAGGTGAGTGTTGGGCGGGAAGTGGGAAGTGCTTTAGGTGTGGATCTACGGACCACCAAGTTAGAAACTGTCTACAGCAACGGGGCAGTGAAGGGCCCACAGGTCAAAAGGAATACACAGCCAGGAAGGGGAGGTCAGCAGCCACAGAGAGGTCGTGGTCCAGCCAGAGGTGGTAATGGTTCTGGTCGGGGTCGTGGAGCACCAGGCCAAGGGGCAGGAAACGTCGAGGCGAGCCAGCTGGGGTTAGTCTATGCTGTCAGACGTCGAGAGGTGGCTGACGCACCGGATGTCACAACCGGTACGTTTTTAATTTTTGGCTTACCTTACACTGCATTGATTGACATTGGGTCGACGCATTCATATGTTGCTAGTAGGGTGTCTGAAACTTTAAGCATAGATTCTGAGATTTCCTCTAGGGAGATGACTGTAGTTAGCCCATTAGGACACTCTGTAGTGGTAAATAAGCTTTATCGGGAAGTACCTTTAGAAGTTCAGGGGATAGTTTTCCGGACTGATCTGATGGAATTACCGTTCGGGGAGTTTGATTTAATCTTAGGCATGGATTGGCTGGTGAGGTATCAAGCTAGTATAGATTGTGCAGCCAAGCAGTTTGTGTTAAAACCTCCTGGGGGTGGCGAAGTGTTGGTGATAGGTGAAAGGGGGAACAGCTTGTCAAATGTGGTGTCCGCCTTAAGGGCAGAAAGAATGGTGAGGAAAGGATGCGAGGCAATTTTAATGTTTGTTCGGGCTCTGGAAGCCAAGGAACTAAGTGTTGGGGACGTTAGGACGGTGAAGGAATTTCCTGATGTTTTCCCAGAAGAGCTTCCGGATTACCCCCAGATCGTGAAGTGGAGTTTGGTATTGATCTTCTTCCGGGAACAGTGCCAATATCTATTGCTCCATATAAAATGGAACCAAAGGAGTTGGTGGAATTGAAAGCACAGATTCAGGAGTTGCTGGATAGAGGGTTTATTCGAGCAAGTGTGTCGCCGTGGGGAGCGCCGGTGTTATTCGTTAAGAAGAAGGATGGATCAATGCGTATGTGCATTGACTATCTCCAGTTGAATAAGTTGACCATCAAGAATAAATACCCGTTGCTGAGGATCGACGACTTGTTCGATCAGTTGAAGGGGGCTTCGGTCTTTTCAAAGATAGATCTAAGGTCAGGATACCATCAGCTTAAGGTCAAGGAAGCGGATATTCATAAGACGGCTTTTAGGACTTGCTATGGTCACTACGAATTTATGGTGATGCCATTTGGATTGACCAATGCGCCAGCAGCATTTATGGACATGATGAACCGAGTGTTCCAACCCTACTTGGACCAGTTTGTCGTGGTATTTATAGATGATATCCTGGTTTATTCAAGATCGGAAGGGGAGCATAACTCACATCTTCGGGTGGTTCTGCAGATTTTGAGGAAGAAGCAACTATATGCTAAATTCAGTAAGTGTGAATTTTGGTTAAGGGAAGTTACCTTTCTAGGACACGTTGTGTTGGCAGAGGGGATTAGGGTTGACCCTCGAAAAATTAAGGCGGTATTGGATTGGAAGCCGCCTAAGTCGGTGGCAGAAATTCGGAGTTTCCTTGGTTTAGCCGGATATTATAGAAATTTTGTGGAAGGATTTTCATTGATCGCGGCATCGTTGACTAAGTTGTTGCGGAAAGGAGTTCCGTTTGTTTGGTCTGATAAGCAGCAAGAGAGTTTCGAGAGTTTAAAAAGGATCTTGACGGAGGCTCCGGTGTTGATTCAGCCGGAGGCGAGAAAGGAGTTCGTGATTTACTGTGATGCTTCACACACGGGACTAGGATGTGTGTTGATGCAAGATGGTAAGGTTGTTGCGTACGCATCTCGGCACTTAAGACCGTGCGAAGCAAATTATCCCACCCATGATTTGGAATTGGCGGCGGTGGTTTTTGCTTTGAAGATTTGGAGACATTATCTCTACGGGGAGAAATCTGTCATTTATACCGACCATAAGAGCTTAAAATACCTTTTGACCCAGAATGAGTTGAATCTAAGGCAAAGGAGGTGGATCGAGTTGTTAAAGGATTATGACTACTCGATCGAGTACCATCCGGGTAAAGCTAACGTGGTGGCGGATGCTCTGAGTCGTAAAGTAATCTCTGACTTGAGAGCGATGTTTGCTCACCTCAGTTTATACGATGATGGGAGGTTATTAGCTGAATTGCAAGTAAGACCCTCTTGGGTCTGTCAGGTTAAGGAGAAGCAACAGACTGATGAGTTGTTAAAGGGGAAGTTACAGGTAGGATCAAGTGATGGATCAGCAGGTTTTGGTGTGAATGAAGAAGGGCTAATATGTTTTCAAGGGAGAGTGTGCATGTCGGAAGATCTTGAGTTGAGACGTAAGATTTTGTTAAAAGCGCATAGTAGCCCATACGCTATGCACCCTGGAGGGAGTAAGATGTATCGGGATTTGCGGGAGAAGTTCTGGTGGCCGAGCCTAAAACGAGAGGTGATCGAATTTGTGGAGAAGTGTTTGACCTGTCAGCAGGTAAAGGCGGAACATCAGTTACCATCAGGGTTGTTGCAGCCGGTGAAGATTCCACAATGGAAGTGGGAAAGAATCACAATGGACTTTGTTAGTGGGCTACCTCTCACGCCTACTAAGAAAGATTCGGTTTGGGTGATTGTTGATCGTTTAACGAAGTCTGCTCATGTCATACCAGTACATGTCGATTACTCTCTACAGAATTTGGCAAAGCTATATATAGCGGAGGTAATGAGGTTGCATGGAGTACTAGTATCGATCATATCGGACAGGGACCCTAGGTTCACATCACAATTTTAGAAGGCGTTACATCAAGCGTTGGGTACGAAGTTAGATTTTAGTACAGCGTTCCATCCTCAGACCGATGGTCAGTCTGAGCGGGTAATTCAGATCTTAGAGGACATGTTAAGGGGTTGTGTCATTGATTTCAGGGGTAGTTGGGAAGAGTTCTTACCGTTGGCGGAGTTTGCGTACAACAACAGTTACCAGTCTAGTATTCAGATAGCGCCCTACGAAGCATTGTACGGGCGGAGGTGTCGTACTCCTACGTGTTGGACAGAATTAGGGGAACATCAAATTTTGGGACCGGAGTTGGTTACCGAGACAGAGGAGAAGGTTGAGTTAATTCGGGCTCGACTAAAGGAAGCGTTAGACAGACAGAAGTTCTATGCTGACCTGAAGCGTAAGGACATGGAATTTGCAGTAGGTGACAAGGTTTTCTTGAAGGTGTCACCGTGGAAGAAAGTATTAAGCTTTGGACGGAAGGGTAAGTTAAGTCCCAGATTCATCGGACCATACCAGGTGCTGAAACGAGTAGGACCGGTAGCCTATCAGCTTGAGCTACCTTCGGAGTTAAGCCCGATTCACAATGTGTTCCATGTCTCTATGCTGAGACGATATCATTCGGATCCATCTCATGTAGTGCCTGTAGAGGAAATCGAGGTAAGACCTGACCTATCCTTTGAAGAGGAACCAGTGGAAATCTTGGATCGTGATGTCAAAGTATTGCGAAGGAAGACGGTTCCATTGGTTAAGGTCCTATGGCGGAATCACAGTTCTGAGGAAGCTACTTGGGAACCAGAGGAGGCAATGCGGCAGCAGTACCCGCATCTATTCTGATCAGGTAATTTTGGGGACGAAATTTCTTTAAGGGGATAGAATTGTGACATCCTGAATTAATGGCCCTTTGCATTTTATGTGTGTTACGTTTAAATTAGAGTGTTTAAGGGGTTCAGATTGGGCTCAGGATTGGGCCGAGGCCTTAGTTAAAATTTTCTGTTTGGACACTCTAGTGGAAAGCCAGTTGGGATAGGGCTTAAAAGATATTATTTGTGAGTTAAGACACAAAAATTAGCTTGTGGCCTAGTGGGCAGTGGCATTACTTAGGGATTATGAGGTGGCGTGATAAGCAGTAAGGGAAGTCCAACGTTTGAGCCGCATTACCCATCTATTTTAATTAATTTTGGCGTCAAGGGAGAGCAGAGTTGGAGTCGGCTAGAATGCTTGAAATTAGGAAGAATAATTGATGGATAATGTGGATAATATGGCTGATAAAGTAACTGATAAAAGAAAGGAAGATGTGGTGTTATCCATGCCACTTGAGGATGAGTGATTAGATGTAGATAAGGGTGAAAATCTAGGAATTATCCAGTGACTAGGAGGTGGCCGAATTTCAAACTCCAAGGGGGAGGGGGAATCGGTTTTATTGTGGCTAAGGGGTGCCGAAATTTCCCTTGTTAATTAATTAGTCTTAGTTTTCAAAAGAGGGGAATTCCGGCTTTTGGTTAGTGTGTGTGCCAAATATTTGATTAGAAAATAGGGTACTTCTTAATTTCGGCATTTATTCTCATTCTCTTCTCTTAGTTGTTTCTTTTCTCAAAAACCCGAAAACTCCTAAAGTTCCATCTTCTTCTTCATTCTCTGCTAAAGCCGAAACCTCATAGCCTTTCTCTACACCTTTTTCCGATTTCTTCTATAAGCCAAAACCCTTAAAGTATTCTTTTTCTTTACTCTCTTCTGCCATAGCCGAATGCCCCAGTGTCCATTCTTTTTTCTTCCTGCCGATTTCTTCATTAAAAGCCGAATCTCCATAGATTTCTTTGAATCATCTTCTCTTTTTGATTTTCGCAAAAAGCTGAAATCTTCTAGGAGTAGCCGAATCTCCTGTGATAGGGTAAGTTCCGAGTCTTAATCTCCTTTCGGGATTTCAAGGTAAGGGGGTTCTCTTTAAATTTTCGTTAGGTTCGTTCATCGTGTTTATAATCTTAACTTTATGATATGGATTAACAACCAAATGTTGTGATGGTAGCAACTGATAAGGTCTTTTGATGGAATTACATGTCGGTCAGGCCAAGGGGGGACTGGATCTATAAAACCAATCCCTAAGTTTAAGAAACGAGCAGTGTCAGCAGTACGGGATTGGCCACCGGGTTGTGGACCGGCTTCAGAACAAAACCTTAGACAGATAGTAGCCTTATCAGCTTCTGATACTGTCGACATAGACAGTCTCGTCTTATCTGTAATCAGGTGTGTAGATCTCTATCACACTAATTAATCTGTATTATGTATGTTATGGGCTAAAAGCCAGAAAAAGGCTATATGGACAGTCGTATTACCTGAAAAGGGTAGGCAAGGGATGCCAGGTACATAATCATAGAAACTTCTCTATGTGTATCGATGTATGTGATAGTCTGTGATCTTCCAAGTAGTATATTGTTTTGATTCTGCATGGATGTATGCATGGGATGGGGATAAATATGATGAAGGGGAGGAGCATGTTAATAGGTCACTTGGTAATCGGTGGTTAAACCACGAATTGTAAAGTTAGGTCACAAAAGTGATCGGTGGCTAAGCCACGTTAGGCAGCATGACTATCGATATGGTGTGTAGCGGTTAGTGGGTTGATTGTAGAAATCCCCGAGGTGTGATGGCCGGTAAGGGCTGGTGTGTAGAGGATGGACTATTAGGTTGGGTTGGGCCATGTTGCATGTAAATATTTTGTTGCCATTGTGTATGGGCCAAGGCCCATAATGTGTTTGTGGGCCTAAAGCCTTTTATGTGTTTTCGGGATTTGCACACTGAGTCTTGGTGACTCACCCTTTTATTTCACTGACTTTTCAGATGAGCGGTAGATCGTGGACATGGGAGCCGGGGCGGACTCGAGGGGCCATCAAGTCTTTTATTCTCATAAACTATTTTCGATTTTTCTTTAAGTTTTAATTTTGGGACTATTTTTGTAATAAGGCCTCCATAGCTTAGGTTATCAATTTATATTTGCCAATGTTTACATTTATAAATTTATGTTCAAAGACTTATCTATAAGAAGAAATAAAATGGGATTTTCAAACAAGTTTTAAAAAAAAATCCATAAAGGTTTTCTGCTAATAGCACTTAGTTAACGAATACCTACATAAACAAACTGAAATTTCAAATCCCTTCAAAGCAAAGTTTTTAACATTTAACCCGTAACATACTAGATCCGGTCATAGCGTTTGGGCCAGGTTTGGGGTGTTACATATGGTGAAGAACCAGTTAGAATTTTGGCACGAGAGGTCAAGCAGTTAAGAAACAAAAGCATAGCCCTAGTGAAAGTCCTATGGCAAAGGCACAGAATAGAAGAGGCTACATGGGAGCTTGAGGAAACGATGAGAAACCAATATCCCAACCTTTTCACAGGTAAGATTTTCGGGGACGAAAATCCTTAAGGGGGAGAATTGTAACAGGCCGATTTAGGGGCTAGTCGGAAAAGTGATCTCAGGATCACTAATCTGAGATTTGAGAAATTTATTTTCATGTCATTTAATGAGTCAGAGCATGATTACAATAGTACATGAAAATTTTGGTGCTTTAATTTTAGCGATTTCTCGATTAATCGCGAAAAAAGACTAAATCGCATAAAGTGTGAAAGTTCCATTCTATAGGCTAAAGGTACCAAATAGCCATAGATTGATAATTGGAGGTCTTTAAAGGGCAATTAGACCTCCAATAGTTGCTTGGCCGTCCATAGACTACAATAGGAGACAAAGATGGACAAAAAATTGGTCAAAGTAGTTGATATCTGTGACTTGATTGACTAGTTTAATATTTGAATAAAGAAAGACAAGATATCATCTTTCTATCCATCTTTCTCCACTGAAATTTGCAAGAAAATAGAGGTTTGAAAGCTCAAAATTTTTAGCAAGCTCTCCTCCTTTCTAGTAAGTGATTTTGATGGTCTTTCTTGAAGAAAATTGTACTTTTGAGACCCATAGAGCTTAAGCTTTCTAAAGAGGGGATTATCTTGCATTATGGTGAAATATTTAGAGTTTTTCCATGAAAGCTATCATTATTATTTGCTGCATTTTTATGGAAGAAATTGAGTCTTAGTTGTTAGATGAACAACTTTTATGAAAGGTGTTGTCTTGAAAACACCTAATTGGACCTTAATGAAAAGGTTACAAATTTGTAGTAATTAAGTGAAATGTTGAGTTTTGATGATAGCTATAAGAGTATTGAAGGTTCACCTAGGCTTGTTGAAGGTAGAAATGTGATTAGAATTAATTTTCAAGCTTAGGGGCAAAATGGTCATTTTGCCAAAGTTTAGGGGCAAAATAGTAATTTTGCCTAAACATGATTGTTGAAATGCTTTTATTAATGGGTGATTAAAATGAGCTAAATTGCTATTATAGAGCAAGAAGAACGGAGAATTTGCCTCGATCAGGGAAAAAACAAAGTCTCGGACTAGACCGACGAGTTGGTTCATATTGAAATCGAGGTAAGTTTATATGTAATAAATTCAACAATTATGTTAGCATGTTTGAGAATGCTTGGCATTATATTGATGCATAATGCTTTACTAAATTGAGAAATTAATGTTGAATGAGATGTTGTAGTCCTAGTGGACCATATTGAATATGATAATGCTATCATCGAGATATGAAATAGATAAGGTCCCGTATAAGACCATGTCTGGAACATGGCCTCGACACCGAGTTGAGATCCCGTATAAGGCCATATCTGGGATATGGCTTCGGTAATGAATATGAAAATCGTATAAGACCATATCCGGGATATGGCATTGGCATTTAGAAGTGATTCCATGTAAGACCACCTCGGCGATGTGGCATTGGCTTCGTACCCACATGAATGACGATGAATATGCGTTTTTGACTATCTCTAGTAATTAAGGGGATAAGTAGATGAGTATAGAAGTAAAAATTAGAATTGTACTAAAGTCATGTGATTGAGTGAAAATAGGTACTCGTGAATGAGTCACGAAGAAACGATTACGAGGTGTGGCACGGTTTGTGCTAAATAAAGGCAATTGGAAGTAAGTATGGCAAAGAGCCTATGACTTGTGTATGGTTAGTTAATGCCATAAATGGATTATATTATGAGCTTATTGTTGCTATTTATTTCCATGCAAACTTACTAAGAATTATGCTTACCCCTTTCATTGCCCTTTTTCCTTGTAGTATTGCTAAGGTAATTCGAGGAACGTGGATCGTCAGAGTTCGAAAATCACACTATCGACATCACTTTGTATAACAAATTAGACTTATTTTGAGTATGGCATGTATAGGACTCGAGTATTTTGTTAAGTTGTATTTGTTAGCCAAAGTGTTGAGTTTAATTAAAATTTTATAGCCCATTTTGAGATATTAAGTGAGATTAGTTAGGTAATGCCTCAAGCCCAGTCCCAGCTTAGGACTCGGATAAGGGGGTGTTACAAAGGTCGTGTGTCACACACGGCCTAGACACACGACCGTGTGTCTACCTGTGTGGACAAAAATAAGGCTATTTACCAAGTTCTTTTTCCACCCTTACTTACACCAACATAAGCCACATCAAGATATACACACATCAAGGCAACTACACTCCATTCACATGCAAAACTTATCACATACTTTATCAACCCAATCATGCGACTTACTTATTCACGCATTAATACACCATATATTTCACCATGCAAATTGCACATTCATGAAAATCATCATTTACATATACCAATAACAAGTATTAGCCATCATCCATGGCCTTATACAAAATGAATCAATCTTCAAGACAAGCCAACACATTTGGCCAAAACAATATGACACTTGACAAAAGACCAAGTCCCTATACATGTCATACTCAAAATGATAAATCTAACTATACCAAATGTTCAGATTGATAGTGTACTTGAACCTCCGACGTCCTTTGATCCCCGAGCTAGCTTGGCGATACTATAAGAAAATGGAAAAGAGAGGGAGTAAGCATAAAGCTTAGTAAGTTGCATGTAAATAATTAGCAGCAATTACCATGCATTATCATACTCATAACATATTATAAACTTGCACATAATTCTCAAATGATTAAATGCATAACTTACTCATTTTCATCCTTACAAATCATACAACATAAATTGAGCTCATTTGTCATCAATTTCGTGTAAGTACCTATATCACTTACAACATAGTTGTAACTTTTCTCACTTTTGACACAAGCTTTAAATTACCCGTTGAACCAGTTGGAATACCAAAGGATACCCGACAAGCCTTACACAAGAGGGTACGATGCCGATGCCATGTCCTAGACATGGTCTTACACTAGCAAACATAACAACGTCAATGCCATGTCCCAGACATGGTCTTACACTAGCATACATATCACCCAAATGTCATGGCATGGATATCCAATCTATTCCTAAGGTTCAACCGAGAGTTTTTACTACATCGATTCTCATCATGCATATTCACAACATTCATTAAACATTTTATACCATATTAACTGTTAAATACATAATTACAATAAAGTTTTATTACTTACGTACAACTTACCTCGGTATACAAAATATGGGCGACTAGTTCGATTTAGTCCAATAGCTTGGTTTTCCCCCAGTCTAGTTCCAAATTCCTTTTTTCTTGATCTATAATGACAAAATTTACTTATTTAATCACCACATTAATCAAGACATTCCAGAATTCCTACTTTGGCAAAATTACTATTTTGCCTTTAGACTTTCACATAATTATGATTTTGCCCCTAGGCTCGTAAAACGATTTTCATCAAATTTCCTCATTAACCAAGGCTAGCCGAATCTATTTTAAACTTATAGCAACTCACAAATCCAATTATTTCACACATTTACTACCCATTTTATAAACTTCACAAAATGGTCCTTTTAGGTGTTTTCATGAAAAATCCTTTCACAAATGTTGTTTATTAAACAACCAAGTTTCATTTCCTTTCATAAAATTTCAGCAAAAAATATAAATACTCTCATGGTAAGACCCTAGACTCTCAACCATTTTGCAAAATAGTCCCCTCATTAGCTAGATTAAGCTATAGGGTTTCCAAAAACACAAATATTAACAAAAACAACCACCAAAATCACTTACTTGCAAGAGAAAAGCTTGGCTAAAATTTGAGCTCTCAAAACCCCCCCTTTTTTTGCTGAAAATTTTAGTGGTGATTTTATTTTTTTATTAAACAAGTCACCTAATGTCACCTAATTTTGATTATTTTATGACTTTGTCTCCAATTAAAAATTCCGTGTCCAGCCACCATAATTTTATTGGCCTATTTACTCAATAAGGACCTCTACTTTAGTGTTCCTTAGCTATTTAACACCTTTAGCTTGTAGAAAAACTTTTCGCACTTTATGTGATTTAGTCATTTTTTCGAAATTAGGCTTGAAATCGCTAAAATTAATTTACCAAAATTTTCAAACACTAATATAATCATTCCATGACACATAAAATAATATTAAAATAATTTCTCCAACCATGGATTTATCATTTTGAAACCACTGTTCCGACTAGGCCCAAAATCGGGATGTTACAACTCTTCCCCCTTAGGGATTTTCGTCCCTGAAAATCTTACCGTTAAAAAGGTTTGGGTATTGATCTCTCATAGTCTTCTCGGGCTCCCATGTGGCCTCTTCAACCCCATGTCTATGCCATAGTACCTTTACAAGTGCTATACTCTTATTCCTCAATTTCTTGACCTCTCGATCTAAAATCTTAACCGGCTCTTCACCATAGGTCATATCCGGTCGAATTTCAACCTCTGCTGGTGAAATAACGTGTGAAGGTTCAGAACGATAATGGCGTAACATAGACACATAGAAAACATTGTGGATCTTCTTTAACTCAGATGGCAAGGCTAGTCGATAAGCTACCGGTCCAATTCTCTCAGTCACGTCATAGGGTCCAATAAAACGTGGACTTAATTTGCCTTTCCTACCGAATCTGAGGACTTTTTTACACGGGGATACTTTCAAAAATACCTTATCACCGACTTGAAAATCTCTTTATGTTTCAAGCCCGCGTAGGATTTCTGTCTATCCGAAGTTGCCTCCAAACAATCACGAATCACATTAACTTTTTCTTCAATATCTTTAACTAAGTCAACCCCGTGAATCCGATTTTCTCTAAGTTCGGTCCAATACAAGGGCGTTCGGCACTTACGCCCATACAAAGCCTCATAAGGCACGATTTTCAAACTCGACTAATAGCTACTGTTGTAGGCAAATTCTACCAACGGTAAATACTTTTCCCAACTGCCTTAAAACTCAAGAACACAACACCGTAACATATCTTCAAGAATCTGAATTACTCTCTTCGACTGACCGTCGGTTGGCGGATGGAAAGCCGCGATAAAATTCAACTTTGTCCCCAAAGCTTCTTGTAACTTTTTCCAAAACCACGAGGTAAACCTCGAATCTCTATCTAAAATAATCGACAAGGGCACTCCGTAAAGTCTCACAATTTCAGAAACATACAAATCAGCCAATTTTTCAAGCGGATAGTCAGTACGCACCAGTATAAAATGAGCCGACTTCATAAGCCTATCAACCACAACCCAAACAGCATCTTTCTTCCTTGGCGTCCAAGGCAACCCGAACACGAAATCCATAGTAATACGGTCCCATTTCCATTCAGGAACCATCACAGGTTGAAGTAAACCCGAAGGTACTTGGTGTTCGGCTTTCACTTGCTGACAAATTAGGCACTTAGAGACAAACTCTTAAACGTCTCTCTTCATTCCCGACCACCAATACATTTTCTTCAAGTCATTGTACATTTTCACACTACCCAGATGGATAGAAATACAACTGCTCTGTGCCTCATGCAAAATTTTTTGAATAAGCTCATCATCTTTGGGTACACAAATTCTGTCTCGAAACATTAAACAACCATCTGAACCAATCCGAAAGTCTGATTCTATACCCATCTCGCACTGAGTTATCTTAACTTGCAATTCTTTATCACCTTTCTGAGCTTCGCAGATCTCTTGTAAAAACATTGGTTTTGCTTTCAACTTGGCTAAAATCGAACAATCATCGGTTACTAACAACTGAATGTTCATAGCCATCAAGGTAAACAATGACTTCCTACTCAAAGCATCGGCCACCACGTTCGCCTTCCCCGGGTGATAGTCGATCACCAGTTCGTAATCTTTTATGAGCTCCAACCATCTCCGTTGGTGAAGGTTCAGTTCCTATTTAGTAATCAAATAATTTAGACTTTTATGGTCGGTGAATACTCGGCATTTCTTGCCATACAAATGGTGTCTCCAAATCTTTAGTGTGAACACTATGGCGGCTAACTCTATGTCATGAGTCGGATAGTTTTTCTCATGCGACTTCAGTTGTCTCGATGCATATGCTATTACCTTGCCTTCTTGCTTGAGCACACATCCCAATCCATTCAAGGATGCGTTGCTATACACTACGAATTCTTTTCCCAGTTCCGATTGCACTAAAATTGGAGCTTCAGTCAACAACGCCTTTAGTTTCTCGAAACTCTGTTGGAATTTTTCCATCCATTCGAACTTGACATCTTTTTGTAGCAACCTCATCATTGGAGTAGCAATCATGGAAAATCCTTTAACGAATCGTCTGTAGTAACCCACTAAGCCTAGAAAGCTTCTAATCTCCAATACATTCCTCGGCAGTTTCCACTCAACGATAGCCGAGATCTTACTTGGGTCAACTATAATTCCATCACCTCACACAATATGTCTTAAGAATCTGACCTCTCGGAGCCAAAACTCACTTTTACTAAACTTGGCATACAACTGCTTATCTCTTAAAGTTTGCAAAACAGTTCTCAAATGCTCTGCGTGCTCACTCTCATTACAAGAATAAATTAATATATCATCGATAAAAACAACATCGAACTTATCCAATTACGGTCCAAAAATACGATTCATTAAATCCATAAACACAGCAGGAGCATTTGTTAAGCCAAAAGGGCATGACAAGGAGCTCATAGTGCTTGTACCTCATTCAAAATGCTATTTTCGATACATCTTGCTCCTTAACTCTTAGCTGGTAATAACCGAACCTTAAGTTTATCTTAGAAAACACTACAGTTCCTTTCAATTGGTCAAACAAATCATCGATCCTTGGCAAAGGATACTTGTTCTTCACAATCACCTTGTTGAGTTGTCTATAGTCTATACATAACCTCATCGACCCATCTTTCTCTTTCACAAAAAGTACCGGAGCACCCTATGGAGAATAGCTCAGTCTCGCAAAACCCTTATCCGTTAACTATTGTAGCTGAATCTTCAACTCTTTTAACTCCAATAGTACCATCCTATACAGGGCAATCGAAATAGGTGCCGTACTAAGGACTAACTCAATACCAAACTCAACTTCCCTAGTTGGAGGCAATCTAGGTAACTCCTCCGAAAACACATCCGGTAACTCACATAACACATGCACTGACTCAATCTTTACTTTTGACAATTAAGTATTCAACACAAATGCGAGATAAGACTCATACCCTTTTCTTATACATTTCTCAACTGCCAAAGAAGAAATCACTATAGGCAAGCTATCCGATTCACTTGATTCAACCCGAAGGATATCCCCATTTTCACATTTCAGTTCAATAAACTTAGTATCATAGTTTACTAACACGTTATGAACAGTCAACCAATCCATGCCAAGAATTAGGTCAAATTCATCAAACCGTAGTAGCATGAGGTCAGCAGGAAAACAATGACCTCTAATCATCAAAGGACAGTTTCTACACACTTTGTCAACTATCACATGCTTGCCTAACAAGTTTGACACTTTTATCACAAATTCTGTAGACTCAACAGGCATATTCATGCTAGACACCAATTTTACACAAATATAGGAATGGGTAGACTCGGGATCAATCAAAGCAACAACAAAAATATCGTGAAGAGAAAAAGTACCCGTAATCACATCTGGTGACAATGCCTCTTCGCGAGCACGAATGGCATAAGTCATTGCAGGCGCTCGGCCCTCAGACCTTACGGCGGAATCTCCAGGCACTCCTCTGCTGCTAGCCCTTCTTCCCGGGTTCTTTTGTGGTCTACTCCTAGAAGGAGCATTACCCGATCTCACATCTTGATCTCTATCTTTCTCGACCATCTTGGGACAACTACGAAAAAAATGGTCTAGTGACCCACATTTGAAACAGCCTCTTTCATTTCCTCGACATTCACAGAAATGACGTCTACTGCGCTGTGAACATTCTGGTCTATTAGATCGGGCACTACAAACACTCGCAATTGAAGTGGTCTGAGCCTTAAAAACTGAGTTCTGTTTACTCTTATTTCTATTCGAGAACCCTGCTGAAGCATTGGATTGAGTAGTGAACTCTCTTGATTTCTTAGATAAGGATTGAAATGATTTCCCCAACTGTCCTTTCTTTGAGTCACGAGACTCAATATCAGCTTTCCTTTTCTCTTTGGCCAATTCCTTGGCCTTGCAAGCTCTTTCAACGAGAACCACAAATTCCTTTAACTCTAGGATACCAACCAAAAGTCGAATGTCTTCGTTCATTCTATCCTCAAATCTCTTACACATGATGGCTTCGGTAGATATGCACTCTTGAGCATATTTGCTGAGCCTCACGAACTTACGCTCATACTCTATTACCGTCATTTGGCCTTGCTTCAGTTCAAGAAATTCCTTCTATTTCTGGTCTATAAACCTCTGGCTAATATACTTTTTACAGAACTCTTCCTGGAAGAATTCCTAAGTTATCCTCTCCTTTGGTAAAATTGACACAAGGGTGTTCCACCATTGGTAAGCCGAGTCTTGTAGGAGTGACACTACACACTTCATGCACTCCTCTGGTGCACAAGACAACTCATCGAATACACTAATGGTATTTTCTAGCCATAATTATGCTCTCTCTAGGTCATTATCAATATTCGCTCGAAATTCCTTGGCCCCTTACTTTCGAATTCTGTCTACCAGAGATTTTTCCCTTCTAATCATTTCTACTATGTGGGGAACTGTAGGGGCAGGCAGAGGGATTGGAGGGGGTTGAGGAGGTGGAACATTCGGGTTTGCATGAACTAACTTCGAATACCAAGCATTCCTCATATAGAGGAAGGCTTCTCTAGCCCCTCCGCCTTGACTCAGTGTCACAGGCCCACTTTCGACTAGCGCGGTCCCTTCTGCGGGAGCCGGCGCATTATTTTCTACATCATCTGTCACTGCTCCGCCCGGATCCATTTCTAGGAATCGACTAAACCATAGATCTGATAACACTAAATGTAACACTCCTTACTCATATCCTATGCCGGAACAAGGTACGAGGCGTTACCTAAGTTAATAACATGCATACAAACATTTTTGGGTTATAAAATTTTGTTCAAATTTAAAACTTTTCAAACTTTACCCTAAAGTCCTTAATATGGGCCTACGAGGCCCAAAAAATACTTTAGATACGTCTCGGTACTAAACTAGGCACTTTAGACAACTTTAGAAAATTTCACTGAAATAGGGGCACACGCCCGTGTGGCAAGGGACACGCCTGTGTGAGCAGACCGTGTGGTCACACACGCCCCTGTCCCTAGCTGTGTGGATTTATTTTCAATTCGAACCTACAGGGGTTTTCACACATCTTGGCACACACCCGTGTCCCTTATAAATCCATGTCATGCCCGTGTGTAAAAAACTTGACATTCTGTTTCTGACATTATCAACCCAATAGGGTTACACGGCCAAGGTACAGGCCTGTGTCCTTAGGCCATGTGGCAAATTAAATTCCTAAAATCAAGTGCAGACTTCACACGGCCTAGGCACATGCCCATGTATTATGGTTGTGTCATCTACACGGTTGAGACACACGGTTGTGCCTCAACACCTGTGGTTACTACTGGGCACTCTGTTTTACCAAATTAAGCTGCAGGGAACACACAGCTGGATTACACGCCTCTGGGGCAGACCGTGTGTCACACACAGCCTAGACACACGCCTGCGTGTCTACCCGTGTGGACAAAAACAAGGCTATAACTATAAAGTTGTATTATTTACGTACAACTAGAGGTGATCATGGGCCGGACCGGGCCCAGACAATTTTAGGCCCGTTTTCTAGGCTCGAGCACGACCCAGCCTGAAATATGGGCCAAAAAATTTATCCAAGCCTAGCCCGAAAGAAAATTGATAAACCCGAGCCCGGCCCAACCCGACCCATATTAAATTTTTTTATTTTTTTCATTAAATAAAAATTTTAAAACAAATATTAAAACCAAAAAAAACAAATAAAAAGTATGTAATTTTTTTAGATTTTTTCATTAAATAAAAAATTTTAAAACAAATATTAAAACAAAAAAAATATGTGAATTTAAAAAGTATATTTGATTAAAAATAAAATATATATTTAATATATAATTCGGGCCGGGCCGTGCCGGGCTCGGGCCAAAAAAAGTTTTACCCGATCCCTGCCTGTTTTCTAAACGGGCCTCATTTTTTGCCCAAACCCATATTTCGGGCCTATATTTTTGCCCGAACCCTCCGATTTTTCAGGTGGGCCGGGTAGCCCAACCCATGATCACCTCTACGTACAACTTACCTCGGTATACAAAACATGGGCGACTAGTTCGATTTAGTCCAATAGCTTGGTTTTCTCCCGGTCTAGGTTTGAATTCCTTTTTTCTTGATCTATATTGACAAAATTTACTTATTTAATCCCCACATTAATCAAGACATTCCAAAATTCCTACTTTTACAAAATTACCATTTTGCCCTTAGCCTTTCACATAATTACGATTATGCCCCTAGCCTCGTAAAATGATTTTCATCAAATTTCCTCATTAACCAAGCCTAGCGGAATCTATTTTAAACTTATTGCAACTCACAAATCCAATTATTTCACACATTTACTACCAATTTTATAAACTTCACAAAATGGTCATTTTAGGTGTTTTCATGAAAAATCTTTCACAAATGTTGCTTATTAAACAACCAAGTTTCATTTTCTTTCATAAAATTAAAGAATACAATATAAATACTCTAATGGCAAGACCCTAGACTCTCAAACATTTTGCAAAATAGTCCCCTCATTAGCTAGATTAAGGTATAGGGGTTCCAAAAACACAAATATTGACAAAAACAACCACCAAAATCACTTACTTGCAAGAGAAAAGCTTGGCTGAAATTTGAGCTCTCAAAACCCCCCTTTTTTGTTGAAAATTTTGGTGGTGAATAAAAGATGATAGCCTCCTCTCCTTTTGTTTTATTTTTTTTATTAAACAAGTCATCTAATGTCATCTAATTTTGACTACTTTATGACTTTATCTCCAATTAAAAATTCCATGTCCATCCACCATAATTTTATTCGTCTATTTACTCAATAAGGACCTCTACTTTAGTGTTCCATAGTATTTAACACCTTCAGCTTGTAGAAGAAATCTTTCGCACTTTATGCGATTTAGTCCCTTTTTTTCAAAATTAAACATGAAATCGCTAAAATTAATTTACCAAGATTTTCAAACACTAATATAATCATGCCATGACACATAAGATAATATTGAAATAATTTCTCCAACCTCAGATTTTTGGTTCCCAAACTAATGTTTCGACTAGGCCCAAAATCGAGATGTTACACTCCTCGTATTCCTCCTTTTATGTTTCATCCCCACTTGCATTCTCATCTTCCTTTCATATCTCAAAAATGTAATATGGCAACTCAGGAAAAAAATTGTTAGAGATATTTGTAAAAGTATTTATTATAGAATCATCTCTAATCTTTTCATATTTTCAATAAGCCTGTTGTCGATTATGCATAAATTTAATCATATCCATCATAATTGACAATTCTGATTTCTTCATAGTGTTTGAAGAAGTGGGCATAAGAATGGGCAACTCAGTATCAACATTTGGTTCAATTGGCTCATCAGCATTTGACTCCTCTCTTGGTTTAGAGATTTTCAATTCCTTTATCGATTCTTGAGTGTTCGGTTTTCCTCAGATTCTACTTCTTCTGTATCAGTAATTAAGTTAGCCTCAATTTCAGATTTGTTCGATGACTCATTAGTCTCTGGTCCAATTGGGTTTAGTTCATGGACATTCTCCATTAACCTTTCAATAACATGGGCAGTGATGCAACCTTGAACATACGAGCCCTTTAGGTTTACTTTTGTTTTAACCTGGACCCTTAAGCAAAGTTGCAACAACCCATTTTTAGTCAAATCAAAACAGTGGTTTTGAGACCATAAATCCAAGGTCAAAATATTTATTTTCTTATTATTTTAATTTTTACAGCATGATTGAGTGATTTTTTGAAAATTTCGTTAAGAAATTTTATCGTTTGAATGGTTAATTTGATAAAAAGGACTAAATCGCGTAAAGTGTAAAAATAGAGTTCTATTAGCTAAAAGTATTTAATAGCTATAGAACCTTAAAGTAAAGGTCCTTATGTTGTAATTAGACCATTAATAACATGAGTGGACTTATATGGACATGTATTAAGTGTTTTAATGGTTTAATGTTAAGGTTAATTTCGTAATTGTTAAATATAAGTTAATTAAATAAAACAAACATAAATTTTAAGGCTATGATCTTCACCATAGCCAAATATTGAAGAGAAGAATATCCATTTCTTTAGGTTTCATTCGACCAAGCTATTTTTGGTCAATCAAGGTACGATTTTTGTCCCATTTTTAATGATTTCTATGTTTTTGAGATCGTTGCAGCTAGTACTAGCTAGCTCAAGGACTATTTTGCAAAATTGTTAACGATTTTGAATGATGCCATTGATGATTACATGTGTGTTTTGATGTTTAATGATAGATTATGTATATTTTTTATGAATTATACAAGTTTTGTTAACTGATTTTTAGTGAAAATGTAAAATAGGGATTAAATTGAGAAATGTTGAAAGTTTGTTGTTAAAATATGAAATCAGTTAAAATATGGGCCTTTAGGGGTATAATGGTAATTCGATTAAGCATGGGTGTTTTGAAATTTGCATGAATTTTTTATTTTGTGTAATAAGGACTAAATTGTAAAAATGTGAAAGTTTAGGGGCTAATGTGTAAATTAGCTCAAATGTATATTTTGGATTGAATTAAATAAATGGATTATTAAATAAGTTAATTTTGAATATATTTAGATCAAGAAAAGCGGAATTCAGATCTAGATTGGGGAAAAACTAAAGTTATCGACTAATCGACTTATTTTGTCATTTCCACATTCAAGGTAAGTTTGTATGTGATAAATTTCATTATAAATGTATTATGAATGCTTTGATATTGTATAAATTGTGAATACGAGATTTTGGATAAGTTCGACTTTGAATCGATGATAATTTGACATTTGATATCCCGGTTGAACCTTAGGAATAGTTTAGAATACTAGTGACAAGTTATTATGGGATACATTAAGTTGGATTCGAGCCGTGATATTAGCACTTTGGGTGCGAGATATACTGATTTGGCTTCGGGCCATGAATATTGGCTGATTTGGCTTCGGGCCATGATATCAGTACTTCAGAGATAAGTTACCTTAATTTGGCTTCGGCCCATGGTATAGGTACTTATCGTGTGAGACCTTTGAGTATCCGAATTCTATTCCGAATGGTTCAATGGGTAAACAAAAGAGGTGGTGAGTTTGAGATTGATATTAAATGATACAGGTACATACATGAATTATATAAGTTTCAAATCAAAGGGATTTTTGAAGGTAGTGTATAATCTCTCAATTGAGTATTGAAAGGTTTGTTAGCAAATGTAAACTACATATTGGTGTATTCAAATTATTGCATTATGTTTATATGATTGCATTGAGTTTATTCCATACGAGCTTACTAAGCTATAAAGCTTATTTTGTGTTTTTCTCTTTGTTTTATAATGTTATCAAAGCTAGCTCGGATTCAGGGATCGTAGGAGATCGTTTCACACTACCACCTATCACTTGGTACCTTTAAACTTTGGAATTTTAAGTATATGACATGTATAGGTATTTGGAGTTATTTTGGTATGGTTAAATCTTGTATTCATATATGTGTTTATGTTTTGTGATATTAATTCTATTATGGTTAGGTGATGCTTGATGGCTATTGTTAGTATTGGAAATGGTATGAATTAGCCATGATTTTGTCTAAATTAGATGTTCATTTATACTATGAATTGGTGCCATTTTGGTTGTGTAGGTGCGCATAAGTTTCGGTGGAAAATTGGCTTGGAAAATAGCCTATTTTTGTCCACACGGGCAGAGACACGGGCGTGTGTCTCAATTGTGTGTGACACACGGTTATGTTACACGACCGTGTGTCCCCTGGTGTGGTTTTAGAAATAAAGTCAGTATGCTCTACACGGTCTCACACACTGGTGTGTGATCGGTCGTGTGGCATAAGTTAGTATACCCTATAATTTAGACACAGCTTAGCACACGGGCGTGTGAGTTGGCCATGTTGCATAAGTCAGTATACCCTACAGGTTTGGCACGGCCTGGCACACGGCCTGGCACACGGGTGTGTATGGCCATTCTTAAGGCACACGGGCTAGCCACATGGGCGTGTGTGTTGGCCATGTGACCCAAATTAGTGAGTTACATAGGGTTAGACACGGGCTAGGGCACGGCCATGTACTCTCATATCGAATGTCAACACGGCCTGTGACACGGGCTTGTTTGGTGGCCGTGTGAGACACACAGCCTGGTCACACGGGCGTGTGTCCCCTGTTTTGAAAAAACAATTATAAATGTTCCAAATGTTTTTGAAGTTTTCGGTTTAGTCTCAAATCACCCAAAGTATATTTAGGGCCTCGTAGGCTCGTATTAGGGACAAATTAATTGAGATTAAATGATGAATGTATGAATTTAATAAATGTGTGTGATAAGAATGATAAATGTGTTGTAAGTCCGGTAATGCTTCGTAACCCTATTCTAGTGTTGAATATGAGTGAGGGATGTTACATATACGGGTATCAGAGCTACGGTTTAGTCAATTCAAGGACTAATATAACGTATATGAGAGTCTAGCTATACATGCCATACATAAACTGTGATAGGGTGATGACTCGTGACATTTAAAAATGTGTTTTCTTATAGAAAATGGATCCCAATCGAGCTATAGTATATGAGGTTGAAAGTAATGCGCCAGCTCCCGCTCAAGGGACAGCGCCTTTTGATTCTAGACTCATATAGGGTAGTTAGGATGGAGAGACTAAAGAAGCCTTCTTCCAAATGATGAACGAGTGGTTCAGACAATATATCCGAACAAACCCGACTGCTCAACAACCTCTACCCCCTTCTAGTCCCCAACTGGTTCCCCTAGCTCCTCAAGGTATAAAAGTTTTAAGATTGAATAAGCATCTAGTTGATAAGATCCGTAAATACGGGGCTAAAGAGTTCAGAGCTAATGTTGATGATGATCCTGAGATAGCCCAGTTTTGGCTTGAAAATATGATTCGAGTGTTTGATAAGCTTTCTTGCACACCGGCTGAATGTTTAAAATGTGTTATATCACTTCTGAGGGACACCGCATATCAGTGGTGGAATACATTAGTATTAGTGGTGGCGAGAGAGAGTCACTTGGGAGTTCTTTGAGACCGAGTTTCGGAAGAAATACATAAGCCTACAGTTTCTGGATTAAAAGCACAAAGTGTTTTTAGAATTGAAACAGGGCCATATAACCGTAACCGAGTACGAGAGAGAATTTGTACGGTTGAGTAAATATGCTTTAGAGTATGTTTCTACCAAAGAGATCATGTGCAAGCAGTTTGTTAATGGTTTGAATGAAGACATTAAACTTCTGGTTGGAATGTTAGATTTGAAAGAATTTGTTGTGTTAGTTGACCAGGCTTGTAAAGTCGAAGACTTTAGCTAAGAAAAAAAGAAAGCTAATTCAGAGGCTAGAGATTCAAAGAAAAGACCGATGAATAAACCTTATCATTCTTTATCAAAGAAATCCCGAGATTCGTATAGTCAACCGACTGAATCAGTGGAATATTAAAATAGAGATCGTGGAAAATCAACATGTGAATCCCAAATCTCAAGCAACTTCCGTCTCGAGTATTGACAATGTGAAAAACAACAAACCCGAGTGTCAATAATGTGGGAGAAGATATTTTGGAGACTACTGGCATAAGAATAGTAAAGCTTGTTTCAAATGTGGCTCGCCAGATCATTTTATTCAAGACTACCCAGAGTTATCTGAGAAAGATAAATTTCAAAATGCAAGACCGAGTAATATGACTGCGAGAGGGAGGCCGCAGAGAAATACAAGAAATGTGTCCAGTGGTAGAGGTGTGACTAGGGATTCAGCTGTGAGATCAGAAGCTAGAGCACCAGCCAGTGCTTATGCTATTCGTGCTTGTGAAGAAGCGTTGTTCCCAGATGTTATTACCCGTACATTCTCTCTTTACGACACTAATGTGATTGCTTTAATTGATCATGGATCGACACATTCGTATGTTTGTGAGAATTTAGTGTCTAGTGAGAAATTCTATAACCATGTTGGTTCTTAGTATTGGAAATGGTATGAATTAGCCTTGATTTTGGCTAAATTAGATGTTCATTTATACTATGAATTGGTGCCATTTTGGTTGTCTAGGTGAGTGTAAGTTTGGGTGGCAAATTGGCTTGGTAAATAACCTAGTTTTGTCCACACGGGCGTGTGTCTCAGTCGTGTGTGACACACGGTTATGTTACACGGCCGTGTGTCCTTTGGTGTGGTTTTAGAAATCAAGTCAGTATGCTCCACACGGTCTCACACACATGCATGTCGTTGGCTGTGTGGCATAAGTCAGTATACCCTATAATTTAGAAACGGCTTAGCACACGGGCGTATGACTTGGCTGTGTTGCATAAGTCAGTATATCCTACAGATTTGGCACGGCCTAGCACACAGCCTGGCACACGGGCTAGCCATACGGGCGTGTGTGTTGGCCGTGTGACCCAAGTCAGAGAGTTACAAGGGTCAGGCACGGGCTGTGACACGGCCATGTACTCCCATTTTGAATGTTCACACGGCCTGTAACACGGGTGTTTCTAGTGGTCGTGTGTCACACGGGCATGTGTCCCCTGTTTTGAGAAATTTTTTGTAAGTGTTCCAAATGTTTCCAAAGTTTTCGGTTTAGTCCCGAACCACCCCCCAAAGTATATTTAGGACCTCGTAGGCTCGTATTAGGGAGAAATTGATTGAGATTGAATGATGAATGTATGAATTTATTAAATGTGTGTGATAAGTATGTATAAATGTGTTGTAAGTCCGGTAATGCTCTGTAACCCTATTCCGGCATTGAATACAGGTGAGGGGTGTTACAAAAGTGAAGTTATCAATGATGGGAAGTAAGCACTTCCAGTCTTCTTTCTAGCACAATCATGGATTTCTTTGAGAATGATCTTCCTAACATTGATAGACCTTTTTGTCATAATTGCATACAATAAAAGTTTCCACTCCATCGAGATGGTGGAACTGTGTGAGATAGGCTTGAAACTATATCGAACAAAGTAGAACCATACCTTAGCCAACGATTATAGATATTCCCTTCGTCAAGAATAACTACCATACTTTCTTATAATCCATTAGGATCTCGAATTTGTCACAACATTAAGCACTTATTGAAGAAAATCCCAATTTATATTTTTCATCATGGCAAAATATTCCTCTTCTTCAACATCAGGTAGGTTAAACAAATCATTAGTGGATTTAGAAGTTAGGGGTGCGTTCTTCTTGTGAACAAGAACTTCAATAGCATCTGGCTTAGTCAAATTGGCATAGAACTCTTAAACTAACTCCTCATCGGGTAATGAGCGCACATCACAAAAATAATTCCAATTAAGGGCATCAATCATCTTTCGAATCAACAAAGGCACAACCATCTTATCATTTATTTCCAAGTCAAAACCTTTTTTCGGCATCATAGGTTGATTTTTTAAGATGGAATCAAACCTTTCTTTCACTTCCTCGTCTTAAATCAGAATGGGATTTTCGCTAAACGTCTTGGAAGATCTAGTTCTTTTGCGACACATGGTGATTTTTCCTAAAAATAGGAAAAATTGGGCAATGGATGAAGCAAAGGATTTTGCGGTAACGATATGGTTGCTCCGGCAAAAGGCTTGTAGTGGTAGTAAACTAGGCTTTTGTAACAAAGGAATAATTTTGGGGAAAATTTTCAGGATTTAGGAGAACGGCTAAGAGGAAAAGGATGGCTAGGGTTTATGCTAATTGCTTGAAGGATTGTGAGGATTATGGTGGCGGAGAGGGGTTTATATAATGGTTAATTAGGGCAATTTCGTAGCAAAATTTTAGCTACTTAAGTGACTTGGGCGGAAAGTATAGATGGAGGGAAAAAGTGGTGGCAATTTTAAGGTTTTGGGGAACCCTTATGGATGACATTGATGGAGTAAATTTTTCGTCTTTGACATTTCAAGCCTTGAACCCAGACTGTATTTAAAACTAGACTTCTTAAGATAAAATAAACTAATTAGTAATTGGGCCAATTTGACCCCCTTATTAAACATAAAGAAATAAAATTAACATTAAAAACATAAATTAAAGTGAAAAATAATAATTTTAAAATGAATCAGAAAATTTGTTCTCAAAAGATGACATTAAATTAATTCTCTGTAAAGGTTGGAGGGGTCACAATAGTCTTGCTTAAGTTCCAATATCCTTAGACAAAATTAATTAAATGTACTAATTTAAGAAAATAATCTCTAACATTTTATTAAAAATTAAATTATGAAAAATTAAGGGTCTATTAATTTGAACGAGGTTTTAATTTGCTCAACTTCACCATCCTAATAATGCTTGAGACGTTGACCATTAACTTTAAACGTACCTCCGTGGTTGTTGTATAAATTCTGCAACACCATATGGATAAACTTTATATCTGTTCCATCGAGATTTGAGCTTTCTCAGAAATAACCTTAGCCTCGAATTAAACAACAACACTTTCTGACCTTCTCCGAATTCATGAGATTGTATATGACTAACATGACATCTATTATATTTTTCTTTACACATATTGGCATTCTTATATGAAAATAACCTCAACTCTTCCAACTCATCAAGATGTAACTGTAACAGTCCGGTTTTAGCTAAATCAGAACAGTGGTTTCGAAACCACAAATTTGAGGTCAAAATTTTTTTAATATTATTTTTTGTGTTTACAGTATGTTATTTGATATGTGTGAAAATTTTGTGAGCTAATTTTATCGTTTAATAGCTCAATTTGAGAAAAAGGACTAAATCACGCAAAATGCAAAAGTTGCATTCTATTTTTTAAAGGTGTCTAATTGCTATATTTATTAAATGAAAAGTCCTTATAATGATATTAGACCATTTATAGTGTAATTTGACATAATGGGCATGTATTTGATGTTTTAAATGTTATTTTAACTATGGTTAATTTGGTAATTAAAATAAAATAATGTATATTAAATAAAACCAAAGATGAAAACATGTTCATCTTTGTTTATTTCAACCGAAAATAGAAAATAAAACCCAGAATTGGGGGGCTTTAAGTTTCGGCACCTTTGAAGCTTGATTAAAGTATGGTTTTAGCTTAGTTTTTGATGATTTTTACATTTTTTGAGATCATTGCTTTGTATTCTAGCTAGCCCATGCCATAATTTTTGAAGTTATCAATGATTTTGTGAAGTGCCATTGATGAATGCTTGAGCTTTTGAATGTTTTATGATGAAAAATGAATATTTGTTAATAGTTACACAAGTTTTGTTAAGTGAGTTTTGACAAAAATGTCAAATAAGGGTTTAATTGTGAAAAGTGTAAATTGAGGGGTTGAAATGTGAAATAAATGAAAGTGTTGGGCTTCTAGGGACCTATATGAAATTCAGCTAGGCTTGGGTTTAATGAAATTTCATGAATTTTGTGTATTTGTAAAATAGGGACTAAATTGTAAAAATGCCCAAATATGTGTTTGTAGGTTGAATTGAATGAATTGATGAATGAATGAGTTAATTTTGAATGTATATAGATCAAGAACGAAAGAAATTGGATTTAGATCGGGGAAAATCAAAGGTTATCGAATAGTCGATCTAGTCTATTTATTCCGAATACAAGGTAAGTTCATATGCAAATAAATGTCTTTAAATTGAATTATATATGTTTAATTGTCATTAAACTGCTATGAATGTTGAATGATCAAATACGAGCAAGACTCGACAAGGTTACAATACTCGAAAGTCCCGTACGAACCTCAAGAATAGTATAGGATATGAATGTCATGACATTAGGATTATCGAGATGTGATTGTAACACCCCTTACCCATGTCTGACGCCGGGATAGGATACGAGGCATTACCAAACTTAAAATAAACATTTATACAAAATCAAGCTATAAAATTTCATTCAATTTAAAATCACTCATTCACATGCAAATCGTCCCTTATATGGGCCCACAAGGCCCAAACAATCATTGGGAACTGTTCGGGACTAAACCGAGAACTTAGGAAACTTTAAGAAGACTTATAAAATTTTTCATCAAAACAAGGGTCACACGCCCGTGTGGCTTGGGACACGCCCGTGTGGGTAGGTCGTGTGGTCACACACGTCCATGTCTTTAGCTATTGTAGCTCTTTGTTTATGACGTCAACAAAATAAGGTCACATGGCCAAGTCACACACCCGTGTACTTAGGCCGTGTGGCAAATTAAATTCTGAAAAATAAATGCAGACTTCACACGCCCTAGGCACACGCCCATGTCCCGGGGCCATGTCCTCTTCACGGCTAAGACACACGATTGTGTCTCTACCTGTGTGGCCAAGAAAATGGCTATTTACCAAACCATTTGGCACCCTCATTTGCACATACTTAAACACGACCTTAATGGCATCTTTCATGGATTAATTGAGCACTTAAACATCATCAAACCAGTCATGATCATAGCGAATTCATATAATCTTATTCATGCATAATGCACCATACTTTCCCTAGCTTAAACTTATCAAACATTCATGCCATGATTATCATCAACACATCCTAAATCCATCCATACCAAACACACATAACCACATCACATGAAACCTTTAGTATAAGCACACACATATAAATAGGCATTACAACTCATTAACCAATATGAGCCACATCTCATGGCCATATAAAAAATGAATCATATTACCATTATGAACCAACATATTTGGCCAAATCAAATGACACATACAAAATTGACTAAGTCCCTATACATGCCATAAACTTAAGAGGTATGTATTCACTTTTACCCCACGATGATAGCTTGATAGTGTGATAACATCTCCAACGATCTCCAACTCGAGCTAACATAAAACCCTATAAGATATGAGAAAGGAAGGGGAGTAAGCTACAATGCTTAGTAATTTTTTATGCAAATAATAAGCAACTTATTAATATGTTTTTCACCAATTCTCACAATATGTTCTCTAAGGAATACAATCATAATTGCATAAAATTTCACAATTCATTTATGTTCATCTTGAGCTGTCTACTCGAGTTACAGTCACTAATTTTTTTTTTCCAGAGCTACGGAACTCCAAATTAAGATCCGATAATTTTACTTGAAACTAGACTCACATATATTCTTATCATAAAATTTCCAGAATTTATTGGTTAAGCCAATCAGTACAATTTATTATTTAAAGTCTCCCTTGTTTCACTGTCTGACAGTTCTGATCCCTCTTCACTAAAAATTTATTTTCTTGTGGTACAGAACTCGAATGATGTTCCCCTTTATTTCTTTTGAAAATATACTCATAAGAAATACAAACATATAAATTTTATCCCTTGGTTATTTGTTTACAATATTTAATGAATTTTCCCAAGTCAGAATAGGGGATTCCAAACTCATTCTGACCTTGTCTCACTAAAATCCAAATATATCATCCCATGAAATTATTTTTGTAATGTCCCAAAAATTAGGGGTTGTAATTTTTTCTTAATTTCATTATGCTTGCTCAACTGGCTATTTGAGTGTATTTGGGGGTTCTAGGGAGGCCTGGGTTCGAGTCTGAGCCTTGGAAAAATTTTAGTTTTTGGCCCTTTAGTGGAGAGGGCTGTTGGAAGCAGGACTTAAGTAAAATGCTATGTAATCATCGAAATCAGAGCTTTAAAATTTATAATAAAAATGATCAAACCTGGAAACTAACTCTGACAACGATTTTAAGGCAAGCGCACTATCGAATAGTAATATAGTTTAGGCAAGACCGGAATATCGAATCCCAAAGGAACCAAAAGTACTAATACTAATTCTCTTTCTATTATTTTGCCTAAGAATTAAGTGATTGTTTATCTAATCTAAATTTAACTATCAACTAAACTAAAGACGCAAAGACAAAAACAATGAATTGGGGAAAATATTGTTGGGAAAACTCAGTTGATTAAGACGATACCCTTAGAAAGAATCCACCTAGACTTCACTTGTTATCTAACACTGAACCAGACGATGTATTCACTTGACTTGATCCGTAAGATTCCCTAAGTTATATTAAACCCTCTCTCGAAGCGAATAACGTCTAACCCTAGGTTGATTAATTGAAATCTCTTTCTAATTAAAACCCCTAGGATCACATTAACTCGATCTATGGATTCCCATATTAGGTTTCACCCTAATTTGGCAAAATCTCGTCACCCTATCTCTAGGCGTGCGATCAACTCTGCTTAATTATGCTAGATCTACTTTTAAGCAGGGACTTTTGCTCCTCTACTTAAGCACATCATACTTGAATCAATATTCCGGAAATATCAACACAAGAATTAAGCACACATAATTAAGAACAAGTCAAATATTTAACATATAATTCAGAAAACAATAACAAGATCTGTCTTAGGTTTCATCCCCCTCAGGTATCTGAGAGTTTAGTTCATAATAATAAAAGAGAACATCTCAAAAGAAAAGATAAAAAAAAACATACGAAATCCCTAAAACTCCCTGAAGGAATTGAAGGAGAGATCCGCCGTCTTGAGTAGAATTCTAGCTTCTTGAGATGGATCAACTGGCTATCTTCGAGTGATTCTCCACAAATCTGACTTTTCTGGCTCGACTCCTTGGCCTAGCTAACCGCCTATTCTGGTTTCTGCCGAACTCCTTTTCAAGTTGCCCCCTTTGGTGTTTATATAGACTTTGAGATGCCTTACTTGGTCCCTAAGTATCCTAATTCAAGTAGAATTCCTACTAGGGTGTTTGAATAGGCTTTGGAATGTGTTTCTTTGCCTCCAAGTATCCAAATCCGAGTAAAACTCTTCTTAGCCGCGGCAAGGACACGGCCATGGCACACGCCTGTGTGAATCGTCTTAAGGCCATGTTCGAACCTGATGAATGGGGTACGGCCGTGTAAATCATGAGCAGGCCATGTTCTAGTATATAAATGACGCACAGCCGTGTGGTCTTGGGCCCAGGCCGTGTGGATTTTTTGATATGGCCCATTTACTCTGTTTTGGGCCTGTTTTTCGTTCTTTTAATCCTTGGGTGCTTTTCTGGGTATAAAACATGAAAACAAAGGATTAAGAGCACCTTTTTACTTAAATCGAGGCTTAATTCATCCAAAAGCATACTAAATGTGGGCTTAAAATATGTTACTTTTATGGTTTATCAAATACCCCCACACTTAAGCTTTTGCTTGTCCTCAAGCAAAATTCTCAACTCACAATTAAAACAAACTTCCCATGATTCATAATTCCTATCAACAATGTCTCATCATAATTCATAGATAACTTATACATGGATAATTCGACTGAAAGAGTCCTGAAGATTCAAACAGTCAAAGTCATAGTTTTTATAGTATGAAAACATAGGTGTTTCCCCTTACCTGAATAATTACCTCTAATTCAAAATAGACAAGAATTCACATCCTCACTAAAGATTCACTCAAATCACTCGAAGTGTTTAAGGTTCAGAATTAAGCACTCAAAAGTCAAACATGAAGAGTTAATCCCATAAGCTTGTATGAAAATCAAATCTCCACCACTTTAAAATGAGATGATACACAAATCAAAAGTTCTTTACAGGGTTGTAACGGGGCTTGGTTTAAAGGTGTGGATAAAGGCTGAATTAGAAGGTTAGAATCGAGATTGAATTGGCAATTTACCTAACTAGAAAAATGAACTAATCCTAAATAATTACATCAATTGAAAACTAATAATACGAGCTTTTTCTTTAGGATTTGAAATTTAAACATGTAAGCTCACTTAATTATAGAACTAGTAATGAATATACTTCATTTTTTTAGAAGTCAAATAATAATAGGAAAGAACTTTTACAACTAAAATATAGAACATAGTTAGGCAACTGCTCAAACTCAAATCTCGATAAAAAGGGAGTCAAGGAATGGTGATAACAAATACAAAGGGTTTTGGGTTAAAATTAGTGGGTGAGTCAATAAAAGGTTGTTAGAATTAAACGGGGTTCTCTAGGGGTTAATTATGAAGGTAGGCTTTTAGTGGAGTAAGTGGGTTAAAACCTAGGTGCCTTTATCATCTCGGTATATCAAATCATAGGTGTGGTCTCGACATGTATAATCGATGCAAGTTCTAGAATAACAAATCAATGTTGACACATTCATAATAAAAAAATGAGCACGAAAAGGAATATATGCTCTATAAGGCTCAAAAATCTCACAAAAAATTATGGGTGTTTTGACATCAACCTTGTACATTTCAAATTTCAAAGTAATATTCAAATTTAGGTTAACAACCTAGCAAAAATTTTAATTCTGAAAAATAGACTTATCATGCTTGATTCTCTAGTATCTTAAAGTATAAGTTATCAATGCACAATTAACTATGACTTAATCTAAAACATTTCAATAAAAATCATAAATCATCAGAAATTTCATTCTAATTAGTAATATGAGGAAATTACTTAAAAACAAGACTAAATTTAGGGATGTGAGAATAATGCAGAAAGTTAGGCTCTTTTACCCCCCCACACTTAAGATGTACATTGCCCTCAATGTACAAAGATAGATAATATCAGTTATTAGATAATCAAAAAAGAGGGGAAAAGGTGACACTCCCTGAATTATGGATGGATTCCTTGGAGGATGTGTAGAATACGTTGGAGGTTTCGTCTTTTGTTGTGGCAGTTACTAACGAGCTCTGCGCTAGATGGAGAAATTGGGGAGCTCGTGAAGAATTAGCCAGTGATTATTAAGACACATTTAAAATAAACTAAATATATAACTAAAGACAAGAAAACTAATGAGAAGGAAAATAGAAAATAAAATAAAGTTAAAAGAAAAGGTGGATGGACCGAGGAGTCCTTATTGTTGGATGGTTCGCGAGGTGGGTGTGACCTCTAAGGCTGCGGAGGTGCTGGCGGTGGCGGAAGTGGCATGGTTATGGTCGTGGTCGTGGTGATTCCCTAGCAGCCTTTTGAACCTGACATTAAGAAACTAAAATATATTAAACTTAATTAAGCATAAGATTGTCAAAGGGAAGGAAATTGAAGCAAAAGAGAAAAGAAAAATAGAAACTAAATGGTCTCAAAGACCCTTGCCTTGTTGTTTGGATGAAGCGGCCGGCATGAACTTATGTATAGGGGTTTCCTTTGAGGAGACTACGCTTGCCTTCTTCCACTTTTTCGACATGGATATGTGTAGCTCAAGAGTTCGGAGAGAAAAAGGAAGAAAAGAGGATGGGTGTGGGAAGAATGGGAGGGGGTGGTTTAAATAGAGTTTTGGAGTCTGATGTTCCCCCACGCCCGTGGATCGTGGGCGTGTTGTTTCACACGGTCGCCTCGCACGGCCGTGTGTCTAGGCGTGTTGATTCACCCACGCCCGTTTTATGGACTGCCACGCCCATTTTTTGAGAAGTCAGTGTCGACCATGGCCGCGTCGCACAGCCGTAGGCTTTTGTTGGTGCCCATGTTGGAGTGGTTGGGTCCGTGAACTTCAAAGATTGGTTGAGTCTGATTCGTACCACCTCTGCCATGTTAGTACAAAGATTATTGAGGTACACACGGCCACAGCCACGGCCGTGTGCAAGGCCGTGTGGCCTGGAAATCTACACCCTTGGTTAGTTTAAAGTTAGGTGATAAAAAAAACAATAAAATATAATAGATAAGATAAATAAAAATGTAGAAGTTAATGGGGTTAGTACTCGAGTTGCCTCCCGAGAAGCGCTCGTTTATAGTCTTAAGCTAGACTTACTTCTTATTCGCCTATTCATGGTGGTTGTAGGAGTTGGTAGTCCTTCCTCATGCTAGCAGCTCCTTTATCATGATAGAGTTTGAGACGAGTAGCGTTGATTTTCAAAGCACCAAAAATAGGATGACTTACCTCGATTGTTCCGTATGGAAAAACATTAATTACCTTGAAAGGGATCTCCTTGCTTGTGTTAGGATCAGGCGGAGATATTCGTGGGTCTGCTTTGTCTAATAATACCTGATCTCCAATTTTGAACTTGGGTGCCTTGTAGAGTGGCTTTGGTTCTGCTTTGGGTATCCCTAGTTCTCTTTTAAGGTTCGTCTTCTCCTCTTCTAGTTCATCGATCTGAGTCCTTTGTTCCTCGTGAGTTATATCTTTGTTGGCATAGGGTTTAGAATCGAGTTCAATCGTGTCCTTTTGTGGTGCTCCTGAAAAGAAGGGTTAACCAAATGGTTATCAATAGATTTGACATTCTCACCTTGGTTCTTCGATGTTCTAGCAGAATCGAGGGCTTGAAGAGTGACTTTTCGTACCTACACAGAGTATAAGTTCGTCTGCATCAACATCAATTTTGGTTCTGGCAGTTGCTAAGAATGGTCGTCCTAAAATTAGGGGGATCGTGTTGTCCTCATCCATGTTTAAAACTGTAACAATCCAAGTTAGGGGGTTCTGCATTTTATGTTTATGTGTGTTGGGTTTGCTCTGCTTGCTTTTTTTGGGGGTCTAGGGAAGGCTTGGGTTTAGGCCGGAGCCTTGGGTAAGTTTCGATTTTAGAGCTTAAGAGGGGTAAAGCTTGTAGAAGTAGGTCTTATGGATTGTTGGGGGAGGTTGTTGACTTAAAAAGGCACTTGGTGGAGTGGTGTTGGCGTCACAAGGGAGCTTGGAGGAGAAGGGAGCAGGTTTGAACCTCACAGCTTGCATTTTGGGGGTTTTATTTTGCTAAGGATGGAGAAGAGGTGGATTCAGCCAGGACTCTGCATGGTAGTTGTTGGAATGGGTCAAAGAATTCAAATTTGGAGGAGGAGAGATGTTGGAGGAATAAGAATCGGTCAACCAAGTTGAATTGGGGGTGGAAAGTGAAAGGTGGAGAAATTCGTGGAATGTGGAGAGAGGGAGAGAGGTTGGCCGAATAAGGGAAGTGTGGGGGTGTATGTGTGGTTTCAGCTTGGTTAGGTAGGGCCGAATCTCTTTTTTGGTTCTTAGGCATTTTTGATGAGCAAGTTCGGTCATAGGTGAAGGGGAGTGTCGTTTCTTCAAGTGGTCATTTGATAGTAGAGTTAAACAAAATCATCTTTGAAGCTTCCTCCTTTCTTTTGGCATTTTCAAGCATTTGATTTATTTCTTTTCTACCCAAAACCGCAACACCTTTTACCTCATTTCTTCTTCTTCTAGTCTTTTTGGTCATAGCCGAATATCAGAGTAGTTGTTTGTGCTTTCTTTCTTCCTTTTTCTTCCATTTGCTATTTGTTTCCCTTCATAGCCAAACCTCCCTAGTAGCCGTTTGAAATCATTTCTCTTTTGAGTAAGTGCTATAGCCGAATCTTGTCCTCTATCTTTACTTCCTCTTCTCTCTTCTTTACTCCTATTTTGTGGAAGCTGAATCTCTTTTTGTGTCAATTGAAGGCAAAATTTCCATTGTTTTTGCCAGTAGCCAAATATAGCCTCTTCAGTCGATATACTCTTATTTTTCGATAAGGAGCCTTCTTCCTCTTTTGTTTTCTATTCGTTCTTTTTCCCTTCTCTCATTGGTTTGGTTAAATCAAAGATTCTGACTCGCTTCTTTGGGCATTGGCCGGTTGTAGAGGGGCTTATTCTCATCTTCTCTTCTTTGTGTGGCCTGCTTTCGGGAGGTCCTTGGTAAGTTGGATGTTGGCCAAATGGATGGAAGGGGTTCTTTATCAATTTGTTTGGCCGAAAGGTCGCTTCCTTTGTTCTATTTTGAGAATCAATTCTAACTTGGTATTATCTAGGGACTCATTCGGTTTGTAAGCCAAATCTTCAAGCATTCTGTTTCTGTTGATCAAGGTAAGAAGCTTCTTTCGATTTGGATATCTATTCTCTCTTTCTTTTTCATTGCCTTAACCTAGTTTCCTGATCAAGACACTTATCGTGGGTATGAGTGCTACCCGATCCAAGGGGGGTGCGTTAAAGGAGCCTAAGGGGACCAGACCCGCTCCTAAGTTTAAAGAACGTGCAGTATCAGCGGTGTGAGACTTCCCGCCGGGTTGTGGTAGGGAACCAACATCTTCTTGGGATAGGCAGATTGCGATTGTTTCTTCTAGTGAAAGTGTTGACGATATCGAGAGTCTAGTCCTTCACATTTACAGGTGTGTAATTCTCACACCTTCCTTCGTTTGTTATACAATAAATATATGTATTGTTTAGAAGTTGACACTTCGGTGATGTTTATTGGGTACCCTCGGAGGGTAAAATCGAGAATCAGGTTAGTGTTTTTTTTTTTGTCTAGGCCACTTAAACACTTAGCATGGATATATATATATATATATATATATATATATATGCTTTTATGATTTTGTGTATGTTAATAAGTGTTGCATCCATTTCACTATGATTGCATATGCATGGGGTGAGAGAGATGATAATGATGTAAAGGGGCAGTGTATATCGGTGACTTTGTCATACTATTCCGATGGCTCGGTGCCATATATGTATATCGGTGACTTGGTCACAATGATTCGGTGGAGAGGCCATATTATATCGACTTTGAGTAGCATGACTTCTAGCATGACTGGCAAAGAGGAGTGTAGCGAATGGAGGGTTGATTGTAGAAATCCCCACAGGTGTGCTGAGGTTGGATATATGGAGCGGAGTGTAGAGGATGGAACATTAGGATGGGCTGGGTTTATAATATTAACTATCTGTTATGCCATAAGTGCTTGGGCTTCGGCCGATTGAATAATGGGGGCTTAGGCCCAGTTATGGTATGTGAGGTAATTAGACACTGAGTCTTCATGACTCACCCCTTCTGCTTAAATTTTTGCAGGTAATTCTTAGTTCAGTGGATTTGGGCCGGAATGGACTTCGAGGTGGCCATGCACGGTTATTAATAAATTAAACTTTACTTTTCTTTGAATTTTCTTTAATTTGGGGATTCTGTTATGTAATAAGGCCACTAATATTTCTGGTTTATTTTTGGTTTAAACTTCAAACGCTTAAATTTATGAATTAATTGGTAAGATGTGATTGCTGAAATCAGAGCTTTGAAATTTATAAAACGAATGATCAAACCTGGAAACTAACTCTGACAACGATTAAAGGCAAGTGTACCTATCGAACAGTAGTATAGCTTAGGCAAGACCGGATTGTCAAAACCAAGGGAACTAAAAGTACTAATACTAACTTTCTTTTTATTATTTAGCCTAAAATCAAGTGAAGTTGCTTTAATCTAAATTAACGACTACTAAGCTAAAGACGCAAAGACAAAAAGAACGAATTGGGAAATAACTAGAAGAAAAACTCAGTTGATCAGGACGATACCCTCAGGAAGAATCCGCCCAGACTTCACTTGTTATCTAACACTGAACCATACGATTTATTCACTTAGTTTGATCCGTAGGACTCCCTAACATATATTAAACCCTCTCTCGAGGCGAATAACGTCTAACCCTATGTTAATTAGTGGAACTCTCATTCTCTTATAATAACCCCCTAGAATAGCAGCAAATCGATCTATGGACTCCTATATTAGGTTTCACCCTAATCCGGCAAAATCTCATCACCCTATCTCTAGGCGTGTGATCAACTCCGCTTAATTATGCTAGATCTACTCTTAAGCAAGGTCTATTCCTCCTCCACCTAAGCACATCAAACTTGAATTAATATCCACGAAATATTAACTCAAGAATTAAGCACACATAATTAAGAACAAACTAAGTATTTATCATATAACTCAGAAAACGATAACAAGATTCATCTAGGTTTCATCCCCTTTAGGTATCTGAGAGGTTTAGTTCATAACAAATAAAGAAAGCATCTCAAGAGAAAAGATAAAACAAAACATAAGAAATCTCTAAAACTCCATAAAGGAATTGGCGGAGAAATCTGCCGTCTTGAGTAGAATTCCGACTTCTTGGGATGGATCAACTGGCTAACTTCGAGCGATTCCCTCAACTCTGACCTTTCCAGCTTGGCTCCTTGGCCTCGCTCGACGCCCTCCTCAAAGGTGGTACTTAGGGGTTATTTATAGGCTCTTGGAATGCAATTCTTTCTCCCTAAGTATCCTTTTCCGACTAAAATTGACTAAAGCCATGACAGGGGCACGGCCATGTCACACGCCCGTGTGAGTCATCTTCAACTGTGTTTGGATTTCTAAGTTGAGGCACGGCCGTGTAGATCGGGGTGTAGATCGGGGGTGAGGCAGTGTTCTAGATGCTTGACAAGGCACGACTGTGTGCTCTTTGGGCCAGGCCGTGTCGATTTCGTGATATGGCCCATTTACTCTGTTTTGGGCCCGTTTTATGTTCTTTTCATCCTCTGATGCTATCCTGGGTATAAGAAAAATCATAAATCATCAGAAATTTCATCCTAATTAGTAATAAGAAAAATTTACTTAAAAACAAGACTAAATTCAGGGACTTGAGAATAATGAAAAAAGTTTGGCCGGATTTGAGAATAATGCAGAAAGTTAGGCCCTTCTTTAGATAAATATTCACCCCCTAAACTTAAGATGTACATTGCCCTCAATGTACAAAGATAGATGATGACAATTAATATAAAATTAAAAGAGAGGGAGAGAATGCCACTTCCTGAATTTATGGATAATTTCCCGGCGTTGGAGGTGAAAGATAAGTTGGAGGAGTCGGTCTGGATGACGAGCCTGTGCTAGATGAAGAAATTGGGGAGCTCGTACCTTATTAGCCAGGGTTTATCGAAACAAAATTAAAATAAACTAATTATATAAGTAAAGAAAATCAAGCTAAAAGTAAGGAGACTAAGAAGGAAAATAAATGTAAAAGAAAAGAAAAATGGACCGAAGAGTACTTATTGATAGATGGTTCTCGAGATGGGTGTGACTTCTTCGGCTGCGGAGGTGCTGGCGGTGGCGAAAGTGGCGTGATTCCCTAGCAGCCTGGCGAACCTGACACTAAGAAACTAAAATAAGTTAAACTAAACTAAGCATAAGATTGTCAAAGAGAAGGAAATTGAAGCAAAACAGAAAAGAAAAATAAAAACTAATTGGTCTCAGAGACCCTTAGTTCAGTGAGTAGACGAAGCTGCCGGCATGAATTCATGTTGATCGTTCTTCTTTGAGAAGACTATGGTTGGCCTTTTTTGCTTCTTCGACAAGATGTTGGATGGCTCAAGGATTTAGAGATTTATTTTAAAGAGGAAAAAGTCTGAGAGGGAGAATGGAGAAAAGAAAAGAATGAAGAAATCAGATGGGGAGATGGGGAAGGGCTGTGGGGTTTAAATAGGATTTCAAATCTGGCACTTTCCCTGGCCGTTCTTCTGCTAACCACGCCCGTGTATGTGAAGTCAGTATGTTAGCACGGTTGGGAGGTACGGGTGTGTTCTGCCCATGGTCGACTAGTCAGTAACCTTGCACGGTTGTAAGACACGGGCGTGTTCTACTTGTGGTGTGTAAGTCAGTAGCTTCACACGGTCGAGAGGCACGGGCATGCCACTTTTACGGAGCCCATGGGGTAGTGGTTGGATCCGTGACATCGAAAAGTGGTCGGGACCGATTCGCATAGCCTCTGATAAGTCAGTATGGAGATTCTAGTGGTCTGCACGGTTATGGACACGGCCGTGTGTAAGACCGTGTGCCTTGAAATTCTGCACTTTTGGTTAGTTTAAAAGAAAAGAAAGAAGGAAAAAAAGAAACCGATAAATTTAAAAGTAAATAGTGTTAGTTGCTCGGGTTGCCTCTCGAGAAGCGCTCGTTTATAGTCTTAAGCTAGACTTTCCTTGAAATTGAAAAAAATCAGGGAGGTTTAAAGGTTTAAATATCTTCCCTCATGCTTATAGTTCTATTTTCTTGATAAAGTTTAAGTCGAGAAGCGTTTACCTTAAAAGTGTCGAATGTTGGATTGCTTACCTCGACTGTTCCGTGGGGGAAGATATCGTGTACCTTTAGAGGAATTTCCTCGCTTACATTCAGGTCTGATGTGGTGATGTGAGGATCGGCTTTGTCTAACAGAACCTGGTCTCCTATTTTGAAGTGATTTGATGTTCCTACGTGTTCTTCAAGTGGTTCCTTAGGTTTTGCTTTGTGTGGTTCCGATTCTTCTTTGACGTGTGTCTTCTGCTCTTCTAATTGGTCAACCCTAAGGCTTTGTTCCTTATGTAATTCATCTTTGTTGGTTTGGGGTCTAAGATTAGGCTCAGGGTTGTATTCCTGTGGTGTTTCCTGGAATGAAAGTTGAACAATTTGATTATCAAATGAAGTAACTTTCTTACCTTCATCGACTATTGTCTTGGCCGAGTCAAGAGCTTGGAGACTGAGTGATTCGTCACCTACACAAAGAATGAGTTCGCCTGTGGCAACATCAATTTTAGTTTTGGCAGTTGCTAGAAAAGGTCTTCCTAAAATTAAGGGGATTGAACTATCCTCATCCATGTCTAAGACAACAAAATCTACTGGGAAAACAAATTTATCGATTTTGACAAGAACATCTTCGATAATGCCCCTAGGAATTCTACCCGTTTTATCAGCTAATTGAATGCTTATCCTGGTTTGTTTGGGCTTCCCTAGACCTAGTCTTTTAAACAATGTATAAGGCATGACATTTATGCTTGCCCCCAAATTAGCTAATGCATTATCAATAGTTAAAATACCAATTAAACATGGAATAGTAAAACTCCCTGGATCTTTTTGCTTCTGCGGTAGTTTATTCTATAACATTGTTGAGCATGCTGCGTTTAATTCCATATGGTGCTCTTTATCTATTTTGCGTTCGTCTACCTCTTGATTTGGTTCGTCTAACCCTTTGCTATCATGATCTGTGATGGCTTGAATTTTCTCCTTAGGGTTAATCTCGGTGTTACTTGGTAGACATCCTTGCGGTCGTTCAGACATTAGCTTTGTGAGTTGCTCGACTGCATTAGTGACTTCCTTGACTGACTTAGTAAGTTCCCCAACTCGGTTCTCGTTGGTTTTAATTGTTCTTTTAGTTTCATGGAAACGATTTTTCGTGTTTGCCATAAATTTTGTCAGCATTTCTTCAAGGTTTGGCTTCTTCTCTTGCGGATAAGGCTGATTTTGGAAATTTTGAGGAGGTTGTTGCCTTTGGTTTCCTTGACCTCCCCACAAAAAATTTGGGTGGTTCCTCCAACCTGGATTATAAGTATTACTATAAGGATTATTATTGGATCTGAAATTATTACCTATATAGTTCATCTGTTTGCTCTCTGCATCTGGTTGGTAGGGTGGGTACTCAGGATTCGCCACGGTTCCACTTGCGTCGCACTGCATGATTGGATGTACTTGCGAAGAACACAAACTATCAATCTTTTTATTCATCATCTCTACCTATATTGATAGTATGGTTATCGCATCGAGGTTGTAAACTTCGGCTGATTTTGTCGGTTTCGTCCTTGTAACCTGCCACTAATAGTTATTTAGTGACATCTCTTCAATGAATTCATAGGCTGCTTCAGGAGTTCTATTGTTAAGGGTTCCACCGGCAGCTGAACCGATTAGTTGTCTCATTGAGGGGTTTACACCGTTATAGAATGTTTGGACTTGTAGCCACAAGGGTAAACCGTGGTGTGGACACCTTCTCAAGAGATCCTTGTATCTCTCCCATGTGTCGTATAATGTCTCTAGATCCATCTGCACAAAAGAAGATATATCATTCCGTAATTTGGCCGTTTTGGCCAGTGGGAAATATTTCAATAAAATTTTTTCGATCATTTGTTCCCATGTAGTGATTGATCCTCGTGGTAACGAGTTTAACCACTGTTTGGCTTTATTCCTTAATGAAAAAGGGAATAACCGAAGACGTATGGCATCATCAGAAATGCCATTTATTTTGAAGGTATCATAGAACTTTAAAAAATTAGCTATATGCGTGTTTGGATCTTCGTCCTACAAACCATCAAATTGAACAAACTGATGAATCATCTGTATTGTGTTAGGCTTTAATTCAAAATTGTTGGCAGCTATAGCAGGCCTAACAATACTTGATTCCGCTCCTGTTAAATGCGGTTTAGCATAATCAAACATTGTACGTGGAGCATTGTTCTCCCCCACATCATGTGGTGGTGGATTATTCTCGTCCATTCCTTCAGTAGGATTGGATCTGCCTCCTTGATCTTCCTCTGTGTAATTTAGGGCTCGCCTGATTTCTCTGCGAGTCCTACGAACGGTAGCTTCAATTTCACTGTTGTATACCAAAGGTCCTCTCGGGTTCCTTCTAGTCATAAACTAGATGTACCTGCTGAGAAAAGAAAAAGAAGGAAAATTTAGCAAAAATTAAAATTTAACCTAAAAAAATAAAATAAAAGTAAATTGCAAAAAAAAAAAATAAAAAAAATAATGGCTAAAGTAATAAAAATAGAGCTTTCTTAATATTTTAATTCCCCGGCAACAGCGCCAAAAACATGATCGCTGAAATCAAAGCTTTGAAATTTATAAAACGAATGATCAAACCTGGAAACTAACTCTGACAACGATTAAAGGCAAGTGTACCTATCAAACAGTAGTATAGCTTAGGCAAGATCGAATTGTCGAACCCAAAGGAACTAAAAGTACTAATACTAACTTTCTTTTTATTATTTAGCCTAAAATAAAGTGAAGTTGCTTTAATCTAAATTAACGACTACTAAGCTAAAGACGCAAAGACAAAAAGAACGAATTGGGAAATAACTAGAAGAAAAACTCAGTTGATCACGACGATACCCTCAGGAAGAATCCACCTAGACTTCACTTGTTATCTAACACTGAACCATACGATTTATTCACTTAGTTTGATCTGTAGGACTCCCTAACGTATATTAAACCCTCTCTCGAGGCGAATAATGTCTAACCCTAGGTTAATTAGTGGAACTCTCGTTCTCTTATAATAACCCCCTAGAATAGCAGTAAATCGATCTATGGACTCCCATATTAGGTTTCACCCTAATCCGGAAAAATCTCGTCACCCTATCTCTAGGCGTGCGATCAACTCCGCTTAATTATGCTAGATCTACTCTTAAGCAGGGTCTATTCCTCCTCCACCTAAGCACATCAAACTTGAATCAATATCCGTGAAATATTAACTCAAGAATTAAGCACACATAATTAAGAAGAAACTAAGTATTTATCATATAATTCAGAAAACGATAACAAGATTCATCTAGGTTTCATCCCCTTCAGGTATCTGGGGGGTTTAGTTCATAACAAATAAAGAAACATCTCAAGAGAAAAGATAAAACAAAACATAAAAAATCTCTAAAACTCCCTGAAGGAATTGACGGAGAAATCCGCCGTCTTGAGTAGAATTCCGACTTCTTGGGATGGATCAACTGGCTAACTTCGAACGATTCCCTCAACTCTGACCTTTCCGGCTTGGCTACTTGGCCTAGCTCGACGCCCTCCTCAAAGGTGGTACTTAGGGGTGATTTATAGGCTCTTGGAATGCGATTCTTTCTCCCTAAGTATCCTTTTTTCGATTGAAATTGTCTAAAGCCATGACAGGGTAATCGTTGTAAAATCAGAGTTATAAATATTTATAAAAGAATGATCAAACCTGGAGACTAACTCTGACAATGATATTAAGGCAAGTGTACCTATCGAACAGTAGTATAGCTTAGGCAAGATCGATTATCGAACCCAAAGGAACTAAAAGTGTTAATACTCACTTTCTTTTTATTATTTAGCCTTAAAGTTAGTGTGAAGATTACTTTTTAAACTAAATCGACGACAGCCAAACTAAGGAGACAAAGACAAGAAGGACGAATAGGAAAATAACTTTGAGGGAAAACTCAGTTGATTACGACGATACCCTCAGGAAGAATCCACCTAGACTTCACTTATTAATTAACAGTAAATTATATGATTTCTTTTACTTAGCTTGATCCGTAAGACTCCTTAACCTATATTAAACCCTCTCTCGAGGTGAATAACGTCTAACCCTAGGTTAATTAGTGGAACTCTCATTCGCCTATAATAACCCCCTAGGATAGCAGTAAATCGATCAATGGACTCTCATATTAGGCTTCACCCTAATCCAGCAAAATCTCGTAACCCTATCTCTAGGCGCCCGATCAACTCCGCTTAATTATGTTAGATCTTCTCTTAGGCAGGGTCTATTCCTCCTCTACCTAAGCACATTAGATTTGGATTAAGCAACATAATTAAGAACAAACTAAGTAATTCATCATATAACTTAAAAATCAAATAATGAAATCCATATAGATTTCATCCCCTTCAGGTATCTGAAGGGTTTAGTTCATAATGAATAAAGAAAACATCGCAAGAGAAAAGATAAAACAAAACATAGGAAAATTCCTAAAACCCCCTGAAGGAATCGAAGGAGAATTCCACCGTCTTGAGTATATTTCCGGCTTCTTGGGATGGATCAATTGGCTATCCTCGCGTTATTCCCTAACTCTGACCTTCTCGACTTGGCTCATTGGCCTCGCTTTCGCTCTCCTCAACTGGTGATACTTGGGGGATATATATAGGCTCTTGGAACGCGATTCTTTCTCCCTAAGTATCCTTTTTTAACTAAAATTGCTCTTTTCAGCGTCAGGGGCATAGCCATGTCACACACCCGTGTGAATTGAGACCTGACCATGCTCGAATTTCTCTTGAGGCACGGTCGTGTGCGACTGAGTTGAGGCCGTGCTCTAGGTGTTCGTTAAGGCACGATCGTGTATACTTTGGTCCAGGCCGTGTCGATTTCGTGTTAAGGCCCATTTACTCCGTTTTAGGCCCTTTTTGTGTTCTTTTCATCCTTGGGTGCTTTCCTGGGTATAAGACATGAAAAGAAAGGATTAAAAGCACCTTTTTATATAAAACAGGGGATACATCATCCAAAAGCATACTAAATGTGTGTCTAAAATATGTTACTTTTACAGTTTATGAAATACCCCCACACTTAAGCTTTTGCTTATCCTCAAGCAAAATTCTCAACTTATAATTAAAACAAACTTTCCATGATCTGTAATTCTTTATCAACAATGTCTTATCCTAATTTATATAAAATTCATACATGGATAGTTTTATTCAAAGCGTCCTAAAGATTCAAACGAGATAAGTCATAATTTTGTACCTTGAAAACATAGGTGTCTCCCCTCTTTTAAATAACTACCTTTTCAATTCAGAACCGACAAGGATTGACATCCTCACAAAAGATTCACTCCAATCACTAAAAAAGTGTTTAAGGGTCAGAAGAAGATCGCTCATAAGTCGAACCTGAAAAGTTAATCCCATAGGCTTGCCTGAAAATCCAATCTCCACCACTGTAATATGAGATGACAAACAGATCAAAAGGTCTTTGTTAGGGTTGTAACGGGGTTAGGGTACAAGGTGTGGTCACAGGCTGAAATTTGAGGGTTAGAATCGAGATTGACTTGACAAGTACCTACCAAAAATTTTTTTTTCCTAAACTTCATTAACTGAAAAGTAATAATCCTAATAATACGAGCTTTTCTTTTTAAAAAAACAAACTTTGATTATGTAAGCTCTCTTTTCACACTACTAATATTGAATACCTTTTTTTTAGAACAAACTAACATAATAATAAGGAAGAATTTTTACAACTGAAATATAGAACACAGTTAGGAAACTTGTTCAAAATCAAATCTCGACAAAAAGGGTAATTAAAAAAAAAATTGGTGATAACAAATACAAAAGGTTTTTGGTTATAATTAGTTGATGAGTTAATAAAAAGGGTTGTTAGGCTCAACGGGGTTCACTAGGGGTTAATTATGAAGGTAGGCTTTTAAGTGGAGTAAGTGGGTTAAAACCTAAGTGCCTTTATCATCTCGGTATATCAAATCATAATTGTGGTCTCGACATGTATAATCAAGGCAAGTTTTAGAATAACAGTTCATAGTTGACACACTCATAATCAAAAAATGAGCATGAAAAAGAATGTATGCTCTATAAGGTTCAAATACTCACAAAAATTATGGGTGTTTTGACATCATCCTTATGAATTTTTAAATTTCAAGGTAGCATTTAAATTTAGGTCAACATCCTAGCAAAATTTTAATTCTTGAAAAAAAATAGACTTATCATGCTTGATTCTCTAGTATTCTTTAAATTAAACATCAATGTATAATTAACTATGACTTATTCTAAAACATGTTAATAGTAACCACAAATTATCAGAAATTTCATCTTAATTAGTAATATGACAATTTTGCATAAAAACAAGACTAAATCAGGGATTTGAGAATAATGAAAAAAGTTTGGCAATTTTATTCCATTTTTAACCTTAGGGATTTGAGAATAATGCAGAAAGTTAGGTCTTTTTACCCCCCACACTTAAGATGTACATTGTCCTCAATGTACAAATATAGATAATGCATATATTAAAATCAAAAGGGAGGGGACAGAATACTCCCTGAGGTGTGGATGTTTTCCCGGATGAGTATCTTTGGTGGCGGTGATGGTCAGTCGAGATAACGAACCTGCGCTAGATGAAGAAATTGGGTAGTGCCTTGAGAAGTAGCCAGGCTTTATTAAGACCTAATAAAAATGAAATTAATATAAAATAATAGAATAACAAACTAAAGGGAAGGAAACTAAGAGGAAAACTAAAATGAAAAGAAAATATTAATGGATTGTGAAGTCCTTATTGAAGGAAGGTTCGCAAGGTGGGTGTGACTTGTAAGGGTGGGGCGGTGCTGGCAGTGGCGGAAGTGAAGAGGTTATCATGGTGGTCGGCGTGATTCCTAGCAGCCTGGCGAACCTGATACTACGACACTAAATTAAGTTAAACTAAATTAAACATAAGATTATTAAAGAAAAGGAGAGTGAAAGGAAAGAGAAATGAAAAATAAAAACTAATTGGTCTCAAAGATCCTTGGCTTGGTGTTGGGACGAAGCTGCCGGCATGAACTCATGTTAATCGTTCTTTGTTAAGGAGTCTATGCATAGCTTCTTCTGCTTTTTCGGCATGGTGTTGATTTGCTCAAGGATCTAGAGTTTTGAAGAGTCTGAGATGAAGGAGAGAAAATAAAGAAGAAATTAGATGGAGGGAAAGGGAATGGGTGAGGGGTTTAAATAGAAGTTTAAATTTTGTGCTCCCCCACGGCCGTGGTCACAAGTTGTGTCGATTTACACGGCTACCTTACACGGCCGTGTTATAGAGGGTGTTGTCACCCTATGCCCATGTTTGATTCTCCCATGCCCGTGTTTGTGAAGTCTTTCTTTTGGCACGGTCGTGCTACACGGGTGTGTCTCTTCCGTGTTCGATAAGTCAGTAGCTTCACACTGTTTCCCTGCACGGGCGTGGTTCTCCCGTGGTGTTCGCACTGTTGTCAGCACGGGCGTGTTCTATCCGTGGTGTGTAAGTCAATAGCTTCACACGGTTTTGGGCACGGCCGTGCCCTATCTGTCGGTGCCCATGTGTAGCGTTGTTGGATCCGTGACGATGGGGAGGGTGGTTGGGCTGACTGTACGGCCTCTGTCTTGTCAGTGTGGCAGTTTAGGTGGTCCACACGACCACGGACACGACCATGTGTAAGGCTGTGTGGTCTGAAAAACCTGCATTGTTGGTTAGTTTTGGAAAAAGAAAAGACAAATAATAAAAAAATGTAAAAAGAAATATTGTTAGTATTCGGGTTGCCTCCCGAGAAGCGCTTTGTTTATAGTCTTTAGCTAGACTTTTCCTCGTTATTTGAAAATTTTAGGGAGGTTTAAAAGTTTAAATATCTTTCCTCGTACTTACTGTTTTATTCTCTTGGCAAGGTTGAAGTGGAGAAGTGTTTACTTTATAAGTGCCGAATTTTGGATTGCTTACCTCGACTATTCCATTTGGGAAGATATCATGTACCTTGAGAAGGATTTCTCCCTTCTCCTTCAGGTCTGTTGTGGGGATGTGAGACTTGGCTTTATCTAACAGATCCTGGTTTCCTATTTTAAAGTGATTTGATGTCCCCACGAGCTCTTCTAGTGGTTCCTCTAGTTTTACTTTATGTGATTTCGGTTCTTCCTCGTGTAATTCTACTTTGTCGATATGAGTTGGCTTAGGGTTTAGGCCTTGTGCTGTTTCCTGTGATGAAAATTGAATAATATGGTTATCTATTGAAGTGGCTTTCTTACCTTCATCGACTGTTGTCCTGGCTGAGTCGAGGGCTTGAAGATTGATCGATTCATCTCCTACACGAAGTATGAGCTCACCTGTAGCAACATCAATTTTAGTCCTGGCAGTTGCTAGGAATGGTCTTCCTAAAATTAAGGGGATTGAGTTATCCTCATCCATGTCTAAGACAACAAAGTCTACTGGGAAAACAAATTTATCGATTTTGACGAGAACATCTTCGATAATGCCCCTAGGAATTCTAACAGTTTTATCAGCTAGTTGAATACTCATCATAGTTTGTTTGGGCTTCCCTAGACCTAGTCGTTTAAACAATGTATAAGGCATGACATTTATGCTTGCCCCTAAATCAGCTAACGCATTATCAATATTTAAACTACCAATTAAACATGGAATTGTAAAACTCCCTAGATCTTTTAGTTCCTGTGGTAGTCTATTTTGTAACATTGCTGAGCACGTTGCATTTAGTTCCACATGGTGTTCTTCATCTATTCTGCGTTTGTTGGTCAAGAGCTGTCTTAAAAATTTTTTCGAATCTGGCATATGAAAAAGAGCTTCAAGAAGAGGTAAGTTAATATGTAATTTCTTTAAAAGTTTAAGAAACTTACCGAATTGTTCCTCTGAATCGTCTGTTTTTATGGCTTCAAGATAAGGTATGCGAGGTTGATATTCCTTAATTACCAGCTTTGGCTTCTCCTGTGATACCTCTTTTTTATCTTCATCTACTTTCTTTTCCGGTATTGAATTCGGTTCAGCTAATTCGTTATTGCCTTGAGCTGTGATTGCTTGAATTTGCTCCTTAGGATTGACCTCAGTGTTACTTGGTAGACGTCCTTGCGGTCGTTTTGACATTATTTTTGCGAGTTGTTCGACTGCATTAGTCACTTCCTTGACTGACTTAGCAATTTCATCCAGTCGCTTTTCGTTACTTTTGACTGCTCTATCAGTTTCTTGAAGATGTTCCTCAAAGGATGGTTTCTTTTCTTGTGGATAGGGCTTATTTCAGAAGTTTTGAGGAGGTTGTTGCCTTTGATTTCCTTGGTTTCCTTGTCCTCCCCACGAAAAATTTGGGTGGTTCCACCAACCTGGATTGTAAGTATTACTATAAGGATTATTATTAGATCGAAAATTATTACCGATATAGTTCATCTGTTCATCTTCTGCTCCTGGTTGGTAGGGTGGGTACTCAGGATTCGCCATAGTTTCACTTGCATCACACTGCATGACTGGATGTACCTGTGATGATCACAAATTATCAAGCTTTTTATTCATCATCTCTAGCTGCGTTGATAGCATGGTCATGGCATCGATGTTGAAAACTCCTGCCGATTTTGTCAGTTTGGTCCTTGAGGCTTGCCACTGATAATTGTTCAATGACATCTCCTCAATAAACTCGTAGGCTGCTTTTGGGGTTTTGTTGTTCAGTGTTCCACCGGTGGCTGAATCTATAAGTTGTCTCGTTGAGGGGTTTACACCGTTGTAAAAGGTTTGGACTTGTAGCCAGAAGGGTAGGCCATGGTGTGGGCACCTTCTCAAGAGATCTTTGAATCTCTCCCATGCGTCGTATAGCGTCTCTACATCCATCTGCACAAAAGAAGAGATATCATTCCGTAATTTGGCCGTTTTGGCCGGTGGGAAGTATTTCATCAAAAACTTTTCAGTCATCTGATCCCATGTAGTGATTGACCCTCGTTGTAACGAGTTTAACCATTGTTTAGCTTTATTTCTTAATGAAAAAGGGAATAACTGAAGACGTATGGCATCATCAGAAATGCCATTTATTTTAAAGGTGTCACAGAACTCTAGAAAGTTAGCTATGTGCATGTTTGGATCTTCGTCCTGTAAACCATCAAATTGGACAAACTGTTGAATCATTTGTATTGTGTTAGGCTTTAATTCAAAATTGTTAGCAGATATAGCAGGCCTAACAATACTAGATTCTGCTCCTGTTAAATGTGGTTTCGCATAATCGAACATTGTGCGTGGAGCATTTTTGTCACCCATATTGCATGGTTGTGGGTTGGTTTCGTCCATCCCTTCAGTAGGATTAGATCTATCTTCTTCCTCTCTCTCCGTGTAATCTAGGGCTCGCCTGGTTTCTCGACGATTCCTACGAGCGGTAGCTTCGATTTTGTTGTTGAATACCAAAGGTCCCCTCGGGTTCCTTCTAGTCATAAACTAGAGGTACCTGTTGGAAAAGAAAGAGAGAAAAATTTCAGCAAAAATAAAAACAAAAGAAAAAAATGAAAATGAAAAGAAAAATAAATTGCGAAAAATAAAAATTAAGACTAAAGTAATAAAAATAGAGTTTTTGTAATATTTTAGTTCCCCGGCAATGGCGCCAAAAAATTGATCGCTGTAAAATCAGAGTTTTAAATATTTATAAAAGAATGATCAAACCTGGAGACTAACTCTGACAACGATATTAAGGCAAGTGTACCTATCAAACAGTAGTATAGCTTAGGCAAGACCGGTTATCGAACCCAAAGGAACTAAAAGTATTAATACTCACTTTCTTTTTATTATTTAGCCTTAAAGTTAGAGCGAAGATACCCTCAGGAAGAATCCACCTAGACTTCACTTATTAATTAACCCTAAATTATATGATTTCTTTTTCTTAGCTTGATCCGTAAGACTCCCTAACCTATATTAAACCCTCTCTCGAGGCGAATAACATCTAACCCTAGGTTAATTAGTGGAACTCTTGTTCGCCTATAATAACCCCCTAGGATAGCAGTAAATCAATCAATGGACTCCCATATTAGGTTTCACCCTAATTCGGTAAAATCTCGTAACCCTATCTCTAGACGCCCGATCAACTCCGCTTAATTATGTTAGATTTTCTCTTAGGCAGGGTCTATTCCTCCTTTACCTAAGCACATTAGACTTGGATTAAGTAACATAATTAAGAACAAACTAAGTAATTCATCATATAACTTAAAAATCAAATAATAAAATCCATCTAGATTTCATCCTCTTCAGGTATCTAAAGGGTTTAGTTCATAATGAATAAAGAAAACATTGCAAGAGAAAAGATAAAACAAAACATAGGAAAAATCCTAAAACCCCCTGAAGGAATCGAAGGAGAATTCCGCCATCTTGAGTATAATTCCGGCTTCTTGAGATGGATCAACTGGCTATCCTCGCGTTGTTCCCTAACTCTGACCTTCTCAGCTTGGCTCCTTGGCCTCGCTTTCGCTCTCCTCAACAGGTGATACTTGGGGGATATATATAGGCTCTTGGAACGCGATTCTTTCTCCCTAAGTATCCTTTTTCGACTAAAATTGCTCTTTCCAGCGTCAAAGGCACGGCCATGTCACACGCCTGTTTGAATCGAGACCTGACCGTGCTCGAATTTCTCTTGAGGCACGGCCGTGTGTGACTGAGTTGAGGCCGTAGTCTAGGTGTTCTTTAAGGCACGACCGTGTACACTTTGGGCCAGGCCGTGTTGATTTCGTGTTAAGGCCTATTTACTCCATTTTAGGCCCGTTTTGTGTTCTTTTCACCATTGGGTGCTTTCCTGGGTATAATACATGAAAAGAAAGGATTAAAATCACTTTTTTATATAAAAAAAGGGATAAATCATCCAAAAGCATACTAAATGTGGGTCTAAAATATGTTACTTTTAAGGTTTATCACAGGGGCAAGGCCATGTCACACGCCCGTGTGAGTCGTCTTCAAGCCGTGTTCGGATTTCTAAGTTGAGGCACGACCATGTAGATCAGGGGTAAGGTCGTGTTCTAGATGCTTGACAAGGCACGACCGTGTGCTCTTTGGGCTAGGCCGTGTCGATTTCGTGATATGGCTCATTTACTCCGTTTTGGGCCCGTTTTATGTTCTTTTCATCCTCGGGTGCTATCCTGGGTATAAGACATGAATAGAAAGGATTAAGAGCACCTTTTTACATAAATTGAGGAATAAATCATCCAAAAACAAGCTAAATGTGGAATTAAATTATGTTATAATTACGGTTTATCAAGATGTTTTCTTAATAACATGCAAATGGAAGTTTGTTTTTTTAAAAAAAAAAAACTTAACCAATGCATTTACAAACAATGTTTAACAACAATCTCAGGTTAACTTAATGCAATATCAAGTATTTTCAAACGTCACCTAGAAGCAGGATTTGAGCTAATTATAACTTTTATAAAATGAGCACTGAGTTTTCAGATGAACTACTGAATTTGAAGTTTTCAAAAGAGATTCTAAAATTTTCAGACGAATGTGAAGTTTCATATAATCCTTCTTGTATGACATACCAGATCCGGTCGTGGTGTTTAGGCTGGGTTTAGGGTGTTACAATTGTGGTATCAGAGCCTGGTTGCAAAACTCGGCTATAAATTTTGGGTTCAAAACGTTTTCGAAATATTGGTTCGAAAATGGTTTAGGAAAAAATATATATACATATACATGTTTTCTGGAAGTTTGGCACCAGGCACCAAGTCTGTACGGTAAGTCTTTTGATTGTTGGGTGATTTACATGAAGTAATTATATTATGCCATGAATGCTAAAATTAAGAAACTCAACTCTAGAGTTTGAAACCTTTAGGTATACGTATGTTCTGCGAAAAACTACTTCTAACTCTATTTTCATAAGACTACTCGGTAATAAACAGTGAAAGAAATACTAATTCATAAAATTTGTAATTAGATTAACACGATTCAGTAGGCATGAGTGCTAGAGGACGTGGACGTGGTACACGCGGTCGAGGTAGAGGTCGGGGTGTTGAGGCTGAGTTCTCAGAAGCAAGACAAGAGCCTGAAGGTGAAGCACTAGCATCACCCATGGCAGAAGCGGGGTCTCAAGATCAAACTAGTGGAGATGATGCTTTGTCCCAAGCGATGTTGCGGGTTCTGGAGTGAGTTGCTAGGGCAAGCACTGGGACAGTATCTCGAAAGTCTATTCCTGAGGGTATTTCTGGTGTGGCCCCAAATGTAGCTGAATATTGGCTGGAGGCAGTTGAGCGGATTATGGATGATCTAGACTGCACGAAAGAGGAGAAATTGAAAGGAGCGGTGTCTCTTCTCTGAGATGAGGCATATCGGTGGTGGCTCACAGTAAGAGAGGGTACTCCAGCGGATCGTATTAACTGAGATTTCTTCAAGACAACTTTTCAAGGGAAATATGTTGGGGCAAGCTATGTGGATGCCCATAGGAAAGCATTCCTGAATTTGGTTCAAGGGGGTAAATCTGTGGCTGAGTATGAAAAGGAATTTCTGCGCCTGAGTCGTTACGCCCAAAGGATAGTTGCGACCAATTGTGAGCGTTGTGTACGGTTCGAAGATGGGTTGCGAGACGAGTTGAGAGTATTGATAGCTCTGCAGCGAGAGAGAGACTTTTCCATTTTGGTTGAAAAAGCTAAAATAGCCGAAGAAGTAAAGTGAACTGAGAGGCAAAACAGTAATAGAGAGAGGGGAAAAAGTAAGAGGAGTTTTGGGTCATCGGGATCATCTGGGGTTTTCAAAAGAGACTTATGTTTGATGGGGCGGGTTGAGTTGCGATGCCGATTGCTGTTGGTCAGTCTCGACCGTTTGCTCAGTGTGGGAAATCACATTCGGGGAAGTGTTGCGGAAGAGATAGAGGATGTTTCAAGTATGGATCTAGGGATCATCTAATAAGGAATTGTCTGCAAGAGTTAGTTAGGGCACGGTCGGTAAGCCAGGGTTATGTGCAGTCGGCAAGCGGTGGACAACAGCTGCCGAGAGGTCGTGGTCCAATCAGAGGGGGAAATAGTTTTGGTCGGGGTCGTGGAGCACCGGGAAACGGTGTCGGTAATGCAGATATAAGACAGCCGGGTTTAGTCTATGCAGCACGACGGCAAGAGGATGGCGACACACCGGACATTATAACCGGTACGTTTCTTATCGTTGATAAACCGTTTATTGCTTGGATTGATATTGGATCGACCCATTCATATGTTGCTTGTACTGAATCTGAGACTTTGAGTATAGAATTTGAAATTGCTGCTAGGGAAATGACTGTGGTTAGCCCTTTAGGACAATCTGTAGTGGTAAACAAGCTGTTTAGGGATGTGCCTTTAGAAATTCAAGGAGTAGTATTTTCGGCAGACTTGATGGAATTACCATTCTATTAGTTTGACCTTATCTTAGGCATGGATTGGCTGGTTAAGCATTGTGCTAATTTGGATTGCGCGACTAAGCAAATGGTGTTAAGAACTCCAGAGGATAAAGAGGTGGTTATGATATGAGAAAGAAGGAATTATTTGTCTAACATGGTTTCTGCATTAAGGGATGTTAAGATGGTACGAAAAGGATGCAGGGCGTTTCTAGCTTTCATTAGTGCTTTGGATGCAAAAGAAGTGTCTGTAAAGGATGTTAGAACGGTGAAGGAATTCGTGGATGTATTTCCTGAAGAGCTTCCGGGGTTACCTTTGGATCTTGAGGTGGAATTTGGAATTGAACTATTTCCAGGAACGGCTCCGGTGTCCATCGCGCCTTATAGGATGGCACCGAAAGAGCTGGTAGAACTTAAAGCTCAGATCTAGGAGCTGTTGGATCGTGGATTTATTCGACCAAGTGTATCTCCGTGGGGAGCGTCGGTGTTATTTGTGAAGAAAAAGGACAGGTCGATGCGTATGTGCATTGACTACCGCCAGTTGAACACGTTGACGATTAAGAACAAGTACCCGTTGCCAAGGATTGATGACTTGTTCGATCAACTGCGAGGCGCTTCAGTTTTCTCAAAGATAGACTTAAGGTCAGGTTATCATGAGCTTAAGGTCAAGGAGGCAGATATCCATAAGACAGCCTTTCGAACTCGTTATGGTCACTACGACTTCTTAGTGATGTCGTTTGGGTTGACGAATGCACCAGCTGCGTTTATGGATATGATGAACCGAGTATTCCAACCCTATCTGGATCAGTTTGTCGTAGTGTTCATAGACGATATCTTAGTTTATTCCAGGACGGAAGAAGAGCATGATGCGCATCTTCAGGTTGTTCTGCAAGTATTAAGAGAGAAGCAATTGTATGCCAAATTCACCAAGTGTGAATTTTGGCTGAGGTAAGTTACCTTCTTAGGTCATGTTGTTTCTACGGAGGGGACTAAGGTGGATCCCCGAAAAATCAAAGTTGTTCTGGATTGGAAGCTGCCGAAATCTGTAGCAGAAAATTTGAAGTTTTCTGGGGTTAGCGGGATACTATAGAAGGTTTGTTGAGGGATTCTCTTTGATTGCGGTACCCTTAACCAAGTTGTTACGGAAAGGGGCACCATTTGTTTGGACTGACAAGTAGCAGGAAGCCTTTGAGAAGCTCAAGAGGATCTTGACGGAGGCTCCGGTATTGATTCATCCTAAGGCGGGGAAGGAGTTAGTTGTTTATTATGATGCTTCGCACACAGGGCTAAGGTGTGTGTTGATGCAAGAAGGGAAGGTAGTTGCGTAAGCGTCTCGGCAATTAAGACCACATGAGATGAACTATCCCACGCATGATCTGGAGTTAGCTGCGGTAGTCTTCGCTCTGAAGATTTGGAGACACTATCTGTATGGGGAGAAGTCCATTATCTACACCGACCATAAGAGCCTGAAATATCTCCTCACCCGGAAGGAGTTGAATTTAAGGCAGTGGAGGTGGATTGAACTGTTGAAAGATTACGACTGTTCGATTGAGTATCACCCGGGTAAAGCTAACGTGGTGGCGGATGCGTTAAGTCAGAAGGTGATATCAGATTTAAGGGCAATGTTTGCTCATCTCAGCTTGTACAATGATGGAAGTTTGTTAGCTGAACTTCAAGTGAAGCCGACGTGGGTAAGCCAGATTAAAGAGAAGCAGTTATCGGATGATGTGTTAAATGCTCGATTTTAGTAGGCGCAGAATGGTGAGATAGGGGATTTTAGTTTGAATAGGGATGGGGTTTTGTGCTTACGTGGAAAAGCTTACATGCCGAAGGATGTTGAATTGAGACTAATGATTCTTTGGGAGGCGCATGATAGCCCATACGCTATGCACCCTGGTGGGAGTAAGATGTATCGGGATCTGCGTGAACAGTTTTGGTGGCCAGGTCTGAAGCGGGAAGTTACCGAGTTGGTGGGTAAGTGCTTGACGTGTCAGCAGGTGAAAGCGGAGCATCAGCTGCCTTCGGGGTTACTACAGCCGGTAAAGATTCCACTGTGGAAATGGGAGAGGATAACGATGGACTTTGTTAGTGGGTTACCTCTTACGCCTACTAAGAAAGATTCAGTTTGTGTGATTGTTGATCGGTTGACGAAATCTGCCCATTTCATACCTATTCGTGTCAACTATATATTGCAGAAGCTGGTTAAGCTGTATGTGGCAGAGATTGTGAGGTTGCATGGGGTACCCGTGTCTATCATATCGGATAGAGACCTAGGTTTACGTCACGATTTTGAAAGGCGTTGCATCAGGCACTGGGTACAAGACTGGATTTTAGCATGGGGTTTCATCCACAGACTGATGGTCAGTCTGAGAGGGTAATTCAGATCATGGAAGACATGTTGAGAGGTTGTGTTATCGACTTCAGGGGTAGTTGGGAGGATTTTTTACCGTTGGCGGAATTCTCATACAACAATAGCTATCAATCCAGTATTCAGATGGCACCCTACGAAGCATTATACGGTCGTAAGTGTCGAACCCTTACGTGCTGGACAGAGTTAGGTGAGCGACAGTTGTTGGGCCCGGAATTGGTTTTGGAAATTGAGGAAAAGGTTAAGTTGATTCAGACTCGATTGAAGGAAGCTTCCGACAGGCAGAAATCTTATGCAGATTTGAAGCGTAAGGATATAGAATTCTCAGTAGGGGATCAAGTCTTCCTGAAGGTCTCACCTTGGAAGAAGGTTCTGAGGTTTGGACGGAAAGGTAAGCTAAGCCCCTGATTTATTGGGCCTTATCGGGTATTGAAACTTGTTGGACCAGTGGCATATCAGCTTGAGTTACCTCCAGAGCTGATTCAAATACATGATGCATTCCATGTCTCGATGTTGAGGCGCTACCGTTCGGATCTGTCTCACATAGTGCCAGTGGAGGAGATTGAAGTGAGTCCAGACCTGTCTTTTGAGGAGGAACCTGTGCAGATCTTAGATAGAGACGTTAAGGTACTGAGGAGGAAATCAGTTCCGTTGGTCAAAGTCTTATGGAAAAATCACAGTGCAGAAGAAGCCACGTGGGAGCCAGAAGATATGATACGGCAGCAATACCCTCGCCTCTTTTGTTCAGGTAAATTTCGAGGCCAAAATTTCTTTAAGGGGGTAGAACTGTAACATTCCAAGTTAGGGGGTTCTGCATTTTATGTTTATGTATGCTGGGTTTGCTCTGCTTGCTTTTTTTGGGGGTCTAGGGAAGGCTCGGGTTTAGGCCGGAGCCTTGGGTAAGTTTCAGTTTTAGAGCTTAAGAGGGGAAGAGCTTGTAGAAGTAAGTCTTATGGATTGTTGGGGGAGGTTGTTGACGTAAAAAGGCACTTGATGGAGTGGTGTTGGCATCACAAGGGAGCTTGGAGGAGAAGGGAGCAGGTTCAAACCTCACAGCTTGCATTTTGGGGGTTTTATTTTGCTAAGGATGAAGAAGAGGTGGATTCGGCCAGGACTCTGCATGGTAGTTGTTGGAATGGGTCAAAGAATTCAAATTTGGAAGAGGATAGGTGTTAGAGGAGTAAGAATCGGTCAACCTAGTTGAATTGAGGGTGAAGAGTGAAAGGTGGAGAAATTCGTGGGATGTGGAGAGAGGGAGAGAGGTTGGCCGAATGAGAGAAGTGTGGGGGGTGTATGTGCAGTTTAAGCTTGGTTGGGTAGGGCCGAATCTCCTTTTTGGTTTTTAGGCATTTTTTATGAGCAAGTTCGGTCATAGGTGAAAGGGAGTGTCATTTCTTCAACTGGTCATTTGAGAGTAGAGTTAACCAAAATCATCTTTGAAGCTTCCTCCTTTCTTTTGGCATTTTCAAGCATTTGATTTATTTCTTTTCTGCCCAAAACCGCAACACCTTTTACCTCATTTCTTCTTCTTTTTGTCTTTTTGGTCATAGTTGAATATCAGAGTGGTTATTTGTGCTTTCTTCCTTCCTTTTTCTTCAATTTGCTATATGTTTCCCTTCATAGCCGAACCTCCCTAGTAGCTGTTTGAAATCATTTCTCTTTGGAGTAAGTGCCATAGCCGAATCTTGTCCTCTATCTTTACTTCCTCTTCCCTCTTCTTTACTTCTATTTTGTGGAAGCCGAATCTCTTTTTGTGTCAATTGAAGGCACGTTTTCCATTATTTTTGCCAGTAGCCGAATATAGCCTTTTCAATCGACATACTCTTGTTTTTCAGTAAGGAGCCTTCTTTCTCTTTTGTTTTCTATTCGTTCTTTTTTCCCTTCTCTCATTGGTTTGGTTAAATCTAAGATTCTGCCTCGCTTCTTTAGGCATTAACCGATTGTAGAGGGGCTTATTCTCATCTTCTCTTCTTCGTGTGGCCTGCTTTCGGGAGGTCCTTCGTAAGTTGGATGTTGGTCGAATGGATGGAAGGGGTTCCTTAACGATTTGTTTGGCCGAAAGGCCGTTTCCTTTGTTCTATTTTGAGAATCAGTTCTAACTTGGTGTTATCTAGGGACTCATTCGGTTTGTAAGCCAAACTTTCGGGCATTCGGTTTCCATTGATCAAGGTAAGAAGCTTCTTTCAATTTGGGTATCTATTCTCTCTTTCTTTTTAATTGCCTTAACCTAGTTTCCTGATCAAGACTCTTATCGTGGGTATGAGTGCTAGTCGATCCAAGGGGGTGCGTCAAAGGAGCCTGAGGGGAGCAGACCCGTGGTCTCTGCTCCTAAGTTTAAAGAACGTGTAGTATCAGCGGTGTGAGACTTCCCACCGGGTTGTGATAGGGAACCGACATCTTATGCCGATCTCAAGCGGAGTGATATAGAGTTTGCTGTGGGTGATAAGGTCTTTTTGAAGGTCTCGCCATGGAAGAAGGTATTGAGGTTCGGAAGGAAAGGCAAGTTAAGTCCAAGGTTCATTGGACCGTATAAGGTACTGAGGCGAGTGGGACCAGTAGCTTACCAGCTTGAGTTACCAGCAGAGCTAAGTCAGATTCACGACGTATTTCATGTCTCCATGCTTAGGCGTTATCGTTCAGATCCATCGCATGTCGTCGCAGTGGAAGAGATCGAGGTGAGTCCGGATTTGACCATGGAGGAGGAACCAGTGCAGATTATAGATCGGGATGTGAAAGTTTTGCGTAGGAAGATAGTTCCTTTGGTGAAGGTGCTGTGGCGAAATCATGGCGTGGAAGAAGTTACGTGGGAACCAGAGGATATGATGAGACAGCAATACCCTCAACTCTTTTGACCAGGTAATTTCGAGGCCGAAATTATTTTAAGGGGGTAGAACTGTAATATCCTGAGATAGGGGTTATTTTGTAACTGCATTGTTTGCATGTGTTTGGATTGCGGTGTTGTTATTTATGATGTTTTGAGACTTAGTTGTAAGTCTAGTGTAGGCCTGAGTAGTAGGAAAAATTTTAGTTTTTAAGCTTAAGTGGGAGGAGCTGAAGGAGCTAAGAGGTATAAGTATTTCAAGTGGGTTTTTAGCACAAGAAAAGGCTTGGCAGAGTGGCAAGGTGGCGCCACTTAAAGCCTTGTGAATGACACCACTTGCAAGGGAAGGAGGTCTCATGTTCGAGCAGCAGAAATCTCAGATTTTGTCTTCTATTTTGACGCCAATGAGGGGGAGGAGTTGTGTGCAGTTCAAACTCTGCCATGGACCAAGTCAAATATTCAAATGGTGGGCAGAGAGGAAATTAAGGAAGTTGACTAGTTCAAACTAGTTTGAATTAGTGGCCAAGAGCAATTGTGGGTAGTGGTCGAATCTTGAACTCCTCTTAGGGAGGAGTGGCCGATTTTGGAGGGTGAGTAGGAGGAGTGCCGAATGCTCTTAGACACTCTTTTGGTGCATTTTCGGTCAAGCCTTGTTGAGTGTACCAAAAGCCGAAACTTCTCTAGGTGAGTGCCGAATTTCTTTTGTTGATGCTCCTAGCCGAACCTTCAAGTGAAGTTTACTTCTTTTCTCCTTTGAAACCGAAGGTCTCAAGCAACATACCTTGCCGAAATTTGTACTTGTTCTCTCTTAATCCTCTTTGGTAGCCGAATGTTCTCTTGAGCCCTCAAGCTTTTATTTCGTTTGCTTCCTTGGCCGAACCATATACCCTCCTATCTCTCTCTTTCTTTTCCATTGGTGCTAGGCCGAAATACTCATCTTCTTTCTCTCATATCCTTATTTTATTTTCTTTCTTCTTGAAACTCTTTTGCCGAAAACCCTATCCCTTTTCACTTCATTTCTTTCTCTTCTTCCACTCAAGCCGAACCATAATTGTTTGTGTTAAGCAACCATAGCCGAATCCCCTCCACTCTTGTTGCCGAAACCTCTCCTCTCCTATTAGTTCACCTTGGCCGAATATTAAGAGTGGTGTTGATCTCTTCGGGAATTCTTTTTCAATCGTTTGGAGAAGGTAAGTGCTAGGCCGAATGCTATTTCTTCTTCTCTCTTTTTCTCTGTCGACTTTTACAAGGGTAAGAGCCGATTTCGGCACTTGATAGTAAGGGTGTTAATCACTTGTTTTGGAACCAATTTATTGTACGGTCCCTGGGATTTTGAAGTGCTCATTCCAAGCCTCCATTGTCTGTCAGTCAGTTTTGGTAAGAGGTGGTAAGGATTCATTTTAGTAAGTTATTCCTTTAAGTATTCAAAAGCTGAAGGCTATCGATGTAGGTGTTAATGATTGCCGTTTGTAGGGAAGTGAAGCAGAAGTACAACGTGTGGTGGCTAGTATTCAAGGGGTGTTTAGGTAAGGTCTCGGGTTTCAAGTGTTAACCCTTTGGGTTTATTTGGTTTGGTCGAATGGCCTTGGTACTAATCTTTATGTTTGGCCGAATATAGGAGCAGGGAAATCTAGTGTCTTAGATCGGTTCTCCGGGATTTGGGGCTTGCGTTATAACAGGTGTGTAAACTTACACACTCTATACTTAGTAATATGTTTTAATAACCTGTTGTTAATAAAAGCCGGAACAGTATGGATGTTGATACGATACCCTATGGGTATGTGCGCGGATGCGGGTAAGTCCGTTTCAGTATGAGTTCTGTTATGTGATATATGATATCATGATTTATGACATATATGTTATGTGATGTGTATCTAATCATGTTGGCAAGATTTGCATGATGTACATGATTTACATGAGTATGGCATGATGATGGGTAATATGAGAGGAGGGGGAAGATGATATCCGTGTCTTTGGGACACCAGAGGTTTGGCACCTCCAGTGGTTTGGTACCATAGTTTGATTTTGTGACTTTAGGTCACCAGAGGTTTGGCACCTCATAGCGACTTGTCCCAGTGGCTTAGCACCACGGTGGGTTGGCCCCACAGTTGACATTACGGGATCGTCGCCAGTGATTTGGTATCACACGTGGGTTGGCCCCACACTTGGATTATTGATACTCGTAACTTTGGGTCACCAGAGGTTTGGCACCTCATAGCGACTTGTCCCAGTGGCTTAGCACCACAGTGGGTTGGCCCCACAGTTGATATTACGGGATCGTCGCCAGTGATTTGGTATCACACTTGGGTTGGCCCCACAGATGGATTATTCGTGACTTTGGGTCACCAGTGGTTTGGCACCACAATATTGGATATCGTGACTTTGGGTCACCAGTGGTTTGGCACCACTAGTGGTTTGGTACCACACGGGGTAGAAAAGGTGTTATGGATGGCTAGGGTTGGGTGCATTAATTATATTGCTTAGTTATGTTGTGTGTAATAATGTTGCATTAATCGGGAGGGGGATTTATGCACTGAGTCTTGTGACTCACCTTCTCCCTTATCATTTCAGGTTACACTTAGATCACAGATGTGGAGCCGGGCGGACTCGAGGTGACCATGCTATGAATAAATACGGTCTTTCACGGATTTGAACTTGGTACTTTATTTCTTTTATTTCGATTTGGTTTTGTTGGGATTGTAAAAAGGCCTTTTTAAGTTATGTTTTGATTATTTATGTGGTTAGATTTGATTTCAAATATGACTTAACAACTTATTGAGTAATAATCGACAAAAGATGAATAATAAGGTTTTCTAAACTACAAAACGACGTGTTTTAAACTTTACCATCGGGTATCACGTTACAACTGAAGATAACTTCAACTCAAATGGTTCTTTTTTAGAACTTAAAGTTTTACACACTCAATTTGAATGTTTTAAGCAACTAAAAAGGAACTATACAATGTTTTTAAATGATATGTAATTGTTTTACTTTTGAAATCGACAAACTAAGTTTCAAAGATCTAAGTTCGGGTTTTCAAAAACAACAAGAGTGGTTTTTAACTCATCATGCACCTGCTTTCTACAAAAATAAAACAAAGAGAAATTTTTACTCAAAACCTGATTCGATTTTCTTCAAAATATTTTCCTGTAACATGCTAGATTCGGTCATGGTGTGTTGACCGGGTTTGGGGTGTTACAGGGTGAATCGTTGGCTCCTCGTTTTCAACTGGTGAAGAAGGGGAGACTGTGGATTTTGGGCTGAATAGTAAAGGAGTATTATGTTTCTGTGGGAGAGTTTGTGTACTAAGGGATTCTGAGCTAAGGCAATCTATTCTGTGGGAAACGCATTATAGTCCATACGCTATGCATCCCAGTGGAAACAAGTTATACCGAGATCTGCGTGAACTGTACTGGTGGCAAGGGCTTAAGCGTGAGATTACCGACTCTGTAAGTAAGTGTTTGACATGGCAGCAAGTGAAGGCTGAGCATCAACTACCTTCTAGATTGCTGCAACCTGTTAAAATTCTACTCTGGAAGTGGAAGAGAGTAACCGTGGATTTTGTTAGTGGGCTACCCCTGACGCCTACTAAGAAAGATTCGGTATGGGTAATTGTTGATCAGCTGACTAAATCTACCCACTTCATATCGGTTCACACCGATTACTCATTGTAGAAGTTGGCCAAGTTGTACGTGGCGAAAATTGGGAGGTTACATGGGGTACCAGTGTCTATCATCTCGGACAGGGACCCCAGATTCACATCACGATTCTAGAGAGTGTTTCAGCACAGCATTTCATCCACAGACTGATGGTCAGTCAGAAAGGGTAATTCAGATTTTGGAAGACATGTTAAGAAGCTGTGTGATTGATTTCAAAGGTAGTTAGGAGGACTATTTGCCGTTGGCAGAATTTGCTTACAACAACAGTTACCAATCTAGTATTCAGATGGCATCGTACGAAGTGTTATATGGTCGTAGGTGTCGTACCCCTACTTGTTGGACAGAATTGGGTGAGCCGTGACTATTGGGTCCAGAGCTAGTTTCTGAAATAGAGGAGAAAGTAAAATTGGTCTGGGGTCGGTTAAAAGAAGCATCCAATAGGCAAAAGTCTTACGCTGATTTAAAGTGTAAAAAGATTGATGTCTTACGCTGATTTAAAATGTAAAGAGATTGAGTACTCGGTGGGAGATTTTCTCTTCTCGAAAGTCTCACCTTGGAAGAAGATTCTGAGATTTGGTCAGAAAGGCAAGCTGAGCCCTAGATTTATCGGACCTTACCGAATAGTAAAGCGTGTGGGATCGATTGCCTACCTGCTGGAACTGCCTCCAGAGTTAAATCGTATACATAATGTATTTCATGTTTCTATGCTGAGGCGATACCATTCTGATCCTTCTCATTTAGTGCCGGTGGAGGAGATCGAGGTAAGACTTGATCTGACTTTTGAGGAAGAACCAGTGCAGATATTGGATTGTGATGTTAAGGTGCTGAGAAAGAAATCTGTTCCGTTAGTCAAGGTGCTGTGGAGTAATCACGATTCAGAGGAAGCCACTTGGGAGCCTGAGGAGGCGATGCGATAGTAATACCCTCATCTCTTTTTATCAGGTAAATTTCGAGGCCGAAATTTCTTTAACGGGGTAGAGTTGAAACGTCCCAAAAATTAGGGGTTGTAAATTTTGCATAATTTCATGTTGTGCTTGCTCAGCTGGCTATTTGAGTGTTTTTAGGGGTTCTAGGGAGGCCTGGGTTCGAGTCTGAGCCTTAGAAAAATTTTAGTTTTTGGCCCTTTAATGGAAAGGGTTGTTGGACGCAGGACTTAAGTAAAATGCTATGCATTAAGATGACACAAGATGAGCTTGTAGCTTAGTTCTTTCTTGTCAGTAACTTTGTTCCCATTCAGTTTCTTCCTTAATAATCGTATGTTGTTTCCTACACTTTATGGCTAAAAATACTTTCTTTTCTGTGTTTTGGACATCGTTGAGCTTAGGGTTTTCAATAGGGCGAAGGGGAACAAGTGGTTTGTATTAATCAAACCTTTATTGTTGATTCATCGTTCAAGTGAGGTAAGAACGTTGGTCATAATATTTGGTTTGGCCAAATGTGCCATCTGTTTGTGATGTGTGGTATGCGGATTTTAGTCACACTTATGAGTATCATTTTGTACATATTCTTATTAAGGACGTGAAGCCAATCGTGCTTAGTAATCTTGGGTGTTTAGAGCCGTTTGCTCAAACAAGGTGAGGAGGGCATATTGGGCTAGTTCTAAATGATTAATCTTAAGCAACGTTTAGCTAATAAGATATTCTGATGATGTGTAGGTTGGATACGAGGGTTAATCGCACGTCTCGCTAAGGTGTGTAATCTCACACCTTTGTTTAATCCGATAGTGTAATGTTCTGTGAATTGGCTAAAACCTGAAATACCGAAAAGTCGGAATATCGGCAACAGAGACCATTGAGTGTGCCAGCGCTCGTAGAGATAAATCGAGCCACTAGTGATGGCGATAGATCGTTGGGAGTGTCACGAACTCTTTCGTGGAACTAAGGCCGAGATGGGCCTTGTGGAGCCGGAGCCGGCTAAGTGGGCCCAACGGGTTAATGGGCTCACATGAGCGAAATCGATGGAAAGTGCCGAATGACTGATGCAACTCAAAGTCCACAAAACCGAGACCGAAAATGAGGTGAATGGGCCACCCGAACGTGTAGGCTCGGTTGGGCCGAAATTGGATTTTAGGCCCAATTACATCGTAATGACAAAAAAGGGAACCTGTGTCGCTCAAGGCGACAGTGGGCCTCCAAAAAGGCCTTTAGATACGAATTACCGAAATACCCTTAGTGGGTAAATTACTAAAATACCTTTAGTAGTTAAATTACCGAAATACCCTTGGTGGGTAAGTTACTGAAATATCCTCAACGGGTGAAGTCACTGAAATACCCTCAATGGGTAAATTACCAAAATGCCCCCAAGGGGTGGAATTATCGTTTTACCCCTAAACGACAAAATGATCGATATACTCTTAGTGGTAGTTTAAAATTGTTTATATGATTTTATATCTGTATGTGATCGTAATACACTGCATTCATAACATATTGCATTGGGTTGGGTTTGCTGATTGGAGGAAGTACCGTTTTAGTGGCATTGCCACATACCATTATAGTGGCATCGCCACATATTCTTAATTTAGTGGCTCAGCCACATCTACCGTTATTAGCAGCTTGGCTGCATTATTGGAGAGTTTTGGCTGGGTGGGTTGACATGGTCCCCACATGGAGAGATTGGTTGGTACGGGTGGAGAGTTTGGTTGGATTGGGGTGGGTACATATCCATTACATTGATATGATTTGGGGCTTAGGCCCAGACCGACACCGTATGGGCTTAGGCCCAGATTATGACCGTAATAGGGGAAGACACACTGTGTTCTCGTAACCCACCCTTTCTTTTAACCGTGCAAGTAATCCCCAGCGTTAGAAGATTTGGAGCTGTGGAGGACTCGGAGATAGCCATACGTCGGATATGATAGTAAACTGAACTTAGAAATTTTGGTTTAATTTATTTTATTTTATTTAATTATTAGGTTTATAATTTTTGTAATAAGCCATTGGGATTTTCTTTTTAACTTTTATTTGGTAATTCTTTTAGTTACGAACTGCTAAACAATTAAACACGGGTTTTTAAAACAATAATTACTGTTTTCAAAATATCACGTTTCTGCGACTAATTAAGTCAGTCTTCTGCAACAAACAAAGTTTTGAAAATAATAATATTTTTGCAAGGGAAATAACTTCAAGCAAATCTTGTTTTTGTAAGCAATGAAACTCGGGATTTTTAAATGGTAGAAAGTTTTAAATTGAGGAAGGGTTTTCATTGAATGCGTAGTTTTTAAATAACCTTTTGATGTGACATGCTAGATCCGGACATAATGTCTAGGCCGGGTTTGGGGTGTTACAATTTTGCATATTCAGTTTCTTTTATGCAAAAATAGACTTAATAAGCTTTAATTTCATATCTTATTCAAATTCTAATTCAATTTACACAATTTTTGGTGAATTTTTAAATTGATACAATTGTTGCTGTTCAAACTTTTTTCTTGCTAATTTTACTCTATCATGTTTTCTTTGTATTAATTCTCATTTACACACATATAACACTAAAGTATATCCAAGTTAGTCATGCAAATAGCTAGTCATCATCAAATATTTACAAGCCATTCATTGGCCAATCTAACCTATACATCTGCAACAAAGACTTGATCATTTCATTTCTCAATTTAATTTGGCTTCAAAGCCACACACATGATCATCAATCACATTTCCCACTTATTCATACATCATAAGCTTGATCTTGTAATCACAAGGTCATTCTCATAGGTATAACTTACTAATTTACCTTCTTACCAAAATTCGATCACATCCCGAGCACATTGCTCATGAGTATCTACATACATATACTTGCACTTAATCATCACATATCACATATCGGACTCATTTCTCATGAGTTTTTCATATGTATCTGAATCACTTCATCACATAACTTTAGCACTTTTTCCTTCTTGAACATAAAATTAGCTCTTTACCCCGTTGAACCACTTGGAATATCGAAGGATACTCGAACTCGTCATACATGTAATAAGATACCAATGCGATATCCTAGATATAGTCTTACATGGGATCACATGTCGATGCCGATGCCATATCCCATATATGGTCTTATACGAGATCTCATATCAATGTCGATGGCATATTCCAGATATGGTCTTATACGAGATCGTATATAGATGTCGATGCCATGTCCCAGACATGGTCTTACACGAGATCATTCTTTGGTGCCGAGGCCATGTCCCAGACATGGTCTTATACGGGACCTCTTTTATTTGGTGCCGATGCCATGTCCCAGACATGGTCTTACACGGGACCTTTCTTCGATGCCAATGCCATATCCCAGATATGGTCTTACATGAGATCTTAATAATCTCATGTCATGACAGTGGTATCCTTTTTATTCCTAAGGTTCAACCGGGACTTCAACATAATATATCTTCATCATATTCATCATCGATACCTTATTAATAGTATACATTTCACAAAATGTCAAACATTTAAAAGCATAATAACATGATGTTGAATTATTACACACAAACTAACCTCGACTTAAAATGGCGAAAGGGACCGAGTCATCCAATATTCGTCTTTCCCTTATTCTAAGTCTGAAACTTGTTTTCTTTATCTAAAATATCATATTTGACTTATTAAGTTATTATACTATTCAATTCAGTCTAAAAATCATATTATGGAAAAATTTCATTTTTGCCTCTAAACTTTGTCATATTTATACTTTTTCCCTTAGGCTCGTAAAATGATTTTTATTCAATTTCCTTCTATTTTAGGCCTAGACAAACCATTTTCATAACTATAGCAGTCCACAATTTGCATTCATTCACACATTTTTCAACTTTTTATAAACTAGTCCTTTTATGCGATTTCATCGAAAATCACTTAGTATAAGTCGTTTACTACACACTAAGCATTCATATTCTACCATCAGACATCAAAGCACATGCATGTCATCCATGGGTAAATTTTTAAATACAAACCCTAGCTCAAAATAATGGTAGAAATAGCTAAACCGAGTTACGGGGATCTAAAAAATGTAAAGAACATTAAAAACGGGGCTTGGATGCACTTACTATTGAGCTTGAAAGCTTGAAAACCCTAGCCATGGCTTCCCCCATGCTAAATTTAGCCAAGCAAGAAGATGGACAACAGTTTTTGGCATTTATTTTGTCCTTTAGTCCATTTAATTACCAAATTAATAAAATGCCCCTAACTTAAAAATATCCTATTTCACTTATCTCATGTCCATTTTTGTCTAAAAATTTAACCAATGGTCTAATTACTATTGGAGGACCTCCAATTTAAAATTTCATAGAAATTGGACACTTCTAACATGTGGAACTCACTTTTGCAATATTTACAATTTAGTCCTTTTGACTAAATTGAGTGCCCAAACGTCAAAATTTTTGAACGAAATTTTCACGAAATCTTTTTGTGAAATCGTAGACCATAAAAATATAATAAAAATAAGATTTTCCTCATCGAATTTGTGGCCCCAAAACCACTGTTTCGACTAGGCCCAAAATCAGGTTGTTACAGTGATTATGTGTAAGACCATGTTTGGGACATCATTATGTGATTACGTGTAAGACCATGTCTGGGAAATTTGCATTGTTATTTGATTTCATGTAAGACCATAGCTGGGCTGTCGGCATCGATATGTGATAACATGTAAGACCATATCTGGGATATGGCATTGTACGAGCTATATGTGATTTTCAAGTATCCTTAACAATTCCAAAAGGGTTCAATGGGCAAAGTCAAGTCTAGAAAGAATGTGAGAATAAGTTAAGTGGCTCAGGTACGTACAAGATTCATACAAGAATTGAAAATGGAAGTATTTGATGAATTCACTTATGATATTGAATATATGTACAATGGGAAAGGTTTGTGAACTTTTATGTGTTTACTCATAGTTTGCCTATTGATGGAAATGATGTTGATTCATGTGGTAATTTTATTTGTATATGGCTTACTAAGCTTTTAAAGCTTATTTTGCATGTTCTTTCCCTATTTTATAGATAATCGAAGCTAGCTCAAACTCGGGGATCATCAGGAACATCGTTACACTATCGATCAACTTGTTGGTACTTTTGGTGCTTTGTAAATATGGTATATGGCATGTGTAGGCTAGTGATATGGTGATGTGTTTTGAGATATGATATTAGCCATGAGATTTGGCTCATGAATGATGTAAATGTTGATGTGTATTTGGCCATTTAAGTTGGCTTAAATCATAAGTTTGATAAGTGACATATGATGTATATATTGCCTTATGTTTTGGCACATTTGGATGGTTGTTGTGATGGTTATATGGTTGCTCAATTAGCTAGTTTTCAATTGGTGTATTATTGCTTGAAAAATGGCATGTTGTGGCTTGATTTTAAGATGATGATTTGGTATATTTTATGACATGAATTAGTTGATAAGATTATGAGAAAAATGTATAGAGAATATAGGTGAAATTGTTGGTAATGGCATATTATTTTAGTATGTTTTGGATTATGATTTGAGTAGTGAAATGGATGGACTTTAAATGGCTTGATTTGTATATGAAATAGCATGTTTTGGTTGTTTAGGTGAGCATGAGAAAGGGTGGAAAATTGGCCTTGCAAATGGCCTATTCTTGTCCACACGGGCAGAGACACGGGCGTGTGTCTCAACCATGTACGATACACGATCATACTACAGGGACGTGTGTCCCCTGGTGTTGAGATTGAATTGAAGTCAGTATGCTCCACAGGGCCCCACACACATGAGTGGGACCGGCCGTGTGGCACAAGTCAGTATACCCCCTAAATGGCACACGACATAGCACACGGGCGTGTGACTTGGCCGTGTTGCATAAGTCAGTACACCCTACAGGATTGGCACGGCCTAGCACACGACCTGACACACGAGCGTGTGTGGCCATTTCGAAGGGCACACGGGCTAGACACACGGGCATGTGATCAGCCATGTGACCCAAGTCAGTATGTATGCCTTGTTTTCACACGGCCTGGGCCATGGGCGTGTCTGGAGCCGTGTGAGGCACACGGCCTATTCACACGAGCGTGTGACCCTTGTATGTTTGAAAAATTTCTAAGTTTTCGAGAATATTCGTATGTTATCGGGTTAGTCCCGAACTGTTTCTAAAGCATGTTTAAGGCCTCGTAGGACCTTATAAGAGACAATGTGTTTATGATTGAATGGTGTTTGAGAATGGATGCATAAATGCATGTTGTATGTTGTGATTTGATAGGTAATGCCTCATAACCCTATTCCGGCGACGGATACAAGTTAGGGGTGTAACAGTAACATCCTTCATCACTGGCTTGCTTAAGATCCAAATTTAATTGTTTCAAAGCCCAATGAGCTTTATTCTCTAATTTGAGCAGCAAATGACATACCTTTCCAAAAGCTAGCTGATAGGGAGCCATTCCTAACGGCGTCTTAAAAGTAGTTCGATAAGCCCATAGAGCATCATTGAGCCTTTGAGACCAATCTTTTCTATTAAGGCGAACAACCCTCTCAAGAATACATTTGATTTCTCGATTCACCCTTTCAACTTGCCCATTTTACTATGGGTGATAAGCAGTAGCAATCTTATGCTTTACATCATACTTGTCAAGCAACTTAAGCCACCTATTTATGAAGTGAGATCCTTCATTGCTAATTATAGCTCTAAGGGTCCAAAACCATGCAAATACATGCTTATGCAGCAATCGCATGACTACCTTAGCATCATTTGTTGGGTACGCCTCAGCTGCAACCCACTTGGATGCATAGTCCACAGCTACCAATATATACTTATTACCATACGAAGAAGGAAACATGCTTAGAAAATCAATGCCCCAGACATCGAATAGTTCTACCATTAAAATTGTAATATCCAGGATTTGGGGATCATGCATTTTAATTTGTATCTGTGTGTTAGTGTGCTCTGTATGCTGTTTGGAAGTGTTTGGGGGCTTCGGGGAACCTTGGGCTTGGGTAGAAGCCATAGGAAAGTTTTTGGTTTAAGCTCAGAAGAGGGGGAGCTAGAGGAGCTAGGCCTTAAGAGAAATTAGGTGTGAATTATGACACAAGAAAGGGAGCAGTGGAGTGGCAAGGTAATGCCTAGGAGCAAGGGGAGAGGGTGGCGTCACATGGAGTGTCAAGGGAGACAAGGTTCAAGCTGCGGAGCTAGCATTTTAACCTTTATTTTTGTGTCAAAGGGAGTGAAGAGTTGGGTTCGGCTATGGCACTTTGAAGATGGAATTTGACTGAGTCCAATCACTTTGAATGTGTGGCTAGGAGAAGAGATGGGGGTTTGACTCATTCAAACTCATTTGAATGAGAGGAGGGGAGGAAAATGTGGAGAAAAATAAGGGATATGAGAGGAGGAAAGGTGGTGGCCAAATGTGGAGTTCTTAGGGATGCATATTCGGTTGGGAGAGGGTCTTGGTATGCCGAAATTCAGTCTTAGTAAGTGCCGAATTTAGTTCTCTCTTTTCTCTCTAGTGCTGTTCATTCTTTTGTGCAAAAGACACCTAGTATTCGACTCTTATATTCTTTTGAGCTGTTGACCGAAACTTCAAAGACCATTAAGGTCACTAGTGTTTCTTTCTCCTTCTCCTCTACTTGCTTTCTTGGCCGAATCTATCTCTCTTTCCCAACTTCTTTTCTTTTTCTTTTGGGTTAGCTGAAGCATCTCTCTCATTCTCCCCATTGCCAAAACTTCTTAAACCCCAACTCTTCTTTTCTTTTCTCTCGATAACTCTCTATAGCCAAATCTCTAGTGAGCTTCACCATCATTTCTTTTCTTCTCTTGTTTTCTTCAAAGCCGAAAGCACCATTGGCCGAAATCTGCTCCAATCGTTTCTAAATAGTTGGTAAGGGTCTCTTCTATTCGATTTCCTTCTTTCTCTTTTGGGTTGTTGAAGTTAGAAGTCTAACTCTGTATTCTGTGTGTGGCCAAATCTATACAAGGCCTTAGGTTCGTGACTCCTTTGTGTAGCCAACGTTAGGGGCAGTGGAGATTTTCCAGGATTTGGACATTAGAGGGATTGCGACAACTCTCAAAAGTAGGTGAGAACCTTTGGGTCTTGGATCTACTTTGGTAAGATTATTTGGTTTAGATGGTATTTAGTTTCGTATGGATTGATTCGATTTCTTAACGGGGTTTTCTGACTAAGATATTGTTGTTGGATGCGGGTACCAGTCGAGGAGAAAAAGGGTAGCCCCTACCCCTAAGTTTAAGAAGCGATCGGTTTCTGCACTGCGGGATTGGCCATCAGGGTGTGGGCTAGCGTCAGAACAGGAGCGTAGGCAGATAGCGGTAGTTTCGGTTAGGGATAGCGTCAATTTTGGGAGCGTAATACTTCAGGTTATCAGGTGTGTGGTTATTTCGCAACTTCCCGAATATGTATGAAATAATTGTATGTGTTATAAGTATGATGACTGACGCAGTGGCAATAGTGAGTTGGTTACCCTAACGGGCATGTCGATAAACAGGTCAGTGTTAAATGCCGATGAGATTGTGATTATTGCTGTGAATATGTGTTGTGTGCATATAACCTGCTCATGCATTATTTTATCATATCATTATCGTATGTTGCACAATCATGGGGAGGGATTTGTATATTGGAAAGAAGGACAGGGTGTACATTTATGTACGTGGTTTAGTGATGGCTACGAGCCTCACGTGGATTGATGATCGGCTCTGTGCCTCATCGTGGTTGGTATCGGCTTTGTGCCATATCGTGGTTGGTGATGGCTATGTGCCTCATCGTGGATTGATGATAGCTACGGGCTACATCGTGGATTGACGTTGACTACGGTCACGTTGTGGATATTATTGTGATTTAATCACGTGGACCAGTGGCTAGACCACCTGGTGGATGGCATTCATTGCCGAATTGGTGTGTAGAGGTTGGAGGGTCGATTTAGTAATCCCCTAGTGTGTGGTGGCTGGATACGGGGGTGTGTAGAGGATGGACCCTAGGCTGGGTTGGGTGCATTTTGCATTATTATCTGATATGTGGACTGGTGTGGTTCTGGGCTAAGCCCATATGTGGAAATCTGTGGACTAATTACACACTGAGTCGTTTGACTCACCCAAATGTTACCAAACAATGCAGGTGATTCGTGATGATTGGACCGAGCTCGGATAGGATTCGAGATGGCCATGCAGAGGCAGTTTTCATGTTTAGAAACATTTATTTTTTTTTCTTATTTCGGTTTATTTGGGTTGTTTTATTGTAATAAGGCCATTTAACTATTTGGGGTTTTTTTATGGGTTATGCTAGATCCAACATGAATTAGTAATTGTAACCAATTTAAATAATGACAGTTGATTATTCCAAAAACTTAACTAAGGTTTTCTAATTGAGATTTTCGTAATTACTCGGATTCCTTTATAGTTTCAAAAGGACACGATTTCAACTACCCGTGAGCTTCAAATTGTTTTCCCAAATTAAACGACTCTCTATGAAATTGAATCCTGTTTTAAAACCTAATCTTTGGAGAAGTGGTTAAGCACCTGTTCTCATTCCACCTTTAAGACTGCTACAAGTTTTATCATCTCTTTGTTGATTTCAATTTAAAGTTTCCCAGTAGCATTCCGAATTCGGCCGTAGTGTTTTGGGTCGGGTTTGGGGTGTTACAAATTGGTATCAGAGCCCAGTTTCTACACTCGGCCTATGGATTTTGGAAGCCATAAACGTTTTTACTCTATGTTTTAGTGGGCCAAAGAAAAATTTTCAGGAAAAAGGGTTTTATGAAGCATGGCACTCGAATCGTCCGGCCCAGGTCTGCCAGGTAAGTTTTCAGATTTGATAAACATATGAAGGTGAATGTGTGCTATGTTGTGATAAAGATGTGGACTCTAGACCCTAAGACTATCTCTTTAGAGACTGAGACTTTAGGGTTGTGTGGTTATAACGAAACAACAACTTGGGGTTCTTTTACATAAAACTCCTTCTTTAATCAATAAGTGGAAAGATTCTAATGCATAAGATTTCTTAATCAGATTAAAAAGCGGCGTTAGACATGAGTTCTAGGGGACGTGGTCGCAATACTTGTGGGTGTGGTAGAGGCAGAATGACTGTGTCGGAACCAGTCGGATCGGCTCAGGGTTCTGAAAATGAGGCACCGCCACCGGCTGCGGAGGCAGAATTTCAAGGGCAAACGGGAGGTGATGACGCGGTGTCGCGGGCTATGCTGCGGGTGTTAGAACGAGTCGCAGGAGCCAATGTGGGCAATGGGGCTCGAAAATCAGTATTTGAGAGACTGAGAGCAAATGGAGCTGAGGTATTCAGAGGGGTGTCTGGGGTAGCTCCGAACGTGGCGGAGTACTGGCTAGAGGCAGTCGAAAGGATCATGGACGATTTGGACTGCACTGCTGAGGAAAAGCTTAAGGGTGCTGTTTCGTTGCTCCAGGATGAGGCTTACCAATGGTGGCTCACAGTCAGAGAGGGTACTCCTGCGGACCGAGTGGACTGGGGTTACTTTAAGATCAAGTTTGAGGGAAAGTACGTCGGAGCTAATACGTCGGAACTAGTTATGTGGACGCACAGAGGAAGGCGTTCCTCAATTTAGTGCAAGGTGGCAAGTCGGTAGCGGAGTACGAGGCAGAATTTCTGCGATTAAGCCGGTATGCTCGGGGCATCGTGACTACTGATTATGAGAGATGTGTTAGATTTGAAGATGGGCTGCGGGATGAGCTGCGGGTGTTGATTGCTCTGCAGCGAGAAAGGGACTTTGCCATTCTAGTGGAGAAAGCTCGGATAGCCGAGGAGGTCAAGAGGGTCGAGGGGCAGAATAGAGATAGGGATAGGAACCGAAATAAGAGGAGTTTTGGTCCGTCAGCATCATCTGGGGGTTATCAAAAAAGGCCCAGGGTTGAGAATTCTGTTCGTGCACCGATACCAGTTGCTGGGAATCAGAGTCGTCCATGTGCCCGGTGTGGGGGAGCTCATGCAGGAGAGTGCTGGGGAAATAGTAAGGAATGTTTTAGGTGTGGGTCCAAGGCTCATTTGATTAGGAATTGTCCTCAGGAGACGGATAGGGCTCGGACAATAGGTCAGGGTTATGTGCAGCCGGGCAGAGGTGGTCAGCAGGCGACGAGGGGTCGTGGTCCGAACCATGGAGGGAATGGTTCTGGCCGAGGTTGTGGAGCACTAGGCAGAGGTGCTGGGGGTTCAGATACGAGACAGCCAGGATTGGTTTATGCAGCCAGACGTCGCGAGCAGGGTGATGCGCCAGATGTGATCACGGGTACGTTCCTTATTGCTGGATTACCCTTTACTGCTTTAATAGATATCGGGTCAACTCATTCTTATATTGCTAGTAAAGTATCTGGAACCTTGAGTGTGAACTTTGAGATTGTACCTAGGAAGATGATTGTACTTAGTCTTTTAGGGCAATCAGTGATAGTGGAAAAACTCTTTAGGAAAGTGCCTTTAGAGGTTCAGGAGGCAAAGTTTCTAGCTGACTTAATGGAACTGCCATTCGAAGAGTTTGACTTAATCTTGGGAATGGACTGGCTGGCAAAGTATCGGGCGAATTTGGATTGTGTTGCTAAGCACATGTCATTGAAAACTTTCAATGCTGAAAAGATTGTAGTGATAGGTGAAAGGAGGAATTACTTATCAAATGTAGTGTCTGCTCTTAAGGCAGAGAAGATGGTGAGGAAGGGATGTATAGCCTTTTTGATGTTTGTCGGTGCCTTGGAGGCTAAGGAAGCAGCGGTAGGAGAGGTCAAGACAGTGAAAGAGTTTGGGGATGTCTTTCCGGAGGAACTTCCAGGGTTGCCTCCAAATCGCGAGGTGGAATTTGGGATCGACTTGTTACCGGGTACAGTGCCAGTATCTATCGCTCCGTACAGAATGGCACCAAAGGAGTTGGGTGAGCTTAAGGCGCAGATCCAAGAGTTGCTTGATCGTGGGTTTATCCGACCCAGTGTGTCTCCATGGGGAGCACCGGTCTTATTCGTAAAGAAGAAGGACGGGACTATGCGGATGTGTATAGACTATCGCCAGCTGAACAAGTTGACAATCAAGAACAAGTACCCGCTGTCGAGGATTGACGACTTGTTTGATCAACTTAAAGGGGCTGCGGTGTTTTCGAAGATAGATCTAAGGTCAGGATATCATCAACTTAAGGTAAAAGAAGCAGATATTCATAAGACAACTTTCTGGACTCGATACGGGCATTATGAATTCTTGGTAATGCCGTTTGGGTTGACGAACGCCCCAGCTGCGTTCATGGATATGATGAACCGGGTTTTCCAACCATACTTGGATCAGTTCGTCGTTGTGTTTATAGACGACATCTTAGTGTATTCCAAGTCGGAAGAGGAGCATGATGCACATCTTCGGGTGGTGCTACAAGTGTTAAGGGAAAAGAAGCTGTACGCCAAATTCAGCAAGTGTGAATTCTGGCTGAAGGAGGTTGCTTTTCTGGGTCATGTGGTGTCTGCGGAAGGGATAAGGGTAGATCCCAGGAAGATTGAGGCGGTGCTAGATTGGAAACCACCTAGTTCGTGGCAGAGGTTTGCAGTTTCTTGGGGTTAGCAAGTTACTGCAGGAGATTTGTAGAAGGGTTTTCGTCTATAGCAGCACCTTTGACGAGGTTGTTAAGGAAAGAGGTACCTTTCGTATGGACAGTTAAGCAGCAGGAAAGTTTTGAGAAGCTGAAGAAGGTTTTGACAGAAGCTCCGGTTTTAATCCAACCTGAGGCGGGGAAAGACTTTGTGGTATATTGTGATGCTTCTCACACAGGATTGGGTTGCGTGCTGATGCAAAACGGAAAGGTCGTCGCTTATGCATCCCGACAGTTAATCATGAGGTTAACTTTCCGACACATAATATGGAGTTGGCTGCTGTGGTTTTTGCGCTAAAGGTGTGGAGGCACTATTTGTATGGAGAAAAGTCAGTGATCTACACGGACCACAAGAGTTTAAAGTATCTGCTAACTCAGAAGGAGCTGAACTTGAGACAGCGAAGATGGGTGGAGTTATTGAAAGACTACGATTGCTCAATCGAGTACCATCCGGGTAAGGCGAATATAGTGGCAGATGCCCTAAGTCGGAAGGTAGTATCGGATCTGAGGGCGATGTTTGCACATCTCAGTCTTTATGATGATGGGAGTTTGTTGGCGAAGCTGCAAGTGAAGCCGACATGGTTAGGTCAGGTGAAAGAGAAGCAGTTGCTGGATGACGAGCTAAGTGCTAAGTTGTTGCAGGTTCAGAATGGGGGGTTGGAAGACTACAGCTTGAACAGTGACGGGGTATTATGTTTCCGAGGTAGGGTATGTATGCCGAGAAATGGGGAGTTAAGGCAGAAGATTCTTCGGGAATCGCATAGTAGTCCTTATGCTATGCATCCTAGAGGGAGTAAGTTGTACAGGGATCTTCGGGATCAGTTTTGGTGGCCTGGTCTTAAATGGGAAATTATAGAATTTGTGGGGAAGTGCTTGACGTGTCAGCAGGTCAAAGCTAAAAACCAAGTGCCTTCGGGGTTGCTGCAACCAGTAAAGATTCCGCAGTGGAAGTGGGAGAGAATTACTATGGATTTTGTTAGTGGGCTTCCCCTTACGCCTACCAAGAAGGACTCGGTATGGGTAATAGTGGATTGGTTGACAAAGTCTGTGCATTTCATACCAGTGCGGGTAGACTACTCTCTGCAGAAGTTGGCAAGGTTGTATGTGGCAGAAATTGTGAGGCTACACAGGGTGCCAGTATCAATTATCTCAGACAGGGATCCCAGGTTTACGTCTCGGTTTTGGAGGGCACTGCACCAGGCATTAGGCACCAGGTTGGACTTCAGTACGGCATTTCACCCGCAGACGGATGGCCAGTCTGGGCGGGTAATTCAGGTGTTGGAGGATATGTTGAGAGGGAGCGTGATTGATTTCAGAGGGAGCTGGGAGGAGTTCTTGCCTTTAGCGGAATTTGCGTACAATAACAGCTATCAAGCGAGTATTCAGATGGCACCATATGAAGCGCTGTATGGACGGAAGTGTCGCACTCCTACGTGTTGGACAGAACTGGGAGAACGTCATGTTTTGGGTCCGGAGATTGTGGCAGAATCTGAAAAAAAGGTTAAGGTATTTCGGGCACAGTTGAAGGAGGCATCTGACAGGCAAAAGTCATATGCAGATCTTAGGCGGAAGGAGTTAGAGTTTACTGTGGGAGATCAGGTGTTTCTGAAAGTTTCACCGTGGAAGAAGGTGATGAGATTTGGTCGCAAAGGAAAGTTAAGTCCCAGGTTTATAGGACCTTATCGGGTTTTGAAGCGGGTTGGACCAGTGGCATATCAGTTAGAGTTGCCTTCGAAATTGAAGCAAATTCATGATGTGTTCTATGTTTCAATGCTACGTCGTTACCGATCGGATCCATCTCACGTTGTTTCAGTTGAAGAGGTAGAGTTGAGGCCAGATTTGTCTTACGAGGAAGAACCAATTCAGATTTTGGAGCGGGATGTGAAAGTCTTGCGGAGGAAATCAGTTCCTCTAGTCAAGGTGTTATGGCGTAACCATGGGTCGGAAGAAGCTTCGTGGAAGCCGAAGGAAGCAATACGGCAGCAATACCCTCCCTTGTTTTGATCAGGTAATTTCGAGGACGAAATTATTTTTAAGGGGGGTAGAACTGTAATATCCGGGATTTGGGGGTCATGCATTTTAATTTGTATCTGTGTGTTAGTGTGCTCTGTATGCTGTTTGGAAGTGTTTGGGGGCTTCGGGGAACCTTGGGCTTGGGTAGAAGCCATCGAAAAATTTTTGGTTTAAGCTGAGTAGAGGGGGAGCTAGGGGGCTAGGCCTTAAGAGAAATTAGGTGTGAATTATGACACAAGAAATGGAGCAGTGGAGTGGCAAGGTAATGCCTAGGAGCAAGGGGAGAGCGTGGCATCACATGGAGTGTCAAGGGAGACGAGGTTTAAGCTGCGGAGTTAGCATTTTAACCTTTATTTTTGCGTTAAAGGGAGTGAAGAGTTGGGTTCGGCTATGGCACTTGGAAGATGGAATTTGACTGAGTCCAATCACTTTGAATGTGCGGCTAGGAGAAGAGATGGGGGTTTGACTCATTCAAACTCATTTGAATGAGAGGAGGGGAGGAAAATGTGGAGAAAAATAAGGGATATGAGAGGAGGAAAGGTGGTGGCCGAATGTGGAGTTCTTAGGGATGCATATTCGGTTGGGAGAGGGTCTTGGTATGCCGAAATTCAGTCTTAGTGAGTGCCGAATTTAGTTCTCTCTTTTCTCTCTAGTGCTGTTCATTCTTTTGTGCAAAAGACACCTAGTATTCGGCTCTTATATTCTTTTGAGCTGTTGACCGAAACTTCAAAGACCATTAAGGTCACTAGTGTTTCTTTCTCCTTCTCCTCTACTTGCTTTCTTGGCCGAATCTATCTCTCTTTCCCAACTTCTTTTCTTTTTCTTTTGGGTTATCTGAAGCATCTCTCACATTCTCCCCATTGCCAAAACTTCTTAAACCCCAACTCTTCTTTTCTTTTCTCTCCATAACTCTCTATAGCCGAACCTCTAGTGAGCTTCACCATCATTTCTTTTCTTCTCTTGTTTTCTTCAAAGCCGAAAGTACCATTGGCCGAAATCTGCTCCAGTCGTTTCTAAATAGTTGGTAAGGGTCTCTTCTATTCGATTTCCTTCTTTCTCTTTTGGGTTGTTGAAGTTAGAAGTCTAACTCTGTATTCTGTATGTGGCCAAATCTATACAAGGCCTTAGGTTCGTGACTCCTTTGTGTAGCCAACGTTAGGGGCAGTGGAGATTTTCCGGGATTTGGACATTAGAGGGATTGCGACAACTCTCAAAAGTAGGTGAGAACCTTCGGGTCTTAGATCTACTTTGGTAAGATTATTTGGTTTAGATGGTATTTAGTTTCGTATGGATTGATTCGATTTATTAACGGGGTTTTCTGACTAAGATATTGTTGATGGATGCGGGTACCAGTCGAGGAGAAAAAGGGGTAGCCCCTACCCCTAAGTTTAAGAAGCGATCGGTTTCTGCAGTGCGGGATTGGCCACCGGGGTGTGGGCCAGCATCAGAACAAGAGCGTAGGCAGATAGCGGTAGTTTCGGTTAGGGACAGCGTCGATTTTGGGAGCGTAATACTTCAGGTTATCAGGTGTGTGGTTATTTCGCAACTTCTCGAATATGTATGAAATAATTGTATGTGTTATAAGTATGATGACTGACACAGTGGCAATAGTAAGTTGGTTACCCTAACGGGTATGTCGATAAACAGGTCAGTGTTAAATGCCGATGAGATTGTGATTATTGCTGTGAATATGTGTTGTGTGCATATAACCTGTTCATGCATTATTTTATCATATCATTATCGTATGTTGCACAATCATGGGGAGGGATTTGTATATTGGAAAGAAGGACAGGGTGTACATTTATGTACGTGGTTTAGTGATGGCTACGAGCCTCACGTGGATTGATGATCGGCTCTGTGCCTCATCGTGGTTGGTATCGGCTTTGTGCCATATCATGGTTGGTGATGGCTATGTGCCTCATCGTGGATTGATGATAGCTACGGGCTACATCATGGATTGACGTTGACTACGGTCACGTTGTGGATATTATTGTGATTTAATCACGTGGACCAGTGGCTAGACCACTTGGTGGATGGCATTCATTGCCGAATTGGTGTGTAGAGGTTGGAGGGTCGATTTAGTAATCCCCTAGTGTGTGGTGGCTGGATACGGGGGTGTGTAGAGGATGGACCCTAGGCTGGGTTGGGTGCATTTTGCATTATTATCTATATGTGGACTGGTGTGGTTTTGGGCTAAGCCCATACGTGGAAATCTGTGGACTAATTGCATACTGAGTCGGTTTACTCACCCAAATGTTACCAAACAATGCAGGTGATTCGTGATGATTTGACCGGGCTTGGATGGGATTCGAGATGGCCATTGAGAAGCAGCTTTCATGTTTAGAAACATTTATTTTTTTTTCTTATTTCGGTTTATTTGGGTTGTTTTATTGTAATAAGGCCATTTAACTATTTTGGGTTTTTTTATGGGTTATGCTAGATCCAACATGAATTAGTAATTGCAACCAATTTAAATAATGACAGTTGATTATTCTAAAAACTTAACTAAGGTTTTCTAATTGAGATTTTCGTAATTACTCGGATTCCTTTATAGTTTTCAAAAGGACACGATTTCAACTACCCGTGAGCTTCAAATTGTTTTCCCAAATTAAACGACTCTCTAAGAAATTGAATCCTGTTTTAAAACCTAATCTTTGGAGAAGCGGTTAAGCACCTGTTCCCATTCCACCTTTAAGACTGCTACAAGTTTTATCATCTCTTTGCTGATTTCAATATAAAGTTTTCCAGTAGCATTCCGAATTCGGCCGTAGTGTTTTGGGCCGGGTTTGGGGTGTTACAAAAATATTTGTTAAGAGCATCTTGTTCTTCTTTGATATGCTTCTAGTTCTTTAGCATCTATCATAGTTTTTCACATACGCATATGCATCCTTAAACATTGAAGGCCAAAAGATTCCAGCTTGTAAAATCTTCACTGTTGTACGGGAACCACCAAAGTGTCCCCCACTCGGAGATGAATGGTAGTGGTACAAAATCTCATCAATTTCACTTCCAGCTACGCACTTCCTAATTATGTTATCTACACATTGTTTAAACAAAAATGGATCCACCCAGAAATAATACAGACTATCATGAAAGAATTTATTCCTTTGTTGGCATGTCATTTCTCGAGGAATTATTCCACATGCTAAATAATTGGCAAAATCAGGAAACCAAAGTGTTACATAGATTTGACTTACCTCGAAGACATGCTTATTAGGAAAATTCTCATTAATTGGAACAAGTGAAGAAGTTACCTCATTTTGTTCCAGCCTCGACAGATGATCAACTACTTGATTTTCAAAACCTTTCCTGTATTAGATATCAGGGTCAAATTCTTGGAGTAAAAATACCCAACGAATTAACCGCGATCTAGCATCTTTTTTCGTGAGTAAATACTTAATGGCAGCATGATCAATAAACACTGTAACTTTGGCAACTATAAGATATGAACAAAACTTGTCAAAAGCAAAAACTATGGCAAATAGTTCTTTCTCAGTTATCGTATAATTGATTTCGCTTCCTGTCAAAGTTCTGTTTGCATAGTAGATAGGATGAAACACTCTGTTTCTTCTTTGACCCATCACAGCTCCAACAACGAAATCGCTTGCATCACACATCAACTCAAAAGGTGAGTTCCAATCAAGTATAAAAATTATTGGGGATGAGATTAACCGGCTTTTTAATTCTTCAAAAGCTTCCAAACATGCTTTTTTAAAATAAAAAAAACAATAACTTTTTCTAAAAGCATACACAAAGGTTTAGAAATTTTTGAAAAATCTACGATAAAAACCAACATGGCCTAAGAAACTTCTAACTCCTTTCACACTAATTGGAGGTGGTAATCTTTCAATTACATCTACCTTTGCTCTATCCACTTCAATCTTTGTAACACCCCTTACCCGAGACCATTATCAGAGTCGAGCACGAGGTATTACTAAACTTAACTACAGAATTTTTTTTTTTTGACTTATATATATATATACCCAAAAACCAAATCAACCAAAACCACAACCAAACATGATAATCAAACCAAAATATAAATTCCAAGATTTAACAAGATATACAAGCCATTTTCGCATGGCTTTACATATATATATACAACTTTAACCGTATTGAAAGAGTAGTATAGCCTATACATGCCATAAATTTCTAGTTCAGCTTTTAAACACCGAAAGCAGTCGATACTGTGATAAACTTCGCTAACGATCCACGAGCCTGCAACTAGCCTCCAAAATCTATGAATATAGGTAAAAATACACACATAGGGTAAGCTATCATAGCTTAGTAAGTCATAAGCAAATAATAACTCAATAACAATAATAATCTAATAAAACATAACCAAACCATACTTGTAAATTCAAATATCCACATGTAACTAAACATGAAATAAGTTTTGTCCAGACAAGCATCCGTTTGACCGAACACATACTATCATAATACATTTATACAATTCACATTACGTTAGTCATAATTTCACATTCAATTACCTTATAGACAAATGCACATATAAACTTTGGCACGAATATGAATTTTGCATTTCCATATCATACATATATTTATATCATTAAACCAGATATAACCCATCATATGCTTAAACATATGGTTTCATTCACTTAATTCATAGCTTAACTTAATTCAAATATTACCTCAATGACATTGATAATTTATTATGGTATAAACAATCCATACTTATGAAATTTAACTACCAAACATTTATCTACACCTAAATTTTAACATTTCCAAACACACATGGATCATTAATATGTTTAATATCCCATAGACCTTATTTTTGCCCAAATATATATATATATATATATATATATATCACTATAACCACGTTAAAGGTTCACATTTGAAATACCTACTAATCGAAGGCACATAAATCTTTTAATATTAATATAAATTTTACATTTCAATTTATTCCTCATTTAACATTAGGCCGAATATAAGCTCAAAAATCAAACATTAATATCACATATTTATGCATTAATCCATATGTAGCTTTTCATATACACATTCACTACCATTAACGTCATTTTTAACTTGTATCACATATCAATAATCAACTTACCTTATTTCTAAAAGGGAAATAAATTGTTACATACCTGTTCACTTTAACTCATTTAGCACATTTGATTATTTTTACCATTGCTCACGTAAAATTTACTAGGCATAAAGCATAATGTAATACACCGGCACCGAGCCTGCTAGACAGTAAATTTGATATAATTTACCAACATAAAGCCTGCTATTATACACCAAATCATTTTATAACCTTAATAAAATCACATAGTACATTTTGATCATCTTAGTCGAGTACCACCAATTTAATAGGTACCATATACAACTTACTCCATACAATCGAAAGTACATATATTTATATAAGTAATTCTACATGTCCGAATGTATATCCATAAAATCTCCATATGACCGAACTGATTTATTACAAATACTCATACATCCATTGAATACTCTAATGTTGCAAGTAAACAACATCAAATATCATATTATCCACCTATCCAAAAATATCGAATACACAAACACATTATCTATCAACTTACTTAATCAATAAACATCACATATAATTTGTACTTAAGTCAATACATACCTTACGGCCAAATAATCAAATTCACTTGAATAAGCTTAAGCTTGTTCATTTGCCACCACAATTCAATCATTCCGTAAGCATAAGCTCGTATTATAAGTCACCGGTATAAAACCTGCTAGGCATGAGCCTGAATCACACACCGGCACTAAGCCTGCTTGACCCAAGGTCTGATAATCATTCACCGGCAATAAGCCTGCTAGACCCAAGGTCTGTTAATCATTCACCGGCAATAAGCCTGCTAGACCCAAGGTCTGATAATCATTCACCGGCAATAAGCTTGCTAGACCCAAGGTCTGATAATCATTCACCGGCAATAAGCCTGCTAGGCATAAAGCCCGATAAATTCACCAGCCCAAGGCTTGCTAGGCTCATAGCCTGAGTAGTAATACTTTAAATTTTCTCCCCTGAATCATTTGATATATCGAATCTTTTACGCTTTTCGAACTCATTATACGAACATTCGATAGCACATATCACACAAATAACTTAACCGAATCAATTTTATACTTAGCTAAATTCGGCTAATTCACATATAATTACAAAAATTCCAAATTTCAGCATATGCTAATTTACGAAAATAATATACGATAATTATTTACTTAGAGATTTACCTGACACTTTCATTTACCTTTATTAGGTATTTTGGTCCTTGAAGAAATGAAAAATGATAACTCACACACCCAGTGCTTGGTAAATAAATCCTTTCCTCAACCACATAAACATATATATATATTTATATAATATATAAATATATGTTCACTATCCATATTTTCTATGCCTCAATAAAACAACTATTAATAGTAGTTCATGCTCCCATTTTAACCCACCGTATTCGGCAACCATCAATACATATATATACTAAATTAATTATTCAATACCACCACCTATTTCCAAGATCCATATTTAAATACTACTACTCAATCCATAAATATTTATCCAGCCCTATGCTACCGAATTTCATACATAAATCAACCACACATTCGGCTGTTATAAACGTTTAATCCCAATCCACATCACATTCGGCAATTAAAGAAAAACCGGATTTCCATATGCTTATTTCAACTAATCAAGAGATATACATATTTACATGCATATAATAAACCCCACTCATCTAGTCTATTTTAATATTCCCATGTATCATTCGGCAACAACTATTATACATAATATATATATATATATTTATATATATATATATATATATATATTTATATATATAAATCCTCATTTTCAATTTCCAGCATCAATCACATTCCATTTTCACGTATAACTATACCTTGATACATATACAATTATTTAATCCACCCAATTAATTCAAGCTTACATATAATTATGCATTTTTATCTCATTTCGAATATAATAAAATATTTCCCATGCCTTACTCGGCTTTATACAATTAAGTTTATTATTTCACTTTAGCATATACAATTCCACATTGAATAAAATTTGTATCAATCCAATTGCTTATAACTTACCTGGAATTCGATAAATTCAAACGTCTCGGCTATTCGTTCACTTTGGCCTTCCCCCGATCTAGTTCCTTTTCTTTTTGGTCACGGTCTAAGAAATATCAAATAACATTTGTTCAATGTATTTCCAATTGATTTAACTCAATTCAAGTCAATTGCAAGGTTTTATAATCCTTACGAGATTACACTTGTAATTACACACTCGATTCAATTTAGTTCCTTACCTACCATTCACAAACAATTTTGCTATTTTACAATTCAATTTCCCCATTGCCGAATACCCCATATTAAAAAAGAATTCATACAATTCAATCTTTAATACAATTAAGCCATTCCCATCCATGTTTACAACATTGTTTAATTGCAATTTAAATCCCTAAACAAAAAACAAAATCACTAACTTTTCATTAAATTTGACTAATTCCCTTAATAGCCGAACCTTATACCTCACTTCCTAATTTCATAAAACCATTCGGTCAAGCCATTTAGCTTCCAACCGATTGTTTCCAAATATCCCAGCCATAACACATACCTATTTTCCTTAATTGACAAGTTAATATACTAACCAAGATCAAGATTTTCTTCATCAAACATGAATAAGACATGGTTCTTGCTAATGATCGAATCTAGGGGAAGCTTTAGGCTCAAAATTTTTCATATACAAATGATAGCATTCAAGATTTCTAACATAACCATGTACAAATCTATCAAAAATTAGCTTGATTCCTTACCTTAAGAACACATGCATAGTCCGGCCATGGAGTTTTAAAATTTCACTTCTCTTTTTCTACTCTTTGTTTCGTGAGAGTGAGGAAGATGAGTGAAAAATAAAAAAAAAAATAATAAGAACATGTATATATATATATATATATATTTATCTTATTTTATTATACCTTAACCATTACTATTTTTAATATTCATTTAAAATCCCACTCACCTAAATTTAATCATTTTATTCACATATTTTCTATCATTGCCATCCACTTCCCAAAACATTTGGGTTATTTGACATGCATATCCCTTGCTTTACAAAGGTACCTAAATTAGCCCCTTTTAATTAGTTAATGTCACTTCCATATTCTATCAAGTAAATCCTTTCTTTTAATTCAAACATATCAACCATCAAATTCACACAATCACACACACATAGCACATAATATACATATATATCTATAACATGACCGAATTTAAATAGGCTTAAAACATCAATCATAACTGATTCATTATGTACTTATCAAACACCTATTAACTAAACCATACATTCATACCATATCATCAAAATTATGCTAACACATAACTATTAAATTCTTGGTTCATTCTCCATGGCCGAATATCAAACAATTTGTAACCATTATTTAGATTTAATATCATAGCCAAACACCTTTATTAATCACATATGTCTTTAACATTTTTTTTTATAGCTTCTATATTCTCCTTTCCTTGCTTATTCGGTTGAAGATAGGGAAGAAAAAAATGAACATTTATGTGGCTTTGTTTTATTATAATAAGTTTATAATATTTTATTTATTATTATGATAATAAACTTAACATATAAAATAATCATATAAATGCATTATCAAAACATGTTGTCATCCACTACTCTTGTAATTATAAATTTAACATGTAAAATAAACATATAAATGCATTGTAAAAACATGTTGCCGTCCACTACTCTTGAAAAAGGGTAATTTGCAACATAAAACCTCCTCATTATAAAAACACATTAATTTAACCACTTAATCAAGAAAATGACTACTTTCACCACATATGCACTTTAGTCCCCCTTTTTTTTTTAAAAAAAAAAAATTGAACACACAAACGGACAAGTTTGCCTACGAAATTTTAACACGTGCTCAAACATATATAATTAACACGCAAAATAATAGAAATATTTTTCTAACTCGGACTCGTGGTCCCGAAACCACCGTTCCGATTAGGGTCAAATTCGGACTGTTACAACTCTCCCCCCCTTAGGGATTTTCGTCCTCGAAAATCTTACCAGAAGGTAGATTAAGGATTTGCTTCCACACAATACATTTCAAATTCACACATAAATGCACATAACACATACTATCACAAATAACCTATTTATTTCTAATTTCACATTCTCAAAACATTTTATAAACATTTGCTTATAATCACTTTTGTTCTTAACACATAGTTCATAAGCCAACTCAAATCACTAGGTCACAATCGAAATTCTCATATAGCATCATAACTCAATTGTCATAACTCATATGCTCATATAATTAAAACATTTATCAATAACAAAAATGTCATACACTTTGATTCATACCTTTACGAGTGTCAACTCATCACCAATATATTTCCACTCAAACATTTGAGTATACATTCCATACTATCGGAATTTAGCTCGATTGGAAAGCATATTTGTCTAATTAAAACAATTTTAGTCAGAGTCGGGAGATATCACACTATCGCGGGTTAAATATGGCATGTATAGCTAGACTCACACACGCTACGTTAGTCCTAGAATCAACTAAACCGTAGCTCTGATACCAATCAAATGTAACACCCCTTACCCGAGACCATTATCAGAGTCGAGCACGAGGTATTACTAAACTTAACTACAGAATTTTTTTTTTTTTGACTTATATATATATACCCAAAAACCAAATCAACCAAAACCACAACCAAACATGATAATCAAACCAAAATATAAATTCCAAGATTTAATAAGATATACAAGCCATTTTCGCATGGCTTTACATATATATATACAACTTTAACCGTATTGAAAGAGTAGTATAGCCTATACATGCCATAAATTTCTAGTTCAACTTTTAAACACCGAAAGCAGTCGATAGTGTGATAAACTTCGCTAACGATCCCCGAGCCTGCAACTAGCCTCCAAAATCTATGAATATAGGTAAAAATACACACATAGGGTAAGCTATCATAGCTTAGTAAGTCATAAGCAAATAATAACTCAATAACAATAATAATCTAATAAAACATAACCAAACCATACTTGTAAATTCAAATATCCACATGTAACTAAACATGAAATAAGTTTTGTCCAGACAAGCATCCGTTTGACCGAACACATACTATCATAATACATTTATACAATTCACATTACGTTAGTCATAATTTCACATTCAATTACCTTATAGACAAATGCACATATAAACTTTGGCACGAATATGAATTTTGCATTTCCATATCATACATATATTTATATCATTAAACCGGATATAACCCATCATATGCTTAAACATATGGTTTCATTCACTTAATTCATAGCTTAACTTAATTCAAATATTACCTCAATGACATTGATAATTTATTACAGTATAAACAATCCATACTTATGAAATTTAACTACCAAACATTTATCTACACCTAAATTTTAACATTTCCAAACACACATGGATCATTAATATGTTTAATATCCCATAGACCTTATTTTTGCCCAAATATATATATATATATATATATATATCACTATAACCACGTTAAAGGTTCACATTTGAAATACCTACTAATCGAAGGCACATAAATCTTTTAATATTAATATAAATTTTACATTTCAATTTATTCCTCATGTAACATTAGGCCGAATATAAGCTCAAAAATCAAACATTAATATCACATATTTATGCATTAATCCATATGTAGCTTTTCATATAAACATTCACTACCATTAACGTCATTTTTAACTTGTATCACATATCAATAATCAACTTACCTTATTTCTAAAAGGGAAATAAATTGTTACATACCTGTTCACTTTAACTCATTTAGCACATTTGATTATTTTTACCGTTGCTCACGTAAAATTTACTAGGCATAAAGCATAATGTAATACACCGGCACCGAGCCTGCTAGACAGTAAATTTGATATAATTTACCAACATAAAGCCTGCTATTATACACCAAATCATTTTATAACCTTAATAAAATCACATAGTACATTTTGATCATCTTAGTCGAGTACCACCAATTTAATAGGTACCATATACAACTTACTCCATACAATCGAAAGTACATATATTTATATAAGTAATTCCACATGTCCGAATGTATATCCATAAAATCTCCATATGGCCGAACTGATTTATGTACAAATACTCATACATCCATTGAATACTCTAATGTTGCAAGTAAACAACATCAAATATCATATTATCCACCTATCCAAAAATATCGAATACACAAACACATTATCTATCAACTTACTTAATCAATAAACATCACATATAATTTGTACTTAAGTCAATACATACCTTATGGCCAAATAATCAAATTCACTTGAATAAGCTTAAGCTTGTTCATTTGCCACCACAATTCAATCATTCCGTAAGCATAGGTATAAAACCTGCTAGGCATGAGCCTGAATCACACACCGGCACTAAGCCTGCTAGACCCAAGGTCTGATAATCATTCACCGGCAATAAGCCTGCTAGACCCAAGGTCTGTTAATCATTCACCGGCAATAAGCCTGCTAGACCCAAGGTCTGATAATCATTCAACGGCAATAAGCCTGCTAGACCCAAGGTCTGATAATCATTCACCGGCAATAAGCCTGCTAGGCATAAAGCCCGATAAATTCACCAGCCCAAGGCTTGCTAGGCTCATAGCCTGAGTAGTAATACTTTAAATTTTCTCCCCTGAATCATTTCATATATCGAATCTTTTACGCATTTCGAACTCATTATACGAACATTCGATAGCACATATCACACAAATAACTTAACCGAATCAATTTTATACGTAGCTAAATTCGGCTAATTCACATATAATTACAAAAATTCCAAATTTCAGCATATGCTAATTTACGAAAATAATATACGATAATATTTACTTAGAGATTTACCTGACACTTTCATTTACCTTTATTAGGTATTTTGGTCCTTGAAGAAATGAAAAATGATAACTCACACACCCAGTGCTTGGTAAATAAATCCTTTCCTCAACCACATAAACATATATATATATATTTATAATATATAAATATATGTTCACTATCCATATTTTCTATGCCTCAATAAAACAACTATTAATCGTAGTTCATGCTCCCATTTTAACCCACCGTATTCGGCAACCATCAATACATATATATACTAAATTAATTATTCAATACCACCACCTATTTCCAAGATCCATATTTAAATACTACTACTCAATCCATAAATATTTATCCAGCCCTATGCTACCGAATTTCATACATAAATCAACCACACATTCGGCTGTTATAAACGTTTAATCCCAATCCACATCACATTCGGCAATTAAAGAAAAACCGGATTTCCATATGCTTATTTCAACTAATCAAGAGATATACATATTTACATGCATATAATAAACCCCACTCATCTAGTCTATTTTAATATTCCCATGTATCATTCGGCAACAACTATTATACATATATATATATATATATATATTTATATATATAAATCCTCATTTTCAATTTCCAGCATCAATCACATTCCATTTTCACGTATAACTATACCTTGATACATATACAATTATTTAATCCACCCAATTAATTCAAGCTTACATATAATTATGCATTTTTATCTCATTTCGAATATAATAAAATATTTCCCATGCCTTACTCGGCTTTATACAATTAAGTTTATTATTTCACTTTAGCATATACAATTCCACATTGAATAAAATTTGTATCAATCCAATTGCTTATAACTTACCTGGAATTCTATAAATTCAAACGTCTCGGCTATTCGTTCACTTTGGCCTTCCCCCGATCTAGTTCCTTTTCTTTTTGGTCACGGTCTAAGAAATATCAAATAACATTTGTTCAATGTATTTCCAATTGATTTAACTCAATTCAAGTCAATTGCAAGGTTTTATAATCCTTACGAGATTACACTTGTAATTACACACTCGATTCAATTTAGTTCCTTACCTACCATTCACAAACAATTTTGCTATTTTACAATTCAATTTCCCCATTGCCGAATACCCCATATTAAAAAAGAATTCATACAATTCAATCTTTAATACAATTAAGCCATTCCCATCCATGTTTACAACATTGTTTAATTGCAATTTAAATCCCTAAACAAAAAACAAAATCACTAACTTTTCATTAAATTTGACTAATTCCCTTAATAGCCGAACCTTATACCTCACTTCCTAATTTCATAAAACCATTCGGTCAAGCCATTTAGCTTCCAACCGATTGTTTCCAAATATCCCAGCCATAACACATACCTATTTTCCTTAATTAACAAGTTAATATACTAACCAAGATCAAGATTTTCTTCATCAAACATGAATAAGACATGGTTCTTGCTAATGATCGAATCTAGGGGAAGCTTTAGGCTCAAAATTTTCATATACAAATGATAGCATTCAAGATTTCTAACATAACCATGTACAAATCTATCAAAAATTAGCTTGATTCCTTACCTTAAGAACACATGCATAGTCCGGCCATGGAGTTTTAAAATTTCACTTCTCTTTTTCTACTCTTTGTTTCGTGAGAGTGAGGAAGATGAGTGAAAAATAGAATAAAAAAAATAATAAGAACATGTATATATATATATATATATATATATATATATTTATCTTATTTTATTATACCTTAACCATTACTATTTTTAATATTCATTTAAAATCCCACTCACCTAAATTTAATCATTTTATTCACATATTTTCTATCATTGCCGTCCACTTCCCAAAACATTTGGGTTATTTGACATGCATATCCCTTGCTTTACAAAGGTACCTAAATTAGCCCCTTTTAATTAGTTAATGTCACTTCCATATTCTATCAAGTAAATCCTTTCTTTTAATTCAAACATATCAACCATCAAATTCACACAATCACACACACATAGCACATAATATACATATATCTATAACATGACCGAATTTAAATAGGCTTAAAACATCAATCATAACTGATTCATTATGTACTTATCAAACACCTATTAACTAAACCATACATTCATACCATATCATCAAAATTATGCTAACACATAACTATTAAATTCTTGGTTCATTCTCCATGGCCGAATATCAAACAATTTGTAACCATTATTTAGATTTAATATCATAGCCAAACACCTTCATTAATCACATATGTCTTTAACATTTTTTTTATAGCTTCTATATTCTCCTTTCCTTGCTTATTCGGTTGAAGATAAGGAAGAAAAAAATGAACATTTATGTGGCTTTGTTTTATTATAATAAGTTTATAATATTTTATTTATTATTATGATAATAAACTTAACATATAAAATAATCATATAAATGCATTATCAAAACATGTTGTCATCCACTACTCTTGTAATTATAAATTTAACATGTAAAATAAACATATAAATGCATTGTAAAAACATGTTGCCGTCCACTACTCTTGAAAAAGGGTAATTTGCAACATAAAACCTCCTCATTATAAAAACACATTAATTTAACCACTCAATCAAGAAAATGACTACTTTCACCACTTATGCACTTTAGTCCCTCCTTTTTTTTAAAAAAAAAAAAAAATCGAACACACAAACGGACAAGTTTGCCTACGAAATTTTAACACGTGCTCAAACATATATAATTAACACGCAAAATAATAGAAATATTTTTCTAACTCGGACTCGTGGTCCCGAAACCACCGTTCCGATTAGGGTCAAATTCGGACTGTTACAATCTTGTTTTTGGAAATTTTATGTCCTAAGACAGTTTCCTCCTTAACCATAAAATGGCATTTCTCCCAGTTTAGCACAAGATTCGTGTCCTCGCATCTTTTTAGTAGCATAGCCAAATTATTCAAACAAACCTCATAAGTGTTACCAAAAAAAAATCATCCATGAAAACCTCAATAAAACTTTCAACCATATCAGTGAAAATTGCCATCATACATCACTGAAATGTGACAGGTGCATTACATAAGCCGAAAGGCATCTTTTGCGTAAAAGAAAATACACAATATGGGCAAATATGTCGGTCTTCCAAGGCTATAATTGTTTGGTTGTATCCCAAATATCCATCTAAGAATTAATAAAATTCATTACTTGCCAGTCGATCTAACATCTGATCCATAAAAGACAACTGAAAATGATCATTACGAGTGGCTTTGTTCAACTTTCTATAGTCAATACAAATTCTCCAACTCATGATAGTTCTCATCGGGAGTAACTCGTTATGTTCATTTTTGACAATCATGATTCCACCTTTCTTTGGTACACATTGTACCAAAATTACCCAAGAACTATCTGAGATAAGGTAGATAATTCCGGCAATCTAACCATCCAATCTTATCCTTTTGTACTACCTCTTTCATTATAGGATTAAGTCTCCTTTGCCCATTGATACTACCTCACTCACCTTCTTCAAAAATAATCTTATGCATACAGAAGGAAGGGCTTATACCTCGTATGTCAGCTATGTTCCAACCAATATCTATTTTAAATTTCTTTAAAACAATAAGCAATTTCTCCTCTTGGTGTTCTATTAGTTCTGTTGAAACATTCACAGGAAAAGTATAACTATTACCTAAATAAATGTATTTTAAATGGTACAGAAATACCTTTAGTTCAAGCTTAGGCGGTTCCTGATTGACAACTTGGGTTGTGTAAATCCCCGAACTTCCAACTCTAGTAGTTTGGACTGTAGTTGTTGAACATAACTCCTCGAATTGGCTTCCATCAAAGCCATAACTTCATTACATTTTTCATCTTCCAAGGGTTCAGACCCTAAAGTGTTCCCCAACAGGTCTTCTTCAAAATTGCTCTTACATTCCATAAAAACTAAGGTTTCTAATTCCTTCATTAATGAACATTCCTCTGTCGAATTAGGAAATTTCATGGCCTTCAGAACGTTAAATGTTACCTTATCATCTTGAACTCGCATGGTGAGTTCTCTTTTTTGCAAAACTATCATGTTCTTCCCATGGCTAGGAAAGGTCTCCCTAAGATGACCAGAACTTCCTTATCTGCTTCAAACTCAAACACAAAAAAGTCAACAGGAAAAATAAACTTATCAACTCTGACCAAAACATCCTCGATCATTCCCTTCGGATATGCTAACAAACAATTTGCAAGTTCAAGTGTCACAGTAGTGGGTCTTACTTCACCTATTCCCAACAATTTGAAAATAGATTTGGGCATCAAGTTGACGCTGGCTCCAAGGTCACACAAAGCTTTACCGCAGTGAGATTCTCTGATGTTACAGGGTATCATAAAGCTTTCAGGGTCTTTCAATTTCAGAGGTAGCTTGTTCTATAAGAACGCATTGCACTCCTTTGTCAAAGCAACAGTCTCATACTCACTAAGTCTTTTCTTTTTAGACGGAATACCCTTCATAAAATTAACCTAAATGGGCATATGTTCTAAAGCCTCTACCAATGGAATGTTGATGTGCAGTTGCTTTAGAACATCTAAGAACTTCTTGAATTGTACCTCTTGTTTTTGCTTATTCTACTGAAGTCTTTGAGGATATGGAACTCTAGGTTGATAAGGACAACTTTTATGATGAGGTAAATCTGTAAAATAAGGTGTTAGCTTCTCAGAATTTACTAGATGAGGGTTTACCTTCTCAGATTTCTCAGCATTTGATTTTTCTAGTGTAAGAACTTCAACTGTTGATTTTTCCGTCGCTAGAGTAGGGTTACGAGGTATTACCGATCAATTCACAACATATAGCATACATTTCTCAAACATAAAGCATTCATTCTCATAAATCATTCAACACAATTAAATTGTCCCTTATAAGGGCCTACGAGGCCTTAAACATGCTTTAGAAGTGGTTCGGGACTAAACCGATTGTAATAGCCCGATTTTGGGCCTAGTCGAAACATTGGTTTCAGGGCCACAAATATGATGAGGAAAATCTTATTTTTATTATATTTTATGGTCTACGATTTCACAGAAAGATTTCGTGAAAATTTCATTCGAAAATTTCGACGTTTGGGCACTCAATTTAGTCAAAATGACTAAATTGTAAATAGTAAGTTGAGTTCCACATGTTAAAGGTGTCCAATTGTTATGAAGTTTTAAATTGGAGGTCTTAAATGGTAATTATACCATTGGTTAAATTGTTGGACAAAAATGGACATAAGATAAGTGAAATAGGATATTTTTAAGTTAGGGGCATTTTGGTCATTTAGTAATTAAAATGAATTAAAAACAAAATTAAAGGCCAATTTTTTTTATCTTCAATCCAATGGCCGAATTTCACAAGGGGAAACCATGGCTAGGGTTTTTCAAGCTTCCAAGATCGATTGTAAGTCCATTCTGGCCCCGTTTTTAATGATTTTTACGTTTTTGAAATCCTTGTAACACGATCTCTCTATTTCTACCATTTATTTGAGCTAGGGTTGATGTTTGAAAAATTACCAAAATGAGAAATGCTTGTGTTTTGATGTTTAATGGTAGAATATGAATGCTTGGTGTGCAATAAATGACTTTTACTAAGTAATTTTCGGTGAAATTGTCAAAAAGGACTAGTTTGTAAAAGTTGTAAAATGTAAGTGTGTGAATAAATGGAAATTGTGGACTACTATAGTTATGAAAATGGTTCAGCTAGGCTTAAAATACAAGGAAATTGAATAAAAATCATTTTACGAGCCTAGGGGCAAAAGTGTAAATATGACAGTTTAGGGGTAAAAATGTAAATTTTTCCAAAATGTGAATTTAGGCTAATTTGAGTAGCAAGATGAGTAAATAAGTTAAATGTGTTGTTATAGATCAAGCAAAATGAGATTCGGACTTAGAACGGGGGAAAAGAAAGAATATGGCGAATAAGTCATTTTCACCGATTGTGCTACTGAGGTAAGTTTGTATGTAAATAATTCATCATTTTTACTTACGTTTTCATATTTTGATAAATGGTATGAATTGTTGCTGAATATTTGATGTAATTTACAAAATATCGACAAGTGAGAAATTTCCCGGTTGAGCCTTAAGAATAAAAATGGATACGAGTGACATGTTCACTAGAAACCTATGTGAAACCTAAGTGAAATAAGTGATCTGAGTGCTGGTCTGTACGTTCTACCAGTGGCTGAGTTATCCGGCATGTGTTATGGATACTCGACAGCTTGTGTAAGCAGCACCGTGTAGTTTTTTCATGATCGACAGCTTGTGTGAGCAAACCCGAGATTGTGACTATGTGAAATGGGTGCTGGTCTTATAAGTTCTACCAGGGGCTGGGTAATCTGGCATGTGTTGCAGATACCTGATAGCTTGTGTGAGCAGCACAAAGTAGTTACGTCTGACCGGTAACTTGTGTGAGCAAACCCGTGAATGTGATTAGCTCGAGAGCGAGCCTATGTGAAAAGTGTGATATGAAGTATCTTTAGCTACAAGTGTGGCACTTATTTGCAAATTTTCGTGTATCCGTTATTATTCCGATGCGTTCAACAGGAAATGGCAAAGTATAAATGAATATGACTAAGTGATGAATAAGTACAGGTATGTGTGTGTAAATTTATGAGAAATGTGCTCGATAGGTGATCAAACTTTGGTAAGTTTGATACGGGGTAAGTGTTACTATGAAAGTTAATACAAAGAAATTATGAAAGAGTAAATTTTGCAATAAAATAGTTTTGGGACAGCAGTAGTTATGTGTATTTGAAAAATCACCAAAAATGTTGGAAATTGAATTAGAAGTTGAATAAGATATGAAATTAAAGCTTATTGAGTCTATTTTCACATAAAAGAAACGGTGTAAGCGAAAAAATCATATTCTAAGATATTTGAATTTTTGTGTGATAGGGTCAGAATGATTTTGGAATCCCCTATTTTGACTTTGAAAAATCACTAAAAATTGTATAAAACTAATTATGGTGTATAATTTATATGTTTAAATTTATTAATTAGTCTAACTTCAATAGAAACAAACGGGAACATCATCCAAATCATGTACGAAGAGATAATTAATTTTTAGTGAAGAAGGGTCGAAACTGTCAGACTGCAGAACATGAGAGACTTTAATGAATAAAATGTACTTATTGGATAAACCAAAAATTCTGAAACTTTTATGGTAAGAAGATATGTGAGTCTAGTTTCAGGAAAAATTAACGGATCTTAATTTGGAGTTTTGTAGCTCGAGATATAAATACTGTAGTGACTGTGACTCGAGTAGACAGCTTGAGATGAACATGAATAAATAGTGGAACTATGTGCAATTATGATTGTATTATCTTCAGAACAAATTGTGAAGATTTATAAAAGCCTATTAATAAATCACTTATTATTTACATACAAACTTACTAAGCTATAATGCTTACTCCCTTCCTTTCCTTTTTCCTATAGTGTCACAGATGCTAGCTCGAGTTGGAGGTCGTCGGAGATTGTATCACACTAACAAGTTATTGATTGGTATTGTATCAACGATCTTCAAGTATTTTTAAGTCTATGGCATGTATAGGGACTTGATTATGTGTGTGTATATGTTATTATGAGTTGGCCTAGAATGTTGGCCTATGCTATTTGATGGTTATTGTTGTATAAGGTCGTTTAATGTGGCTAATAATTGTTATGTTATAAGTCTATAATGATGCATTTCAAGGATGTGTATGCTTGCATGTGTTGGATGAGTAAATGTGTGATAATTATGAGTGGTAAATGTGATTGGTTGTGTAAGTTGCATGATGTGAATGGTTGTGTGTGTGTGTGATTATGCATGATGAATGTGGTTTGTAAATAGTATGTGGATGTCTTGGTGTGGATGTTTGAATGCTTAATAATACCATGTTGTGTGATGATAAATTTGTATAAGTGTTTTGGGGTGGCAAAGGGCTTGGTAAATAATCTTACTTGTGGCCACACGACCTAACACACGGGCGTGTACCTCTGTTTTTCAAGAAATTTTCTAATGTTTTCCAAAGTTCTTAGTTTAGTCCCGGACCACTTCCATAGTATGTATTTAGGGACTCAAAGATAAAAATTTGAAAAGTTTTAATTTGGATGAAATTTTATGACTCAGTTTAATACGTTTAAAAGTGAATGTGTTTCAGTAATACCTCGTACCCTATTCTGGTGTCGAATACAGGTAAGGGGTGTTACATCGATACCATACGAAAATTTTTGGAAACTTAGAAAAATTTCAAACATATAGGGGTCACACGCCCGTGTGAAAAAATCATGTGCCTCACACGGCTCCAGACACGCCCGTGTCTCAGGCCTTGTGGAAACAGGGCATACATACTTACTTGGGTCACACGGCCAACCACACGCCCGTGTATCTAGCTCTTGTGCCCTTCGAAGTGGCCACGCACGCCCATGCACCAGGCCATGTGCTAGGTCGTGCCAAACCTGTAGGGTATACTGACTTATGCAACACGGCCAAGTCACGCGCCCGTGTGCTAGGCCATGTGCCAATTGGGGGGTATATTGACTTGTACCACACAGCCAATCACATGCCCGTGTGTGAGACTGTGTGGAGCATACTGGCTTCAATTCAATTTCAACACCAGGGGACACACGGCCGTGTAACATGATCGTGTGTTACACACGGTTGAGATACACGCTCGTGTCTTTGCCCTGTGGACAAAAATAGGCCATTTGCAAGGCCAATTTGACACCCCAACTTCAATGTACCTACACAAGGCAAAATGGTACATTTCATTATACAATTAGGCAGCCAAAATCATCAATCAAATGTACAATTCATACCATTATAATTTCATCTATTCCAATTCTCAAATCACCACCATTTACTTAGCCAAATACATGCAAAACAATATAAAACAATATGGCTCATTTACCATAATTCACACATACATAACTTACCGTATAAATAACCAACACAACATCTAAAATCATATCTCATCAAGGCATTTCTCAAGCATTTATACTCCAAAAATTAATTAACCATTTCAGCAACTATAAAACCATAACCACATTCATACCAAACATACCAAAATAAGCCATCACTAATGGCTATATATACAAACCAAAACATATATATTTATAAGCCATATCTCATGGCTATAATCACAACCAAAATACCACATCTAACCTATACATGCCATATACCATAAATGTATAATTCAAAAGTACCAACTTAGATGTTTGATAGTGCGATGATGTTCCTGACGACTCCCGGATCTGAGCTAGCCTTGATTCACTATAAAACATAGAAAAATAACACTAAGCTTCATAGCTTAGTAAGCTCGTATGTGAATAACTTATTTCATTGAATAAATGCAAATCAACCAATTACATATGACAAAACCATATACACATTAACTACAAACCTTTTGTCTCAAAACATGATCAAATACAAACTCATCGAACTTTCACTATTTAATACTCGAATAGGTTCTGTATGTACCTGTATCGCCTCGTACTAACCTCTTTCTCAACCACATCATTCGTTTACCCATTGAACCATTCAGAATAGAAATCAGATACTCAGGAGTCTCGCACGATAAGTACCTATACCATGGCCCGTAGCCAAATCAAGGTAACTTATCAAAAGAACTATTATCATGGCCCGAAGCCAACTCAACGTATCATTTACTAACATGTTAATAGTATCCAAAACTATTCTTAAGGCTTAACCAGGCTTTCATACTTTTCATTTCTATCATCGAATTCATCCGTGAAGTGATTTTCACAATTCAAACATTATCCATAATCCCGTTTTAACAATTTATGCAATATTAAAGCATTTTAACATACATTTATAATGTAATCATCATATACGAACTTACCTCGTATTCAGAATTGACGGATCAGGTCGACTACTCGATAACCTTGCTTTTCCCCCGATCTAAATCCGAATTGTTTCTTTCTTGATCTAAATGGATTCAAAATTAACTTATTTAATCATCTACTAATTCAATTAATCCAAAAATATACATTTGGGAATTTTTACACATTAGCCCCTAAACTTTCGCATTTAATCAATTTAGTCCCTATTTTACAAATACACAATTCACACAATTCAACAAAACCCATGCTTGGCCAAATTATATATAGGTCCCTAGCAGTCCAAAACTTTCATTTATTTCACATTTCAACCACACAATTTAATCCCAATTATGCATGTTCATTAAAATCACTTAACAAAACATGTAAAACTATCATCAAGCTTTCATATTTCAACATTAAGCATCAAAGAACACATAGATTCAACAATGACAACTCACAAAATCTTTAACATTTTCAAAATTAAAGGTACGGGCTAGCTAGATTGAGCTGCAACGATCACAAAAACATAGAAATCATTTAAAATGGGACAAAAACCATACATAAATGGACAATAGAAGCTTGTCGAATGAACAACCCTAAATAGCTTGTTTTTCTACTTCAATTTTCGGTGAAGAACACTTTTGGGGAAGATGAGAAAATTTCTTTTTTTATTTAATTAACCTTTATTTACTAAATACCAAAATTAACCTTAAAAATTATCACAAATCTCAAAATTAAAAAGCCATTATCATCCACACACATATTAATGGGATATTTACCACATAAGGACCTCCACTTTAAGGTTCTATAGCTATTAGACACCTTTAGCTAATAGAACTCAAGTTTTACACTTTACGCGATTTAGTCTTTTTTATCAAATTAAGCACTCAATCGATAAAATTAGCTCACGAAATTTTCACACATATCAAATAACATGCTTTAAATACCAAAAATAGTATTAAATAAATTGATATCAAATTTGTGGTTCCAAAACTACTGTTCTAATTTAGCTAAAACCGGGCTGTTACACTTTCCTTCTTCTCAGTAAGCTCATCTTCAACCAAAACCTCATTGGGTTCCAAAATTTTACCACTTCATAATGCAACCACCTTGCAATGTTCCTTACCCAAACTCCTTGGATTTTCTGTATAACTCGGTAAGGCTCATTGCAGTCTACTACGAAGCTTAATAGCTAACTGACCCATCTTGTTCTCTAGATTTTTCAGTGTTACTACTTGACTTTGGATCAAAGCGTCATTTTTCGCCATGTACACCTTTAACAAGTCCTCCAATTTGTTTGATGATTCAGCTTGATATGGTTTTGGGGCTTGTTGACTAAACCCTTGGGATAGGTTGTGCCTACGTTGCATATGAGTGTTCGGTCCATTTCCTTAGTTACTTCAGGAAAAGTTCAAATGATTCTGCCATGATGGATTGTAGAAGTTGGACTGTGGTCCTTGTCCATTTCTATTTTGATACTGATTCTTTATATGACAAATTGATTCTGGGTTTGAAGGAAAATTCTCGAGAGAATGGCCATCCCCACAATGAACATAGGAAATAACATCATACTAACTTGGTGATTGAGCTGTAAAATTATTCAAACCATTAGTTGTAAACTGTTTTAGCAGTAAGGAAATAGAAGATACCTAAGCAGAGAATAAATTCAGCGTGTCCACTTCATGCACTCCAGCTACTCGTCCTCTAGAAACTGCTTGATTTATTGGCCATTGGTATTTTTGCTAGCAATTCTTTCGGTGATCTCGTAAGCCTCGTTAAAAGACTTAGATAAAATCACACCATTCGCATATGCATCTACCATTAATCTTGTATATGCATTGAGACCGTTTGTAACGCGTAGGTTTGTAACGTCCCTTACTCGTATTTAACGTCAGAATCTGGATACGAGGCATTGCCGAACTTAACTTGCTTAAACGTACATTATCGGGCTATCAAATTTCATTCCAACTTAAAACTCTTTCATTCATATACATATCATCCCTATTATGGGCCTATGAGGCCCTAAACATGCATACGGGAGGTTTTAGAATTAAACCGAAAACTTTTGTGCACTTAGAAAATTTTTACCTAAAAAAGGGCCACACGCCCGTGTGGGCAGGCTGTGTGGTCACACACGCCCATGTTCCTAGCCCGTGTGGAATTTATTTTTCATTTTGATCCTACAGGGGTTTTCACACGGCCAGACACACGCTCGTGTTTGTGGCCCGTGTCCTTCACACGACCTAGACACGCCCGTGTTCTCACCCGTGTGTGAAAATCTTAGCATTCTGTTTATTACGTTAGCAACCTCTTAAGGGTCACACGGCCGAGTCACAAGCTCGTGTGATGGCCCGTGTGACGAATCGAATTCTCACAAATTTGATGCAGGGGACACACGACCCATCAACACACCCATGGGGCTGACCGTGTGTCACACACGGCCTAGACACACGCCCGTGTGTCTACCTGTGTGGACAATTAGAAGGCTATTTACCAAGCTAATTGCCACCCTGAAACATAAACACACATATACCACCACAAGCAACACATAACATGGCAATATTACACTATGAAGAATCACTAAATCATCATTCATACACTTCACATTTTACTCCATCAATTGCATGAACTTTCACTTCATAAAACTCATCATCATTAAATATATGAAACTTGACAAATATTGGCCAATCCCCAATGGCCATATACAAAATGAGTGAGTAACATTAATGACCAACACTTTGGCTTTCAAATATGACATAACACAAGATGACCAAGTTCCTATACATGCCATTCCCAAAATAAATCAACTTTACCATACCAAAAGAACGATTGATAGTGTGATCCGAGCTCCGACGTTCTACGATCCCCGAGCTAGCTTAGAGATACTACAAGGAAAAGAGAAAAGAGAGAAGTAAGCATTTAGCTTAGTAAGTTTGCATGAATTAAAATAGCAACATAAGGGCTCATAATAAAATCCATTCATCTCATTGAACAATGACAACGCAAGTTCTCAAGTACTTTGACATACTTACTCATACTTACTCTTACCCGTCACATATCACATTATGATTTCATAACTCATATTTTACTCATGGGTACCTGTATCACTTCATCACATAGTTTAGCACTTATGCTATCTTGAACATAAACTTAACTTGTTATCATCCTTAACTTAAATGTAGCTCTTTGCCCGTTGAACTACTCTGAATATCGGAGGATACTCAATCTCATCATACATGTATTACAATGCCAATGCCATATCCCAAATATGGTCTTACATGGGATCACTTCTTGATGCCGATGCCATATCCCAGATATGGTCTTATACGGATCTCATATCTCGATGTCGATTCCATGTCCTGACATGGTCTTATACGAGATCGTATATAGATGTCGATGACATGTCCCAGACATGGTCTTACACGAAATCTTCCTTTGGTGCCGAGGCCATGTCCCAGACATGGTCTTATACGGGACCTTCCATATTCATTGCCAATGCCATGTCCCAGACATGGTCTTATACGTGACCTATGTAACAGCCCGATTTTGGGCCTAGTCGGAACAGTGGTTTTGGGGCCACAAATCCAACAAGAAAAATTCTTATTTTATTATATTTTTTTGTTCTACGATTTCACATAAATATTCCGTGAACATTTCGATCGAAAATTTTGATGTTTGGGCACTCAATTTAGTCAAAAGGACTAAATTGTAAATAATGTAAAAGTTGAGTTCCACATGTTAGAAGTGTCCAATTTCTACGAAATTTTAAATTGGAGTCCCTTAAATGGTAATTAGACCATTGGTTAAATAGTTGGACAAAAATGGACATGAGATAAGTGAAATAGGATATTTTAAAGTTAGGGGCATTTTGGTAATTTGGTAATTAAATGGACTAAAAGACAAAATAAAAGCCAAAACCCTTTGTCCATCTTCTTCCTTGGCCGAATTTAGCATGGGGTAAGCCATGGATAGGGTTTTCAAGCTTCCAAGCTTAATAGTAAGTGCATTTTTGAAATCCCCGTAACTCGGTTTAGCTATTTCTACCATTATTTTGAGCTAGGGTTTGTGTTTAAAAATTTACCCATGGATTACATGCATGTTATTTAATGTCTAATGGTAGAATATGAATGATCGGTGTGTAGTAAATGATTTTTACTAAGTGATTTTCGATGAAATCGCAAAAAGGGACTAATTTGTAAAAAGTTGAAAATTGTATGAAAATGTGGGAATGAATGCAAATTGTGGATTGCTATAGTTATGAAAATGGTTCTGCTAGGCCTAAAATACAAGGAAATCAAATAAAAATCATTTTACGAGCCTAGGGCAAAAGTGTAAATATGACAAAGTTTAGAGGCAAAAACGTAATTTTTTCCCTAGTATGATTTTTGGGTCACAATGAATAACGTGACTAACAAGTAAGCTAAATGTGATGTTATAGATCAAAGAAAACGAGGTTCGAACCTAAAACGGGGGAAAAAAAGAGACAGTGACGATTAGGTCACTTTTTACCATTTTGGTATTGAGGTAAGTTCGTGTGTAAATAATATAATCTTATGTTATTTATTTTAATATTTTGATATTACATGAATTTTATATTGTCTCTATGAAATTTATTAATGAAAATTTTGGCAAATGTCGAAGAATGAAAATCCCCGATTAAACCTTAGGAATGGATAGAATACAAATGTCATGACACTAAGGTTACTGAGGTCCCGTATAAGACCATATCTGGGATATGGCCTTGGAGCGAATTGAGATCTCGTGTAAGACCATATCTAGGATATGGCATCGGCATCAAATAGTGATTCCGTGTAAGACCATGTTTGGGACTTAGCTTCGGTATGAAATTGTGTAAGACCACGTCTGGGACATGGCATCGACATGTGATCCCATGTAAGACCATATTTGGGATATGGCATTGGCATCTTACTACACGCATGACAATTTCCGAATATCCTTAGATATTCCAAGTGGTTCAACGGGGTAAGAAATTAAAGTTTTTGTTAAAGATGGAAAAAGGGCTAAAGTTATGTGATGGAGTGATACAGGTACATATGCGAAATTCATAAGATTGAGTTTGGTATGTGATTTCATATAAGACCATGTCAGGGACATGGCGTCGATATGATGTTTCATGAAAGACCATATTGAGGATATGGCGTTGATACGGTACTATATGAGTGAGATTCTCGAGTATCTTTTAGCATTCCGAGTGGTTCAATGGGTATGTTAAAAACGAGAAAGTAAGTGACTATGTTTACGAGTAGTATAGGTATGTACATAGAACTCACGTGAAGTGAATTCGATATATGATGAATTCTTGAGAATAATGTACATGAAAAAGTTATACTTGTGAAATATTGATAACATTGTGATTAGTGATCTACACTCATGACGAATGGATACATGATAAGATTTGATGATGATCATGTGTGAGGCTTTTAGGCCAAATTAAATTGAGAAATGATATGTTCAAGTCTTTGTTGTTGATGTATAGATTAAATTGGCCAGTGAATGGCTTATAAATATTTGATAATGATTAGTTATTGGAATGGCTAAACATGGGTATATTTTGGTTTTATATGTGTGTAAATGAGAATTAGTACAAAGAAAACATTATAGAGTAAATTTAGCAATAAAACAGTTTGGACAACAGCAGCTGTATCACTTTGAAAAATCACCAAAAATGGTGGAAATCGAATTAGAGGTTAAGTAAGATATGAATATAAATCTGATTGAGCCTATTTTCACGTAAAAGAAACGATGAAAGTAAAAGAATCTCATATTCTGAGATATTTGCATTTTTTGTGAGACCAAGTTAAAATGATTTCGGAATCCCCTATTTTGACTTGAATTAAAAATTCTACAAAAATAATCAAGGGATAAAATGCATATAATCGAATTTCTTGATGAGTCTATTTTCAATAGAAATAAACGGGAACATTATTTGAGTTCTGTATAATGAGAAAATAAATTTTTAGTGAAGAGGGGTCAGAACTGTTGGACAGTGAAACAGGGGAGAATTTAAAGAATAAACTGTACTGATTGGCTAAACCAAAAATTCTGGAAATCCTATGGTAAAAATATATGTGAGTCTATTTTCAAGGAAAATTAGTAGATTTTAATTTGAAGTTCCGTAGCTCCGGATAAAAAATAATTTAGTGACTATAACTCGAGTAGACAGCTCAAGATGAACATAAATGAAATGTGAAATTTTATACAATAGTAATTGCATTATATTGAGAGCTTATAATAAGGATTGTTAAAAGCATGGTAATCAATTTTTTATTATTTACATACGTACTTACTAAGCTTTGTAGCTTACTCCCCTTCCTTTCTCATATCTTATAGGGTTTTATGCTAGCTCGAGTTGGAGATCGCCGGAGATGCTATCACACTATCAAGCTATCATGTTGGGTATAAGTGAATACAAAACCCTTTAAGTTAATGGGATGTATAGGGACTTAGTCAATTGTGTATGTGTCATTTGATTTGGCCAAATGTGCTAGTTCATAATGATTATATGATTCATTTTGTATATGGCCATGAGATGTGGCTCATAGTGGTTAATGAGTTGTAATGCTTATTTATATGTGTGTGCTTAAACTAAAGGTTTCATGTGTTATGGTTATGAGTGTTTGGTATAGATGGATTGAGGGTGTGTTGATGATAATCATGGAATGAAAGTTTGATAAGTTTAGGCTAGGCAAAGTATGGTGTCTTATGCATGAATAAGATTATATGAATTCGTTAGGATCATGACTTATTTGATGATGTTTAAGTGCTCAGTTATGCCATGAAAGATGCCACTAAAGTTGTGTTTAAGTATGTGCAAATGAGGGTGCCAAATGGTTTGGTAAATAGTAATTTTCTTGGCCACACAGGTAGAGACACGACCGCGTATCTCAGCCGTGTGGAGGACACGACCCCGGGACATGGGCGTGTGCCCAGAGCGTGTGAAGTCTGCATTTATTTTTCAGAATTTAATTCGCCACACAGCCTAAGAACATGGGTGTGTGACTTGGCCGTGTGACCCTATTTTGTTGATGATGTCATAAACAGAGAGTTGCATGGGCTAAGGGCATGGGCGTGTGTGACCACACGGCCTACCCACACGGGCGTGTACCAAGCCACACGGGCGTGTGACCCTTGTTTTGATGAAATATTTTCTAAGTCTTCTTAAAGTTTCCTAAGTTCTCAGTTTAGTCCAGAATAGTTCCCAACGATTGTTTTGGGCCTCGTGGGCTCATATAAGGGACGATTTGCATGTGAATGAGTGAATTTTAAATTGAATGAAATTTTATAGCCCAATTTTGTATAAATGTTTACGTTTAAGTCCAGTAATGCCTCGTATCTTGTCCCAGCGTCGGACACGGGTAAGGGGTGTTACAACCTACATTCGGTGCCGGTGCCATGTCCCAGACAATGGGACCTGCATTCAGTGCCGATGCCATGTCCCAGACATGGTCTTATACGGGACCTTCCTTATCTCATGTTGTGACATAGGTATCCTTGATTATTCCGAACGTTCAACCGGACTTCAACTTAACATGATCTCATTATAATTTCATCAAGGCATCATTAATCAACTTCATGGAAATAATATACATTTCTCATACTATAAAGTAATTAAAAACATAATAACAATACGCAGCTTTAATTTCACACAAACTTACCTCGGTACTCAAAATGTGTGTAGGTATTCAATTTAGTCCACAACCTTGTTCTTGCCTCGGTTTCGGTCTAGGCTTCGTGTTTCTTGATCTATAATAACAATTTCACTTGTTTAATACTCACATTGACTAAATTGACCCTTGAATCATATTTTGGAAAAATTAAGATTTTGCCCCTAAACTTTCACATAATTACACTTTTGCCCCTAGGCTCATAAAATGATTTTTATTCAACTTTCTTGTATTTTAAGCCTAGCCAAATCATTTACTTAACTACAACAACCCTCTATTTCCACTAATTCACTCATGTATGACCATTTTTATAACTTTTTACAATTTGGTCCTTTTATGCATTTTTCATGAAAATCACTTAGAAAAAGATGTTTATCATAGATCAAACTTTCATATTCTTCCCTAAATCATCAAAATGCATGCATTTTATACATGGGTAAATTTTTTAACATAAACCCTAGCTCAAAATATAGCTCGAAATAGCTAAATCGGGCTACGAGGATCTCAAAAATACGAAGAACATTAAAAACGAGGCTAGGATGCACTTACTATCAAGCTTGGAAGTTGAAGAAACCCTAGCTATGGTGCTCTTGTGATTTTCGGCCAAGCTTTGAGAAGATGGGCACCATTTTTGACTTGTTTTCCCTTTTAATTCACTAATTAACCAAATGACCAAATTGCCCTTAAGGCCCTTTTCTTGAGATTTTTCCTTCACATGCCCATTTTTGTCCATCTTGACATTTAATGGTATAATTGCTAAATAAGGACTTCTAATAATTTCTATAATTCTATTTCATACTTAAATCTTCTAGAATCTCATATTTTCTAATCATTGCAATTTAGTCCTAATAGGCAAATTGTTCACTAATTCATAAAATTTCTTCATGAATTTTTCACACAATCATGCAAACATATCATAAACCTCATAAAAATCATAAAACACATATTTCTACTTCGAATTTGTGGTCTCGCAATCACTATTCTGACTAGGCCCTAAATTGGGCTGTTACAAGGTTTGTGCAAGTGTACACAGTCGTTATCAAGTAATAAGTAAGTATCGAGTTATCTTTTCCATAGGGATTGTATTTGTGTCAGATCACTTAATTGTAAAATTATATTAACAACTTGGTAAATAAAAACGCAATATGATCGAGAAGTGATGATTAAAATTAAATATATTAAACTAAATGCAATGATCCCCAATGCAAATTATCCTAAATATGCAAACTATATGAATGAAATAGATTTTAGCAAAATTAAACACAATTTGCAACAATTATAACATAAATAAACTAGGACAATTACTTTAGTTAAACTCAATTTATTATTAACATGCTTAATAACATTTGGAAAAACATTCCATGCCAACTCGATCTTTCATGAGTTTGGAAACCACGTTAGGTCCTTTCAGAATCCTTTACTTAGTATATATGCATTTTACTGATCCTTATTTACTAAGGGTTTCTTAGCATTCGTGTGAGGTAACAGGGACGTGTTAGGTTTGAAACAGTTTAATCACACAAATCTGAAAACTATGCAGATAACAAAGCTTGGTTAGAGTTGTTATGCAACCTGCAATTTAATTGGGTTAGGATCTAAATTGACCATTCACATTTCAATTATGTGTTCACTAGCTGTCATCTGGTTAGGATCGCTCAGCTAATTCAGGTTTATTTCAATCACGTATGAACGAAATACAGACTTGATTTTAATTGAAAACATGATCGATTGAGGCACAAAAATTATAAGCATGAATCAAATAAATATTATTTAATCAAAGCAATCATCCTAGCTTAAATAAAATTAAGCTAACATTGTTGTAAACAAGAACAAAGAACACATAGCAAACATTTTCAGTTTAAATCAAAGAAAAGAAAGTTTAAACCCAAATCAAAGTGACTGTCACCCAAGACTCTGATCGACGAGGCTCCTTCACTCCTTCGCTTTGCTCCTTTGCTGATGGCTCTCCAAGGCGGCCGACCAAGGGCTCTTTAAGATGCTTAATTGCTAAAATCTCTATGAGGAGATGATGCTAGGCATGGGGAATGGAAAATGCCAAAGAAAATTGAGAGAAAAGAGAGAATATGAGGAATGAGTGATGAGGGATGGGGGATGATTAGGAATGGTGAAATGAAGTCTAATTTATAGGTGAAGAGAGGCGAGTAGTTTGCTAAAAATAGAGAGGTTTTAGTCTCTTCACGCGTCTTCAATGAGTGGTCGGCTGTGATTGTGGATTTTGAGTAGAATTTTGCTTAATTTTTAAGCAATTTAAATGCCATAACAACTCAGGACTGAGACTCGATCAAATGTAAATCTTCGGGCAAATTTCTAATTTCTTCAACATTGCAAAAACCTTGTATAATTAAACGAAAAAGCGGTTTATGTGGACAACCATGTGCAATCGAAATTGGGTTGACTTGGTCTTCAATTTGGACGGTTTTTGTAATCCAACAAAGCTATCAAACCTATCCAAAATAAATCAATAAATTAAAGGACCAAAGAATAAAATAAATAATTAATTAAAACCCAAATTATTAATGAAATATTTAAAACAAATTATTAAATATAATTTTATTTTATTATTTAATTTAATCACGCATGGCCCATTTTATGTCTTAAAAATATAATATGCTCAAATAAATATAAAATAAGCCATTTTATGCATGAAAACTATATAGTAAAGCATAAAATCACATTTTAATAATTTCCATGTCCTAATTTCATATTTTCACATATTTCATTAATTTATTAAACAATTACTTAGTTTTAACAACGAATTTAAGTAAAAAGGTGATAAATTACATAGGAAAAATCTTATATATTTTTCAGTTTACACCATTATAAAACATCTCCAACTAAATACAATAAGGAATCCCATAATGAGGACACTTATGAAGCAATTCTTTGAATCTTTCCCATGCCTCGTAAAAGACTCGTCATCCAAGTGTTGAAAAGTGGTCATCTCATTTTGTAACTTTGCGTTCTTGCTTGGTGGAAAATACTTTACCAAAAACCTTTCTGCCAATTCTTGCCAAGTTGATAGTGAACTTGGTGGCAATGAATTCAGCCATGCTCGTGCTCGATCTCACAACGAGTACAAAAACATCGTCAACCTTAATGCATCTTCAATCACACTAGTTAACTTAAACAAATCACTCACCTCCATGAATACTCGAAGGTGGAGATGTTGATCTTCTATGGACATACCACTGAACTAGCCCACCGTTTAGAGCATTTGAAACATGACTGGTTTTAATTCAAATTGGGGTGCCTCGAAATCTAGCCTCCTGATTCCTGGATTTAATTCATTGAAGAGTGGCACAACGTATTGTCTAATGGCACGATCCCTATCATCAGTAATAAGGATTGGGCTGTGCATATGATTTTCTCCATTACCTTGTCCATCATTTTGATTTCCAAGGTCCATCTCAACTTGTCTTTGAGCAAATCTCTCGAGTCTTCTCTGTCTAAATGTCCGCTCAATTTCAGGGTCTACAGGTAATAGATCAATGATTCGGTCTATAATCATAAACTGATAAATAAATCACACATAAAGAATAAATAATAAATTAGTAAATTTATAAATTAAATAAAAACTTAATTGCAAAAATAATTTCACAAAGAATGATTAAGGTAACAGTCCCAGTTAACGGTGGCAAAAACTTGTAACATGGTTTGCGCAAGTGTACACAGTCATTCAAGTAATAAGTACATAAAAATGAGTTATCGTCTCCATAGGGACTATGTATGTTAATCGATTAATTGAAAATTTATAAATTCACAATTTGATATAAAAACTCAATAAATTGAATGGTGATGTTTAGACTAAGTGAAATTAACTAGATGCAAAGGTTGATCCCTAATGCAATTTTTAATCTAAATGCAAATCATCTAGATGTATGAATGAATGGCTTTAGCAAAAAAAAAAAAAAAATCAACATTAAATGGGCTAGGATAGTTATATTAATCAATTCAATTTACTTTATCATGCTTAACAATGTTCAGAAATACTTCTATGGCAACTCGACCTTTCATGAGGTTGGAAACCAAATTAAGTCCTCTCGGATATTTTACTTAGTGAAATATGCATTTTGCTAATCATATTAGACTAAGGCTTTCTTAGAATTTATGCGAGGTCACAGGGACATTTATGTTTACAACAGTTTAATCACACAAACCTAAAAACTATGCAAGAGAATAAGCTTAATAAAGATATTATGAACCTCAACTTAGTTAGGTTTAATGATCTAAATTGAGCATTGCACTTTTCAATTATGTGTCTACTAGTCGTCGTCTGGTTAGGATTGCTCAACTAATCTGAATGAAGCCAATCACGTATGAATGAAATTCATCATGATATTAATTGAAAACATGATTGTCTGAGGCCCAAACATATTAAACATGAATAAAATAAATCTTATTAAATTAACATAATCATCCTAGAAAATAGGATTTAGAATACCATAGTTGATGTCAAAAAAAAAACTCAAAGAAAACGTAATTAAAATAAATAACAAGAGGAAAGAGTAAACTCTATTCAGTTCAGTAGCCTTTTGGATCTATTCTGACTTATGCGCTCCTCTATTCTGACCGATGCTTCTTTGCTAAGGGTTTCAAGGTGGCCGGCCAAAGCATGCTTTTGACAAAGCTTATGTTGACTAAAGGATGGAAAGAGAGATGATGGTTGTGTAAGGGAAAGGAAAAGGGAAATGAGAGAGAATAATGAATGACAGAATAAATGAGGGATGAGTGTTGAGGGATGATTTGAGAACTGGGATTTGTATGGTATTTATAGGTGAAGGTAAGGGGTAGAGTTTGCTAAAAATAGAATTTAAATTCCTTGCTTTTTTTCTCACATATGGCTGGCCACAATTCATGGAAAAAGGGATGACTTAATTTCATACCAAGGCTATTAATAGCCATAAGGTGGACGGTTTCAACAGCAAAGTTGTTAGGCTGATTTCTGATTATTTTCCAACTGTAAGGACCTTCCATAAATACCCTAATGCTTGCTTTTGGGCAGCCATCTACTTGTGCTGAAACTGGGCTTTAATTCCCCTTTGTTGGATGGTTTCCTAGTCCAATAATTAATCAGACATGTCCATCTTTTAGTACATCTTCTACTGGGTCAAATTATAAACCTCATGACCCAGTTTGCATGGTCTTTCCCTCCACGTGAATTGATTTGTGCATGCCCATGTTTCATTCATATTAATCACATCTTCAATGGTCCTCCTACATAGTGAAAAATCACATATTAATAAATTAACATGAAATAATATAAAATATGTAATAAAAAAATCATGTAATAAAGTATAATTTCACATACTTTATAAATTCATGTCCAATATTAATAATTAAGTAAAATTCACTTATTTTAATAACAATTACTCAAGATGAACATATTTATTAAGTCAAAAGGTGGTAAAAATATATAGAAAAATCCTATATAATGTCAAGTTTATAGAAGGGGAGGCATATCAATGGTGGGAAATGCTAATAAGCGTGACCCCTAAAGAACAATTAGATTCGGAGTTCTTCTTAATAAAATTTAGAAAGAAGTATGTTAACTAGATCTATGTTGAGCAACTGAAGAAAGAGTTTCTATATCACAAACAGGGACCAATGACGGTAATGGAATATGAACGAGAATTTGTTAGACTAAGTCATTATGTGAGACATTTCTCAAACTAAAAAAGCCCTATGCAAGAAGTTTAAGTGGGGCTTAAGGGATGAAATTCGCACCCTGGTGGTGGCGTCAGAAGTTTAGAGTCTAGCAACTATGATAGCTAAGGCTCAGAAGATGGAAACGATTGTTCAAGAAAGAAAAAGAGGGTATGATAGGGAAAAATTGAAACGTTGAATCTCCAGTCTGCCACCCTCAATGAATTTTAAGAAGCCAAAAAGATAGGAGCTTCTCTACACCAAGGAGAGATTTTCAGCCCATGAGTTTCTGTTGAGAAGGAGGTGGGCGACAGACTACCTCATTAGCGAGTACATGTGGATTCAAGATGATAAGGGATCCAATATGCGAGTACCGTGGAAAGAATCACAAGGGAAAATGTGTAACGCCCAAAAATTTGGGCCTAGAAGTTCTGGGTTTCTAGTGTAGCGACAGCAAGGAGGTTGCAGACATAAGTTCAGTTGTGCAATTTAGTGACAAGAATGGGCCTACTGGTCTAGTGGTAGAGTCAGTGTTAACGAACCTCTGGGTTTTGAGTTCGATTCCTTGTGAGAATCTTTTTATTTTGTTTTGTTTCTTTTAAGTTAATGATTATGATTATTTATAATTACTAAATTATGTGTTGAATATATGTTTCTTTTTATTTATTATTTTTATTATCTTTCTTTTCTTTTCTTTTTGGACGTTTCTTGGTTTTATTCTCTCTGTGGTTTTCTCTTCTTCTGAAAACGATCGTGGTTTATGGATTCTGGAACTTCGTTCCTCAGTCATCTTCTTCACCGTCAAAACATGTGTGGGATTCCAATATAGTTAATACATTCTACTCTTAAGTCGATTGCCATCTTGCGTTGCAAATCCTTTTCCTTCGGCTTTTCGTAACTATACAATAACCCCATCATTTTTGAGTTTTTAGATGTTAAAAGTGAAGGAAAAATGTTGTTTTCTGATATATGTTGATAGGGAAAGGCTTAGGGACTGTTACTGTAGCTTAAACGGGGTTTTCGAGGTTGTTATGAAGAGGTTTCGTGACCTCCCCGACAGCCACATGGGCGTGTGCCAAGGCACACGACTGTGTGGATTTGGGAATTTGGGGTTTTCAGGCCATATTCGGTGCCCCACGGCCGTGTGGCCGATTTGGGGATTTTTGTCAACTTTCACAATGCCGTGTCCCTCGGGCACACGGGCGTCTGAGATTGGGAATAGAGTATTAGGGTTTTGGGGTCACATGGTTTGGCCACGTGGCCGTGTGACTGATTTGGGAATCTAGGGATGCCACACGGGTGTGTGTTATGGGACACACGACCGTGTCTGATGGCCACACGGGCGTGTGACACCTTCACACGGTCGTGTCTGCCCTGCACTTGATTTTTTCGAAATTGGACAATGAGTTACACTGTCTGTTTACACAGTCATGCCCTTGCACCACACGGGCAGGTGCCTCTGTCACACAGGCGTGTGCTACCCCTCACATGGGCGTTTGGATCTCCACACAGCCTGGACTACTCCACACGGCTGGAGCACATAGGCGTGTGGCCCTAAGTCGCCAGATTCTAAATTTAGGGAAAGTTGAAAGCCTTTGTGAGACTATGTGTTTCAACCCCTCGTCTAAGCTTACTGAGGGTGAATACGATTCTGTTTTGACTTCGAATTAAGTACTGCTTGTAAGTGAATATGTGCTATGTTAGGTACTAAATCTGAGTGTGTAACACCCCAAACCCGGTCAAAACGCTATGACCGAATCTGGCATGTTACAAAAAAGGAAAATTTAGAAGCTGAGTTAAAAATCATGAGTTGCGAAAATTCTTTGCACATCACTGTGCCTTTGGTGAAAATTTAAAAACAATTGTTTACTTAGGCCTTTGTACAATTCAGGTCTTATAATCCAAAGTTGAGTTTTTAAGGAAAACTATTTTGGAGCGATCAGTCGAAAACTATCTTGAGCCCTAACTTGAAAATTTTGAGTTAATTTGTTACAAAAACCCGAATTCAATGAACCAATTATAAAACCTTAGAATTTAGAGTTTTAACAGTCGAAAACATTCAGTTAGGTTATTTATTAGGCATGCCATAACAATTGAAACAAAACCAATAGAACAAAATTAAATTAACGTTCAAGAGGCCTTATTACAGTACCAAAATCCAAATCAAAGTGGTAAAAATCCAAAATAATTATTAAAGATAAAATTAACTAAAAACGTTATGCATGGCCACCTCGAGTCCACCTCGGCTCCATATCTGCGGTCTAAGGATTACTTGCAAAGATTAACGGAAGGGTGAGTCACCGAGACTCAGTGTGTAAAATCCCCGTCCACAAGATTATTAGGTTCTCACAAAAATTTATATGTAAAGTATGTATGCCATGCAACCCAACCAACCTAATGTGCTCATCCCCCGTAACTCCTGTGTCTACCCAACATTTGTGGTACCTAGCCACTGGTGGTACCTAAACACTGGTGGTTCCAAACCAATGGTGACAAAAGTCACAATAATAATATGTTGGGCCAACCCACTGTGGTACCAAACCACTGGGACGAGTCACAAAATAACGTATATGTGGTACCAAACCACTGGTGGTTCCAAACCACTGAGACTTAGTGACGAATAATGAGATCATGTGGGGCCAACCCACTTGTGGTACCTAACCACTGGTGACAGTCTGAAAGATCATGTTTCCTCCCTCTTCATCTCATATCCCAGTTTCATGTTCATGCTTTACAATATGATATGATCATGCTTAACAATTAACCAACATGGCACATTCAGGCTTTTAATGTATGCATTTATTGATAACAAAACATAGTAGACTTACCTAGAGCCCTCGCTTTTACCCACAAGGGTATTTTAGTGACCAAAAACGCCACCTCGGCATTCAGATATGATAGCTACTAACGAAATAAGATACAAAGTGTGTGAGAGTTACACACCTGATAACATGTAATATCACGCTCTCTACGTCGACACTATCGCTAATCGAAACCACTGCTATCTGCCTACGATTCTGCTCAGATGCCGGCCCACAACCCGGTGACCAATCTCGAACTGCTGACACTGCTTGCCTCTTAAACTTAGGGGCTGGGTTTACGGGTCCAACCCCCTCCTTAGAATTGCTGGCATTCGATTCCATGAACAAATCTTGGTCAGAAGACCGAGTTAACACGTAGGGTAAATTTGAATAGATTAACACGTTTTGTTGAATAGATCTCCTTACTTAGATCGACAAAAGCCGAAGCTTTAGGCTTGATTCCTAAGTCAAGCGAATCCTGAAAATCTCCCAACAGAATACGACACCACTTCCACCTACATTCGACCAAGCATCCAAACATCAAGCCAATTAGCCATCCGACTTTGGCTACCAAAACCCGAAAGAGATAACGAAATAGGAGAAATCACCACCTACCTTAACTTCTAGCGAATGACCTCCTGAGAATTCGACTTGCGCTTCCGGCACAAAAGGTGATTCGATCTGCCCAAGTCAACAATTGCCCCAACAATGAATCGGTAGAACAAGGAGTATTCGGCACTAGATAGAAATAGGAAAAGTAAGAGTTGAAGAAAAAGAAGAAAGATACTGGAAGGTTCGGCTAAAGTAGAAAATGAATATCAAATGGCCCTGATAGATTCGGCTAACACCAGGTATGGATGGAAAAGAGAAAAGAGGGAGAAAAGAAGAGAGTTTCGGTTGTGGGGTTTAAGAAACTGAGTAAAGTAAAAGAAGAGAATCGGCAAGGGTAGTTTCAATGAGTTTCGACTAAAGTGTTTGAAAGAGAGGAGAGGAGAGCAACAGAGTTTTCAGCAAAAGATGAGGCTCAAGAAGGTTTCGGCTTTGATGTTAATGGCAAGGAAAAATAAAACAATTGGAGAGGGTGACTGGCAAAGCAAGTTTCGACCAAGCACAGAAGAAGAAGATGAGAAAAGAACTAGAGGGTGTTTTGATTTTGGTTATCAAAAGAATGAAGAGAAAATGCTAAGAATGAGAAAGAAAAGAACAAAAAGGTCCACCCTACGAAACTAAGGAGAATTTCGGCACAACTATGCACTCAAAAACCGATTGGACTACAACCAGGTGAGGGACCCTAGCCATCAACATGCCAATTTGGCTCACACCCTCCTAGTAGCTAGAACCGAACCTTCCCCCTATCCAACCTTCATGCAAAAATCGATTAGCATCACAATTCCCTGATATTCTCCTAACTTCACTCCCCACCTCCAATTCAAAATAGTTTGAATAAATCAAACTCTTTGAATTGCTCTCTTTCACTCATTCAAAGGTGTTGACCCATTCAACATTCATCCACCAAGGTTTCCCAAAAGGGAGACCACGTAGCTCGAACTTGATCCTTGCTAGCTCCCCTGAGGTGTCACTCCCCTGCCCCCCCAAGTGGTGCCTCCTTGCCACTTTACTAAGGCATTCCCTGTGTCAAATACCCACAAAATCAACCTTTAAGTCATACCCCACCCAGCTTCCCCCTAAGGTACCCAAAAAGAAAAATTTGGCCAAGTCCCCAGCTTAACCCTGAGCCTTTCCTGGACCCTCGAGACAACCTATATCAACATGTTAAACACAGAACACACACAAACATACAACATGCACAACCCCAAATTCTAGGATGTTACAGTTCTACCCCCTTAAAATAATTTTGGCCTCGAAATTACCTGGTTAAAAGAGTTGAGGGTATTATTGTCGCATCACCTTCTCTGGTTCCCACGTAGCTTCGTCTGATCCATGGTACCTCCACAACACCTTCACCAAAGGAACTGATTTCCTACGCAACACTTTGACATCCCGATCCAAGATCTGTACTGGTTCTTCTTCAAAAGATAAGTCCGGGCTTACTTCAATCTCTTCTATCGGTAGAACATGAGACGGATCCGAACGATAGCGTCTAAGCATAGAAACGTGAAATACGTCATGTATCTGACTCAACTCTAAAGGTAACTCGAGCTGGTAGGCTACTGGTCTCACACGCTTCAACACGCGATAAGCCCGATAAATCTAGGGCTTAACTTGCCCTTCTGCCCAAACCTAAGCACTTTTTTCCACGGCGACACCTTTAAGAAAACCTTGTCACCCACTGCAAATTCTATATCTTTCCGCTTTAGATCAGCATAGGACTTCTGCCTGTCCAAAGCTTCCTTCAATCGAGCCCGAGTTAACTTAACCTTGTCTTCTATTTCAGAAACCAACTCTGGACCCAACAACTGACGCTCACTCAACTCTGTCCAACATGTAGGGGTACGACACTTCCGTCCATACAATGCTTCATACGGTGCCATCTGAATACTAGATTGGTAGCTGTTGTTATACACGAATTCCGCCAACGGTAGAAATTCTTCCCAACTACCTCTGAAGTCTAAGACACACCCCCTCAAGAGATCCTTCAAGATCTGAATTACCCTCTCTGACTGTCCATCAGACTGTGGATGGAATGCTGTACTGAAATCCAACTTTGTACCCAACGCCTGATGCAACGCCTTCCAAAACCTTGACGTGAACCTAGGGTCCCTATATGAGATGATAGACACCGGTACCCCATGTAACCTTATGATCTCTGCTATATACAACTTAGCCAACTTTTGTAGAGAGTAATCGACCCGCACCGGTATGAAATGAGCAGACTTTGTCAAATAGTCGACTATTACCCAAACCGAATCCTTCTTAGTAGGCGTAAGGGGTAGCTCACTAACAAAATCCATCGTGATCCTTTCCCACTTCCATTGTGGAATCCTGACCGGTTGCAACAATCCTGAAGGCAACTGATGTTCTGCCTTTACTTCCTGACACGTCAAACACTTACCCACAAATTCAGTTACTTCTCGCTTTAGACTTGGCCACCAAAACTGTTCCCGCAAATCCCAGTACATCTTACTACCTCCAAGATGCATAGCGTATGGGCTACTATGTGCTTCCTGAAGAATCTTCTGCCTCAAATCTACATCTTTTGGCATGCAAACCTTCCCACGGAAACATAAGACTCCATCGCTGTTCAAACTGAAATCCTCTACTCCCCCATCCTGTACTTGCAGGAGTCGAGTACTCAAGACATCATCTGATAGCTGTTTCTCTTTAACCTGATTCACCCATCTTTGCTTCACTTGCAATTCCGCTAACAAGCTTCCGTCATCATACAAACTAAGGTGGGTAAACAATGCTCTCAAGTCTAATATTACCTTACGGCTCAACGCGTCTGCCACCATGTTAGCCTTACCCGGATGGTACTCAATCGAGCAGTCATAATCCTTCAACAACTCGATCCACCTTCGCTGTCTTCAATTCAACTCCTTCTGAGTAAGGAGGTATTTTAAGCTCTTGTGGTCCGTGTAGACGATGGACTTCTCCCCATACAGGTAATGTCTCCAGATTTTCAAGGCGAAAACCACTGTAACCAATTCCAGGTCATACGTCGGATAATTTACTTTGTGGGATCTCAATTGTCGAGAAGCATACGCTACCACTTTCCCCTCTTGCATCAGCACACATCCTAACCCTGTATGCGATGCACCACAATAGACAGTAAACTCTTTCCCTCCCTCAGGCTGAATCAACACCGGAGCCTCTGTCAAAATCCTCTTTAACTTCTCAAAACTTTCTTGTTGCTTGCCAAACCACACAAACGGAACCCTTTTCCTTAACAACTTGGTTAACGGCGCTGCAATCAAAGAGAACCCTTCCACAAACATTCTGTAATACCCAGCCAGACCAAGAAAACTCCGAATCTCTGCCACAGACTTAGGTGGTTTCCAATCCAACACGGCTTCAATTTTCCGAGAGTCAACCTAATCCCCTCAGCTGACACTACATGACCCAAAAAGGTAACTTCCCTTAGCCAGAACTCGCACTTACTAAACTTAGCGAACAACTGCTTCTCCCTCAGAATTTGCAAAACCACTCAAAGATGTGAATCATGCTCCTCTTCAGACTTCGAGTACACCAGGATATCGTCTATAAACACCACAACGAAACGATCCAGATATGGTTGAAAAACCCGATTCATCATATCCATAAATGCTACTGGCGCGTTGGTCAATCCAAATGGCATCGCCAAGAATTCGTAATGACCATAGCGAGTACGAAACGCCGTCTTATGAATATCCGCCTCCTTGACCTTAAGCTGGTGATACCCCGACCACAAATCTATCCTGGAAAAGACTGACGCTCCCTTAAGTTGGTCGAACAGGTCGTTTATCCTCGGCAACGGATACTTATTCTTGATCGTTAACTTATTCAACTGACGGTAATCAATACACATTCGCATTGATCCATCCTTCTTCTTAACGAATAGCACCGGTGCCCCCCAAGGCGATACACTCGGCCGGATAAAACCTCGGTCCAACAACTCCTGAATCTGCGCTTTCAACTCCACTAACTCCTTCAGCGCCATTCTGTAAGGAGCAATCAACACAGGCGCTGTTCCGGGTAGAAGATCAATACTAAACTCCACTTCACGATCTGGAGGCAAACCCGAAAGCTCTTCTGGGAAAACATCAGAGAACTCCTTCACCGTTCGGACATCCCCCACAGTTGATTCCTTGCCCTCCAAAGCACAAACATGAACCATAAATGCCCTACATCCTTTCCTCACCATCCTCTCGACATCCAAAACGGATATCACATTAGATAGGTAATTCCTTCTTTCACCTATCACCACCACCTTTACACCCTCCATGGTTTTTAACACCATACGCTTGGCTGCACAATCCAGATTTGCTTGATACTTCACTAGCCAATCCATACCTAAGATCAAGTCGAACTCCCCGAACAACAGTTCCATTAGATCAGCCCGGAAAACTACCCCTTGAACTTCCTGAGGTACATCCTTAAACAGCTTGTTCACTACTATAGTTTGTCCTAGAGGGCTAACTACAGTCATCTCCCTAGAAGAAGTCTCATAGTCTAAGTTCATAGTTCCCGCTATAGTACTAGCAACATAAGAGTGCGTCGAACCAATATCAATCAAGGCAGTGTAAGGCAAACCATAAATTAGGAACGTACCGATTATGACGTCCGGTGCGTCGCTCTCCTCTCGACGCCTAGCTGCATAGACCAATCCAGGCTGTCTTGCATCTGTATTCCCAGCACTTCTGCCCGGTGCTCCATGGCTTCGACCAAAACCATTACCTCCTCTGGCTGTACCACGACCCCTCTACGGTTGCTGACCATCCCTTCTGAATTGTGCATGTCCTTGACCCTCAAACTGTCTCCTAACTAGCCTCCGTGGGTAATCCCTTATCCAATGATCCATCGACCCACACTCGAAGCACCCTCTGTTACCTATCCAACACTCCCCCGAATGAAACTTCCCGCATCGAGCACACTGTGGTGGCCACTGAGTAGCAACACGCTTCGCAGCTTGACTGGGCCCGCCTAACCTAGCCCTTTTCTGAAAACCCCCAGTGGACCCTGATGGCCCAAAACTCCTTTTATTCCTATTTCGGTCCTGATTCTGCTTCTCGGACTGCTTCACCTCCTCGGCTATCTTAGACTTTTCCACAAGAACTGCAAATTCCCTCTCTCGCTGTGGAGCAATCAACACCCGCAGCTCATCTCTCAGCCCATCCTCAAACCGAACACAGCGCTCATGGTCCATGGCCACAATACCCCGAGCATAACGGCTTAACCATAAGAACTCCGCCTCATACTCAGACACCGACTTACTCCCCTGAACCAGATTCAGAAATACCTTACGCTGCGCATCCACATAACTTGATCCGACGTACTTCCTCTGAAATGTTGTTTTGAAGAGATCCCAAGTGATATCATCAGCCACCGTTCCATCTTTAACCGTGAGCCACCACTGATAGGATTCGTCTCAAAGAAGAGACACGATCCCTTTCAACTTCTCCTCTACCGTGACGTCAAGATCATCCATTATACGCTCAGTAGCTCCTAACCAGTATTCAGCTGCGTTGGAGCTACACCAGAAACGCCCCTAAATACTTCCGCTCCATTGGCTCGGAGACGTTCAGACACAGATTTTCGAACCCCCGTACCCATGCCTGCTCCAGCAACTCTCTCCAAGACCCGTAGCATCGCCTGAGACACCGCATTGTCTCCACCCGTTTGGTCCTGAAACTCTACGTCCACAGCTGGCGGTGGCGGCAGCTCATTCCCTGACCCATGGCCAGACCCTACTGGTTCCGATACGGTAATCCTACCCCTACCACGACCACATACATTACTCCCACGTCCACGAGTGCTCATGCCTAACGTTTGCAATTTAATCTGATTTAGGAAAAATTTTATCAATTAGTTTCTTCCACTGTTTATTACAGAACTATCTTATGAGTATATATTTAGAGTGGTTTCTTTCGCGAGCACATACATTCCTACAGGCTTCAATCTCTAAAGTAAGATTTCTAATACTAGTAATCCTATCTCGGTTCAATCATATCAACAATACCATCATACAAATGATAGTTAGAAAACTTACCGTCGTGGATTGGTGTCGGAGACTCAGGTGCCATGCTTCCTGGAAACGTGTATTTTGTCAAAAATTATTTTTCAAGCCATCTATAGAAAATAGTTTGGGCCTTACACTCACAGCTGAGCTTTTGAACCAGGCTCTGATACCACAATTGTAACACCCCAAACCTGGTTAAAACGCTACGGCCGAATCTGGCATGTTACAGAAAAGGAAAATTTAGAAGCTGAGTTAAAAATCATGAGTTGCGAAAATTCTTTGCACATCACTGTGCCATTGGGGAAAATTTTAAAACAATTGTTTACTTAGGCCTTTGTACAATTCAGGTTTCATAATCCAAAGTTGATTTTTTAAAGAAAACTATTTTGGAGCGATCAGTCGAAAACTATCTTGAGCCCTAACTTGAAAATTTTGAGTTAATTTGTTACAAAAACCCGAATTCAATTAACCAATTATAAAACCTTAGAATTTAGAGTTTTAACATTCGAAAAAATTTAGTTAGGTTATTTATTAGGTATGGCATAACAATTGAAACAAAACCGAAAGAACAAAATTAAATTAACGTTCAAGAGGCCTTCTTACAGTACCAAAATCCAAATCAAAGTGGTAAAAATCCAAAATAATTATTAAAGATAAAATTAACTAAAAACATTATGCATGGCCACCTCGAGTCCACCTCGGCTCCATATCCACGGTCTAAGGATTACCTGCAAAGATTAATGGAGGGGTGAGTCACCGAGACTCAGTGTGTAAAATCCCGGTCCACAAGATTATTAGGTTCTCACACAGATTTATATGCAAAGTATGTATGCCATGCAACCCAACCAACCCTCCTGTGTCTACCCAACATTTGTGGCACCTAACCACTGGTGGTACCTAACCACTGGTGACAAAAGTCACAATAATAATACGTGGGGCCAACCCACTTGTGGTACATAACCACTGGTGACAGTCCCTAATATCAATACGTGGGGCCAACCCACTATGGTACCAAACCACTGGGACGAGTCACGAAATAACGTATATGTGGTACCAAACCACTGGTGGTACCAAACCACTGGTGGTTCCAAACCACTGAGACTTAGTCACAAATAATGAGATCATGTGGGGCCAACCCACTTGTGGTACCTAACCACTTGTGACAGTCTGAAAGATCATGTTTCCTCTCTCTTCATCTCATATCCCAGTTTCATGTTCATGCTTTACAATATGATATGATCATGCTTAACAATTAACCAACATGGCATATTCAGGATTTTAACGTATGCATTTATTGAAAACAAAACATAGTAGACTTACCCGGAGCCCTCACTTTTACCCACAAGGGTGTTTTAGTGACCAAAAATGCCACCTCGGCATTCAGATATGATAGCTACTAACGAAATAACATACAAAGTGTGTGAGAGTTACACACCTGATAACACGTAATATCACGCTCTCTATGTCGACACTATCGCTAATTGAAGCCACTGCTATCTGCCTACGATTTTGCTCAGATGCCGGCCCACAACCCAGTGGCCAATCTCGAACTGCTGACACTGCTCGCCTCTTAAACTTAGGGGCTGGGTTTATGGGGTCAAACCCCCTCCTTAGAATTGCTGGCATTCGAGTCCATGAACAAATCTTGGTCAGAAGACCGAGTTAACACATAGCGTAAATGTGAATAGATTAACACGTTTTGTTGAATAGATCTCCTTACCAAGATCGATAAAAGCCAAAGCTTTAGGCTTGATTCCCAAGTCAAGCAAATCCTGAAAATCTCCCAACAGAATGCGACACCACTTCCACCTACATTCAGCCAAGCATCCAAACATCAAGCCAATTAGCCATCCGGCTTTGGCTACCAAAACCCGAAAGAGATAACGAAATAGGAGAAATCACCACCTACCTTAACTTCTAGTGAAGAACCTCCTGAGAATTCGACTTGCACTTCTGGCACAAAGGGTGATTCGATCTACCCAAGTCAACAATTGCCCCAACAATGAATCGATAGAACAAGGAGTACTCAGCACTAGATAGAAATAGGAAAAGTAAGAGTTGAAGAAAAAGAAGAAAGATACTAGTAGGTTCGGCTAAAGTAGAAATAAATATCAAATGGCCCTGATAGATTCGGCTAACACCAAGTATGGATGGAAAAGAGAAAAGAGGGAGAAAAGAAGAGAGTTTCGGTTATGGGGTTTAAGAAACTGAGTAAAGTAAAAGAAGAGAATCAGCAAGGGGGTAGTTTCAATGAGTTTCGGCTAAACTGTTTGAAAGAGAGGAGAGGAGAGCAACAGAGTTTTCGGCAAAAGATGAGGCTCCAGAAGGTTTCGGCTTTGATGTTAATGGCAAGGAAAAATAAAACAATTGAAGAGGGTGACTGGTAAAGCAAGTTTCAGCCAAGCACAGAAGAAGAAGATGAGAAAAGAACTAGAGGGTGTTTTGATTTTGGTTATCAAAAGAATGAAGAAAAAATGCTAAGAATGAGAAAGAAAAGAACAAAAAGGTCCACCCTAAGAAACTAAGGAGAATTTCGGTAAAACTATGCACTCATAAAACCGATTGGACTACAACCAGGTGAGCGACCCTAGCCATCAACATGCCAATTCAGCTCACACCCTCCTAACAGCCAAAACCGAACCTTCCCCCCATCCAACCTTCATGCAAAATTCGGCTAGCATCACAATTCCCTGATATTCTCCTAACTTCACTCCCCACCTCCAATTCAAAATAGTTTGAATAAATCAAACTCCTTGAATTGCTCTCTTCCACTCATTCAAAGGTATTGACCCATTCAACACTCATCCACCAAGGTCCCAGCTGAAAGCAATTCTCCCCCCACCTTGGCGTCAAAAAGAAATTCCCAAAAGGGAGACCACGCAGCTCGAACCTGCTCCCTGCCAGCTGCCCTGAGGTGTCACTCCCCTTCCCCCCTAAGTGGCGCCTCTTTGCCACTTTACTAAGGCATTCCCTGTGTCAAATACGCACAAAATCAACCTTTAAGTCATACCCCATCCAGCTTCCCCCTAAGGTACCCAAAAAGAAAATTTTGGCCAAGTCCCCAGCTTAACCCTGAGCCTTTCCTGGACCCTCGAGACAACCTAAATCAACATATTAAACACAGCATACACACAAACATACAACATGCACAACCCCAAATTTTAGTATGTTCTATAACTGATTGACTGACTGAAAGAGACTGCTTCTGAATGACAGCCTGAAATTGTATTCTGAATTGGTGCATCTGTATTCACACACCTATATACATATATTTGCATACATACATATAAAGTATTTTGGGTTGGGATTTTGAAGAGAAGGAAGATTTACGACCTGATCTGACAGTTTTACTGCAATTCATCAGTATAGCAGATTATCGCCTTACACTGTACCACATGTACGTTAGCTACGCTATGTACTAATAACTGATCTGGTAGTTTATACTGCATGTCTGTACCACAATTTACCGTTTTGCACGTTACAACTTATACACTAGCTTTGCTGCGTAATTTACGATTTGGCAGTTTATCTGTATTCTGATAGCCCAACTCCCAGAGGGTTGAGGGCAGTCCCAATTCCTTGAGGGTTGAGGACAGTGCTGATGATCATCATTTCCGGGCAACCCAGGATGACATCGTAGGGGTATAAGGTTGGATGGGTGTTTCAAGGTCCTACTCAGAGTGTAGGGATAGGTGGGTTGATTTCATCCCCACATGGTGTGTTGGTGGTACGGAGTGGTGTGCTGGCTGGATGGGTGGGTTGTTTTATAACTCATTCGCACTCATATGCATCTGATTGACACTGTGACTGAACGTGATATGGTGGTTGAATTTGATTGGATGTTTGACTGAAATATTTGAAATGTCTGAATGTATAGTTCGACCGAAAAGCACTTGTGCCTAAGAGAACCTTGTGTGATGGGCTAAGGCCCAAATCGATTCTAATTCTAGAAAGGGCTTAGGCCCAGGTTTTAACTACTGATAATTTCTACTCCTGTGTCCGATTAGGCCATATGACTGTAGAGTTACATATAGAGTACGTTTGGTTTGGGGTGAATTCGCTTACCTGTCCTCTGTCTGTAAATATGTTCTGGTTTTGAATTGCTTCTAGTCATCTGTTTCTGCTTCTGTAGTTTAGCTGGTTTGATCTCACACTGAGCTCGTGTAGCTCACCCCCTCTTCTGTTTCCCCTTTTCAGGTTCAGTTTAGGATCCTAGATGCTGGGCTCAGTACGCGGAGGACTCGAACAGGCTTGTGAACAACAATTGAGTAGTTTGTGTTTTCTGGTTTTTAACATTTGGTTTTGAACTCCAAAGATTTATAATACTATGGTGCCAGTATGGTTTAAACCTTGTTTGTACATTATGATTTTTTTACAGTTGCGAACGGTATTTTTAAACGAATAAACGTTTTGGTTAATTTTGAGATAAATACTTTTTGAAATGGAATTTTGAAAGACTAGTTTTTGTTAAATTTTCTTACGATCACTTGGGTGATCAATGTAGCATTCCAAATTCGATCTAGACTTCTAGGTCGGGTTTAGGGTGTTACATTTAGTGGTATCAGAGCCAAGTTTGCATAAACTCAGCCTGTGTTTTCAACGTGGATGTGTGCACAAAATCTGCACCATAGAAAATTGAAGTGGTTTGAATTTTGTAAAGTGATTTACGGAAAAGACTTGTCTAAGACTCCGATGCTGGTCCAGGTAGAAATTTGAAACTGTGATATTTGAACATTTAGATTTTTGTATTTATTCTGTGTGTGTTCTGGAAATGTAGATTTTCAGAGTTAGCCATACGACTTACATGGAATTTGAGGGTAATGAGAATCGCGATTAGTTGTCTACTCTTCCGGGGTGTGAGACTGTTCAGGAACCAGTTTGTAAGTGTGTAACAGCCATTTAAAAGCTAAACCTAACTCAAAGCTAAACCTAACAGTCGTCACTGGATCATCAGCTTAGAGATTGCCCTTTAAAAGCTAAACCTAACTCAAAACAGTTTGTACGTGTGTAACAGCCTTTTTTTTCAAATCGAAACAGTGGTTTTAGGACCACAAATTTGAGGTCAAAATATTTATTTTATTATTATTTTAATGTTTACAGCCTGATTGAATGTTGGTGTGAAAATTTCGTTTAAAAATTTTATTGTTTGAATGCTTAATTCGGTAAAAAGGACTAAATCGCGTAAGGTGTAAAATTAGGGTTCTATAAGTTAAAGTTGTTAAATAACTATGGAACCTTAAAGTAAAGGTCCTTATGTGGTAATTAGACAATTAATTAGATAGTGGATGATAATGGCTTGGCAAAATCGAAATATTGAATTAGTAATAAGGTTAATTAAGTCATTTAGTAAATAAATGATAATTAAATAAAACAGAAAGCCATTTTCTTGATTATCATCTTCGTATAACAGAAACTAGGGTGGAGAAAAGTCATTTTTAAGCTTTCAAAGTTTTGGCTACTTCATTTGGCTAAATTGGTATGTATTTTGTCCCGTTTTTAATGATTTCTATATTTTTGATATCATTGCAACTAGTACTAGCTAGCCCAGGGACTAATTTGAAAAAATATTAAAGATTTTGAATGTTTCCATTAGAGAATATGTATGATTTTTGATGATTGATGATAGATTATGAATGTTTGTTCTGAATTAAACAAGTTTTATAAAGTGATTTTTAGTGAAAATGCAAATTAGGGATTAAATTGAGAAAAGTGTAAAGTTAGTGGTTAAAATGTGAAATAAATTCAAATTATGGGATGCTATGGGCATTATGGTAATTTGGCTAGCATGGGTTAGTCTTGAATTTCATTAATTTGTGATTTTTTTGTAATAATGACTAAATTGTAAAAATGTGAAACTTTGGGGGCAAAAGTGTAAACATGATCAAATGTGTGTTTTGGATTAAATTGAATAAAGTAGTGCTTGAATAAGCTGAATTTGATGTTATACAGATTAAGGAAAGTGTAATTTGGACCTAGATCGGGCAAAAACTAAAGTTATCGAATAAACGACTCGATTCATTGTTTTAGCATATAAGGTAAGTTCGTACGTGATAAACATTGTTACAATTATGCTTTTAATGCTTTGATATTGCATAAATTGTATACATGAGACTACAGTCATGTTCGATGATAAATCGACTATGGTTAGCACTTAGTGTGCGATTCGAGATAGATTCGGCTATTTATGGCACTTAGTGTGCGATTAGGAATAGCTTCGGCTATATATGGCACTTAGTGTGCGAGACTGAGATAGTTTTGGCTATGTAAGGCACTTAGTGTGCGAGATTATAATACCTTCGGTTATGTGATGGCACTTAGTGTGTGAAACATCGAGTATTCGACAGTGTTATAAGAAGGTATGAATTCGTTATGAATTTGTACAGCTATGTACATGTAAGTATGAAGTTTAAATAGAAAAGGTTATGACTTTGCATATAAGTATATGAATAAGCTTGTGGAAGGTTTGATATTATCATGAATTATACATTAACTTGTTCAAATTGATGATTTGTGTTTTATGAATTGTTGAGTATATTTAGTACGAACTTACTAAGCTTTGTAGCTTACCTTGTTTATTTTTCCTGTGTTTTATAGTGCATTCGAAGCTAGATCGGATTCGGGGATTGTTAGAGACTACATCACACTATCCAACCATATACTTGGTACTTTCGAGTTGTGTATATATGGTATATGGCATGTATAGGCTTGAGTCATTTTGGTATGTTTGATGAACATGTATTTTGGGTGACTTGAGTTGGTTTATGATAATGAAAGTTGATGATGTTTATAAATGTACAAATGGTTCTATTTTGAGTTTGGTAATTGACCTATATTGTGTGGTTGAAGTTGAATGTATAATGCTAAACGACATTAGGTAATTTGGAAAGCTATGTGCTTGAGAATTGATGATTGATAATGTATGTATGGAATGGTTTAGTTGATTGAATTGAATATGTGAATTAGGTATGAAATTAGATGATAAATTGTAGTATATTTGTAAATTATATTGATGGTAAAGAAAGGGTATGATTTAAACATTGGTTGATGTTATTTGGATGTATATTAGTGCCTTGAATTGGTACCATTTGTGCTTGTGTAGGTATGTCCAAAATGGGTGGCAAAATGGCTTGGTAAATGGCCTATTTTTGTCTACACGAGTAGAGACAGGGACGTATGTCTCACCTGTGTGTGACACATGGTCATTTTATACGGATGTGTGTCCCCTGGTGTTGAAATTGAATTGAAGTCAGTATGATCCACACGGTCTCACACACGGGCGTGTGACTGGCCGTATGGTACAAGTTAGTATACCCCCTAATTGGCACACGGCTAGCACACGGGCGTTTGACTTGCATAAGTTAGTATACTTTACAGGTTTGGCACGGCCTAGTACACGACCTGGCACACGGGCGTGTATGGCCACTTTAAAGGGTACATAGGCTAGACACACGGACGTGTGGTCGGCCGTGTGACCCAAGTCAGTATGTATGCCCTGTTTTCACACAGTCTTAAACACAGACGTGTCTACTAGCCGTGTGAGGCACACGGCCTGTTCACACTGGCGTGTGACCCTTGTTTACATGAAAAATTTCTAAGTTTCCATAATTTTCGTATGATATTGGTTTAGTCTCAAACCACTTCTAAAGCATATTTAAGGCCCCGTAGGCGCTTATAAGGGACAATGCGATTGTGTTGAATGATTTATGAGAGTGAATGCTTATTGTTGCATAAATGTATGCTATATGTGTTGTGAATTGATCAGTAATACCTCGTAACCCTATTTTGGCATTGAATACGGGTGAGAGGGTTACATTTATTAGTACCAGAGCTACAGTTTAGTCGATTCTAGGACTAACGTAGCCTGTGTGGGAGTCTAGCTATACGTGCCATATATATACTGTGATAGTGTGATGACTCTTGACGTTTTAAACTGTGTTTTCATATAGTAATGGATCCCAATAGAGCTATAGCTGATGAGGTTGAGAGTAATGTGCCTGCTCCCGCACAAGGGACAGTGCCATCTGATTCTAGACCTGTGACGGGTAGCCAAGGAGGAGAGGATAAAGAAGCCTTATTCCAAATGATGAATGAGTGGTTCACTCAATATATTCGTATGAACCCGGCTGCTCAACAACCTCCACCCTCTCCTAATTCCCAACCTGTACCTGTAGCTCCTTAAGGAGTCGAGCTTTTAAGATTGAATAAGCCTCTAGTTGACAAGATCCGTAAACACAAGGCTCAAGAGTTCAGAGCTAATGTTGATGATGACCTTGAGAGAGTCAAATTTTGGCTTGAAAATACGATTAGAGTGTTTAACGAGCTTTCTTGCACGCCAGCTGAATGTTTAAAGTGTGCTATATTCCTTTTGAGAGATACCACATATCAGTGGTGGAATACATTAGTATCGGTGGTACCGAGGGAGAGAGTTACCTGGGAATTCTTTCAGACTGAATTTCGAAAGAAATACATCAGTCAACGATTTCTAATTCAAAAGCATAAAGAGTTTTTAGAATTGAAACAAGGACGCATGACTATAACTGAGTATGAAAGAGAATTTGCACGGCTAAGTAAGTATGCTTAAGAGTATGTGTCTACTGAAGAAATAATGTGCAGGCGTTTGTTGATAGGCTGAACGAAGATATTAAACTTCTGGTTGGGATTTTAGATTTAAAAGAACTTGTTGTGTTAGTTCAACGGGCTTGCAAAGCCGAAGACTTTAGCCGAGAAAAGAGAAAGGCTGATTCAGAGGTAAGAGACTCGAGGAAGAGATCGATGAGTAAACCTTATAAGTCCTCGTCGAAGAAATCTAGAGACTATTTTTACCGATCGACAACTTCAGTGGGATATTCTAATCGGGATCACTGAAAGCAATATACCCGAGTGTCAAAAATGTGGAAGACGGCATTTTGGAGAGTGCTGGATGAAAAATAATAATAGAGCTTGTTACAGTTGTGGTTCACGAGATCATTTTATTAGAGATTGTCCCGAGCTAAACGAAAAAGATAAATCTCAAAATGCAATATCGAGCAATACAACTACTCGAGGGAGGCCGCCAAGAAATGTGGGAAATGCAAGTGGTAATCGAGGTATAATGAGAGATTTTACAGTGAGATCTGAAGCCAGAGTACCTGCTAGAGCTTACGCTATTCGCACTCGCGAAGATGTGTCATCACCTGATGTCATTACCAGTACATTTTCTGTTTATGACACTAATGTTATTGCATCGATTGATCCTGGATCTACTCATACGTATATATGTATGAAATTGGTTTCTAAGGCTACTAAATTTGTGATTAAAGTATCGAACCCCTTAGGCAAGTATGTTCTAGTTGATAAAGTGTGCAAGAACTATCCTTTAATGATTCGGGGTTACTGTTTTCTGGCTAACTTGATGCTTTTGTCATTTGATGAGTTCTATCTAATTCTGGGAATGGATTGGTTTACTCTACATGATGCTATTGTGAACTGTAGATGAAAGATTATAGAATTGAAGTGTCAAAATCTATGTCAGCTCAAAGATGTGTGAGAAAAGGTTTCGAAGCTTATCTTGCTTATGTTTTGGATACAAAAGTGTCTGAATCAAAGATTGAATCAGTGCCAGTTGTTTGTGAATATCCGAATGTGTTTCTTGAAGAATTACCTGGGTTGCCACCTATTAGAGAGGTTGAATTTGGTATTGAATTAGTACCGGGAACAACACCGATATTGATAGCTCCATACAGAATGGCTCCAACAGAATTAAAAATAGTTGAAAGCTTAATTGCAAGAATTGACAGATAGAGGTTTTGCACGACTGAGTTATTCGCCTTGGAGTGCACCGGTATTATTTGTAAAGAAGAAAGATGGCACAATGAGAATGTGTATAGACTATCATCAGCTCAAAAAAGTTACGATAAAGAATAAGTATCCGTTGTCGAGAATATATGATTTGTTTGATCAGTTGAAAGGTGCAACAGTGTTTTCAAAGATTGATTTAAGATCGGGTTATTGCCAGTTGCGAGTTAAAGACTCAGATGTACCGAAAACTGCATTTAGAAGGAGGTCGGACATTATGAATTCCTTGTTATGCCTTTCGAATTAACTATTATTCCTGCAATTTTAATGGACTTGATGAACCGGATATCCAGTCCGTATTTAGATAGACTTGTTGTTGTGCTCATCAATGATATTCTGATCTATTCACGAGATGAGTCTGAGCATGCCAAGCATTTGAGGATTGTATTACAAACCTTGAGAGATAAGCAACTATATGCTAAATTCAGAAAATGTGAGTTCTGGCTCCGATAAGTTGGATTTTTGGGACATATAGTCTTGGCGGATGGTATTCGATTGATCCGAGCAAGATTTTTGCAGTTATTGATCGGAAACCACCTAGAAATGTATCTGAGGTTAGAAGTTTTTTGGGATTGGCTGGTTACTATCGATGATTTGTTAAAGGGTTCTCGATGATTGCTATGTCGATGACTAGATTACTACAGAAAGATGTGAAGTTTGAATGGTCTGAGAAATGTCAAAAGAGTTTCGATCAATTGAAAGCATTTTTGACAGAGGCACCGGCGTTAGTTCAGCCCGAGTCAGGTAAAGAATTCGTAATTTTCAGTGATGCATCGCTAAATGGCCTGAGTTATGTTTTGATGCAGGAAGGCAAAGTTGTAGCTTATGCCTCGAGACAGTTGAAGTTGCATGAAAAGAATTATCCAATGCACGATCTAGAGTTAGCCACGATAGTGTTCGCATTGAAAATTTGGCGTCATTATTTGTTTGGTGAGAAATGCCATGTTTATACCGACCACAAAAGTTTGAAATATCTTATGACTCAGAAAGATTTGAATTTTTGACAGCGAAGATGGTTAGAATTGCTAAAAGACTATGAATTAGTGATTGACTATCATTCGAGGAAAGCTAATGTAGTTGTTGATGCTTTAAGCCAAAAGTCCTTATTTGCTTTACGTGCTTTGAACACACAATTAACTTTGTCTAACGACGGTTCGATAGTAGCCGAATTGAAAGCGAGACCGTTATTTCTTCAGTAGATTTGTGAGGCTCAAAAATTTGATAATGAATTGCAAGCAAAATGAGCTCAGTGTGAGTTGACTTCTGATTCAGAGTTTCAAATAGGGCTTAATGATTGTTTGATGTTTCGTGATAGAATATGTGTACCAAGAAATTCTAAGCTCATTCAAAAATTTCTAAATGAAGCACACAGTAGTTGTTTATTAGTACATCTAGTAAGCACGAAAATGTATAACGATTTGAAACAGCTTTATTGGTGGCACGGCATAAAACAATACATCTTAGAATTTGTTTCGAAATGTTTAATTTGTCAGCAAGTCAAAGCTAAGCATCAAGTGCTGTCAGGTTTATTACAGCCTATAATGATTCTTGAGTGGGAATGGGATAGAGTAACAATAGATTTCATATCTGGTTTACCCATATCTTCGAAAAAGAAAGATGCGATCTGGGTTGTTGTTGATAGATTGACGAAATCAGCTCATTTCATTCCGGTACTTACAAATTTCTCGCTTGATAAATTAGCTAAGTTGTATAATTCTGAAATTGTGAGATTACATGGTGTCCCCTTATCTATTATTTCGGATAGAGATCCAAGATTTACTTCGTGATTTTGGAAGAAATTGCAAGAAGCTTTGGGTTCAAAGTTGCATTTTAGCACTACGTTTCATCCGCAAACGGATGGTCAATTCGAGTGAATTATTCAGATACTTGAGGATATGTTACTTTGTTGCACTTTTAAGTTTGAAGGTAGCTGGGAGAAATATCTACCGCTGATTGAATTTGCTTACAATACTAGTTTCCAATTGAGTATTAAGATGGAACCATACGAAACTCTATATGGTCGTAAATGTCGAACACCATTGTACTAGACTGAGCTTAGTGAGAATAAGATTCACGGGGTTGATCTGATCAGAGAGACTAAAGAAAAAGTGGTAAACCGTAATATATACATATTTTAATCCCACATTTGGCATACTTTTGGATGATTTATCCCTTGAATTGTGTAGTTTGATGCTCCTAATCCTTTAATTTCATGTTTTATACTCAGGAGAGCTTAGGGAGTCAAAAAGAACGAAAAACGGGACAAAAAGGGTCAAAATGGGCCTACACGGCTTGGACCACCGCGCACGGGTGGACTGCACGGTCGTGTGTGGCAAGCCGAATCGAACACGGCCAGGGCTATCGACCACGGGCGTGTCACATGGGCGTGTCCCTGTCGGAATAAGGATGAATTCCATTCGGATTAGGATACTTGTGGGCCAAGTAAGGCATCCTGAAAGCCTATATAAACACCCTAGAGGGCAACCTAAAAGGAGGGTTCGACAGAAGGCCTCTGTCAAGGCTTTTGACAAGAGCGAAGCCAGAGAGGGCTGAATATAGGGAATTACTCGAAGGAAGCCAATTGATCCATCTCAGAAGCCGGAATCACACTCAAGACTGAGGATTTTCCCTTTAATTTCCTTCAAGGGGTTTTAGGGTTTTTCTTTATGTTTTGTTATTTAATTTCTTCTGAGATGTATTCTTTTATAAACATGAACTAAACCCCTCAAATACCTGAGGGGGATGAAACCTAAGATGGATCTTGTTATTGTTTTCTGAACTGTATGATAAATACTTGATTTGTTCTTAATTATGTGTTCTTAATTCTTTCTTTAATATTTCAGGATATTGATTCAAGTATTGATGTGCTTATTCAGAGGAGCAAAAGTCCCTGTTTAAGAGTAGATCTAGCATAATTAAGCGGAGTTGATCGCACTCCTAGAGATAGGACGACGGAAATCTCGGATGAGGGTCAAACCTAATATGGGTGTAACAGTCTGAATTTGACCCTAATCGGAACGGTGGTTTCGGGACCACGAATCCGAGTCCGATAAATTTTAATGTATTATATTTTGTGTTATTTATATGTGAATTAATGTGTGTGAAAGTTTCGTAGAAAAAATTTATTGTTTGAGTGCTTAATTCGATAAAAAGGACTAAATCGCGTAAAGCGTAAAAGTTGCATGCTACAGTGTAAAGTGCTAGAATGATGATGGCTTTTTAATATGAAGCATTAAATGGGTAAATAACCCATTTTTAAGTTAGTGGGTGACATATGACATGTTTAACCTTAATTTTTATATTGTATAATTATTTATAATAAGGTTATAAAGGTAAATGAATAAATGTTAAATATATGTTAAATAAAACATAAAAAAATGGCCATTATCATCTTTTATTTGCTTGTCTGAATGTTGAGAAAAGAAATGGGGTTTGGTTTCCTTTGAATTTCGGCAACTTCAATCACAAATTCAAGGTTAGTTTGATTTCGATTCTTGATAATTTTTACGTTTTTGAGATCGTTGCTTCGAACCGCAGCTGACCCATGTTAAAATTTTTAAATCTAAGCATGCTTGATGTTCGGCCATTGTTGTGTTCATGTGGTTTTTGATATTTGATGATTTTAGATGAAAGATATGTTAAAGATTAGTATGTTTTGTATTGGAAGTTTTGATGAAATTGAGTATTTACGGTTAAATTATAAAAAAAAATTTTAGAGGGGCCTATTTGCAAAATAAATGAAAAATATGGACTTGTATAGTCCTTAGGAGTATTCGGCCCTAAAGAATTATGTGCAAATTATGTGTATTTTGTGTTTTGTGCAATTAGGATTAAAGTGTAAAAATGTGAAACCCTAGGGGTAAAAGGGTAATTTTCCCATTTATGTGATTTGAGACTAAATTGAAATGAAATGTACTTTAATGAGCTAAATTTTAATGTGTTTAGATCAAGAACAAAGAAAAACGGATTTGGATCGGGGAAAGATGAAGGTTATTGAATAGCCGGTCTACGCGGTCCGCTGACAGTCGAGGTAAGTCCTTAAGTAAATATACATTAAAGAATTATTTATGAATATATCAAATGATGAAATTTGAATATTTTAGGCATAAATGTGTGAAATGGCCGAAAGTATTGGTGTGATATTGGATTGAGTTTTAATTGTTGAAAGTACTGTGTAATAAGTATGCTCGGTTATTTTGTGAAAGTGATAAGTATTACAAAGGTTATTCGGGATGCTAATGTTGAGAAATGTGCATTGAATGATTCATTATAATGTTAATTCGGGCTTTGAGCCTAGCAGGCCTTCTGCCGGTGACTTAATTCGGACTTATAGCCTAGCAGGTTAATTGCCGGTGCTTTATATATTTCGGACCTTTGGTCTAGCAGGCTTAATGCCGGTGATACGCTATAAACGAAGAATTTAAGAATGAAACGAGGTATGGCATATTAAATGATATGTGAGAAGCTCGGGTAAGAACTATCTTACTATGTTAGTAAGGAATGAAATGAGATAAATTCTTATTATTTTAATTAAACATGATGTGATGAAATGGACAATTCAACAAGTGTTTTATATTATGAGGTTGAGCTTGTCATTTATATGTATGAACATTACTTATAGGTGAACTAGAGTTATATACATGTAAGTTACAGTGTAAATTTTGGTTATAAAATGGAAGGATCGGTGATGAAAGAATCGAAAGTGTTATGTATATATATATATATATATATATGGGTAAGTAGAAATAGAGATTGATGCCTAGATTGGTTCATGTGATTCTATATATATGTACATCTTATAAAGTGTTAATCATGTGAGTTGATAATGTATCTGTCCATGATGTCGTAGTGACGAAGTTTATATTAAGTTATTATTATTCGGCTATGTACATTTTACATAATGATGTATTAAGTTCTATACTATAAGCATGGAGATTAACATGTTTAAGTGTATATTCAATACATTATATTTACTTGAGACTTACTAAGATAGCAACTTACTATGTGTGCTCTGTTCTTGTCTACCTCTGTTTTATAGATTTCTTTTTGATCCAAGCTACGGACTCGAAGGATCTTTGAAGAAGTCAACCGCACTATCGACTTACTTTTGGTATTGAATAACTTAGTTTTAGATTCAAAAAGGCATGTATAGGCTAGACTAAGTATTATAACTAATGATGTGAAATCGTGTAAATATGCTTAGCCATGCGAAAATGGCTATCTATTTTGGTTAAACTTTGTTTTTGTGTTGTGATGATATAGTTTGTTCATGCCATGAATTATCATTTGTGTTTGGATCTGGTTTAGGCATTATATGAAATGGTTTAATAGATATATGTCATTATATGTATATGTATTGCGATCTTTGATGGTCAACTTGATAGTTTAAGGTTGAATCTTAATCATGTGTATATATGATAGATTAATAAACAGAAATGTGGCTACTTTAATTCAGTTAATTATTGTGAGGACTTGCTATGCTTAGGTATGCATTCAATTATAAAATGGTTATATTGGGTTGATCTCATGAAAATGTTATAATATTATTTATTTATGGAGATGTTAGGTATTCGAATTTCAAGAAGTTGATATGAATATGATTTTGAGTTATATGCTTATGAAGTATGTATAAGTTGTATAACTTTTGGAATGTTTATTTGCTTAACATTATAAATAAATATGATACAGTTAAAGCACTTAATGTGTTATTTAAGTAACATTTAGAAAATTGTGTGTGCGTATATACAGTTTTGTCAATGTCATGAATTAAGAATTTTGATATGCAATGCATGTATATGTTCATCTAACCTAGGGAAAAATGCACTTGTAATTCACATGTTTAAGAAATTAGCTATTTTGACCTATTTCCGAATATGGTAAATGAGCATATCTATGTTATATATGTATTTATTTATATGTGAGTACTTGATCTGGTTGAGTGTTTGGGTTTTAAGATGAAATTATTTTAGAAGTTTTGTAATGTGTATGAAATTTTATAAATATGACCTTGTATAATTCGGCCAAATGGGATAAAGTTTGTAATTAGGTGTATTCAATCCTATAAGTAAGTTTCATTGAGATAATATTTTTTTTTAGTAATGCCCGTAACTCTAATCCGGCGACGGATACGGGTTAGGGATGTTACATTTTATTGGTATCAAAGCTTACGGTTTAGTCGATTCTAGGACTACCGTAGCGCGTGTGAGTCTAGCTATACATGCCTTTGTTATATATTGATAGTGTGGTGACTTCTGACATTCTGAACTGTGTTTTATATAGTAAAGGGACACTGATCCTGAAAGAGCCGTAGCGGATGATGTAGAGAGTGTAGCGCCTGACCGTGCACGCGGATCAGTGCCGGTAGACTCTCGACCAGTTTCGGGTAGCCACGAGGGGGAGCCTAAACAAGCCTTCTATCAGATGATGAACGAGTGGTTTACCCAGTTTATTCAGACTAACCCGGCTGTACACCAACCTCCACCCCCGAATAATCCAACTCCGATACCTTCAGCACCCCCGATGATAGATCCGATGAGATCTAGTAGGCCTCCAGTTGATAAAATCAGGAAATTTGGGGCCGAAGAATTTAGGGCCAATGATGATGATGACGCAGAGCGAGCCGAAATGTGGCTTGATAACACTATTCGGGTACTTGATGAGCTATCTTGTACTCCAGACGAATGCCTGAAGTGTGCTATATCTTTACTTCGGGACACTGCATATCACTGGTGGAATACACTAGTATCAGTGGTTCCGAAAGAAAAAGTGACATGGGATTTCTTCCAGAATGAATTCCGCAAGAAATATATCAGTCAAAGATTCATCGATCAAAAACGAAAAGAATTTCTTGAACTGAAACAGGGGCGAATGACCGTGACAGAATATGAACGGAAATTTGTCAGGCTCAGCAGATATGCTAGAGAGTGTGTTTCTACTGAAGCCATTATGTGCAAAAGATTTGAAGACGGTCTGAATGAAGATATAAAGTTGCTTGTTGGCATTCTTGAAATCTAAGAGTTTGTGACACTAGTTGAGCGAGCTTGCAGAGCTGAAGAGCTCGGGAAGGAGAAAAGAAAGGTTGAGACAGAAGCTAGAGACACTTGTAAGAGATCGTCGGGTAAGACTTTCCATTCCACATCTAAGAAGTTCAGAGATGACTTCAGCCGACATAAAGCTACTTCAGATTTACCTAGACGTGATCGACCTCCAGTGGGCTCCCGAGCTACCTCGATGGCCAGTGTTGGTAACGCTCCACAGAATTGAGTTGAATGCAAGCACTGTGGGAAATGGCATTCTGGGAGTTGTAGATTCCATGATCGGTCTTGCTTTAAATGTGGATCGTCAGATCATTTTATTAGGGAATGTCCGATGTTAGTTGAGCAGAATATAGTTCAGAATCTTAAGTCGAGCAACACGTCAGCACGAGGCAGGCCACCCAGACATTCAGGCAATGTAGGTGGTAGTCAGAGAGGAACGAAGAACACTGCAGTTCGATCCGAAGCTAGAGCACCAGCTAGAGCTTATGCTGTGCGAGCTAGAGAGGATGCTTCATCCCCAGATGTTATTACTGGTACTTTCACACTTTATGATACTACTGTGATTGCATTGATTGATCCTGGTTCGACTCATTCATATGTGTGTGAAACTTTAGTATCCAGTAAGCCTCTACCTATTGAGTCTACTGAGTTTGTGATCCGTGTGTCCAACTATTTGGGTCGCTGTGTACTTGTTGATAAAGTGTGTAAAAGTTGCCCGTTGATGATTCAAGATTCTTGTTTCCCAGCTGAGTTAATGTTGTTGCCCTTCGACGAGTTTGATATAATTCTGGGAATGGACTGGCTAACTTTGTATGATGCAGTGGTGAATTGTAAAAGAAAGATCATTGATTTGAGATGCCAAAACAGTGAGATCATCCGGGTTGAATCCAATAACTTGGATGGGTTACCTACAGTAATATCCTTGATGTTAGCCTGAAAAGATGTGAGAAAATGGTGTGAAGCTTATTTGGCTTATGTGCTGGATAATAAAGTATCTGAAAAGCAGATTGAATCAGTACTAGTTGTGTGTGAATATCTAGATGTATTTCCTGAAGAATTACCAGGTTTACCACCAGTACGAGAGGTTGAATTTGGCATCGAGCTAGTTTCGGGGACGACTCCGATTTCGATAGCTCCGTATCAGATGGCACCTACCGAGTTGAAAGAGTTGAAAGCACAGTTGCAAGAGTTGACAGATAAGGGCTTTGCACGACCGAGTTTCTCTCATTGGGGTGCACCGGTTTTATTTGTGAAAAAGAAAGATGGGACTATGCGAATGTGTATTGATTATCGCCAGTTAAATAAAGTGACAATAAAGAATAAATACCCGTTACCTCGGATTGATGACTTGTTTGATCAGCTGAAAGGGGCTTCAGTGTTTTCAAAGATTGATCTGAGATTGGGTTATTATCAACTGCGAGTTAGAGACTCTGATGTGCCTAAGACTGCATTCTGAACGAGGTACGGACATTTTGAGATTTTGGTTATGCCGTTTGGGCTTACTAATGCACCTGCTGTTTTTATGGATTTGATGAATTGGGTTTTCAGACAGTTTTTGGATCGGTTTGTAGTAGTGTTTATTGATGATATACTGATCTACTCCAAAGATGAAATCGAGCATGCCGAGCATTTGAGATTAGTGCTACAAACTTTGCGAAATCAGCAGTTGTATGCGAAGTTTAGTAAGTGTGAGTTCTGGATGAAAGAGGTCAGCTTTTTGGGACATGTGGTTTCAGCATCAGGTATTTGAGTTGATCCGAACAAAATCTCAGCTATACTTGATTGGAAGCCACCGAAAAATGTTTCTGAGATTCAAAGTTTTCTGGGACTTGCGGGCTATTACAGACGGTTTGTGAAAGGTTTTTCTGTGATAGCTACACCTTTGACAAAGCTATTACGGAAGGATGTCAAGTTCGAGTGGTCGAAAATTGTCAAAAAAGTTTCGATCAGTTGAAAGCCCTTTTGACGGAAGCTCCAGTGTTAGCTCAGCCTGAATCGGGTAAAGAATTTGTCGTGTATTCTGATGCTTCCTTGAGTGGTTTGGGCTGCGTATTGATGCAGGAAGGCAAAGTAGTAGCCTACGCTTCGAGACAATTGAAGCCGCATGAAAGAAATTACCCGACGCATGATTTAGAGCTTGCAGCCATTGTGTTCGCACTGATGATTTGGCGTCATTACTTATTCGGTGAGAAATGTCACGTTTACTCAGATCACGAAAGTTTGAAGTACCTACTGACTCAGAAAGACTTGAACTTAAGGCAGCGCAGATGGTTGGAATTACTAAAAGATTATGAATTGGTAATTGACTATCATCCGGGAAAAGCTAACGTTGTTGCAGATGCACTAAGTAGAAAATCATTGTTTGCTCTTCGTGTGTTGAACGCACATATGGTTATGGCTGGTGATGGTTCGATCATAGCTGAGATGAAGGCCAGACCATTGTTTATTCAGCAAATTAGTAATGCACAGAAAGTTGACAAAGATATGATTTCTAGACGAGCACAGTGTGAAAATGATACAGAGTCAGAATTTCGAATTGATAAAAATGACTGTTTGAACTATAAAGGCCGATTGTGTGTACTGAGAAATGCTGACTTGATTCAGATGGTATTGGATGAAGCTCATAATAGACAAATGTCGATACATCCGGGTAGTACAACGATGTATAATGATTTGAAACAGTTCTATTGGTGGCCGGGCATGAAATGGGATATATCTGAATTTGTTTCGAGATGCTTAGTTTGTCAGCAAGTAAAAGCTGAGCATCAAGTGCCATCCGGACTACTTCAGCCAATCATGATACCTGAATGGAAATGGGATAGAATTACAATGGATTTTGTATCCGGTCTCCCTATGACACCGAGTAGGAAAGATGCCGTCTGGGTTATAGTTGATAGACTGACTAAATCAGCTCATTTTGTGCCGGTTCGTACAGACTATTCACTCGATAAACTTGCTGAATTGTACGTATCATAGATTGTGAGATTGCATGGTGTACCGAGTTCCATTGTTTCAGACAGAGACCCGAGATTCACATCGCGGTTTTGGAAGAAGTTGCAAGATGCTTTAGGTACTAAACTTCATTTTAGTACAGCCTTTCATCCGCAGACAGATGGTCAGTCTGAGCGAACTATTCAGATACTTGAGGACATGTTGAGATGTTGCGTTCTCGAGTTTGAAGGTACGTGGGAACGATACCTACCTTTGATTGAATTTGCTTACAATAATAGCTTTCAATCTAGTATCAAAATGGCGCCTTATGAAGCCTTGTACGGGCGAAAATGTCGAACACCATTATACTGGACTGAGCTCAGCGAGAATAAGATACACGGGGTTGATTTGATTAAAGAAATAGAACAGAAAGTAGCTATTATTAGAGACAATTTGAAAGCTTCTTCGGATCGTCAAAAGTCCTATGCTGATTTGAAACCTAAAGACATTGAATTTCAGGTCGGAGATCGAGTATTCTTAAAAGTTTCTTCGTGGAAGAAAGTACTCCGATTTGGTCGGAAAGGCAAGTTGAGTCCGAGATTTATCGGACCGTATGAAATCATCGAACGTATTGGGCCTGTTGCTTATAGATTGAGGTTACCCTCTGAGTTGGAAAGGATACACGATGTATTTCACGTTTCGATGCTGCGTAGATATAGATCAGATCCGTCACATGTGATTGTTCCATCTGAGATTGAAATCCGACCCGATATGACATATGAGGAAGAATCGATCCGTATTTTAGCTCGGGAAATGAAAGAGTTAAGAAACAAAAGAATTCCATTAGTGAAGGTACTATGGTATCGGCACGGAGTTGAAGAGGCTACGTGGGAGCCTGAGGATTCAATGAGGCAACAATATCCGACGTTGTTTAACGGTAAGATTTTCGGGGACGAAAATCCTTAAGGGGGAGAGTTGTAACAGTCTGAATTTGACCCTAATCGGAACGGTGGTTTCGGGACCATGAATCCGAGTCCGATAAATTTTAATGTATTATATTTTTTGTTATTTATATGTGAATTAATGTGTGTGAAAGTTTCGTAGAAAAATTTTATTGTTTGAGTGCTTAATTCGATAGAAAGGACTAAATCGCGTAAAGCGTAAAAGTTGCATGCTATAGTGTAAAGTGCTAGAATGATGATGGCTTCTTAATATGAAGCATTAAATGGGTAAATAATCCATTTTTAAGTTAGTGGGTGACATATGACATGTTTAACCTTAATTTTTATATTGTATAATTATTATATATATATATATATATATATATATATATATATATGGGTAAGTAGAAATAGAGATTGATGCCTAGATTGGTTCATGTGATTCTATATATATGTACATCTTATAAAGTGTTAATCATGTGAGTTGATAATGTATCTGTCCATGATGTCGTGGTGACGAAGTTTATATTAAGTTTATTATTATTATTCGGCTATGTACATTTTACATAATGATGTATTAAGTTCTATACTATAAGCATGGAGATTAACATGTTTAAGTGTATATTCAATACATTATATTTACTTGAGACTTATTAAGATAGCAACTTACAGTGTGTGCTCTGTTCTTGTCTACCTCTGTTTTATAGATTTCTTTTTGATCCAAGCTACGGACTCGAAGGATCTTTGAAGAAGTCAACCGCACTATCGACTTACTTTTGGTATTGAATAACTTAGTTTTAGATTCAAAAAGGCATGTATAGGCTAGACTAAGTATTATAACTAATGATGTGAAATCGTGTAAATATGCTTAGCCATGCAAAAATGGCTATCTATTTTGGTTAAACTTTGTTTTTGTGTTGTGATGATATAGTTTGCTCATGCCATGAATTATCATTTGTGTTTGGATGTGGTTTAGGCATTATATGAAATGGTTTAATAGATATATGTCATGATATGTATATGTATTTCGATCTTTGATGGTCAACTTGATAGTTTAAGGTTGAATCTTAATCATGTGTATATGTGATAGATTAATAAACAGAAATGTGGCTACTTTAATTCGGTTAATTATTGTGAAGACTTGCTATGCTTAGGTATGCATTCAATTATAAAATGGTTATATTGGGTTGATCTCATGAAAATGTTATAAGATTATTTATTTATGGAGATGTTAGGTATTCGAATTTCAAGAAGTTGATATGAATATGATTTTGAGTTATATGCTTGTGAAGTATGTATAAGTTGTATAACTTTTGGAATGTTTATTTGCTTAACATTATAAATAAATATGATACAGTTAAAGCACTTAATGTGTTATTTAAGTAACATTTAGAAAATTGTGTGTGCGTATATACAATTTTGTCAATGTCATGAATTAAGAATTTTGATATGCAATGCATGTATATGTTCAGCTAACCTAGGGAAAAATGCACTTGTAATTCACATGTTTAAGAAATTAGCTATTTTGGCCTATTTCTGAATATGGTAAATGAGCATATCTATGTTATATATGTATTTATTTATATGTGAGTACTTGATCTGGTTGAGTGTTTGGGTTTTAAGATGAAATTATTTTAGAAGTTTTGTGATGTGTATGAAATTTTATAAATATGACCTTGTATAATTCGGCCAAATGGGATAAAGTTTGTAATTAGGTGTATTCAATCCTATAAGTAAGTTTCATTGAGATAATATTTTTTTTAGTAATGCCCGTAACTCTAATCCGGCGACGGATACGGGTTAGGGGTGTTACAATGGGAGTCCATGAATCGAGTTAATGCAACACTAGGGGTTTTAATTAGAAAGAGATTTCAATTAATCAACCTAGGGTTAGACGTTAGTAGCCTCGAAAGAGGTATTAATATAAATTAGGGAATCCTACGGATCAAATCAAGTGAATAAATCATCTGGTTCAGAGTTAAATAACAAGTGAAGTCTAGGTGGATTCTTTCTCAGGTATTGTCTTAATCAATTGATTTTCTCAAAAGTATTTTCCCAATTCATTCTCTATGTCTTGGCATCCTTAGTTTAGGAATTTGTTAGATAAACATCAATCCCTTTATTTTAGGCTAGATAATAAAAAGAAAGTTAGTACTAGTACTTTTGGTTCCCTTGGGTTCGACATTCCGGTCTTGCCACTAAGCTATACTACTGTTCGATAGGTACGCTTGCCTCAATCGTGGTGATAGTTAGTTTCTAGGCTCGATCATTCATTATATAAATATTAAAACTCTCAGACATGATCAAGTTTTTGGCGCCGTTGCCAGGGAACTAAAATATTAGGAACGCTCAATCTTTATTACTTTAGCCATTTTTCTTTTATTTATTTCTTTCTTCCTAATTTTTATTTTTAGTTTTCTAATCTTTCTATTATTTGTTCTGATAGATTTTTCTAGTTTATGACTAGGAAGAACCCGTCAGGACCGTTGCTTTTTAACAGTGAAATTGAAAGTACAGTTCGTAGAAACCAGAGAGAAATAAGGCAAAGCCTACAGTACATAGAAGAAAAGAAAGAAGACGAAACCAACACTACCGAAGAGATGGCTGATAACAATCTGCTACCTCCTATGGTTGCCGCAAATCCGGTGAATCAAAATCCTGCTCCTCGTACTATGTATGATTACGCTAAACCGAATTTAATAAGAACTGAGTCAAGTATTGTTAGACCTGCTATTGCTGCAAATAATTTTGAACTGAAAACTAACACCATTCAGATGATACAGCAATTTGTTCAGTTTGATGGTTTATAGGATGAAGATCCAAACAATCCCTTGGCAAATTTTCTAGAATTTTATGATACTTTCAAAATAAATGGCATTTCTAATGATACCATTCGTCTTCGGTTGTTTCCCTTTTCATTGAGGAACAAAGCTAAACAGTGGTTGAACTCGTTACCACGAGGATCAATCACTACATGGGAACAAATGACCGAAAAATTTTTGTTGAAATTTTTTCCCCTGGCTAAAACGGCTAAGTTGATGAATGATATCTCTTCTTTTGTGCAGATGGATTTAGAGACACTTTACAATGCATGGGAGAGGTACACGGATCTACTGAGAAGGTATCCTCACCATGGGTTACCTTTGTGGCTACAGGTTCAAACCTTTTGCAACGGTGTGAACCCCTTAACTAGGCAGTTGATTGATTCAGCCGCCGGCGGAACCCTGAATAACAAGACTCCTGAAGAGACTTATGAGTTTATAGAAGAGATGTCACTGAATAACTATCAGTGGCAAGTTAAGTGTTTTCAACCTCGACGCAGTAACCATGCTATCAAATCAGGTAGAACTTTTAAGTAAGAAAATCGATGCTTTGTGTGGGTTTTCGCAGGTACATCCAGTGATCCAGTGCGATACAAATGGAGGAGGGATGAACAACACAGAATATCCACACTACAACCCTGGCATAGAAAGCGAACAGGTGAACTATATGGGTAATAATTCTAGACCTCAAAATAACCCTTATAGTAACACTTGCAATCCAGGTTGGAGGAACCACCCAAATTTCTCATGGGGTGGCCAAGGAAATCAGAGACAACAACCCCTCCCAGGCTTTCAACAGCAACCCTGCCCACAAGAAAAGAAGCCGAACCTTGAAGAGATGCTAACAAAATTCACCGCGGTGTCAGAAACCCATTTCTAAAACACTGAAACATCACTCAAAAATCAAGAAGCATCAATTCAAGGGATCAAGAACCAATTAGGACAACTTGCTAAGATCATCTCTGAACGACCACAAGGTAGCTTGCCAAGCAACACTGAAACAAACCCAAAGGAGCAACTTCAAGCCATTTTCTCACGATAGTGAAGAGTTAGATGAACAAAAAGTGAGGCAAGAGAATGTGGTAGAGGAAGGTAAGGTTGAGGTAAGCCATAATAAGCCAAAACCGGTAATTATAGAGTACCAACCTCGTGTGCCATACCCCAATGCAATAAAGAAAGACCACACAGATGAAAAATTCGATAAATTTCTTAAACTTCTAAAGAAATTACATATTAACTTACCATTTCTTGAAGCTCTTTCGCAGATGTCAGATTCAAGGAAATTTTTAAAAGAGCTTTTGACAAACAAACGAAAGTTAGATGAGGCATCACATGTGGAATTAAATGCAGTGTGCTCAGCAATTCCACAAAATAAACTACCACGAAAGTTAAAAGATCCAGGGAGTTTTACAATTCCATGCATAATTGGTAGTTTATCTATTGATAATGCTTTAGCTAATTTAGGGGCAAGCATCAATGTCATGCCTTATAAAATGTTTAAACAGCTAGGTCTAGGGAAACCCAAACAAACTAGGATGAATATTCAATTAGCTGATAAAACTATTAGAATTCCTAGGGGTATAATTGAAGATGTACTAGCCAAAATTGACAAATTCATATTCCCAGTAGACTTTTTCATTTTAGACATGGATGAGGACAATAATATTCCTTTAATTTTAGGAAGACCCTTTTTAGCAACTGCTAGAACTAAAATTGATGTTGGTACAGGAGAATTCATACTTCGCGCAGGTGATGACTCGATCACTATTCAGGCTCTTGGCACGGCTAGGACATCGAGCAATAAAGGTGAGAACGTAAATTCTATTAATGACCATTCGGTTCAACCTTCTTTTCAGGAAGCATCACGAAATTACACAACTGAGCCATATCCTAGACCTCGTACCAAGGAAGAAATAACTCATGAGGAGCGACGGCTTCAGATCGATGAATTAGATGAGTGGAAGACACATTTCAAGGAGAAACTAGGAACACACGAAGCAAAAACAAAGTGACTCCATAAGCCAAATCAATTTCAGATCGGGGATCAGGTATTGTTGGATAAGACATACCCTCGAATCGCCACTTCAAACCTTAATACAAACAAAGAAATCCCTTTTAAGGTACTCAATGTCTTCCCATATGGAACAGTCGAGGTAACTAATCCTAAATTCGGTAATTTTAAGGTAAACACTACTCGACTCGAACTATATAATGATCATAAAACTGATAGCAGGGGAAAGGAGTTTCAACTCCTCAAACCACCATGAATGTGCGAATGAGAGGGAAGTCTATCTTAAGACTTTAAATGAGCGTTTCTCGGGAGGCAACCCAAACACTAACCCCATTAATTTTCATATTTTTATTTTTATTACTTTTATCACCTAACTACAAACTAACCAAATTAATGAAACATAGGTTTCCCTACCACACGGCCTCACACACGGGCATGGCCGTGGCCGTGTGGACACCACAGATTTGCACACCGGCATGGTAGAGATCATCCGAACCAAGGACGAAAAATCCCCAAGACCACGAGCGGTGATAAAATGCCACGGCCATGTGATACGGCCGTGGTCGACACTGATTTATCAACATGGGCGTGGCGACTTTTACAAGGGTGTGGGAGAAATGAACGATACATCACACGGCCGTGCGATAAGATTGTGTAACCTAACACGCCCATTGCACACGAGCGTGGGAAGCAACCATGTTTTTGTTTCCTATTTAAAACCCCCTCTCTTCTCACTTTCTTCCCAAATTATTCCTTTCCCAAGCCCTAACCACCACACCCCTTCCTCTGTCTTTCACCTTTCCCCTTTCATCTTCCTTTTTCCCTTTCCCTCTCTCTTTCTCTACACCACCATCACCATGTCGAAGAAGCGAAAGGACCCTCGCATAGTCTCCCCGTGTGAGACCGATCTACATGAGTTCATGCCGACCGCTTCATTTATCCGACAAGCCAAGGACATTTGAGCCCATTTAATTTTTCTTTTTCTTTTCTCTTCTCCTTTAATTTCCTTCCCTTTATCTTTCTTGTCTTTAATTTTTATTATTACATTTTGATTTCTTTGATTTAGGTTCCAAAGGCTGCTTGGAAATCACCACACCACGACCATAGACACCACCACCACATTCATCTATGCCCAACTTACCGTTTCTTTTCCTTGACTTCATCCAAAATTCTGAAAGTTCACTTCTCTCCTTATCTTATGATTTTATACATTTTAGATATCTATCTTTGTACATTGAGGGCAATGTACATCTTAAGTGTGGGGGGAATTTTATTCAGAAAACTTTTTGCATTATTCTCAAATCCCTGAATATTGTCGATGCACAACCTCATAGACCCGTCCTTTTTTCTTCACGAATAATACCAGTGCTCCCCATGGAGACACACTTGGTCTAATAAATCTGCGGTCCAATAACTCCTGAATCTGGGCCTTCAGCTCCACCAGCTCCTTCGGTGCCATCCTATAAGGTGCAATAGACACTGGAGCCGTACCAGGTAACAACTCTATTCCAAACTCCACCTCTCTATTGGGAGGTAACCCCGTCAATTCCTCCGAAAAAACATGAGGGAATTCTTTTACTATTTTCAAATCCCTAACAGTAAAACTCTTAGATTCCAAATCACTGATATAAGCTAAGTAAGCTTCACAGCCCTTCCTTACCAACTTTTCTGCCCTTAAAGCTGAAATCACGTTCGACAAGTAATCCCGTCGTTCCTCGATCACTACCACTTCATCACCTTCCACAGTTCTTAACACCATCCGCTTCGCAGCACAATCTAGAGTTGCTTGGTGCCTCGTCAACCAATCCATGCCTAAGATGAGGTCAAACTCACCAAATGGTAATTCCGTCAAGCCTGCTAAAAAAGTAACTCCTTGAACTACCAATGGTACATTCCTAAACAACTTACTAACTTTCACCGACTACCCTAAAGGACTCAACACAGTCATTTCATTCTCAATGGTTTCAAACTCAACCCCTACAATTTCAATCCTATTGCATGCAATGTATGAATGTGTCGACCCCACATCAATTAGCATAATATAAGGTAGCTCACAAATAAAAAACGTACCCGTTATCACATCTGGTGCATCACCTTCCTCTCTGTGACGAGCAGCATAAACCAACGCTGGCTGTCTCGCCTCTACCTAACCTGCACTTCTGCCTAGTGCTCCACGTCCTCGTCATGCTCCATTGCCGCCTCTATCTTGACCATGACCCCTTGGTGGTTGTTGACCACCCGTCTCCAGCTGGAAATCACCTCTGCCCTCGGCTCGCACCTGGTCCGGCCTTCTCGGGCACTCCCTAATCCTATGTTCCATAGATCCACAGCCCAAAAACGCCCCCATCCTCCTCTAACATTCGCCCGGATGCCTTTTTCACACCCAGCACAAAGTGGTATTCCGTTATTAGCAATAGCAACAAGGGCCCCAGCTCTAACCGGCCCATTCACTGTGGCCCTCCTTGTGGGCCTCTGTCCGGCTCCCATAGGTTCCATATTCCGCTTATTCTTGCCCTTCTCTTTGTCTCGGTTGAGACGCTCCGTGCACTTTACTTCCTTCGCTATCTTTGCTTTCTCCACCAAAACCGCAAAATCTCGCTCCCTCTACGGGGCTATAAGTATCCTAAGGTTGTCTCTTAACCCATCTTCAAATCGTACGCATCTCTCATGTTCTGTTACGACTATTCCTTTGGCATACCGAGTAAGGTGCAGAAACTCTGCCTCATACTCTGCAAACTCTACCTCGTACTCTGCTACCAACTTATCTCCCTGAATCAGACTCAAAAACTCCTTCCTTCGGGCATCAACATATCCTGCTCCAATATACTTCCCTTGGAAAGTCGACTTGAAGAACTCCCAGGTGATCTACTTTGGTTGGTTGCCTTCCCTTACGGTCAACCACCACTAATAAGCTTCTTCCCTAAGTAAGGATATCGCCCCCTTCAACTTTTGTTCCATCGTGCAATCCAAGTCGTCTATTATTTTTTCTGCAGCTTCCAACCAGTACTCTGCCACATTCGGGGCCACCCCAGCTATTCCTTTGAAAATCTCCGCCCGTTAGCTCGGAGTCGCTCCGCGATCGACCCACGACTTCCCGTACCATTGTTGGGCCCAGTGACCCTTTCTAAGATCCTTAACAGGACCTGCGATACTGCATCTTCCGTAATGGCATCCCGTTCATATGGTCCCGGTTCAACTACTGGTGAGGTCGGAGCCTCCCCTACTCCAACGTTAGGAATATAACCCGAAGCCGATGACCCAGCCCTAACATTTCCACGGCCTCTGCCACGGTCTCTTACACCTCTTCTAGTGCTCATCGTTGCGTATTTCTGAATTAAAATTTTATGAAAGTAGTTCGTAATTCCACTATTTAAAATGCATGTCTTATGAAAGTAACAATTTTTTTTAAAAGTTATTACATGATCGAGGATCCAATACATGCTTAAGTTTCCTACGGGCTTTAGTATCTAAAAACCTACTTTTAAGTAGCCCATTATCTATATAGTTCAGTAATTTAAACAAATATAGTACATAAAACTTACTTGGCTCAACGTCGAGGGCTCGGTGAACCACACTTCAAGAAACCTGCAAAAACTTTTTAAAACCCAAAATCTAAGGCCAATTTCACAGCCCGAGCTTTGCAACTAGGCTCTGATACCACTAAATGTCACACCTCAAACCCAGCGTAGACGTTATGGCTGAATCCAGAATGTCACATCAAAGGCACAATTTCAAACAATTTTGCTAAGTTGAAATTTAAGGCCTAAAAGCCCAAAATCCTTGAATCTTGTTAAGTAGTGATAAAAGCCCATTTAATTAATTTAAGTATTCCAAAAACCATGTTTAAACATAAGAAATTACTCAGGTTTAATAATTAAGTAAACAGTTGAAACAACAAAACTCAAAATCCAAAGTCAAAACGGAGTACAAGGCCCTACTACATCCAATGAAAATAAAGCAATTAAAAACCATGTATTTTGAAATAAATAAATAAAACTTCTAAATTTCTTGTAGTGTGGCCATCTCTGAGTCCTCTCCCACGTCGAGCCGTTTATTGAGGATCACCTGAAGCGTTTAATAAAAAGGGTGTGAGTTTCGAAACTCAGTGTATACGACCCTTGGCAATCAAATCAACATGCAAATATTACATTGGGCCTAAGCCTTATCAAAATCAGTGGTCTTGGGCCTTAGCCCACAATGACCTCATACCACATCAGAGTCACATGAATGTAATGCACCCATCCCGAACCCAACCCTGCACACCATTTCCCTTCCAAACCTACACACCTGTGGGGATATAAATATCAACCCACCCATCCCTACACACCAAAGGTAGCACTAGCAGCGGCACTACTAAAACGTTGTAGCAAAGCTGCTATAATGGGCTTAAAGCCACCGGTGGATCCACGGTCGTCAAGCGACTATGTGATCCTCAAATCTTCCTCCGTACCATCAAAACCCACCCAAGTGCAACATATATTCCTTGAATGCAACATACATATTTCCACCCATTAGACACTTAGGGGTATTTTAGTCGTTTCACTACCCAAGGGTATTTCCGTAAATATACTCTACAGGGGTATTTAGGTAATTTTGCAAGACAGAGGTATTTTGGAATTTTTGTAAATCAGGGATGTTTTCGTAATTATGCAAATTAAGGGTATTCTGGTAAGTTTACAATTCAGGGGTATTTTAGTAATTTTTCCAATCTAAGGATATTTTGGTAATTTCCAAATTAGGGGTTTGGTAATTTTCAAGTTAGGGGTATTTTAGTAATTTAACAAATCTAACGGTATTTGCTCCCTCTCGGGTTTTAGTTATGAACTTTGGCCCATTAATAAGTCCTTGCGACTAAAGTGAACAGACACTTTGCAACAGGTAGGATTCTAGAGAAGAGGAGGTGGGCCACTAGGACCGCTTAAGTACAAAGCTCTCCCTAGATCCAATCCTAGACATGCATATGCCCGTTGCCACACTCTAACCCAGCAACTTGTCCACGGACATGTTTAATTATTAGATTAAGTCTTATGTGGTTTAAAAGTTGTTTAGAACTAGGCCTAAAGTCCATTAAACCCTAGCATACTTGTCTACGTCCCCATAAAGCCCATCAAGCCCAAATCACATCCTTACGGCCCATTAGGCCCAAAACTTATCCATATGGCCTATTAGGCCCAAAACAATTATCATGTAACATGCATGGCTAACTCAATTCGTAAACCAACCAAACAATTTCATCAAACTTAGCCTCAGGGCCCACCGGGCCCATTTAGCCACTTTCGGCTTTCCGGCATTGTCGATATCGTGTGTGTGTAGTGTTTGTACACACTTGGTTACGGCGACGTGCTATAGTATCCTTAGCCCTGACCCTACAACCAACCAACCTTCAACCAATCACTAAATCAAGACATTTACCAAAAGCCGAAACCTTACCATAACCTTACCGTGTGCCACCGGGTTCTAATAGCCCTTCATTAGCTACTAATCAGGAGTATCCCCTAGATCTGCACTCATACATACACCGTCAAAATCTGAGTGACTCATAATCCACACAAGTCACCCCTATAGATCATACTCACATTCGGCCATTTACTTAAACCATAATCGAGTTGAGTACATTTACCCTTACTAACGACTCTACCACGCTTGCGATCTTTGAACTTTATCCTTGTTATTATAGAGTTAACGACAAGACAATTAGATAGCCTTTTGGCTTTTAACAAAACGTACAAGAGAGGTTAACCGAATACTTATCAAATCCACTGTCGATCCTGCAGCCTAAATTCGGCTTTTAACCTTGATTAATAGTAGATAATAATCGATTTGTGATGGAGGAAAACAACAAGGGTTTGGCACAAATAGGAATTTCTGCAAGGAAGGTTGATGGTAATTCGGCAATAGGAGAGTTTGGCTATGAGAGAATTCGGCAAAAATAATTCGGCTATAAGAGATTTCAGCAATAGGGAGAATTTGACTATACTAGATTTCGGCAATAGGGATAATTCGGCTATAGGAAAACCAATTAAGGGGGGAAAAGAAAAACTAATGAAAGCTCAAAGAACCTTTCAAAGCATTCGGCCCTCTCCTTTTATAGCCACAAGCCGAATACTCTTTTTCCCACAGTCCCATTCGGCACAAATTCTTCCCCCTCCTCATCTCCTAACTTTCCTCCCTGATAACACCTTAGCTTTATCCGAATTTCCCTCCATTATCAGTTCCCCTTACCACTCAAACACTCCAACGCAAGACAACTCTAGCCGTCCACCTATGCAAAACAAAACACTCCAAAAATACCACTCCTAATGCTCGAACCTTAGACCTCCTTAGCTGACAACACACCGCCTTATTGTAACATCCTGAAATTGGGCCTAGTAGGATTGAGCCCAATGGGCCTTAGGCGTAGTAGCGTTTAAAATTTTTGAGAACGGTATTAATGCAAGTTAGACTTATTAGGTAAGTAATTTTGGAATGTTAGAGGGCTTCTAGGAAGTCCCGGGATCAAATTTAGGCTTTAGGGAAATTTTGGTTTTAGGTGAAAAAAACCCTGGAAGTTGGCAGGTAGGCCTTAAGAATAAAAAGTGGAGGAAAATGAAAAAAGTGGAGTGTGTGGTGTAGTGGCAAAGTGACACCACTTAGGGAGCAAGCGGGTGACGCCACAAAGAATGAAGGTGAAGAGCTAGCTATATAAAGAGCATTCCAGGAGGAGAGTTAACACATCTTGGAGGGCGTTTGGGCACAGGAGTGGTCGGAGCGCGGATTAACACCACAGTCCTATCAGGTGTGTAACTCTCTCTACTCTAGTTGTAGAGCGACAAATACCGAAGTGCTGGTCACGGCAATAGTAGCGACACGAGCGTGCGAGCGTACGTGTGGGGCTTTGACGCAATAGTTGAGGCCATCAGTAGTATTCTTGTGGGTTGAGGCTGTTTGGGCCACGATGGGCCCGTGGGCCCATATGAGTAAATTGTATGATGATATAGTATATAGTGAACTAGACTAGGTGGAACTTATATACGTGGCTAGATTTGTGCTAGGTGGGCCACACGAGCGTGTGGGCTCGAATGGGCCGAAATCGGGTTTAGGCCCAATAGTCCGGTAAGGACCAAAAATGGTAGCTGAGTCGCTCGGGGCGACATTAGGCCTTTGGAAAGGCCATTGCAGGTGCAAATTTACGAAAATACCCTTGATGGGTAAATTACGAAAATACCCTTGGTAGGTAAAATTATTGTTATACTCTTAGAGGTTGGTTAGCTTGATTATGTTGTATATTATTATTCTGATTATGATGGTAATTCGTTTCATACCTTGTCTGATATGTTCGTAATGATTACATTGTCATTTCATCATAATATATTGTATGTGCATGGGGATCGGGTTATATTTAATGAAGGAAAGGGTGTACATTTATGTACGTGGATTGATATCAGCCTTGAGCTACATCGTGGATTGATGTTGGCTTCGTGCCTCATCGTGGATTGATGTTGGCTATGTGCCCCATCGTGGATTGATGTTGGCTATGTGCCTCATCGTGACTTGATGTCGGCTATGTGCCCATCGTGGATTGATGTTAGCTTCGTGCTTCATCGTGGATTGATGATGACCTTGAGTCACATCGTGGATATCGATATTTGGTCACATAGTGATCGGTGGCTAGGCCATGTTATATTTGGTCACTTAGTGATCGGTGGCTAGGCCACGTTATATTTGGTCACATGGTGATCGGTGGCTATGCCACCTTATATTGACTTTGAGCAGCATGACTGCGACAGAAGTGTGTAGTGGTTGGAGGGTCGATTTAGTAATCCCCTGGTGTGTGCGGCAGGATACGGGGGTGTGTAGCGAATGGACACTAGGTTGGGTTGAGGTTCATTTTGCATAATCATGTGTGGTATGTGGTTTGATGTGGATTTGGGGCCAAGCCCATTTGTGGAATCATGTGGATTAATTGCATTGCACTCATTCTTGATATGCCATGACATTGGGCTAATATAGTACTGTGGGCTTAGGCCCAGTTATCATGGTAAGGGGAATTACACACTGAGTCTCGATGACTCACCCCTTTTTTTAAATGTTTCAGGTAATCATTAGATCGCAGATTTAGGAGCCGAGGTAGACTTGTGGTGGCCCTGCAATGTTTTCTCGTAAACTCGTTTCTTTTATTTAAACTTACTTTTAATTTTGGGATTTTGTTGTGTAATAAGGCCAATATAACTTTAGCTTGGGTATTTTATTTGGTTTAGCTTTTAATTTGATTACTACCTATTATTATTAAATGTTCAATATGGGATTTCCCTAAAGTGATAATAAACCGTTTCTTATTCAAAATTTCTTAAACTCGATTTTCACAACAAATACAATTTTATTCAAATTAGTAACAAGGAGCTAGTTGGTAAAATGGGCATTAATTGAATCGGCTTTTATAAACAAACCACAAAACGCGGAGTTTCAAAAAGAATACGAACTTTTTAACGAACGCACAGTTTTTTTTTTACATTCCTTTCATGTGACATGCCAGATCCGGTCGTAACGTCTAGGCCGGGTTTGGGGTGTTACAATTATGGTATTAGAGCCTAGGTTCAAAAACTCGGCTGTGGGTTTGGGTTCAAAAATGTTTTCAAAGAATGGTTTGGAAAATGGTTTAGGAAAATATATATCTGTTTTCTGGAAGTATGGCACCCGAGTCTCCGACACCAAATCCGTGAGTTTCATTTTTACTATATTCTATTATATGCTGAATGATTGTATTTATTCTGCGATGTGTGGATGTGATGCTTGAATATAGGAGTTGTATGTATATGGGAAAAATATATGTTTGCTCCGGTGTTAGATAGTTGGTTATGTGAAGGGGTTCAAAGATTTAGTTTGAAAGTATATTAGTGTTATTTAGAATCAGAGTGCGCGGCATGGGCTAGTGTTGTAAGTTAGGATGTACGACTGTTAGTTAGTTGGAAATTTCGAGGATGAAATTTCTTTAAGGAGGGTAGATTTGTAACATCCTGAAATTGGGCCTAGTAGGATTGGGCCCAATGGGCCTTAGGCGTAGTAGCGTTTAAAATTTTTGAGAACGGTATTAATGCAAGTTAGACTTATTAGGTAAGTGATTTTGGAAGGTTAGATGGCTTCTAGGAAGTCCCGGGATCAAATTTAGGCTTTAGGGAAATTTTGGTTTTAGTTGAAAAAAAACCCTGGAAGTTGGCAGGTAGGCCTTAAGAATAAAAAGTGGAGGAAAATGACAAAAGTGGAGTGTGTGGTGTAGTGGCAAAGTGACGCCACTTAGGGAGCAAGGGGGTGACGCCACAAAGAATGAAGGTGAAGAGCTAGCTATATAAAGAGCATTCCAGGAGGAGAGTTAACACATCTTGGAAGGCGTTTTGGCACAGGAGTGGTCGGAGCGCGGATTAACACCAGAGTCCTATCAGGTGTATAACTCTCTCTACTCTAGTTGTAGAGCAGTAAATGCCGAAGTGCCGGTCACGGCAATAGTAGCCACACGAGCGTGCGAGTGTATGTGTGGAGCTTCGACGCGATAGTTGAGGCCATCAGTAGTATTCTTGTGGGTTGAGGCTGCTTGGGCCACGATGGGCCAAAGTGGGCCCAATGGGCCCGTGGGCCCATATGAGTAAATTGTATGATGATATAGTATATAGTGAACTAGACTAGGTGGAACTTATATACGTGGCTAGATTTATGCTAGATGGGCCACACGAGCGTGTGGGCCCGAATGGGCCGAAATCGGGTTTAGGCCTAATAGTCCGATAAGGACCGGAAATGGTAGCTGAGTCGCTCGGGGCGACATTAGGCCTTCGGAAAGGCCATGCAGGTGCGAATTTACGAAAATACCCTAGGTGGGTAAATTACGAAAATACCCTTGGTAGGTAAAATTACTGTTATACTCTTAGAGGTTGGTTAGCTTGATTATGTTGTATATTATTATTCTGTTTATGATGGTAATTCGTTTCATACGTTGTCTGATATGTTCATAATGATTACATTGTCATTTCATCATAATATATTGTATGTGCATAGGGATCGGGTTATATTTAATGAAGGAAAGGGTGTACATTTAGTACGTGGATTGATGTCAGCCTTGAGCTACATCGTGGATTGATGTTGGCTTCGTGCCTCATCGTGGATTGATGTTGGCTATGTGCCTCATCGTGGATTGATGTTGGCTATGTGCCTCATTATGGATTGATGTTGGATATGTGCCTCATCGTGACTTGATGTCAGCTATGTGCCCATCGTGGATTGATGTTAGCTTCGTGCTTCATCGTGGATTGATGATGACCTTGAGTCACATCGTGGATATCGATATTTGGTCACATAGCGATCGGTGGCTAGGCCATGTTATATTTGGTCACTTAGTGATCAGTGGCTAGGCCACGTTATATTCGGTCACATGGTGATCGGTGGCTATGCCACGTTATATTGACTTTGAGCAGCATGACTACCAAAGAGGTGTGTAGCGGTTTGAGGGTCGATTTAGTAATCCCCTGGTATGTGCGGCAGGATACGGAGGTGTGTAGCTAATGGACACTAGGTTGGGTTGGGGTTCATTTTGCATAATCATGTGTGGTATGTGGTTTGATGTGGATTTGGGGCCAAGCCTATTTGTGGAATCATGTGGATTAATTGCATTGCACTCATTCTTGATATGCCATGACATTGGGCTAATATAGTACTGTGGGCTTAGGCCCAGTTATCGTGGTAAGGGGAATTACACACTGAGTCTCGATGACTCACCCCCTCTTTCTAAATGTTTCAGGTAATCATTAGATCGCGGATTTGGGAGCCGAGGCAGACTTGTGGTGGCCATGCAATGTTTTCTCGTAAACTCGTTTCTTTTATTTAAACTTACTTTTAATTTTGGGATTTTGTTGTGTAATAAGGCCAATATAACTTTAGCTTGGGTATTTTATTTGGTTTAGCTTTTAATTTGATTACTACCTATTATTATTAAATGTTCAATATGGGATTTTCCTAAAGTGATAATAAACCGTTTCTTATTCAAAATTTCTTAAACTCGATTTTCACAACAAATATAATTTTATTCAAATTAGTAACAAGGAGCTAGTTAGTAAAATGGGCATTAATTGAATTGGCTTTTATAAACAAACCACAAAACGCGGAGTTGCAAAAAGAATACGAACTTTTTAACGAACGCACAGTTTTTTTTGACATTCCTTTCATGTGACATGCCAGATCCGGTCGTAACGTCTAGGATGGGTTTGGGGTGTTACACTTATAGGTCCCCAAGTGACGCCACTTGCCACTAGACCACAAGCCCATTTGTGTCCTATTTTCTCTTAATCTTCTTAAGAGGCCTAATGCCTGAGGCTAGGGTCCACTAAAGTAAGAAAAATAAATTTTTCCCTATGGTCTTCCCTATCTCTAAGACTTCAGATAATCCTGATAATACTTTAAAATTTATATTCTAAGTGCTACTCATACATACCAACCTCCATGCACAGAAATTTAAAGTTTCGGGATTTTTGGGGCATTACAACTCTACCCCTCTTAAAAAAATTTCGGCCTCGAAATTTACCTGCTTGAAACAAGTGAGGGTATTGTCGCCAATTGCCTCCTCAGGTTCACAAGTAGCCTCCTCGGCAGTATGCTTACGCCATAGCACTTTGACCAAAGGGACAGACTTTCTTCTTAGCACCTTGACATCTTGATCAATTATTTGAACTGGCTCCTCTTCAAAAGTTAGGTCTTGTCTAACCTCGATCTCCTCGACTGAACGATGTGAGAAGGGTCTGAGCGATAATGTCTTAACATTGATACATGAAACACATCATGTATTTGGCTTAGTTCCGAAGGATATTCCAGCTGATAGGCAACTAGCCCAATTCGCTTCAACACCCGGTATGGCCCGATGAATCTAGTGCTTAACTTGCCCTTTCGACCAAACCTTAACACCTTCTTCCAAGGGGAAACCTTGAGAAAAACCAAGTCCCCCACTGCATACTCAATCTCTCTCCATTTGAGGTCAGCATACGACTTCTGCCTATCTATCGCCTCCTTCAACCGATCCTAGATCAACTTTGCCTTATCCTCGGTGTCTGCTACCAACTCCAGACCCAGTACTCACCGCCCACCCAACTCGGTCCAACAAGTCGGAGTACGACATCTTCATCCATACAGTGCTTCATATTGTGCCATTCCAATACTTGCCTGATAACTATTGTTATACGCAAATTCAGCTAACGGCAAGTAATCCTCTCAACTTCCTCGAAACTCAAGTACACACCCTCTCAGCATATCCTCCAATACTTGAATTACCTTCTCCGACTGACCATCAGTCTGAGGGTGAAATCCTGTACTAAAATCCAACCTCCTACCCAGTGCTTCATGCAACTTCTTCTAAAACCGAGACGTAAAACGAGGGTCTCTATCAGATATAATAGAGACCGGAACCCCATGCAATCTCACAATCTCCGCCACATACAACCTTGCCAATTTCTGTAATGAGTAGTCGGTGCGGACTGGTATAAAATGGGCAGACTTAGTTAACCGATCCACTTTAACCCATACAAAGTCCTTCCTAGTAGGCGTCAAGGGTAGCTTACTAACGAAATCCATAGTAATCCGCTCCCATTTCCAAAGTGGAATCTTAATCGGTTGGAGTAACCCTGATGGTAGTTGATGTTCCGCTTGCACTTGTTGACAACCAAACATTTGCCCACAAACTTCGTAACCTCGTGTTTGAAACCCGACCACCAATAAAGCTCTCATAAATTCTGATATATCTTGTTACCTCTAGGGTGTATAGCATAGGAACTACTATGCATTTCCCGTAGTATAGACTTCCTTACCATAACCTTACCGTGTACCATCGGGTTCTAATAGCCCTTCCTTAGCTACTAATTAGGAGTATCCACTAGATCTGCACTCACATATACACCGTCAAAATTCGAGTGACTCATAATCCACACAAGTCACCCCTATAGATCATACACACATTCGGCCATTTACTTAAACCACAATCGAGTTGAGTACACTTACCCTTGCTAACAATTCTACCACGCTTGCGATCTTTGAACCTTATCCTTGTTATCTCAGAGTCAACGACTGGACAGTTAGATAGCCTTTCGGCTTTTAGCAAAACGTACAAGAAAGGTTAATCGAATACTTACCAAATCCACTTTCGATCCTGTGGCCTAAATTCGACTTTTAACCTTGACTGATAGTAGATAATAATCTATTTGTGATGGAGGAAAACAACAAGGGTTTGGCACAAAAAGGAATTTCGGCAAGGAAGGCTGATGGTAATTTGGCAATAGGAGAGTTTGGCTATGAGAGAATTCGACAAAAATAATTTAGCTATAGGAGATTTCGGCAACGGGGAGAATTCGGCTATAGGAGATTTAGGCAATAGGGAGAATTCGACTATAGGAAAACCAATTAAGGGGGAAAAGAAAAACTAATGAAAGCTCAAAGAACCTTTCAAAGCATTCAGCGCTATCCTTTTATAGCCACAAGCCAAATACTCTTTTCCCTACAGTCCCATTCGGCACAAATTCTTCCCCCTCCTCATATCCTAACTTTCCTCCCTGATAACACCTTAGCCTTATCTGAATTTCTCTCCATTATCAGTTCCCCTTACCACTCAAACACTCCAACACTGGAGTTCATATTCAACACAACTCTGGCTGTCCACCTATGCAAAATAAAACACTCCAAAAATACCACTCCTAATGATCGAACCTTAGACCTCCTCAGCTGACAACACGCCACCTTATAGCTCCCCAAGTGACGCCACTTGCCACTGGACCATAAGCCCATTTGTGTCCTATTTTCTCTTAATTTGCTTAAGAGGCCTAATGCCTGAGACTAGGGTCCACTAAAGCAAGAAAAATAATTTTTTTCCTATGGTCTTTCCTATCTCTAAGACTTCAAATAATCTCGATAATACTTTAAAATTAATATTCTAAGTGTTACTCATACATACCAATCTTTATGCACAGAAATTTAAAGTTTTGGGATTTTTGGGGCGTTACATAAAGAGTCAAAAAGAACGATAAACGGGCCAAAAAGGGACCAAATAGGCCTACACAGCCTGGACCACCGCACACGGGCGGACTATAAGGTCGTGTGTGGCAAGTCGGATCGAACACGGCCTGGGCTATCGACCACGGGTCCCTGCCGAAATAAGGTTGAATTCCATTCGGATTAGGATACTTGTGGGCCAAGTAAGGCATCCCGAAAGCCTATATAAACACCTTAGAGGGTAACCTAAAAGGAGGGTTCGACAAAAGGCCTCTATCAGGGCTTTTGACAGGAGCGAAGCTAGAGAGGGCTGAATATAGGGAATTACTCGAAGGAAGCCAGTTGATCCATCTCAGAAGCCGGAATCACGCTCAAGACTGAGGATTTTCCCTTCAATTTCCTTCAGGGGGTTTTAGGGTTTTTCTTTATGTTTTGTTATTTAATTTCTTCTGAGATGTATTCTTTTATAAACATGAACTAAACCTCTCAAATACCTGAGGGGGATGAAACTTAAGAGGGATCTTGTTATTGTTTTCTGAACTGTATGATAAATACTTGATTTGTTCTTAATTATGTGTTCTTAATTCTTGCTTTAATATTTTAGGATATTGATTCAAGTATTGATGTGCTTATTCAGAGGAGCAAAAGTCCCTGTTTAAGAGTAGATCTAGCATAATTAAGCTGAGTTGATCGCACTCCCAGAGATAAGATGATGAAAATCTGCTGGATTAGGGTCAAACCTAATGTGGGAGTCCATGAATCGAGTCAATGCAACACTAGGGGTTTTAATTAGAAAGAGATTTCAATTAATCAACCTAGGGTTAGACGTTAGTAGCCTCGAAAGATGTATTAATATAAATTAGGGAATCCTACGGATCAAGTCAAGTGAATAAATCGTCTGGTTCAGAGTTAAATAACAAGTGAAGTCTAGGTAGATTCTTTCTCGGGTACTGTCTTAATCAATTGATTTTCTCAAAAGTATTTTCCCAATTCATTCTCTGTGTCTTGGCATCCTTAGTTAAGGAATTAGTTAGACAAACATCAATCCCTTTATTTTAGGCTAGATAAAAAGAAAGTCAGTACTAGTACTTTTGGTTCCCTTGGGTTCGACATTCCGGTCTTGCCACTAAGCTACACTATTGTTCGATAGGTGCGCTTGCCTCAATCGTGGTGATAGTTGGTTTCTAGGCTCGATCATTCATTATATAAATATTAAAACTCTCAGACACGATCAAAAAGTGAAAGAAATTTGCAATAGTTTGAAAGCAGCTTCGGAGATAAAGTGTTTTTGAAAGTGTCACCGTGGAAGATATTACGGTTTGGTCGAAAAGGGAAATTGAGTCCGCGATTCATCGGACCGTTTGAGATTACTAAGCAAGTTGGGCCAGTGGCATATCGACTATCTTTACCGTTTGAGTTAGAGAAAATACATAATGTGTTTCCTGTTTCGATGCTTCAGTGATACCGATCCGACCCTTCACATGTCATTTCCCCGACCGAGGTTGAAATTCAGTCTGATATTTCATACCCTGAAGAACCGATTCGAATTTTAGCTCGTGAGATCAAAGAAGTGAGAAATAAGAGAATCGCATTAGTAAAAATAATATGGCATCAACACGGGGTTGAAGAAGCTACGTGGGAACCCAATGAAACTATACAAAAACAGTACCCAAACCTATTCACTCGTAAGATTTTCGGGGACGAAAATACCTAAAGAGGAAGAGTTGTAACAACATGTTTTTTTGGTCAAATCAGAATAGTGGTTTTGGGACTATAAATCTAAGGTCAAAATATTTATTTTATTATTATTTTAATGTTTACAGCATGATTTATTATTGGTGTGAAAATTTAGTTAAGAAATTTTATTGTTTGAATGATTAATTCGTTAAAAAGGACTAAATCGCGTAAGGTGTAAAATTAGGGTTCTATAAGTTAAAGGTGTTAAATAGCTATGGAACCTTAAAGTAAAGGTCCTTATGTGGTAATTAGACCATTAATTAGATAGTGGATGATAATGGCTTGGAAAAATTGAAATATTGAATTAGTAATAAGGTTAATTAAGCCATTTAGTAAATAAATGATAATTAAATAAAACAAAAAGCCATTTTCTTGATTACCATCTTTTTCTAACCAAAATTATGTTGGAGAAAAGCCATTTACAAGCTTTCAAAGTTTCATCTACTTCATTTGGCTAAATTGGTATGTATTTTATCCTATTTTTAATGATTTCTATGTTTTTGAGATCATTGCAGTTAGTACTAGCTAGCCCAGGGACTAATTTGCAAAACTGTTAAAGATTTTGAATGTTTCCATTGGTGAATATGTATGATTTTTGATGATTGATGATAGATTATGAATGTTTGTTCTGAATTAAACAAGTTTTGTAAAGTGATTTTTAGTGAAAATGCAAATTAGGGATTAAATTGAGAAAAAGTGTAAAGTTAGTGGTTAAAATATGAAATAAATGAAAATTATGGGATGCTATGGGCATTATGGTAATTTTTCTAGCATGGGTTAGTCTTGAATTTCATTAATTTGTGATTTTTGTGTAATAAGGACTAAATTGTAAAAATATGAAACTTTGGGGCAAAAGTGTAAACGTGCCCAAATGTGTGTTTTGGATTAAATTGAATAAATTAGTGCTTGAATAAGCCTAATTTGATATTATATAGATCAAGAAAAGCGGAATTCTGACCTAGATCGGGCGAAAACTAAAGTTATGACTAAATGACTCGATTCGCCGTTTTAGCATCCGAAGTAAGTTCGTACGTGGTAAACATTGTTACTATTATGCTTTTAATGCTTTGATATTGCATAAATTTTATACACGAGACTAAGGTCATGTTCGACGACAAATCGACTATGTTTAGCACTTAGTGTGCGGTTCGAGATTGCTTTCGCTATTTATGGCACTTAGTGTGCGATTGGGAATAGCTTCGGCTATATATGGCACTTCGTGTGTGACACTGAAATAGCTTCGACTATCTAAGGCAATTAGTGTGCGAGATTATAATAGCTTCGGTTATGTGATGGCACTTAGTGTTCGAAACATCAAGTATTCGACAGTGTTACGAGAAGGTATGAGTTCGTTATGAATTTGTACACATATGTAAATGTAAGTATGAAGTTCAAATAGAAAAGGTTATGTGTAATATCCCGGGATAGGGGCTATTTTGTTATGGCTTTGTTTGCATGTGTCTGGTGTGCTATGTTGTTGTTTTGATGTTTTAGGGGCTTAGTCGTAAGCTAGGTGTAAGCCTGAGTGGTAGGAAAAATCTTTGCTTTTAGGCTTAGGTGAGAGGAGCTGAAGAAGCTGGGGTTTATAAATATTATTTGGTGAATGATAGCATAAGAAATGAGCTGGTGGAGTGGCAGGATAGGCGCCACTTGAGGCTTGTGTGTGTGACGCCACTTGCAGGGGGAGGTCCTATGTTCAAGCTGTAGAATGTTCACATTTTGCTCCCATTTTGATGGCATGGAGGAGGAGAAGTTGTAGGCAGTTCAAACTCTGCCTTAGACCAAGTCAAATGACTTGAATGGTGGGTGGAGAGTGAATTTAAAAGGGAGACTTGTTCAAAGTGATTTGAAAGGGTGGTTGTGAGTGTTTGGGGAGTGGTGGCCGAATATTGGAGAGATTTTGGGGGGAGTGGCCGGTTTGGTGAGTAAGTTAGGGGATAGTGCCGAAATGCACTTGGCATGTTGTGCATTTTCGGTCACTTTTGGTGTCAAGCAAACTTCTTCTTTTGTCATACCAAAGCCGAATTTTCAAGTAAGTTTCTCTTGTGTTTTCTTGAAACTGAAAGTCCAAGCATATTCTTGCCGAAAATTTCTTTGCTTCTCTTGATTTGGTGTGTGGTCGAATGTCCTTTTCCATCACTTCCTTCCTTTTCATTTGTGTAAACCGAAACTAGTACCCTCTCTTCTCTACTTCTTTCTTTTCTTGAAAACACGCTTGCCGAAACTTACCTTGCCTTCTAAACCAAATTCTCCCTTTGTCTTTCTCATTTCTTTTGTGCCGAAACCATACCAACTTGTCCCTTCAAACCTTCTTGTTCTTCTCTCAAACCTTATTGCCGCAACTTCTATTTCTTTTTCTCGTTTCTACTCTCCCTTTTCTTTCCACTCAAAGTCGAACATAGGTGTGTTAAACACCTTGGCCGAATCCTCTTTTTCCTTCTTGTCTAAAGTGTTGGCCGAATCTTCCCTTCTTCTTTTATTTACATCTTGGCCGAATCCTAGAAGGGTGTTGATCTTGCTGGGTGCTTGTTTCAATCGATTGGTGATAGGTAAGTGCTTGGCCGAATGGCCATTTCTCCCCTCTCTTGTGCTCTATCGCTTTTGGGTTGGTTAAGTACCGATTTTGGTTTGTTGAAAGGGGTTAACCTTTTGTTTTGGTAACTGATTTCTTTATAGAGCCTTTGGATTTTGGTGGCAACCAAGTGAAGCAGTCATCATTGGTTGATCGTTTGGTAAGTGGTGGTAAGAGTTGATGTTATTAGTCTATTCTTCTAGTTTCGTTAAGTCAAAGTTCAAAAGATTAATCTTTCTTCTTAATAGGTGTGCTGTTAGCTTAAAGAAGAACCATCGTTTCGTTCGGGATTTGGTAGGAAACCAAATCAAGTGTAAGGTAAGGGTTAAGCGTTAACCCTCTTGATTTATTTGGTTTTGGCCGAATGGTATAAGTGACTAATCTATGTTTGGCCGATTTTAGGAGCAAGGTAATCGAGGGATTTGGGCCGGTTCTTTGGGATTAAGACTTGCGTGTTAGCAGGTGTGTAAACTAACACACTTTTTACTTAGTAATATGTTTAATAAACCTGATTGCCTATTAAGACCAAAATAGTATGATGATTGATATGATACCCGATGGGGTATGTGCACGGATTCCGGTAAGTCCGTTTCATTACGAGTTCTGTTATTGATATGATGTATGTGTTATGAGATGCAACATTAAGCATGATAGCATGATTTGCATGATTGCATACTATACATAAGTCGGTATGATATGTCATGGGTGATATGAGAGGAGGGGGAATATGATATCCGTGTCTTTGGGACACCAGAGGTTTGGCACCTCCAGTGGTTTGGTACCACAAATGATATTTTGTGTCTTTGGGACACCAGAGGTTTGACACCTCAGCGTCTCGTCCCAGTGGCTTAGCACCACAGTGGGTTGGCCCCACGGTTGATATTACGGGATTGACGCCAGTGATTTGGTATCACACGATGGGTTGGACCCATCATTTGATTCGTGACTGCGGTCACCAGTGATTTGGTATCACACTCGTGTCTTTGGGACACCAGAGGTTTGGCACCCCATAGCGACTTGTCACTGTGGTTTAACACCACCGTGGGTTGGCCCCACTATTGAGACACGGGATTGTCGCCAGTGATTTGGTATCACACGTGGGTTGGCCCCACAGATGGATTCTTCGTGACTTTGGGTCACCAGTGGTTTGGCACCACATTGATGGATATCGTGACTTTGGGTCACCAGTGGTTTGGCACCACCAGTGGTTTGGTACCACACGGGTAGAAAAGGTGTTATGGATGGTTAGGATCGGGTGCATTAATTGTATTGCTTTGTTATGATGTGTGTTAGTATGTTGCATATACCAGGAGGGGGATTTATGCACTGAGTCTTGTGACTCACCTTCTCCTTTGACATTTCAGGTGACACTTAGATTGCGGACGTGGAACCGGGGTGGACTCGAGGTGACCATGCCATGAATAAATTCGGAGTTGCATTGATTTAAAACTTGGTACTTTATTTGACTGATTTTCATTTGGTTTTATTTGGATTGTAAAAGGCCTTTTAAACTATGTTTTGTTTTGTTTATGCTTAGAGTTGATTTTAAATATGCCTTAACAAATTGATGGGTAAAATTCGCTAAAATTTGGAAAGATAAGGTGTTCAAACTACAACACGATATGTTTTAGACTTTACCATCGGGTATCACACTGTAATTTAAAATGAATGAAACTCAAATGTGTTTTTTCAAACTTGAGAATATTTTCTTACTAAGTCAAAATGTTTTAAGCTACACAAAAGAATTTCTCGGATTTTCGAATGTGATAAATTTATTTTACTTACATATTTAATTAAGTTATCAAAATTTCTGGATTTTCAAATGCACTATTGCTTTTTAAACAATCGTGCCTAAGATTTCTACAGGAACAAAATATACAAAAAGAGTTTTCATCAAACTTTTAACCGGAAACCTAAACCTCTCAAATACCTTTTCCCCGTAACATACCAGATTCGGTCGTGGTGTATTGACCGGGTTTGGGGTGTTACATTATGACTTTGCATATAAGTATATAAATAAGCTTATGGAAGGTTTTATATTATCATGAATTATACATTAACTAGTTCAAATTAATGATTTGTGTTTTATAAATTATTGAGTATATTTAGTACGAACTTACTAAGCTTTGTAGCTTACCTAATTTGTTTTTCCCGTGTTTTATAGTGTATTCAAAGCTAGCTCAGATTCAGGGATCATTAGAGACTATGTCACACTATCCAACCATCTACTTGGTACTTTTGAGTTGTGTATATATGGTATATGGCATGTATAGGCTTGAGTCATTTTGGTATGTTTGATGAACATGTATTTTGGGCCATTTGAGTTGGCTTATGATAATGAAAGTTGATGATGTTTATAAATGTGCAAATGGTTTTATTTTGAGTTTGGTAATTGACCCATATTGTGTAGTTGAAGTTGAATCTATAATGCTAAATGATATTAGGTAATTTGGAAAGCTATGTGCTTGAGAATTGATGATTGATAATGTATGTATGGAATGGTTTAGTTGATTGAATTGAATATGTGAATTAGGTATGAAATTAGATGATAAATTGTTTTATATTTGTAAATTATATTGATGGTAAAGAAAGGGTATGATTTGAACATTGGTTGATGTTATTTGGATGCATATTATTGCCTTGAATTGGTACCATTTGTGCTTGTGTAGGTAAGTGCAAAATGGATGGCAAACTGGCTTGGTAAATGGCCTATTTTTGTCCACCAAGCAGAGACACGGGCATGCGTCTCAGCCGTGTATGACGCACGGTCATGTTATACGGCCCTGTGTCTCCTGGTGTTGAAATTGAACTGAAGTTAGTATTCTCCACACGGTCTCACACACGGGCATTTGATTGGCCGTGTGGTACAAGTCAGTATACCCCCTAATTGGCTCATGGCCTAGCACACAGGCATGTGACTTGGCCGTGTTGCATAAGTCAGTATACCTTACAGGTTTGGCACGACCTAGTACATGGCCTGGCACACGGGCAAGTGTGGCCACTTCAAAGGGTACACGGGCTAGACACACAGGCGTGTGGTTGGCTGTGTGACCCAAGTCAGTATGTATGCCCTGTTTTCACACGATCTTTGACACGAGCGTGTCTACTAGCCGTGTGAGGCACACGGCCTGTTCACATGGGTGTGTGACCCTTGTTTACATGAAAAATTTCTAAGTTTCCAGAATTTTCGTATGATATCGGTTTAATCTCGAACCATATCTAAAGCATATTTAAGGCCTCGTAGGCCCTTTTAAGGGACAATGTGATTTATGAGAATGAATGCTTATTATTGCGTAAATGTATGCTCTATGTGTTGTGAATTGATTCAGCTATGGGCCCGAGGCCCAAAATGTTTTAAAAGATTGTTTTAAAAGTTTTGTTTTAAAACACATGGTTTGAAAGGCATGGCACTGAGTCTCCGGCACCAATCCGCCCAGGTAAGTACCCCTTACTATTGCTTGTGATTTTGATGTTGATGGGATTGGATGATTAGCAATAGTGGATTACTTTAGAAACTGAAACTGATAGGACTCTGTGAACTTGCGAAAACAAAGCTTCTTTAATATTCATAAGACTTTGCTCTTAAACAGTGGAATAATTACTGATGCATAAAACTTTTAAATCAGATAAGTTCGAGATTTTTAGTCATGAGTGCTAGAGGTGGACGTGGTCGTGGACGTGGTCGAGGTAGGATGACAGTTTCTGAACCCGTAGGATCTGGTCAGGGGTCAGAGAATGAGATACCGGTACCGCCACCAGCTGGAGGTGGTGAGTTTCAAGATCAGACTGGGGATGATGCAGTGTCGTAGGCGATGCTGCGAGTTTTGGAAAGGGTAGCTGGAGTAGGTGGAGGCGCAGTAGTTAGGAAATCTGTACCTGAGCGACTCCGGGCAAACGGGGCTAAGGTATTTCGGGGTGTTTCTGGTGTTGCTCCCAGCACGACTGAGTATTGGCTGGAGGCGATAGAGCGGGTTATGGATGATTTAGACCTGACTGCTGAGGATAAGCTGAAGGGCATAGTATCGCTTCTTCGGGATGAGTCATACCAGTGGTGGCTCACGGTTTAGGACAGTGCTGCAGCAGAAGATCTCACTTGGGATTATTTCAAGGCTGCTTATCAGAAAAAGTACATTGGAGCTAGCTACATCGATGCACAGCGAAAAGCATTTCTGAGGCTTGTTCAGGGAAGTACGTCTGTGTCAGAGTACGAGGCCGAGTTCTTGAGGCTGAGTCGGTATGCTAGGGGCATTGTGGCTACAGCACGAGAGGTGTGTTCGTTTCGAGGATGGTCTGAGAGATGAATTGAGGTTACTGATTGCTCCACAGCAGGAGCGTGAGTTTGCTGTCCTGGTTGAGAAGGCTAAGGTAGCCGAGGGAGTTAAAGAGTCTGTGAGACAAGGCATGGATAGGAACAGACATAAGAGGAGTTTTGGATCTTCTGGGTCGTCAGGTAATCCTCAGAAAAGGGCTAGACAGAGTGGGCCGAATCAGGCTGGTAGGTTTGTTGCTGGTAATCAGGGACCGCCGCAGTGTAACCGTTGTGGGAAATCTCATTGGGGAGGATGCTGGACCGGTGGAAAAGGGTGTTTCGAGTGTGGCTCCTTGGATCATCGTGTGAGGGACTGTCCGCGTAAGTTGGCTAGGTTTCAGTCTGAGAGTCAGGGCCGTACTCAGTTCAGGAATAATGGACCACCATCGCAGAGGGGTCGTGGTAATGGCAGAGGAGGTAATGGTTCTGGTCGGGGCCGTGGAGCACCAGGTAGAGGTGCGGGTAGTTCTGAGGCAAGACAGCCTGGGTTAGTGTATGCACCGAGGCGCCGAGAGGAGGGCGATGCACCGGACGTCATGACCGGTACGTTCTTGATCTTTGGTTCTCCATTTACTGCTTTGATAGATGTGGGTTCGACGCATTCTTACGTTGCTAGTACTATAGTAGAGACCACGGATTTAGACTCTGAAACTACTTCTAGGCAGATGACAGTAATTAGCCCTCTAGGTCACTCTGTAGTTGTAGATAAGCTGTATAGAGATGTACCCCTAGAACTCCAAGGGGTAGTGTTTGTGGCCGATCTGATGGAACTGCCGTTTGGGGAGTTCGATCTGATTCTTGGAATGGACTGGTTGGTTAAGTACCAGGCGAGTTGGATTGCGTGGCTAAGCGCATGGTTTTAAAGACGACTGAGGGTGATGAAGTGGTTATGATAGGTAATAGGAGAAATTACTTATCCAATGTGGTATCTGCTCTGAAGGCTGAGAAGATGGTCAGAAAGGGTTGTGAAGCGTATGTGGTTCATGTTTATGCCTTAGAGGCTAAAGAGTCTGCTGTAGAGAAGGTCCGGACAGTTAGGGAATTTATTGATGTGTTTCCAGAGGAGCTTCCGGGGTTGCCGCCGGATCGTGAGGTAGAGTTCGGGATAGATTTGTTACCCGGAACTGTGCCAGTGTCTATTGCTCCATATAGGATGGCGCCAAAGGAGTTGGTGGAGCTTAAGGCTCAGATCCAGGAGTTGTTGGATCGAGGCTTTATCAGGCCAAGTGTTTCACCTTGGGGTGCGCCGGTACTCTTTGTCAAGAAGAAAGATGGTACGATGCGGATGTGTATAGACTACCGCCAGTTAAATAAGCTGACGATTAAAAACAAGTGTCCGTTGCCACGGATAGATGACTTGTTTGATCAGCTGAAGGGTGCAGCGGTATTCTCGAAGATCGATTTAAGGTCAGGGTATCACCAGTTAAAGGTGAAGGAAGCGGATATTCACAAGACGGCGTTTCGTACTCGGTATGGGCACTACGAATTTCTGGTAATGCCGTTTGGGTTGACTAACGCGCCGGCAGCATTCATGGATATGATGAATAGGGTATTTCAGCAGTTTTTGTATCAGTTCGTTGTGGTTTTCATAGACGACATCTTGGTGTACTCAAGGACAGAAGATGAGCATGATGCGCATTTGCGAGTGGTACTGCAGATTTTGAGAGAGAAGCAGCTTTATGCTAAGTTTAGTAAGTGCGAGTTCTGGCTTAGAGAAGTGACTTTCTTTGGTCATGTAGTGTCAGCTGAGGGGATTAGAGTGGATCCTCGGAAGATTGAGGTGGTTTTGGATTGGAAGTCGCCTAAGTCAGTGGTTGAGATTCAGAGTTTTCTGGGTTTGGCAGGATACTACCGAAGGTTTGTAGAGGGTTTCTCGTTGATCGCAGCGCCAATGACCAAGTTGTTAAGGAAAGGGGTTCCATTTGATTGGACTGAGAAACAGCAGGAGAGTTTCGATAAGCTTAAGAAGATTTTGACTGAGGCTCCGGTTCTAATTCAAGCTGAGGCAGGGAAGGAATTCACAGTATATTGTGATGCATCACATACGGGATTGGGTTGTGTACTGATGCAGGAAAGAAAAGTTGTGGCTTACGCATCTCGGCAGCTGAGGCCACATGAGGTTAATTATCCGATGCACGATCTAGAGTTAGCGGCTGTAGTCTTTGCTTTGAAGATTTGGAGGCACTACTTGTACGGAGAGAGATCGATAGTCTACACAGATCACAAGAGTCTGAAGTACCTTTTGACTCAGAAGGATTTGAATTTGAGGCAGCGCAGATGGATTGAGTTGCTAAAGGACTACGACTGTTCGATTGAGTATCATCCGGGCAAAGCTAACGTGGTGGTAGACACGTTGAGCCGTAAGGTTGTTTCGGGCTTAAGAGCGATGTTTGCCCATTTGAGTTTGTATGACGACGGAAGTATTCTGGCAGAGTTGCAGGTTAAGCCTACTTGGGTTAAGCAGATCAAGGAAAAACAGTTAGAGGATGAGGTGTTGAGTGCGCAGAGGTTGCAGGTGCAGGATGGTGGTTTGGAGGGTTACAGTTTGTCCAGTGATGGAGTGCTGTGTTTCCAAGGGAGAGCTTGTATGCCGAAGGACGTAGAGTTGAGGCGGATGATTCTTCAGGATGCACATAGCAGCCCATATGCTATGCATCCTGGAGGTAGCAAGATGTATAGGGATCTCAGAAAGCAGTTTTGGTGGCCGGGTCTGAAGAGAGAAGTGACTGAGTTTGTAGGAAAGTGTCTGACATGTCAGCAGGTCAAGGCTGAACATCAGTTGCCGTCAGGGTTGCTTCAGCCAGTGAAGATTCCTCAGTGGAAGTGGGAAAGGATAACCATGGATTTCGTTAGTGGATTACCTCTTACACCAAGCAAGAAAGATTCAGTTTGGGTAATTGTGGATCGTCTGACTAAATCAGCTCATTTCATTCCGGTGAGGGTTGACTACTCACTTCAGAAGTTAGCGAAGCTGTATGTGTCAGAGATAGTGAGGCTGCACGGTGTGCCAGTATCGATCATCTCGGATAGGGATCCCAGATTTACGTCAAGGTTCTGGAAAGCGTTGCATCAGGCTCTGGGTATGCGTTTGGATTTCAGCGCGGCTTTTCACCCGCAGTCTGACGGGCAGTCAGAGAGGGTTATACAGATCTTAGAGGATATGTTGAGAGGTTGTGTTCTGGACTTCAAAGGTAGTTGGTAAGAGTTTCTGCCATTAGCTGAGTTCGCCTACAACAACAGTTACCAAGCAAGCATCAAGATGGCACCATATGAGGCGTTGTATGGTAGGAAGTGTCGCTCACCTACTTGTTGGACGAAGTTGGGTGAACGTCAGTTGTTAGGACCAGAGTTGGTTGCAGAGACCGAAGACAAGGTTAAGTTGATTCAGGCTCGATTGAAGGAAGCTTCGGACCGGCAGAAGTCTTATGCCGATCTTAAGCGGAGAGATATAGAGTTTGCTGTGGGGGATCAAGTGTTTCTGAAGGTCTCGCCATGGAAGAAAGTGTTGAGGTTCAGAAGGAAAGGCAAGCTAAGTCCGAGGTTTATTGGGCCGTATAAGGTACTGAGACGAGTGGGACCGGTAGCTTGCCAGCTTGAGTTGCCAGTAGAGCTAAGTCAGATTCACGACGTATTTCATGTTTCGATGCTTAGGCATTATCGTTCAGATCCATCGCACATGGTAGCAGTGGAAGAGGTCGAGGTAAATCCAGATTTGACCATGGAGGAAGAACCAGTGCAGATTCTAGATCGGGATGTAAAGGTTCTGCGTAGGAAGTCTGTGCCTTTGGCAAAGGTGCTTTGGCGGAATCATTGCGTGGAAAAAGCTACGTGGGAATCCGAGGATATGATGAGACAGCAATACCCTCAACTCTTCTGATCAGGTAATTTCGAGGTCAAAATTATTTTAAGGGGGGGTAGAACTGTAATATCCCGGGATAGGGGCTATTTTGTTATGGCTTTGTTTGCATGTGTCTGGTGTGCTATGTTGTTGTTTTGATGTTTTAGGGGCTTAGTCGTAAGCTAGGTGTAAGCCTGAGTGGTAGGAAAAATCTTTGCTTTTAGGCTTAGGTGAGAGGAGCTGAAGAAGCTGGGGTTTATAAATATTATTTGGTGAATAATAGCATAAGAAATGAGCTGGTGGAGTGGCAAGATAGGCGCTACTTGAGGCTTGTGTGTGTGACGCCACTTACAGGGGGAGGTCCTGTGTTCAAGCTATAGAATGTTCACATTTTGCTCCCATTTTGACGGCATGGAGGAGGAGAAGTTGTAGGCAGTTCAAACTCTGCCTTAGACCAAGTCAAATGACTTGAATTGTGGGTGGAGAGTGAATTTAGGAGGGAGACTTGTTCAAAGTGATTTGAATGGGTGGTTGTGAGTGTTTGGGGAGTGGTGACCGAATATTGGAGAGATTTTGGGGGGAGTGGCCGGTTTGGTGAGTAAGTTAGGGGATAGTGTCGAAATGCACTTCGTATTTTGTGCATTTTCGGTCACTTTCGGTGTCAAGCAAACATCTTCTTTTGTCATACCAAAGCCGAATTTTCAAGTAAGTTTCTCTTGTGTTTTCTTAAAACCGAAAGTCCAAGCATCTTCTTGCCAAAAATTTCTTTGCTTCTCTTGATTTGGTGTGTGGCCGAATGTCCTTTTCCATCACTTCCTTCCTCTTCATTTGTGTAAACCGAAACTAGTACCCTCTCTTCTCTACTTCATTCTTTTCTTGAAAACACGCTTGCCGAAACTTACCTTGCCTTCTAAACCAAATTCTCCCTTTGTCTTTCTCATTTCTTTTGTGCCGAAACCATACCAACTTGTCCCTTCAAACCTTCTTGTTCTTCTCTCAAACTTTATTGCCGCAACTTCTATTTCTTCTTCTCGTTTCTACTCTCCCTTTTCTTTCCACTCAAAGTCGAACATAGGTGTGTTAAACACCTTGGCCGAATCCTCTTTTTCCTTCTTGTCTAAAGTGTTGGCCGAATCTTCCCTTCTTCTTTTGTTTACATCTTGGCCGAATCCTAGAAGGGTGTTGATCTTGCTGGGTGCTTGTTTCAATCGATTGGTGATAGGTAAGTGCTTGGCCGAATGGCCATTTCTCCCCTCTCTTGTCCTCTATCGCTTTTGGGTTGGTTAAGTGCCGATTTTGGTTTGTTGAAAGGGGTTAACCTTTTGTTTTGGTAACTGATTTATAGAGCCTTTGGATTTTGCTGGCAACCAAGTGAAGCAGTCATCGTTGGTTGATCGTTTGGCAAGTGGTGGTAAGAGTTGATGTTATTAGTCTATTCTTCTAGTTTCGTTAAGTCAAAGTTCAAAGGATTAATCTTTCTTCTTAATAGGTGTGCCGTTAGCTTAAAGAAGAACCATCCTTTGGTTCGGGATTTGGTAGGAAACCAAATCAAGTGTAAGGTAAGGGTTAAGCGTTAACCCTCTTGATTTATTTGGTTTTGGCCGAATGGTATAAGTGACTAATCTATGTTTGGCTGATTTTAGGAGCAAGGTAATCGAGGGATTTGGGCCGGTTCTTTGGGATTAAGACTTGCGTGTTAGCAGGTGTGTAAACTAACACACTTTTTACTTAGTAATATGTTTAATAAACCTGATTGCCTATTAAGACCAAAATAGTATGATGATTGATATGATACCCGATGGGGTATGTGCACGGATTCGGGTAAGTCCGTTTCATTACGAGTTCTGTTATTGATATGATGTATGTGTTATGAGATGCAACATTAAGCATGATAGCATGATTTGCATGATTGCATACTTTACATAAGTCGGTATGATATGTTATGGGTGATATGAGAGGAGGGGGAATATGATATCCGTGTCTTTGGGACACCAGAGGTTTGGCACCTCCAGTGGTTTGGTACCACAGATGATATTTTGTGTCTTTGGGACACCAGAGGTTTGGCACCTCAGCGTCTCGTCCCAGTGGCTTAGCACCACAGTGGGTTGGCCCCACGGTTGATATTACGGGATTGACGCCAGTGATTTGGTATCACACGATGGGTTGGACCCATCATTTGATTCGTGACTGCGGTCACCAGTGATTTGGTATCACACTCGTGTCTTTGGGACACCAGAGGATTGGCACCCCATAGCGACTTGTCCCTGTGGTTTAACACCACCGTGGGTTGGCCCTACTATTGAGATACGGGATTGTCGCCAGTGATTTGGTATCACACGTGGGTTGGCCCCACAGATGGATTCTTCGTGACTTTGGGTCACCAGTGGTTTGGCACCACATTGATGGATATCGTGACTTTGGGTCACCAGTGGTTTGGCACCACCAGTGGTTTGGTACCACACGGGTAGAAAAGGTGTTATGGATGGTTAGGATCGGGTGCATTAATTGTATTGCTTTGTTATGATGTGTGTTAGTATGTTGCATATACCAGGAGGGGGATTTATGCACTGAGTCTTGTGACTCACCTTCTCCTTTGACATTTCAGGTGACACTTAGATTGCGGACGTGGAGCCGGGGTGGACTCGAGGTGACCATGCCATGAATAAATTCGGAGTTGCATTGATTTAAAACTTGGTACTTTATTTGACTGATTTTCATTTGGTTTTATTTGGATTGTAAAAGGCCTTTTAAACTATGTTTTGTTTTGTTATGCTTAGAGTTGATTTTAAATATGCCTTAACAAATTGATGGGTAAAATTCGCTAAAATTTGGAAAGATAAGGTGTTCAAACTACAACACGATATGTTTTAAACTTTACCATCGGGTATCACACTGTAATTTAAAATGAATGAAACTCAAATGTGTATTTTCATACTTGAGAATATTTTCTTACTAAGTCAAAATGTTTTAAGCTACACAAAAGAATTTATAGATTTTCGAAAGTGATAAATTTATTTTACTTACATATTTAATTAAGTTATCAAAATTTCCGGATTTTCAAATGCACTATTGCTTTTTAAACAATCGTGCCCAAGATTTCTTCATGAACAAAATATACAAAAAGAGTTTTCATCAAACTTTTAACCGGAAACCTAAACCTCTCAAATACCTTTTCTCTGTAACATACCAGATTCGGTCGTGGTGTATTGACCGGGTTTGACTTTGCATAAAGTATAAATAAGCTTATGGGGTTTTATATTATCATGAATTATACATTAACTAGTTCAAATTAATGATTTGTGTTTTATAAATTATTGAGTATATTTAGTACGAACTTACTAAGCTTTGTAGCTTACCTAATTTGTTTTCCCCGTGTTTTATAGTGTATTCAAAGCTAGCTCAGATTCAGGGATCATTAGAGACTATGTCACACTATCCAACCATCTACTTGGTACTTTTGAGTTGTGTATATATGGTACATGGCATGTATAGGCTTGAGTCATTTTGGTATGTTTGATGAACATGTATTTTGGGCCATTTGAGTTGGCTTATGATAATGAAAGTTGATGATGTTTATAAATGTGCAAATGGTTTTATTTTGAGTTTGGTAATTGACCCATATTGTGTAGTTGAAGTTGAATCTATAATGCTAAATGATATTAGGTAATTTGGAAAGCTATGTGCTTGAGAATTGATGATTGATAATGTATGTATGGAATGGTTTAGTTGATTAAATTGAATATTGTGAATTAGGTATGAAATTAGATGATAAATTGTTTTATATTTGAAAATTATATTGATGGTAAAGAAAATGTATGATTTGAACATTGGTTGATGTTATTTGGATGCATATTAATGCCTTGAATTGGTACCATTTGTGCTTGTGTAGGTAAGTGCAAAAATGGATGGCAAAATGGCTTGGTAAATGGCCTATTTTTGTCCACCAAGCAGAGACACGGGCATGCGTCTCAGCCATGTATGACGCACGGTCATGTTATACGGCCCTGTGTCTCCTGGTGTTGAAATTGAACTGAAGTTAGTATGCTCCACACGGTCTCACACACGGGCGTTTGATTGGCCGTGTGGTACAAGTCAGTATACCCCCTAATTGGCACATGGCCTAGCACACACAGGCGTGTGACTTGGCCGTGTTGCATAAGTCAGTATACCTTACAGGTTTGGCACGACCTAGTACATGGCCTGGCACTCGGGCAAGTGTGGCCACTTCAAAGGGTACACGGGCTAGACACACAGGCGTGTGGTTGGCTGTGTGACCCAAGTCAGTATGTATGCCCTGTTTTCACACGATCTTTGACACGAGCGTGTCTACTAGCCGTGTGAGGCACACGGCCTGTTCACATGGGTGTGTGACCCTTGTTTACATGAAAAATTTCTATGTTTCCAGAATTTTCGTATGATATCGGTTTAATCTCGAACCATATCTAAAGCATATTTAAGGCCTTGTAGGCCCTTTTAAGGGACAATGTGATTTATGAGAATGAATGCTTATTGTTGCGTAAATGTATGCTCTATGTGTTGTGAATTAATCGGTAATCCCTCGTAACTCTATTCCTGCATTGAATACGAGTGAAGGGTGTTACAATGTGACTCAGAATACTCAGTAGGGAGACGAGATCTAGAATAGCTACAAAATCGGGATCAGTTTTGGGGACTCGAAGGAGGAGTTACACCAAGCCAAACTAGCAAGTGTCCATCCGAGCCTACATAATGAAGGCCAAAAAAGATGCAGACTTGCCAGAAGTTATTACGAGTAAATTTTCTTTTTTGCGTAATAGCATTCATGCATCAATATACCCTAGGTCAACCCATTTGTACATCTGTAAAAATGTCGTGGAAGGTGTAACACCCCTACACCGTATTCATCACTGAAACAGGGTTACAGAGCATTTCGTAAAAACGTAACTTTAAATAATACATTTCAAACCTCAACCTAAACATGATATAAATCATTCAAACACTTGAATATCATCCCTTATTCGAGACTTCGAGGCCTTAGAAACACCATATAAATGATTCGGGACTAAATCGGAAACATTTGGAACATTTAAGAAAAAATTAGAAAAATTGAATTGCAGGGGTCACACGGCTGAGACACACGCCCGTGTCTCAAGCCATGTTATAGCCAAAATAGGGACACATGGTCCTGTCCCAAACCGTGTCCGTGCCCGTGTAACTTTTGAAATTGGGTCACATGGCCAAGCCACACTGTAACGCTGCAAAATTTTGAGAATTTAATTGTGAGAATCTATAGTAATTAATCTCTGTATCTGTTGTTTTGTGTTCTACTATTGTGTTAAAGGTTAGGAGTTTGAGTCGCATTGTTAGAAGTTTTGTTATTTTATTTTTAAACAACCTATATCCATGCGTTATATAGTTAAATTGCAATTCTATGTAAATCTGTATTCTACCTGGTTCCAAGTTCAAATCCCATCATATGCGTTAGGAGAATATTTTTGCATGTTGTCAGAAAACTGGATGGTGGTTAAGACAATCTTTTTTAAAACGTTCTTTTCCTTTTCCTCTTTTCCTCTTTTCCTCTTATGTTCCTTTATTTCCCTTCTCTTTTCTTTTTTCTTTTACTTTTGGGTTTTTTTTTTTTTTACATATTGTGAGCACGATTGTTGATCGTTAGACTCATCATTTTGATCTGTTGTATGAGTCGGGTAGTATGTTTCTATGATGTCGATTGTAGTAATTCATTAAGAATTCTAAGAATGATGATGTCATGTTGTTGGTGGTATGTGTTAATGAATAATTTCACGTTGTTAAGCAATGTTGGTTCCTTATTTTAGGAATAGGTGTTGGACGTAGCGAATCTCGATGGGATAATTCGAGTAGTCGCGAGTAATTTTTTGGTAAGTGACATTTTCGTTAAAGGTTTTGTGTTAAAATTTTTGACATAAGCTTCTATGTTTAATTGTGTTCCATTGCTGTTAAATTTGATTGTTTGAACAATCGAATGGTTGTTTTAGGCTTCGGGGATTCTCCACGTTTATTTTGCTTCAAAATCTCTTAGGTGCGTTCCGAAAACCTTAAATTTCTCAAGTTTCAGTCGTCGAGAAATGTGGCTGTCGACGCCACACGGCCAGGCACACGAGTGTTTGTCCAGGCCGTGTGGGTGGCCATGTAACTCACTATTCATCGATTTGGAGCCACACGAGCAAGGCACACGAGCATGTGTCCAAGCAGTGTGTGGCCATATTACTGCACAGTTCACACGAGCAAAGGACACGGGCATGTGTCTAGGTCATGTAACTCACTGTTTGTGACTTAGGGCCACACTGGCAAGCACACAGGTGTGTGCCTAGGCCGTGTGAGTCACACAGGCGTATACCCAGGCCGTGTGAGTCTCATGGGCAAGGACACGGCTGTGTGTCTAGGCTGTGTAACTCTCTATTTACGTTTTAGAACCACATGGGTCGAGGACATGGGCGTGTGCCCAGGCTGTGTGAGCCACATGGGCATGTGTCCAGGCCGTGTAGCATATAAAAAGGGCCCGAAACCCGTTTTTGAGGCCGTAAATGTTGCCTAAGACTGATATTGACTTCTCCATTGTATGAACGATATGAATTGACTGAATGAGAACTCTATGATACTTTGTGACAGATATATGAAAACCATAACTGTACGTGAACTGTGATACTTAATTTGATATTGAATTGTGTTATCTACTTGTGAAACAATTTAGAATAACTGAATACATATTGCGGATATCAATACTCTGCATCTGCATGGGTTGGAATATTGCGAAAAAGGAAGTAATATGCTCTAAATTAGTGGCTAAGCCACTATGTGTATAATTTTGATTCTGGCACTTTGTCACATTATGATCTAGCAGCTAAGTTGTGTTTCTGTAAACATATTAGATAGACACTCTATGGTGTGTAGGGTTGGTTGGGCATTGAACGGCCTTAACAGAGTGTTGGGATGGCCGAGGATGGTGTGTAGAGAATGGGGGTTAGGAATATCTACATCTGAAACTGACCTGTTCTGTATATGAAACTCAAATTGTTTTTGTATCTTTGATTAATCTATCTCGAAGCTGAGCTAGAAATGCTTCTGTCACCAAATCGAATCTTTGAATTCAGAAACTATTTGATAATTGTGTTTTAGTTGAGCAAATGTTTTTTATGTATTGAGTTAACAACTCGCTTTGTCATGAATTGAATTTCAAGTGGTTCTCAAAATTGAACGAGTCGGCGCCGCGGGAGCTCGGTCAAGCTTTTATCTTCTTTCTAAATACTACTATTAGGAGTTTCGATATTCTAAGATATTATGACATTAGGAAAGATTGTATACTCACTTAATTGTTGTGTTTGATATTATGTGTTAAATGATTTATTCTAACTGTGTTATAAATGTTGTGTTTTTGTATTGTTGATGTAACTCTCTAGACTTGGTCTAGACGTCTAGGTTGGGTTTAGGGTGTTACGCACACGCCCGTGTGCCATGTCGTGTAACTCTCGAAATGGCCTTATACGCTTGTGTGCCAGGCCGTGTAACAACCTGACTTGTATGACTTAAAACCTACAAGGGACACACGACCATGTCGCATGGCCTTGTGTCACATACGGCTAAGTCACACGCCCGTGTCTCAGGCCGTGTGGACATGAAATTGGCCAAAATCAAAATCATTTCCATCACCAATCCAAATGTGTACCTACAAGCTTTTCGTGCACAACTTCAAAGCACCAAAACTTTACCAAAACATGCATGAAACAACCAACTCAATAGGCCATTATCGTTTAACCAATATGCCATACCAGGCACCTCAAATACATCAGTTTAAACATACCTAAACATGAATACGTACCACATCTCAATCATACTCATATATTTCAATACTATTTCCAAACCATACCATAGTTATGATCATTAGATCTTCCACATAAACATACCATTTGGTCACTCAACATGCATCATATCTTTTCCATAGTAGTCATACCAATAAGGTGTCAAAAGTATCAAAATGACACAAACCATCCAACATCACATGGTGCCAAAACAACATATGCATAATAAAAACCATCAACCAACATTCAACTAACATTAAATACAAGTCCACCTATACATGCCATTGTAACCTTGGCCAAAACATCAAAAACTATCGATATAGTCGTTATATAGTGTATAGATCTCCGACGAACTTCTAAACTGATCAAGCTTCTGATAATCTGTAAAGTGAAGGAAAGTAATTACGTAAGCAATGAAAGTTTAGCAAGCTAGTATAAACTTTAAACATAACATTCCATTGCAATAATGAACTTTATAGGGTAATTATAAACTTATACCAATGCCACAAAATTTATCAAACTATATAACCATCACCTCACAAATGAGTAAGTCCATCAACGTCACAAATATTTCTCATTCCTAACATATAGGATTTTATAAGACATATTACACAATCATTAACCTTTTCATAAGACTATGAACCACTCCATTTACTTACTTATCATTCTATTTACTTACTTTCTGTTTCATTTACTTAGCATAAGCTTAAATAACATTATCAAATCACAAATTGGTGTGTTTATCCATGACGTAGGTAAATAGGTAAATTCATCCATAGCATAAGTAAATTTCTCATATATATAAGTAAATCCTTTAACTCATCAATTCTTTTATATTATAACCTTACATCTTAATTATGAACTTACCGTTTCATTACCTTTTCTTACCCGTACAATTTGCCTCGTACAAGACGTAAGCATAAACATCAACTAATTACACAAGCTTGACACAAGCCTAAATATCATCATCAATACACAAGTTAGTGCATTTATACATAACTCTTTTGGGATCAACCACATGATAAGCCATTTCATAAGAAAATACATCTTTTAATTCATACAACCTTTTCATGCACATAAGCATATTTCGATTTGGACACTTACCAATTTGATGTATAACATTAAGATTAAGCATGATATAATCCAACCATAAGCTTGGCACAAGCCTAAGCACCATCCACAACACATGTTAGTGCATTAACACATAGTTCACTTGAATTAGCACAAGGTAAGTCATTATGCATTAACAACATTATTTGAAATCATCAATTTCATGAACATAAGTATACTTTCAATGAACATTTCCTTTTCAGTCCTTTTCATAGATTCATGACATAAGTCATTTGAACACTTAACATTTCTTTCCTTTTCATGCCCGTTGAACCACTTAGAATATCATCGGATACGTGGGAAAGCTCACAAAAAGTGTACTAACTCAAGCTATGAAATGGGTATGCTTACACAAGCTGACGATCGGGATGTAAGCTACACAATGCTGCTCACACAAGTTGTTGAGTATCCACAAAAAATGCCAGTCCTCAGCCATCAATAGGACATTCAGGACTAGCACCCGAAATATGGTAACCCTAATGACATATCATTTGTATCCTATATATTCCTATGGTTCAAACAGGGCTCAATAATCGTCGTAACATCATTGGATTTTTCACATTTATTTACATGATAAATAGTACAATAACATATGAATCAAAATAAAATTAAATCATTATTTAAACGTACGAACTTACCTGGCTAAATTACGGTAATGACTAAGTACATGGGCTATTTGGTAATTTTTTCTTCTCCTCGATTTTCCACTCATTCTTGATCTAAATTAACAATTTCATTCAATTCATTAATTGAGACAACAAAACCAATTCATTTTATGCAATTTAGTCTTTTTTGACATTTTTACAAAAATTACCCCCAACATTTTACTTTTATTCAATTTAGTCCTTGAGCCTAAAACATGCAAATTAATCATTTTTTTCTCAAATTTAAGCTTATCCGAATTTATTGGGACCTTACTATGGCCCATATTTGATGTTATTACACATTAAATCCTTGTACTTTTACTATTTCAATAATTTAGTCCCTAATCGGTAAATTCATCAAAAATCACTTAACAAAATACTTATAAATAAAAAAATACTTTAAATCCATCTTTTAACATGTAAAATCACATAGATTCATCAATGAAAACATTCAAAATTTTTAACAGTTTCGAAAACGAATGGACGGGCTAGCCGGACCTAGTTGCAACAATCTCAAAAACATAAAAACTTATTAGAATCGGGGCTAAAATCACATACCAAGCTAGCTTTTGAACTTGTCGAAACTTCAAGGTCTAAAAATGGCTTCTTTCTCCTTTACAATTCGGTGAAGAAGACTTGTAAAAGATGATAATAGCTTTTGTTTTATTTAATTTAATTTAATTTATTAAATTACCATTTTAACCTTGGTTAATAATTAAATAAAACACCAAATCTATGTACATATTTGTCCACTAATTCCTTAAATGGTTTATTTACGATTTAAGTCCATTTACCTTTATTCATTAATCCATTTAATCACTCAAACCTAATAGTGATCAAATTTTACATCCTTTACGATTTAGTCCTTTTTAATTAATTAACTATCTAAACATTAGAATTTCTTAATGAAACTTTAATATAACCTTAATAACACTCCGTAAATCGATTTATAGAAACGAGGTCCCAATACCTCATTTTCTAATACCACTTGACTTTAGGGTCATACCACTTGAACCTAATTGTTCTTCCATTTAACCAAAAATCAATAAATCAAATTTTATCATTACACTATATATTATTCATAAATATTAAATAATAATATTTATGGACTCACATGCCAGATTTGTGGCCTGAAACCACTATTTCGACACCACTGAAAAATGGGCTATTACAGAAGGTTTGGGTTTAGAAGTTATTTCATCTGAGACAAATGTGTTAGTGACCAACTCCCTTGGTCAAAGTACGATGGTTAGTAGAGTAATTAAAAATTGCCCTTGACTTATGGCGAACACATCTTCTTGGAGGACTTATTGTTGCTATGTTTTCATGACTTCGATGCTATTCTTTGGTTCGACTGGTTAACCAAACATAATACCGTGGTAGATTGTCGAGCTAGAGGCGTACAATTTTTAACTGTAGAATGGAAATAGCTTTTACTGCCAGGCGTACAGACCAATGTGGCAGGCAGAATAATTTTGGCAGTATCTACCAGAAAGCTAATAGTTAATGGCACAGACCCCTATTTGGCATATATTATGGATTTAAACGAGTCTAGGAAGGACATCAGCCAAGTTCTGATTGTGAAGGAGTTTTCTGATGTGTTCCTGGAAGAACTCCCAAACATACCACCAGATAGAGAGTTAGAGTTTTGGATTAAGGTAGCACCGGGTACTATGTTCATATAATGTTCCATATACAGGATGGAGCCATTGGAGTTGAAAGAGCTAAAGAACCAGCTATAAGATCTTCTAAACAAAGGATTTATACGACCAAGTGTTTCACCTTGAGGCGCACCAATTTTGTTCGTGAAGAAGAAAGATGGGACTCTCTGATTATGCATCGATAACTGCCTATTGAACAAGGTTACTATGAAGAACAAGTACAGACTACCTCAGATAGAGACTTCTTTCACTAATTAAGTGGAGCTACAACCTTCTCCAAAATTAACTTGCGGTCTAGTTAGTACCAGGTGTATATTAAAGGTGATGACGTTCCGAAAATGACGTCTCGCTCTTGTTATAGACATTACAAGTTCTTAGTGATGTTGTTTGGATTAACAAATGTGCCAGTAGTATTCATGGATCTGATGAATAAGGTCTTTCAACCTTACTTAGATAGTTTTGTAGTTGTTTTTATTGATAATTTATCTGTCGTAATTTGTTATAGCAGATTAAACAATTTTTCATACTTAAGGAGCTTGTATAAAAGAAATTTTATTATATTTACTTAGTTTTTCACTATTAGTTTGTAATTGATAAAAAATTGTGATTAGAGCCATTTATATGATCTTAGGGGGTGAAAGAGGTCTAAAGGAAGGCTAACGTACTCGGTGAGTGTGTAGGACATCATTCAGAGGCAGGAGAACACAAGACCTGTCACAATGTTGCAACATAGAGGGTCAACACCGCAACATAGTGAGGAAAATACCAAAAGAGCAAAGCTTCCTTCAATGTTCCGACATAGCCAGAGGGTGTCGCGACACAACCTTGAAATCGAGCCTCAACTCTTAAATCACCACCAGTTTTGCGACATCCTCTTGAGGATGTCATGACACTGCATTGATGTGGATAATTAATTACCCAAGGGCAATTGTGTCTACACAATAAACATTAATGTAAAAACGTCAATCAAATTAGGTCAATGGACGTCGACCAACCCTAAATCTATAAATAGGCTTATCTGCACACTTAATAATCATATTTGATTCTAGCTTAGATTACAACTTTCATTTAGTTTTCAGTTTTCAGTTTCTTGAGTTTATTTTGTACTTAGATTACTTCTATTTGTAATTCAGTTCTATTTTCATTCTTTTTCTTTGGAGAATATGATTTGTGGATTCATCAACTCTTATGAATTTTTACGCTTTCAATTATCAATACGAAATCAGGATTCTTCTTAAACTTTATTCTTGATTCATTATTCATGTTTATCTTTCCAACCAAGTTTATGTTGTTTATGGGATCCATGAGGAACTAATCCCCTTATGGGAGATTAGTGAGTGGATATGGGAGTAATTAATTTCTATGTAGGGTTTCTCAGCAGGCCAGCTGATTGGGAGAGGAAGAACTCGAAACCCTAGGCCTGACAACCCTAGAAAGTCATCTAGGAGGGAATGAACCCAAAATTGGTATTACCTATCCGTGAACACCTTGTTGACTCATTAGTTTAGTGGAAGACCGAGAGATTCTACTAGGTTAACGACTAGTTGATTGAGTAGAACCCAAAATAGGAATTAGTTACGACCACCGAAACGAGTTAGTCTCCCATTCTTAGAATTGATTATGTCATCAAATTAGTTTTCCCTTTTTATTTTAATGCAACTTATTTATTATTCATATAATATAATTTTTCTTCACCTTATGGTTTATCGTAATATAATTTAGTTAAAGTACTAATTAGATATATTAAAATTGAAATTATTATTAATTTAGTATTCCCCTCCTTTGGGTACGATCCTCAAAGTACTTCCATACTTCGTTGTATAAACTATATTACAACTTGACCCATATACTTGTGGAAATTGCCTAACATTTATATTTGGTCGCATGAATTACACTCTAGACATTAGTACATCTAAAGGCGGTCAACGAGATTTTAGTCTACTCTAAAAGCATGGCAGATCATGAACAACACCTGGAGATTGTACTAAGAACTTTGCAAGAAAACAAATTGTATGTCAAATTCAGTAAGTGCAAATTTTTGCTGAAGGAAGTCTGTTTTCTAGGTCACATTATCTATGCAAAAGGCATTAAGTTAGACCCTATTAAAATCAAAGTTGCGCTATATTGGATTCCGCCAAGAAACGTCATTGAGGTATGTAGCTTTCTGAGTTTGGCGAGTTATTATAGAATGTTCATAAAACGGTTTGCCATGTTCGCGACACCTCTCACGCGACTATTAAGGAAGACATAAAAGTTTGAGTGGGTGGAGGCATGTCAAAGGAGATTTGACAAGATTAAAGCAGTTTTAACTGAAGCCCCAATTTTAGCTCAACCGGAGTCTGGTGTAGAGTACACTATGTTTACTAAAGCATTCCTAAAGTGGATTGGGAAGTGTCCTCATTCAAAGAGGGAATGTTGTTGTGTATGCAACTCTCCAGCTCAAACCACATGAGAAGAACTATCTAACACATGACTTCGAGCTAGCAGTAGAACAACCGCAAGGGCGTCTACCTAGTAACACGGAGATTAAACCTAAGGAGCAAATTCAAGCCATCACAGCTCAGGACAGTAAAGGGTTAGATAAACCCAATGCAATACCAGAAAACAAGGTAGACGAAGGTAAAACAGAGGTAACACAAGAAAAGCCAAAACCGGTAATCAAAGAGTACCAACCTCGCATACCTTATCCCGAAGCAATAAAAAGAGACGATTCAGAGGAACAGATCGGTAAGTTTCTTAAACTTTTAAAGAAATTACATATTAACTTACCTCTTCTCGAAGCTCTTTTTTAGATGCCAGACTCGAGGAAATTTTTAAAAAAGCTCTTAACAAACAAACGCAAAATAGACGAAGAGCACCACATGGAGTTGAACGCAACATGCTCGGCAATGTTACAAAATAGACAACCACAGAAGCTAAAAGATCCAGGGAGTTTTACAATTCCATGTTTAATTGGTAGTTTAACTATTGATAATGAGTTAGCTGATTTAGGGGCAAGCATAAATGTCATGCCTTATACATTATTTAAACGACTAGGTCTAGGGAAGCCCAAACAAACTAGGATGAGTATTCAATTAGCTAATAAAACTGTTAGAATTCCTAGGGGCATTATTGAAGATGTTCTTGTAAAAATCGATAAATTTGTTTTCCCAGTAGACTTTGTTGTCTTAGACATGGATGAGGATAATTCAATCCCCCTAATTCTAGGAAGACCCTTCTTAGCAACTGCCAAGACTAGAATTGATGTTGCCATAGGAGAACTTATACTTTGTGTAGGTGATGAATCAATCAAGCTTCAAGCTCTAGACTCGGCCAGGACAACAGACGATGAAGGTAAGAAAGTAACTTCAAATGATAATCAAACTGTTCAACTTTCATCGCAGGAAACATCGCAAGGACACAGCCCTGAGCCGACTCATAAACCCCAAATTGACAAAGAGGAATTACACGAGGAAAAAAGCCTTAGGGTCGACAAATTACAAGAGTAGAAGTCACGCGTCAAAGAAAAACCAGATGAACCACCAGAAGAGCTCGTAGGGACATCAAATCACTTCAAAATAGGAGACCAGGTACTGTTTGACAAAGCTGATCCTCACATCACCACAATAGACCTGAAGAAACAGGGAGAAATCCTTCTTAAGGTACATGATATCTTCCCACACGGAACAGTCGAGGTAAGCAATCTAATATTTGGCACTTTCAAGGTAAACGCTTCTCGACTTCAACCTTGTCACAAAAATAGGACCGTAAGCATGAGGGAAGATATTCAAACCTTAAAACCTCCCTAAAAATATTCAAGTATAAGGAAATTCTAGCTTAAGACTATAAACGAGCGCTTCTCGGGAGACAACCCGAGCACTAACCTTACTTACTTTTGCATATATTTTCATTTTACTTCATTTTTCCTTTTCTTTTTCTTTTTAAATTAACCAGAAGTGCAGATTTCCAGGCCACACGGTCCTATACACGGCCGTGTCCATGGCCGTATGGACCACCGGAATCTTCGTACTGACATAGCAGAGGCCGTGCAAACCAGTTCGACCACTTTCCGACATCACGGATCCAACCACTCTTCCCCACGGGCACCGACAGAATGGCACGGTCGTGCCCCTCGGCCGTGTGAAGCTACTGACTTACATAGCACAACCAAAACACGCCCGTGCCTCCCAACTGTGCCTACATACTGACTTCTGAAACACGGGCGTGGTTGGCTGCACCACGAGCATGACAAATCAACACGCCAGTACAAGGCCGTGCAAGGCGGACGTGTAATTCGACACACCCCTGATACACTGGCGTGGGCACGCACCAAATTTGGGGCCTATATTTAAACACCAAACCCTTTCTCCCCATCCCGCCCTTTCACTCTTTCTTCCTTTCTCTTCTCCCACTCAGCACCTTTCCATCCTCATACTAAACCTCTAGATCCTTGAAGCAATCCACCATCATGACGAAGAAGCGGAAGAAGGCAAGCATCGTCTTACCGAGGGTAACACCTCTACATGAGTTCAAGCCGACAGCTTCGTCCACCTACCAAGCCAAGGATCTTTGAGACCAATTAGTTTTTATTTTTCTTTTCTCTTTTGCTTCAATTTCCTTCTCTTTGACAATCTTTTGCTTAGTTTAGTTTAACTTATTTTAGTTTCTTAGTGTCAGGTTCGCCAGGCTGTTAGGGAATCACGCCGACCACCATGATAACCACACCACTTTCGCCACCGCCACCACCTCCGCAGCCCTAAAAGTCACACCCACCTCGCGAACCATCCATCAATAAGGACTCTCCGGTCCATCCACCTTTTCTTTTATCTTTATTTTCCTTCTTAGTCTCCTTTCCTTTTTCTTTCTTGTTTTTAATTATATATTTAGGTTATTTTAAATGTGTCTTAATAATCCCTAGCTAATCCTCTACGAGCTCCCCAATTTCTTCATCTAGCACAGGTTCGTCATCCAGACCGACCTCTTCAAGGACACCATCCAAAATTCAGGGAGTATTCCTTCCCCTTCTCTTTTGATTTATCCCATAACTGTTATAACTATCTTTGTACATTGAGGGTAATGTACATCTTAAGTGTGGGGGTGATTATTTATCTAAAGAAGGGCTTAACTTTTTGCATTATTCTCAAATCCGGCCAAACTTTTTTTCATTATTCTCAAATCCCTGAATTTAGTCTTGTTTTTAAGCAAATTTTTCATATTACTAATTAGGATGACATTTTTGATGATTTATGATTCTTATTGACATGTTTTAGATTAAGTCATTGATAATTGTGCATTGATGATTAAATTTTAAAGATACTAGAGAATTGAGCATGATAAGTCTAATTTTCAGAATAAAAATTTTTTCTAGGTTGATTAACCTAAATTTGAATATTGCTTTGAAATTTGAAATTTATGAGATTGATGTTAAAACACCCATAATTTTTGTGAGATTTTGAGCTTTATAGAGCATATATTCTTTTTCGTGCTCACCTTTTGATTATGAGTGTGTCAACTTTGAACTGTTATTCTAGAACTTGCCTCGTTTATACATGTTGAGACCACATTTATGGATTGATATACAGAGATGATAAAGGCACCTAGGACTTAACCCACTCACTCCACTAAAAAACCTACCTTCATAAATTAACCCCTAGTAAACCCCATTGATCCTAACAACCCTTTTTATTGACTCACCTATTAATAACCCAAAAACCCTTTGCCTAAGCTATACTACTGTTCGATAGGTACACTTGCCTTTAATCATTGTCAGAGTTAGTTTCCAGGTTTGATCATTCGTTTTATAAATTTTAAAGCTCTGATTTCAATGATCAATTTTATTTTCATTTTTCTAAATTTTCTTCTTTTCTTCTGGCAGGTATTCTAGTTTATGAGTAGAAGATACTCGTCAGGACCTCTACTCTATGATAGTGAAATTGAAAGCACAGTTTGCAGAAATTGAAGAGAAATAAGGAGAAGCCTACAGTACATACAAGAAGAGCAAGAAAACGAAATTAATACTACCGAAGAGATGGCTGAGAATAATCCGTACCTCCAGAGGTGGCCAAAAATCATGCTCCTCAAACTATGTATGATTATGCTAAACCTAATTTAATAGGAACTGAGTCAAGTATTGTTAGACCTGCTATTGCTACAAATAATTTTGAACTGAAACCTAACACAATTCAAATGATATAGCAGTTTGTTCAGTTTGATGGTTTCATTTAGGCGAATTTCCTAGAATTTTGCGATACTTTCAAAATAAATGGCATTTCTGATGATGCCATTCGACTTCGGTTGTTTCCCTTTTCTTTGAGGAATAAAGCTAAACAGTGGTTGAATTCTCTTCCACGAGGATCAATCACTACATGGGAACAAATGACCGACAAATTTTTATTAAAATATTTTTCGCCAGCGAAAATGGCTAAGTTGAGGAATGATATCTCTTCTTTTGTGCAGATGGATTTAGAGACACTTTGTGATGCATGAGAGAGATACAAAGATCTATTGAGAAGGTGCCCACACCATGGATTACCTTTGTGGCTACAGGTCCAAACTTTTTACAACGGTGTGAACCCCTCAATCACGCAGTTGATTGATTCAGCCGCTGGCGGAACCCTGAATAACAAAACACCTGAGGCTGCCTATGAATTCATTGAAGAGATGTCACTGAATAACTATCAGTGGCAAGTCACGAGGACAAGGCCAACAAAAGCCGCAAGTGTTTTCAACCTCGATGCAGTAACCATGCTATCAAACCAGGTAGAACTTTTGACTAAGAAAATTGATGGTTTATGTGGTTCTTCGCAGGTACATCCAGCTATGCAGTGCGAGATGAATGGAGGAGGGATGAGCAATACAAAAGATCCACCTTACAACCCGAGTGCTGAAAATGAGCAAGCTTACTATATGGGTAACAATTTTAAACCTCAAAATAACCCTTATAGTAACACTTATAATCCAGGTTGGAGGAACCACCCCAATTTTTCATGGGGTGGTCAAGGAAATCAGAGACAATACCCCCTCCAAACTTCCAACAACAACCCCATCCAAACTTCCAACAACAGCCCTACCCACAGGAAAAGAAGCTAAACCTTAAAAAGATGCTGACAAAATTTATAGCGGGGTCAAAAACTCGTTTCCCAAACACCGAGACAACACTTAAAAATCAACAAGCATCGATTCAAGGGATCAAGAACTAATTAGGGCAACTTGCTAAGCTGATCTCAGAACGACCACACGGCAGCTTGCCAAGCAACACTAAACTAACCCAAAGGATCAACTTCAAGCCATAACAGCTCATGATAGCAAAGGGTTAGATGAGCCCAAGGTAAGCCAAGAGAATGTGGTAGAGGAAGGTAAGGTCGAGGTAAGTCATGAAAACCAAAACCGGTAATTAAAGAATACCAACCTCGTGTGCCATATCCCGATGCGATGAAGAAAGACAATACAGATGAACAATTTGGTAAATTTCTTAAACTTTTAAAGAAATTACATATTAACTTACTATTTCTTAAAGCTTTTTCGCAGATACCAGATTCAAGGATTTTCTTAAAAGAGCTTTTGACAAACAAACGGAAGTTAGACGAGGAATTGCATGTGGAATTAAACCTAGTGTGCTCAGTAATGTTGCAAAATAGACTACCGCGAAAATTAAAAGATCCAGGGAGTTTTACAATTCCATGTTTAATTGGTAGTTTATCTGTTGATAATGCTTTAGCTAATTTAGGGGTAAGCATAAATGTTATGCCTAATAAAATGTTTAAACAACTTGGTCTAGGGAAACCCAAACAAACTAGGATGAGCATTCAATTAGCTGATAAAACTATTAGAATTCTTAGGGGTATAATCAAAGATGTTCTAGTGAAAATTGATAAATCCGTATTCCCAGTAGATTTTGTTGTTTTAGACATGGATGAGGACAATAATATTCCTTTAATTTTAGGAAGACCCTTTTTAGCAACTGCCAGGACTAAAATTGATGTTGGCGCAGGTGAACTCATACTTTGTGTAGGTGACGAAACAATCACTCTTCAAGCTCTTGATTCGGCTAGGACATCGAGTAATCAAGGTGAGAACGTAAATTCTATTAATGATCATTCGGTTAAACCTTCTTTTCAGGAAGCACCACGGAACTACACAACTGAGCCAGATCCTAGACCTCATGCCAACAAGGAAATAACTCATGAAGAACGAAGGCTTCAGATCGATGAACTAGACGAGTGGAAGATGCATTTCAAGGAGAAACTAGGAATACACGAAGCAGAACCAACGCCATTCCATGGGATAGACAAATTTAAGATCGGAGATCAGGTATTGTTAGATAAGATAGACCCTCGAATATCTCCTCCTGAGCTTAATACGAACGAAGAAATCCCTTTTAGGGTACTCAATGTCTTCCCATACGAAACAGTCAAGGTAAGTAATACTACATTCGGTACTTTTAAAGTAAATGCTACTCGACTTGAACCATATACCCATAATAGAACTGATAGCATGAGAAAGGATTTCCAACTCCTCAAACCACCATGAATGTGCGAATGAGAGGTAAGTCTAGCTTAAGACTTTAAACGAGCACTTCTCGGGAGGCAACCCGAGCACTAACCCCATTAATTTTTACATTTTATTTTTACTTTTATTCTTCCCTTTTAGCATCTAACTATAAACTAACCAAAATGTAGATATTTATACCACACGGCCTTGCACACAGCCGTGGCCGTGGCCGTGCGGACACTACAGGCTTCTATACCAGTGTGGCAGAGATAGTACAAAATAGGACGAAAAATATCTTCACGCCACGGGCACCAACTAAGCACCACGGCTGTGCGATACAGTCGTGGTCGACGCTGTTTTATCAACACGGGTGTGGCGACCTACACATAGGAATGGGAGAAACGAACCTAGCACAACACGGCCGTGTGATACGGCCGTGTGACTCGACACGCCCATGGTACACGGGCATGGGGATGTACCAGACATGAAATTTCTATTTAAACCTCCCCTCTCCCCTTCTCACCTACTCCCCATTCCCCTTCTTCCATACCCTTTACACTCCCCTCCCTTTTTCATTTTCACCTTTCTTCATTCTCCTAACTCTTGATCTAACCATATCCATGTCGAAGAAACGGAAGGATCCTAGCACAGTCTCCCTCTACGAGACTGATCCACATAATTTCATGCCGGCAGCTTCATTAACTCGATAGGACAAGGACCTTTGAGTTTATTTAACTTTTCTTTTTATTTTCTCTTCTCCTTTATTTTCCTTTTCTTTATTTCTCGTTTACTTAATTTAATCTATTTTATTTTGTTTTCTTTGATTTAGGTTCTAAAGGATGTTAGGGAATCACCACACCAAGCCTTAGAAATCACACCTACCTCGCGAACCATCTAACAATGAGGACTTTTTAGTCCATTAATCTTTTCTTTTAGTCTTATTTCACTTTTTATTTTCTTTCTCTTTATCTTTCTTGTCTTTAAATTAGTATATTTTGAATTATTCTTATTATTTCCTAGCTAATACTTTACGAGTTTCCCAATTTCTTCATCTAGCGCAGAGATTGTTGGCGGCCACCATACCACCACCAAAGACGCCTCTTCCAACTTATCTTTCACCTCCGAATCAAGTTTCCACACTTTCAACTCAAGGAATCCATCCGAAATTCAGGAAGTTTCACTTCTCCCTATCTTTTGATTTTCTCACTATATTGTTATTATCTATCTTTATACATTGAGGGCAATGTACATCTTAAATGTGGGGGTGAACTTTATTTTGAAAAGTTCCTAACTTTCTGCATTATTCTCAAATCCTTGAATAATATCTTGTCTTTAAGTAATTTTCTCATATTACTATTAGAATGAAATTTCCTTTGATCCATGATTTTCTTTGATACGTTTCGAATTAAGTCATAGGTAATTGTGCAGTGATGATTTAAACTTTAGGAGACTAGAGAATCAAGCATGATGAGTCTATTTTCAAAAATTAAAATTTTGTTAGGTTATCTACCTGAATCTAATTATTACCTTGAAGTTTGAAATTTACAAAGTTGATATCAAAAACCCATAATTTTTGTGAGATTTTGAGCCTTTCAGAGCATACATTCTTTTCTTGCTCATTTTTTGATTATGAGTGTGCCAACATTGATTTGTTATTCTAGAAATTGCTTTGATTATACATGTCAAGATCACATCATTGATTTGATATACAAAGATGATAAAGGCACTTAGGATTTAACCCACTCACTCCACTAAAAGCCTACCCTCACAATTAACCCCTAGTGAACGCATTTGATCTTAACAACCTTTTTATTGACTCACCCACTAATAATAACCCAAAACCCACCTAGTATTTGTTATCACCATTCCTTGACTCCCTTTTTGTTGAGATTTGATTTTGAGCAGTTGCCTAACTATGTTCTATATTTCAGTTTGTAAAGTTCTTTCTTATTAATGTAAAACTTGATTTATTCTTTAAAAAAAACCTAAAAATCGAAGTATATTCATTATTAGTTCTATAATTAGGTGAACTTATACATTCAAATTCCACATATTGAAGAAGAAGCTCGTATTTCTAGTTTAAAGTTTTCAATTGATATTCATTTTTCTAGTTAGGTAAATTGTCAATTCAATCTCGATTCTAACCCTTTATTTTAGCCTTTATCCACACCTTTAACCTAAACCCCATTACAACCCTTTTTAAAGACCCCGTTACAACCCTTTTTAAAGACCTTTTGATCTGTGTATCATTTCATTTTACAGTGGTGGGGATTTGATTTTCATGCAAGCCTATGGGACTAACTTTTCATGTTCGACTTTTAAGTGCTTAATCTTGAACCTTAAACACTTTGAGTAATTTAAGTGAATCTTTAGTGAGGATGTCAACTCTTGTCGATTTTGAATCAGAGGTAATTATTTAGGTAAGGGGAAACACCTATATTTTCAGGCTACAAAAACTATGACTTTGATTGTTTGAATCTTTAGGACCCTTCTACTTAAATTATCAATGTATGAATTATCTTTGAATTATGTTGAAACACTACTGATGAATATTATGGATTGAGGAAGTTTATTTTAATTGTGAGTTGAGAATTTTGCTTGAGGACAAGCAAATGCTTAAGTGTGGGGGTATTTGATAAACCGTAATATATACACATTTTAATCCTACATTTAGCATACTTTTGGATGATTTATTCCCTGAATTGTGGAATTTGGTGCTCCTAATCCTTTAATTTCATGTTTTATACTTAAGACAGCACCGAAGGATGAAAAGAACAAGAAAAGTGCCAAAAACGGAGAAAATGGGCCAAAGTACAAAATGCACATGGCCTGGGCCCAAGCCATACGGCCGTGCCTCCATTAGCAGACCCAACCACGGCCTGGCCTCGACTTACACGGGCGTGTGCCACAGGCGTGCCCCTGTCGTGACCTATTTTAATTTCACTCGAATTAGGATACTTAGGGGCGAAAAAAGACATTCTGAAAGCCTATATAAACACCCTAAGTGCGACCTATGGGGGGCGTCCAAAAATTCTCTTAATTCTTAGGCTAAATAATAAAAAGAAATTTAGTATTAGTACTTTTGGTTCCCTTGGGTTCGACAATCCGGTCTTGCCACTAAACTATACTACTGTTCGATAGGTGCGCTTGTCATATTCGTTGTCATAGTTAGTTTCTAGGCTCGATCATTCGTTTTATAAATTTTTAAGACTCTGGCACAGGATCAGTTATCCCAGAGTATCTCTAGTAGATTAAGAGATAAAGTAGGAAAGTTTGAAAATTTACTAAGTCAAAATAGTAACCATACATTATATTTTTACAAGAAACTCTATTGTAACCATAGATAATAGTTTGTATATTGGAGAAATGTAAATGTAACCATGCAATGTATGTGAATAGGAGATTTTGTTACACTCATATAGAGACGTTTACATCAATGAATAAGAACAAAAAAATTTAAGTTACATCTATAAGAAAGACGTAACACCTGAGATTCAGATCCGGTAGATCGGGTTGGGTCTAGTGCGTTATATGGCATCTCTTCAAGCGAATGTTTGTCTGGTACACGAAGGACCGCTTCTTGAGGAATTGACTGTTCAACCTGTATGTCTCTCTCAAATCTTGGAGGAGCAATTAAAAGATGCGAAGTGTGATTAGTACAAGAGGCGGATGATGTCTAGTGAGGCCATGAACTTCACCCTCGGAAAAGATGGTGAACTTTGATTTATAGGTAGAATTCAAGAAGCAATTTGAGGCAAGAATTGTCAAAATGAGGCTCACCAGGGACCCTTCTCGCTTCATCCTGGAAGCATTAAGATGTATTGTAACTTAAGAAGTTTGTATTGGTGGCTCAGTATGAAGAATGAAATATCTGAGTATGTCTCGAGTTGTCTATCATGCCAACAAGTAAAGGTGGAACATCAAGTTCCCTCAGGAAAATTGTATCCCCTAGAAATTCTAGAATGGAAGTGGGAGAACATCACCATGGATTTCATTTCGGGTCCTCCTCTTAGTCAAACTAAAATGAATGCAGTCTGGGTGATTTTGGATCGGCTTACTAAGTCAGCCCATTTCCTACCAGTGTGCACAAACTATTCATTGGAGAAATTGGTAAAGCTCTACATATTTGAAATTGTACGCCTACACAAGATACCAACATCTATAGTGTTAGATCAAGATCCAAGATTCACTTTGAGGTTTTGGAAAAAGCTGTAAAAATCCTTAGGAACCAAGCTACGATTCAATGTTGCCTTCCATCCTTAGACAAATGTGCAATTAGAAAGAGTTATTCAAGTTCTTGAAGACATGCTCCAAAGTTGTGTAATAGATTTTGGATTGAACTAGAAAAAATACCTTTATTTGGCAGAGTTTGCATACAACAACACTCACCATGCCAGCCTAGGACTATCACCTTTTGAAGTACTATATAGAAGAAGGTATAGATCACCCACCTATTGGTTAGAGCTAGATGAAAGAAAGATAGTTTGTGCTGATTTGGTATGAGAAATAGAACAGAATATTTCAATCATACGAACCCATTTAAAGGCTGCTCAAGATCGACAAAAGGCTTACACTGATAAAAAAGGAAAGATATTTCATTTGAAGCAGGAGACAATGTATTTTTGAAAGTTTCTCCTTGGAAAATGGTTATAAGATTTGGCCTAAACGGGATGAGCCCGTGATTCATAGGACCGTACAAAGTTTTGGAGCGAGTTGGTCCAGTGGCGTATAGATTAGAACTACCTCAAAAATTGTCAAAGATATATAAAGTGTTTCCTGTAACCATGTTAAGGAGATATCGATCGAATCTAGACCACGTGGTGCAATTAGAGACACCGGAGCTAGAGCCTAATGGAAACACGAAAATTTACTTTTTTTACACGCCCTTTTTAACTTAAAATCATGCTATTTCAGTTAAATTCTTGTCGAAAAATAATTAAATATTATAAAATAATTAAATTGTGTTAAAAATATGAACATGATGAATTTTAATTAATTTTATAGTTAATTTTGATTAATTTTGACTATTTTCGAGAGATTCGCACAAAAAGCGAAAATTGGCTCGGCAAACACTGCTAAAGAATAAAATTGAGAAGCAATTTGAGGTATCGAGGCAAATTTATTTCCAGCCGAAGATGGTCCAAAAATGTGTGTTAATTCATAACATAATTAATTTTAATTTATTCCCAAATTAATTTGGGCTAAATAAATTATTATTAATTAATTATGGAAAAAAGGGTCCAGTTGAACGCACTGGTCAAACCGGATTTAGTGAACCGAACCAGCCACCAATTGGGCTGCCCAGAATTGTCCATATGCTAACCCAAATCAGAATTTTAGCTGACTAAATAAGCTTGCAAAGAAGCCCTTGAAGAACTTTCCACATTGCATTCAAACCCTCCAAAAAATATGGCTTTATGGATTTGCCCCAGGCTATTTTTAGCAAAGTTGAATCTCTCAACTTTGCCATGTGTGTGGTCGACCAAGGGGGGTCTCTTTGGCTAATGGAATTTTCTATTTTTAGCAGCCACAATCAGCTATAAAAGGCACCCCTTGCTGATCATTCAACTCACCCCTCACACTCTCATTCTCTCTTCTCCTCTCTCACTTTCTCTCAACTTTCCCTTTCCATTTCCCCTTTTGTTCAAGTGCTGATTTCTTCTCTTGGGAAAGAGGTCCACATCAGCCATTGTTTAGCAACAATTGAAGTGTTCATAAGCCACCTTGATAGCCAAGGACAACGGAGAACAAAGAACGGAGCAATCAGTCAAACCACGAAAAAACACCGGATTTGCTTCTTGTTCCCTATCTATTTAAATTTCTTTGTTGTTTTGACAACCATGTTTATGAATATTTATGCTGTTGAAATGGTTATTTTAATCAATTTAGCTTGAATTTAATCCGTGTTGGGTTGATTATATTTTACCTGCTTGAATTATCGAATTGTGTTTGTGGTGTTATAGGCCTCGGTAAGATGCTTGATTAAGTAAAATCATTCCTAAGTTATTCTGGCAATATTTATTGTTAGATAAATAATGAATTAATTATTAAATTGTATTGAAATTGTAATTGATTGACACAATACTTAATCAGTGCATGTTTATTCTTCTAAGGTAGCTGAAGTTTAAATTAGCATTGTATTCGGCAATACATATGCCTTGCATAACTTGCAAGATTATTGTGATTAAACTGTTTCAAGGTAGAAATACTCTGTTGCCTCATTGATCTTTTATATGCTTGTGAAGATTGATTAATCGCTTGCATTGACATTGAAAAATGTTTAAGAGATTGATCAATTTAATAAGTATGTATGAGCAGTTGTTAGAAAATTATCGAGTTACCGTGAATTTGTTCATAGCAGTATAAACATAAGTTTAATAATTCTACGTTAAAGGAATGTAATTAATCCAATACAATTATATCATCTTGATTAAACCTTAATTGAACTCGTGCATTAGAACCTTCTTATTTTTTTTACTTAGTTTTTAAACCTTAGTTTTAATCATCTTTAAACCAGAATATTTTCCATCACCAAAGTGTTTTAAAATCAATTTCATAAATATTCCTTTTTATAGTCCCTGTGGGTACGATAACTCGGCATTTACTTGTCACTTTATTACTTGTTGCGATCGTGTACACTTGCACATTTTCGTCGTTCCACCTAACTTATCCTATGAAGAGGAGCTTGTTCGTATCTTGGCTTGGGAAGTGAAGGAATTGAGAAATAAAAGAATCTGTAACATCCTAGATTAGGGGTTATGCGTTTGGAGCATAACCCAAGGGTTTGTACGTTTTAAGTGTGGTTGGATATATTTTAGGAGTTTTTGAGAACTTTAGGTGAAGGGGAAAAACTTTGGAAAATATTGGATTTTTAAGTAAAAAGGGGAAACTAGGCAAGGAGGCCTTAAAAGAAATTTTGTGGAGTTTAGGACACAAGAAATTAATTGGCAAAGTGGCTTGGGGCACTAGGGTGCAAGGGGGCTTTAGGAGGGAAGAAGGTCGAGTCGTGAGGGCAGCAGGGGAGTGTTTCATTTTTTGTATTTTGCGTCAGGAAGGGAATTGGGACAGGGAGGTCTTAAGAGAGGTTATAGGTGCTTTTGGACACAAAGAGTGCCTTGGTAAAGTCGCTGCAATGCGCCACTTAAGGGTCTGGAAGTGACGCCTGGCGCAGGTTTTGGGTTCGAGCAACATGGCCAGCAGGAAAGGGTGTTTTATTTTTTGCTTTTGGCGTTAAGATAAGGGGAGCTAATGAAGGAGCTCTTAAAAGAAATTGTGACGAGTTTATGTCACAAAGAAATGCCTTGGCAGAGTGGCTAGGGGCGTTATTACAGCTTGCTTCATCAGGTCCCATTTTCGAACCATGGGGGCAGCAGTTTGGTGTTTTATTTTTTTTTGCTGCTGGCGTCAAGAGGTGGAGAGAAGGTGGACAGCATGTGGACTCCAATAAGATAAGCTAAGGCTGGTTTTTTTTATTAATTTGAAAATTTCGGCTATAGGAAGGGATAAAGGTTGGGTTGTTTTATTTAGTTTAAATTAGTAAAATAAGGGATAATGGCTATTGTATTTTATTTATTTTTGAATGGGTGTTAAGAGATAAAGTGGGAGATTATTTTGGGAATTGATAAGGGGCATGGAGGTGGCCGAATGAAGGGCGCTTGTGATGGTATATTCGGCCAAGTGAAGGGGGTGGAGGTGTGTGCCGAATTGTGTAGTATAATTAGAGAGTGGCTATCTTTAGTTAGTTCCTTTTTCTTTTTAATTTTTGTTTCATTGTGCCGAAATTCCAAGAAGCAAAAAGGCTATTCATGTTTCTTCTTCTCCTCTATTTATTAGCATTAGCCGAATCCTATAAGCTTCTTTCTCTTTTCTTTGCTTGGCACCCAAAAGAAACATCATAGCTGAATACACCTTTTCCTATTGTGGCCGACTTTTCCATCATTATTTTATTAGGCCTAGCCGAATCTACTCCATTCTTTTGCCTAGATCTCCTTTCTCCTAATAGATCTGCTTTGGCCGAATATCAGGTGGACATAGATTCTCTTCGGGATTTCTTCTTCAATCGGTTTGTAAGGGTAAGTGATTGCCGAAACTTTCCTTCCATATTATCTTTTTCTCTGTCGACTTATATGAAGGGAAAGCCAAAATCCGGCATTTGTTGATGGTTTGGCTAACTGCTTTTGAAACCGATTTCTCATAAGGTGCTTCGGGATTTTGAAACCGCTGAACTAAGCCTCCATTCTCTGCTAATTGATTTGGTAAGTTTGTGGTAAGGAATCCTCTTTAGTCTTCCATTAGACAATTGAAAAGGCAAAGGCTAACTATTATGTGATCTCAAGGTGTAGTCGATTACAAGTGGAGTGTGTGGCTTCGGGATTTGATTGGAAATTCAAATCGATTTAAGGTAAGTGCCACAAATAAGCCTTCGGGATTTGGTTATTATAGCCGAATAGGCCTATGTCTCGAACTTGGATGTTGGCCGAATATAGGGTGAAGGGATATAGCACAGTAGATCGGATCTTCGGGATCTAGGATTCGCGATAGTAACAGGTGTGTACTTACACACTTCATAGCTAATAAATTGTTAATAAATTGAATGTGTTAAATCGGATATGTGTAGATCTGGATTGATACCGTAAGGATATGAGCAAGGGCTCCGGTAAGTTCGTTTCGATATGAGCTTTTTATATGATGCATGATGATGCATGACATATTTGGTATATGTGGTATATGAAAATATGGCCTTTAATGAATTCAATGTGTTATTATTTAAGCATGATTGGCATGATTTTTATATGCATATTATTAAGGGTGATATGAGTGGAGGGGGAAGTGATATCCGTGTCTTTGGGACACCAGAGGTTTGGCACCTCCAGTGGTTTGGTACCACATATTTCGTGACTTTGGTCACCAGAGGTTTGGCACCTCATAGCGACTTGTCCCAGTGGCTTAGCACCACAGTGGGTTGGCCCCACGGTTGATATTACGGGATTGTCGCCAGTGATTTGGTATCACACGTGGGTTGGTCCCACATATATTAATTGTGACTTCGGGTCACCAGTGGTTTGGTACCACACGGGGTAGAAAAAGGTGTTATGGATGGCTAGGCTGGGTGCATGCTATACTTAGTTATGAATTGTGTAAGCTGTTGCATTAAACGGGGGAGGGGTTATACACTGAGTCTTGGTGACTCACCTTCTCCCTTAACTTTTTCAGGTGACTCGTGGATCGCGGATGAGGAGCCGGATGGACTCGAGGTGGCCATGCAATGGAAAATTTGATTTAAACAGACTGTGGTTTATTTTCACTTTATTTTCATTTTATTGTTGCGTTGTAATAAGGCCATTAAAGTATTTAAGTATCTTTATTGAGTATCTTTGTCATTATGTTTTATTATGGAATGACAATTGAGATATTATTTGCAAATGGTTTATTTTCCTTAAAACTATACATATAATAAAGTTTTAATCTGGATATTTTTTTTTTACACGACACTTTACTTATGAGTTTTAAATGGACACTGTTTTACAAACTCAACAAATTTTCAAGTTTTCACCTTTAAGCCAAGATCTTTTCAAACGTTTTCCGCGGTGACATACCAGATCCGGTCAGGGCTTGTGGGCCAGGTTTGGGGTGTTACAAATTGGTATCAGAGCCCAGTTCAAAACTCGGCTGTGGGGCCCAGGGCCCAAAATGCTTTGGTAGGCCTCTGTGAAATATTGTGAAAATGGTTTTTGTTTTGAACAGCATGGCATCGAGTCTCCGGCGCCAATCCGCCCAGGTAAGTATCTCTGACTGTTCTGTGAATACTTGATAAGGGTAGAAATGGTATGAAACGTAGATTAGCATGATAGGTACTTGAACCCTAGGATTAGTCTTCCCCAACACTTACATAAGACTTAATGCCTAACTAAACAAACCTGTGGCTAAGTCGCCGAGTTAGGGTGTGGCAACCATGGTGCGCATGTCTAGGAGTGGATCCGGAATGCCTGGTACTTAAGCAGTCCTAGTGACTCACCTCCTCTTCGGAGGAATCCTACCTGGTGCGTAGCTACGGTTCACCCTAACCAAGAGGACTCGGTCGCAGGCTAAACTCAATAACTAAAACCCGAAAGGGATTAGCCATGTTTTTATGAAAACCCTAGTTTTAAAAATCACCAAAGTACCCTTTTGAACAGTAATAGAAACTTATATTTTAGAAAATTTTTAAAATATTTCCGATTTACAAAAAATTACCAAAATGCCCCTAGTGGCAAAATTACAAAAATGCCCTTGGTTTCTAAAAATTACCGGACTACCCCGATTTCAATAAAAATTTTCTTACTTTACAAAAGTATCCAAAAATCCTATATTTCAAAATAATACCCTGATTTGGAAAATTTACAAAATTACCCCTGATTGACGAAATTACCAAGGTAACCCTGGTTTCCAAAATTTCTGCCATGCCTTTAATTTGAGAAAATTTTCGAAAATACCCTCAAGTTCTGGAAATTTCAAAATGTCCTGATTTATTAAAGTTTTCAAAATTTTCCCTGGTTTATTACAAAAATACCCTGTAGGTTAAAATTACGAAAATACCCCCGGGTAGTGAAATGACAAAAATGCCCCTACACGTTAGATATGGTCTGTGAATGTTGTTGTGTGATGGATGTACTTAGAACTAGGAGATAAGCCTGAAACTGGAACTATAGGTAGATTCGACTTCGAAGGAATCGCTTCAAAAACTATTTCTCATAAGATTGCTCGTGGGTAAACAGTGAACAGTATTAATAGTGCATAAAATTCTTAATCAGTTAAACGCGAACGAGAAGAATGAGTACAAGAGGTCGTGGACGTCCACCGCATGGCCGTGGTAGGGGTAGGATGACCTTGTCGGAGCCAGCAGGGTCTGGTCATGGGTCTGGAAATGTGATGCCGGATCTACCGGCGGCGGAAACTGAGTTTCAAGACTAGACCGGTGGTAACGATGTAGTATCCCAAGCTGTACTACGAGTGTTGGAACGAGTTGCCGAGGCAGGTGCAGGAGCCCGAAAATCTGTGGTTGAACGACTCCGGGCTAACGGAGCAGAGGTGTTTAGAGGAGTTTCTAGAGTGGCTCCCAACACGGCTGACTATTGGTTGGAGGAAACTGAACGAATAATGGATGACTTGGACTTCTCGGCCGAGGAGAAGTTAAAGGGGATAGTGTCTCTTCTCCAGGATGAGTCGTACCAATGGTGGCTCACGGTCCGAGAGGGTGCAACGATCGGTGACATCACCTGGGATTATTTTAAGGCAGCATATCAGAGGAAGTATGTGGGGGCTGGTTACATTGATGAGCAGCGTACGGCGTTCTTAAATTTTGTACAAGGGAATAAGTCGGTACCTGAGTATGAGGCTGAATTCTTGAGGTTAAGTAGGTATGCTCGGGGTATGGTGGCTACAGAACATGAGCGCTGCGTTAGGTTCGAGGACGGGTTGAGAGATGAGCTACGGGTGTTAATTGCACCTCAGTGTGAAAGGGAATTTGCCGTTCTCGTGGAAAAGGCTAAGGTAGCTGAAGCAGTGAAGCGAATTGAGAGGCGGAATCAGGACAGAAGTAAGGATAAAAGGAATTTTGGGCCTTCAGGGTTCGCTGGAGGTTCACAGAAGAGGGCTAGATTTGGGGAAACAGAAAGGGCCGCAAAGCCTGCTCAGTGGCCACCTCAGTGTGCTAGATGCGGGAAATCCCACTCGGGAGAATGTTTGGCTGGGAGTAGAGGGTGCTTTGAGTGTGGATCAATGGAGCACCGGGTAAGGGATTGTCCGCAGAAGTTGGCAGGGACTCATGCTGAGGGTCAGGGACGTGGTCAATTCAGGAGGGATGGCCAGCAACCACAGAGGGGTCAAAGTGCAGCTAGGGGTAATGGTAATGGTAACGGGCATGGCCGAGGTGCTGAAGGTGCAGAGGCGAGGCAACCAAGGTTGGTTTATGCAGTTGGCCGTTGCGAGGAGGAAGATGTGCCAGATGTGACACCGGGTACGTTCCTTATTTCTGAAACACCCTTAATTGCTTTGATTATTATAGAGTTTTCTTGTATTGCTAGTGAAGTGCCTGAAACCTTGGATGTGAACTTAGAGATTGTGCCTAGGAAGTAAGATAGTTTTATTAAGATTCGAGTGCGCAGCATAAGCGTAGTGCGGTGAGTTAAGATGTACGATTATTCGTTAGTAAGTAATTTCGAGGACGAAATTATTTTTAAGGAGGGTAGAACTGTAATATCCTAGATTAGGGGTTATGCGTTTGGAGCATAACCCAAGGGTTTGTACGTTTTAAGTGTGGTTGGATATATTTTAGGAGTTTTTGAGAACTTTAGGTGAAGGGGAAAAACTTTGGAAAATATTGGATTTTTAAGTAAAAAGGGGAAACTAGGCAAGGAGGCCTTAAAAGAAATTTTGTGGAGTTTAGGACACAAGAAATTAATTGGCAAAGTGGCTTGGGGCGCTAGGGTGCAAGGGGGCTTCAGGAGGGAAGAAGGTCGAGTCGTGAGGGCAGCAGGGGAGTGTTTCATTTTTTGTATTTTGCGCCAGGAAGGGAATTGGGCCAGGGAGGTCTTAAGAGAGGTTATAGGAGCTTTTGGACACAAAGAGTGCCTTGGTAAAGTGGCTGCAATGCGCCACTTGAGGGTCTGGAAGTGACGCCTGGCGCAGGTTTTGGGTTCGAGCAACATGGGCAGCAGGAAAGGGTGTTTTATTTTTGGCTTTTGGAGTTAAGATAAGGGGAGCTAACGAAGGAGCTCTTAAAAGAAATTGTGACGAGTTTATGTCACAAAGAAACGCCTTGGCAGAGTGGCTAAGGGCGTTATTACAGCTTGCTTCATCAGGTCCCATGTTCGAACCATGGGGGCAGCAGTTTGGTGTTTTATTTTTTTTGCTGCTGGCGCCAAGAGGTGGAGAGAAGGTGGACAGCATGTGGACTCCAATAAGATAAGCTAAGGCTGGTTTTTTTTTAATTTGAAAATTTCGGCTATAGGAAGGGATAAAGGTTGAGTTGTTTTATTTAGTTTAAATTAGTAAAATAAGGGATAATGGCTATTGTATTTTATTTATTTTTGAATGGGTGTTAAGAGATAAAGTGGGAGATTATTTTGGGAATTGATAAGGGGCATGGAGGTGGCCGAATGAAGGGCTCTTGTGATGGTATATTCGGCCAAGTGAAGGGGATGGAGGTGTGTGCCGAATTGTGTAGTATAATTAGAGAGTGGCTATATTTAGTTAGTTCCTTTTTCTTTTTAATTTTTGTTTCATTGTGACGAAATTCCAAGAAGCAAAAAGGCTATTCATGTTTCTTCTTCTCCTCTATTTATTAGAATTAGCCGAATCCCATAAGCTTCTTTCTCTTTTCTTTGCTTGGCACCCAAAAGAAACATCATAGCCGAATACACCTTTTCCTATTGTGGCCGACTTTTCCATCATTATTTTATTAGGCCTAGCCGAATCTACTCCATTCTTTTGCCTAGATCTCCTTTCTCCTAATAGATCTGCTTTGGCCGAATATCAAGTGGACATAGATTCTCTTCGGGATTTCTTCTTCAATCGGTTTGTAAGGGTAAGTGATTGCCGAAACTTTCCTTCCATATTATCTTTTTCTCTGTCGACTTATATGAAGGGAAAGCCGAAATCCGGCATTTGTTGATGGTTTGGCTAACTGCTTTTGAAACCGATTTCTCATAAGGTGCTTCAGGATTTTGAAACCGCCGAACTAAGCCTCCATTCTCTGCTAATCGATTTGGTAAGTTTGTGGTAAGGAATCCTCTTTAGTCTTCCATTAGACAATTGAAAAGCCAAAGGCTAACTATTATGTGATCTCAAGGTGTAGCCGATTACAAGCGGAGTGTGTGGCTTCGGGATTTGATTGGAAATCAAATCAGTTTAAGGTAAGTGCCACAACAAATCCTTCGGGATTTGGTTATTATAGCCGAATAGGCCTATGTCTCTAACTTGGATGTTGGCCGAATATAGGGTGAAGGGATATAGCACAGTAGATTGGATCTTCGGGATCTAGGATTCGCGATAGTAACAAGTGTGTACTTACACACTTCATAGCTAATAAATTGTTAATAAATTGTATGTGTTAAATCGGATATGTGTAGATCTGGATTGATACCGTAAGGGTATGAGCAAGGGCTCGGGTAAGTTCGTTTCGATATGAGCTTGTTATATGATGCATGATGATGCATGACATATTTGGCGTATGTGGTATATGAAAATATGGCCTTTAATGAATTCAGTGTTATTATTTAAGCATGATTGGCATGATTTTTATATGCATATTATTGAGGGTGATATGAGTGGAGGGGGAAGTGATATCCGTGTCTTTGGGACACCAGAGGTTTGGCACCTCCAGTGGTTTGGTACCACATATTTCGTGACTTTGGTCACCAGAGGTTTGGCACCTCATAGCGACTTGTCCCAGTGGCTTAGCACCACAGTGGGTTGGCCCCACGATTGATATTACGGGATTGTCGCCAGTGATTTGGTATCACACGTGGGTTGGCCCCACATATATTAATTGTGACTTCGGGTCACCAGTGGTTTGGCACCACAATATTGATGGACATCGTGACTTCGGGTCACTAGTGGTTTGGCACCACCAGTGGTTTGGTAACACACGGGGTAGAAAAAGGAGTTATGGATGGCTAGGTTGGGTGCATGCTATACTTAGTTATGAATTGTGTAAGCTGTTGCATTAAACGGGGGAGGGGTTATACACTGAGTCTTGGTGACTCACCTTCTCCCTTAACTTTTTCAGGTGACTCGTGGATCGCGGATGAGGAGCCGGATGGACTCGAGGTGGCCATGCAATGGAAAATTTGATTTAAACAGACTGTGGTTTATTTTCACTTTATTTTCATTTTATTGTTGCGTTGTAATAAGGCCATTAAAGTATTTAAGTATCTTTATTGAGTATCTTTGTCATTATGTTTTATTATGGAATGACAATTGAGATATTATTTGCAAATGGTTTATTTTCCTTAAAACTATACATATAATAAAGTTTTAATCTGGATATTTTTTTTTACCCCACACTTTACTTATGAGTTTTAAATGGACACTGTTTTACAAACTCAACAAATTTTCAAGTTTTCACCTTTAAGCCAAGATCTTTTCAAATGTTTTTCGTGGTGACATACCAGATCCGGTTAGAGCTTATGGGCCGGGTTTGGGGTGTTACAGAATCCCATTGGTAAAAGTATTATGGAGGAACCACAATACAGAAGAAGCCACCTAGGAGAGGGAGATTTTGATAAAAGAGCAATATCCCTAACGATTTGTACGTAAGAATTTTGAGGACAAAATTTCCTAAGTAGGGGAGAGCTGTAATAGCCCTCTCGGCGTAGAATGTACCAATATGTTGTTTGGCGTGTAGTTGAGTAAGCCAGGGTAGAGAAAGAATGAGATTGGTGAATTATTCATTAAGTGTCTAGGTGGCATATTGCATGGGTTCTACAGTACACTCCTTTATGGAACATCTTGCTGGAATTTTCCATTTGGCAAACTCTTTTGGGATACAATCTGCCAACACTAGATACTTTGGGGGTGAACTTGATAGTCTGCCCATACTGCTATTCCATCATTATCCTATAATTTGTGCATTACTCGGGGCGAGCAATGAATTAAGTTTGAGGTGTGGAAACACAAAAATATATAGGCATTTTCAACAATTTTTGAGCTCTAATTTATGTAGTTTCATAGTAACTTTTTGTCAAAATTCAGGTTAAATTATCAACATATTGAATTTTATTTATTTTTATAATATTTTTTTACAAATTTGGCTTATTTTCAACAATTTTGGACAAAAGGTGAAAATTGGCTCGACAGACACCTCGAAGGGCTTAAACCATTAGAGGAATTTTTGCATCGAGTGAACCAAGAGCAGGGCTGAATATTTTTCTAGACAAGGATGGTCCAAATAAATATTGTTTTATGTACTTTATATTTAATTTTTATCCAAAGTCAATGGTGTCAAAAATTAATATTAAGCCTAAAGGAGGAAGTGGTCCGATTGCGCTAATACAAGAAAACTGATCCAACAAGAGAAATGGGAGCCCAAAACCGTCCAACAAGCTGACTCAATTAGCTTATTTTTGGAAATTTTTATTTTTGCAAAACAGCCCTCAAAGTTACTTGAAATTGCATTCAATCCCCTCCACTTATTCTGCTTTTGTAGATTTGCCCGCTTAATATAGCAAGTTGAAATCTTTAAGAAATGAATAAGTGGTGGCCAGCCATGGGGGAGTTAATGGCTGCTAATTATTTGTTATTTTTATCAGCCACTCCTACCTATAAATACCCCCTTACCTATTCATTTCAACACACCTCTCATTCTACACTTCTCTCTCTCTCTTACTCACTTTCTCCCTTCCAAACCCCTCTTTGTTTCCCATTTTTCCCTTCTACTTTCCTTTGTCGATTTCCCTCTTAGAAAAGATCCTTTTGGTAGCAGCATTCAAGTGCTTATAGAAGCCTTGGATAAAGAAAACGAGCAGAGAATGAGAGGAGCAAACTATCCTAGCTTTTGAGAAACACTAGATTTGATTCTAGTTTCCTATCCTTTAACTTTCCTTTTTTTTAATGAAAATTTATATGAATATTTGTTATGTTGTTATTCTAAATTTGATTAACATGGCTTGAATTTAATTTTTGTTAGGTTGATTGCATTTCGTCTGCTTCATTTATTAAAATCATGTTTGTGTTGTTATAGGTCTTGGTAAATTGTTTGATTAAGTAAAACCATGATTATGTTATACTTGCATTAGAATTGTAAGGTAACTAATGAATTAATTATTAATCATATTAAAATTTTAATTAATTGACACAATACTTAATCAATGCATGTTTAATCTTCTAAGGTAGTTGAGGGTTAAATTAGCGACGGTATTAAATGATACATTAGCCTTGCATAACTTGCAAGATTAGTGTGATTAAACTGTTTCAATGTAGGAATATATTGTTACTTCATTTAATCTTTTACTTGCTTATTAAAATTTATTAATTGTTTGAATTGGCATAGTAATATGTTCAAGAGATTAGTTAATCTTGTAAGTCTATATGTGCTATAGTTAACAAATTACCAAGTTGTTGTGAATTTATTCATAACAACATGAACATTGTTTTAGAAATATTAAGTTAAGAAACGTAATTGATCTAACACAATTATGTCATATTAATTAAACTTGTTTTCAGAAATCGTGTATTGGAATTGTTACCTTTTAATTTTCTTAGTTAATTTACTTAAATAAAATCTAGTTTTGTTAAACCTTTTTTTCAAAACAAAAGATTTTCCTTCACCAATGTGTTTTTAATTTCATTTCGTAAATATTTTCTTACACAGTCCTTGTAGGTACAATAACTCGACATTTACTTGTCACTTTATTACTTGTTGTAATTGTGTACACTTGCACATTTCCATCGTTCCAAGGACTAAATTGCCCTTTATTTTGTCTTTCCTTTTACTGTCCTCTATCTCGTAACATCATTTTTTGTTCATGTTAATGAATTGATCATTTATCTCTCTTTTTTGTTTTTGTTTCATTATTATTTCTCTTCATTAAGTCATTTTTTAAACATCAAACTCATGATAAGATAATTGTCAAATACTTGAGGAACTCTACCAGGTATAGCGTATTGTGTATAAAAGGCTTCTTCATCTTCATACTTCGAGACTTAGCTGAATCGGGCTCTAATACCAAACTTGTAACGCACTCAACCTAATCCAATTAACCGGATATGAATTTTGGGCATTACCACATAATTACAGACACATGCTTAACTTACTTTTAACATTTACAAATTATTACAATTTACTTAACTACAAATTTCAAACTAAAATTAATGAGTAAATACAGATACAACACTAGGTGATTAAACTACAATGATATCCAAATTGAAACCCTGATTATAGGTACCCCAATTGAATTTCTAAGGAGTATTATATTCTTTAAACACACTGTCAACTTGCTTTGTATACATAACAATCGAATACGCCACTCCTTAGGCGTAGCCCTGGCATCGTCCCTCCTGGCGCAGACTCATATCAATTTGCCTGTAACAAAACACTCACCCATATAAGTTCGTAAAAACTTAATGAGTAAAACATCATTTACCTATCTCATTTCTACACATCTTAACTGGTAACTTATTTAGATGATCATATCATTCTGAACCTTCAACTTAGTCACTGGTGAATACTCCTACAATTTCAATTTTCATTTACACGCCAGATACCATACCTTGCTCAGAGCTCATTCCTTACCCATCAACATCTTCGATATGCCACTTGACTCTTTCAATCTAATCTTTCATAAGCCTTTGCTCGTTTCCTTTATAGAGGTCCATATGGCCGAATCACCCTTAGTCTTGTATACTTAACTTTAAGCCGTCGTTTCACAATCCATGTTTGATCACCTATACATAACAGGTACATTCCTTCTACTATATGGTTAGAAAAATCCTTATTCGTAATACGCTTCTTTTACATTTACCCATCACTTCTTCTATATCTCATCATTTCATTATTCACAATCGAATCATTGTCTTGTATAACACTTTATCATAGCCCATAGAGACATTGTGCCTTATTCATCTTTCTAATCAAACTTATAATCCATGCTAAATGCGCGAAAGCAATTTAATACAGAATACACCAAGAATCATTCCTTTAGGTCACACCATTGTGAGCTTTACTAAGATACACCACAAGGGCACTGCTTTTAGATTTTGCCATGTACACCATTCTTTCATGTTCTCGCCACAACGACTATCACGTCAGAATTTCACTTGGCCTGTTCTCGGTACCAATTTTACTAGGCTATTGATCTTATTCCAACTAACATAGCCACCTGAGAATGATAACCACATATTGTACACATCCGCTTTATACGCCGAAAGATGCACTTGGGCGGAGCCTACTTCACCGATCATACTACCTTAGGACTATGTGTCAAACCTTGTACCCACCAAAATCGAGGTGTTACATCCCATGTTGAGATTGATTTTGTAGCCTGCAAATCCAACCATATCGAAGCATTATCACATAATTAAAAGGGGAACAACTGAAGACAAATAACATCATCAGTGACCCAATTAAACTTAAAAGTATCGCATAAATTAAAGAAACACTTTAAATGTTAATCCAAGTCCTCATTCATTGAGCCCCCAAATTGCAAGTTACTATGGATCATTTGTATGATAGTCAGCTTGATTTTGAAGTTGTTTCTTATTGACGGTCAGCCTAGCACAACATATAGATTGGGCATTGCATAATCTCGCAAGGTGCAGTCATGTTCAACCATTGGTTCTTCTATTGGCTAAATCGACTCTGTAGGTGGTGGTACTTGTTTTGGTTGTTCCTCGAACACGAATTTCTCAAGGTGGATCTATGTTTTGCGGCTCCTCCCTTAGAACTAAGGCTTTCTCACTCTTCGTAATATCCTTTCAAGTTCAGGGTCTGGCTCGACCAAGGCTTTCCTACTTCGAGCCATACACTACAAAACAAAATAGCTAAATTCATAAACTAAATAAAAAATTGCAAATAAATAAATAAAAATAACAATATTGTATCTATAACTTTTAAACTCACTACTTATCCTAATTAGAATGCAAAAATCTACTACTAAATCAATTTAACATCGAAACCTCCCCTAACAACGGTGTCAACAACTTAACCGCAGCTCGGTGATCTACCACAAATTGGAGTGGCAAATTAGGCTTTCCTGCCATACTGAAGGAGCTTTTTCTCGAGAAAAATAACATCTTTTACATATTTTTTCATTATTTTTAGATTTTCTATTAATAAGTGAAAATGTCTCATTTTTTTTTTCATTTTATGACCTAATTTGGCCAATAATGCCATTGGGGGCCTAATGTGTGATTGAGTGGTGTAGGAACATGTTGGAGGTAGAAAATGAGCCAGAATAGAACCAAAGGAAAAGGTATGATATCCATTCTTTGGAATCACGATACCTCTAACATGATGGAAGATTGGAGACACCCTTCAATGGTATTGCCATATCCACCCTTCAAAGAAGACCCTAAGGGTCAACGCTGCCCAAAATATCATGATATCCTCTTTTGGGTAACGTGACACCGGCATTTTTAGGGGGACAAACTTGGAAAAAAAGGGTAGTCTTTGTCCACCCAGTCCACCAATCACCCAAGGTCGTGTAGGGGCATTTTTGGCAACAAAACTCATCAGACGACAACCTAAAACAGCCAAATTTGGCTGAGGAGGAAAGGCACACACATTAGCTTAGTTCTAGGATTAATTTTCTCTTAGTTTTTCTACACTTTTTCTAGAGTTTCCATTTTCTCTTCTTCTCTTAGTTTAGAATTTATTTTTCAACATTTACTTCTTATTCTTGATGTTATTAGTGTTAGTTAAGTTAGTTATCAATGTAGCTTAAGTTTATTTTCACTTTTAGTCCTCGTACGTTGGTTCTAAAACACTTCTAGATCTAGTCTAATGTATTTAAGTTTCTTCTACTTTAAATCTATTAAAATTTGTTCCTTTTACATTTATTGCTTTAGATTTTCTTGTTGAATACTTTTAGTTTAATGTTCTTTAACTTTTCTTGTAAAAAAATCCCAACTTTTTATATTTTTCTTAAGTTTTACTTTAATGGTGGTTTTGAGTTTCATTTTCATGTTCATCCTCTTTATTTTCAACATGAGTAGCTAAACCTAAAAGGGGGTTGGTTGATGGAGATGTGCGTAAACTGATTTTTTGGTCCAAGTACTAAACGTAATAAATTGGACTAAATCGAATAGACCTAAAAACTTAGGAAGTGACTCCCCTAAGGGAATATCTAAGAAAGTGAGACCGAAAGGTAATCTTGTTGTGCACCCATTCATTAGTCCTAGATTAACTGGTGAGATACAGAGATAAACTGGAACTAATTCGTCTAAATTGGTAAAATTGATATCGAAAAATAAAATGGAGCCACTTAGTAATTTAAGCAATTTAAGTCCCTTGCTCGAGAACCGGTGAACCACATCAAAATCATCCAACCACCTCTAGTCATTTATTTTTTTAATTTCTTCGTTGCATATGCTTTTCAATTTAGTCCCTAGATTAGCATAATTAATTTTCTTGCACAAATTATTTGTTATGATTTTTCGTACTATAAAATCGTATCAATAGCCGCTTAGGCTCTCTCGTGTATGCTATTTATCACTCAATCACCATATCCATTGGGTTCGATCCTTGGAATACTCTAGTGCTCCATTGTAACACTACAAATATTACAACTAACTTGTACACTTGCGGTAAAACCGTGCTTTAAAAAATTATCTTATAAAATCGTTGTTTTATGTGCATTCGCGCGACGCGGTCACCCGGTATACATGAACTGAGGCTTAGAATATTGTAATTATGTATATGTGTGTGTGTGTGTGGTGTTTGTAAATGTATAGGTCAATTTGTAATATAGAGAATTTAATAATGAAATATTGGAGTATCTCGAGGATCGTACCCAATGGAGGTCTGTCTAAATTGAGCTAATAGTAAAGACTTACAAGCTAAACTAAGTCTAACCATCTTCTACTCTAATAGTCATATTAAGATTTAATGCTAAAATTGGGGTTTAAATACAAAAATGACTAAATTGCATAAATAACAGAATTACCAAATTGACAATTAAAGATAACAAGGAGAAGATAAATAAATTTCCATGGTTGCGATTAATATAAAATTAAGTATTCTTACTAATTAACCTAATTAATACCTTTTGACCTATAATTAAATTAATTAATTGACTTAGTCCACTTATCTTTCGACCTGGTGGAACTAAACCGGGCTAGATTGAATCGGTTCTAAGTAGAATACTCTTTCGGTCTCATCTACCTAAATTACTTCCTAGAGTTGTCAATTCTAGGGTTTAAGCACATTCAACCTAATCCCATTAATTAATTTACAAACCCTAACTTTAAACTAGCCAGACTCGCTTCAATTAATCAATCCTCTTATGAGTTTAGTTACGATCCATTCTAAATGTAAATACCCTACTCATTTTATTAGACATCAAAATAATAAACAATAATAAAAGAGAAGTGTTAAGAGGTTCTCAAAAAGTCTGAAAAATCCAAGGCTTGAGGTCGATTGGATGATACATCACTCCATGAGATTTGTTGATTATCAATTCGGAACAAAGCTTGAAAAAAATAATAAAGTAAAAAAAGAAAAGAAAGAACAAACTAAGATTTCATTAATTGGAAAAATAGAAAAACACCAAGAACAGAGTTGGAATCCTTAATATATATCTAAAAATATGAATCTAAACCCTAAGAGAGCTCCTTAATTTGATGTTTACATGTTCTATTTATAGTATCAATTTACTTTGACCTAATTGGGTTGACTAAGCTATGTATTACAACACAATTTTGATTGTACGAATGGACACTCCCTTAGCAGAATTTTGGCCCATTGAGCTTCAATGTTCTGACATTCCAGGTCCAATGTCTCGACTTTATAGGCAATTTACTCGAACTTATAGGACTAGGTTGAATGTCACCACTTTTCTTCTCAATGTCGTGACATTGCTGCACTTTGGTATCAACCTCCATCTTCAGGCTAATGTCTCGAATGTTGTGACTTTGTGGAATGGATGTCGCAACTTAATGGCCCAATGATGCAACTTTGGGTCTTCAATGTCACAACTTTGAGACAAGTGATCTTCCCTTGTGGAGGTTGGTTTCAAAATTTGTCTAAGTGTTGCAGCAGCTTTCAATGTGGCAACTTTCATGATGAATGTTGCAACATTATGGTCAGTCCACTAACTCTTTAGCTTCAGTTGTTTCTTGCACACTTAGTTAACTTGTTAAAGTTATCTCAAGCCCAAATCGGCCTAATAAGTTAGGAAACACCTTCAAAAGTTCAATTTATTCAATTTAAACTATATCCTAAGTAATTCTTAAAACTAAGCAAATAACATGAAAATTGTTTGATTTCAATCTCCTTAATTAATGAAAAGAACCTAATTTTCCATAACAAATTATGGCATATCAGAAGATGAGAATATAACATTTTTTCCATATTTGGATTATCGAACATAGCTAAAGACAAAGTTGGGACATTGAAGGAAAAAGAAGAGGTAAATACAGGCGACGAGTAAGGACTTCAATTTGTGCTAATATAGTTTGTTTTCCTTACATAAATTTATTAAAAAGCTAAGCTTTAGGTAATTGTGATGACTGATTTGTAATACCACTCACCTGTATTCAACACCGAAATAGGGTTACAGAGTATCACCAGACTTATAAATAATTAAACATTCAACTCTGCATAAATTTTCACATTTAAAGCAGTCATCAATCAATTTCAATCACATGGTCCCTATTACGAGCCTACGAGGCCCTAAACATGCATTAGGAGTGGTTTAGGACTAAACAGATAACATTGTAAACTTTTAGAACACAATGAAATTTTTTCAAAAAAAGGGGGCATACGCCCGTGTAGCTAGGCCGTGTCACATGCCACTGTCACATGCCGTGTGAACATTTGAAATGGGACCACATAGCCGTGTCCCATCCCGTGTCTGGCCCTATGTAACTCTCTGACTTGGGTCATACGTCCAACACACACGCCAATGTGGCTAGCCCGTGTGCCCTAAAAATGGTCATACACGCCAGTGTGTCAAGCCATGTGCTAGGCCATGCCAAACCTAAGGGTATACTGACTTATGCCACACGGCCAAGTCACACGCCTGTGTGTGAGGCTGTTTGGAGCATACTGACTTGATTTCAAATTCAACACCAGGGGACAACATCCGTGTAACGTGACCGTGTGTCAGACACAACTGAGACGCACGCCGGTGTCTCTGCCTGTATGGACCATAATAGGCTATTTACCAAGCCATTTTGCACATACCTCTACAAGTTCAATTAGTTCCCTTTCAAGACACAAATAAGTAGCCAAATATCATCAACCAATGTTCAAATCATACCATTTCATTATCAACAATACAAGTCACAAATATGCAACAATTTGCCATCTAATTTCATACCTAATTCACATATACAATTCAATTAACTAAACCATTCCATACATACATTATCATACACCAATTCACAAGCAAATAGCTTCCCAAATTATCAACCCTTATAGTAATCAAATTACCTAATATCATTAAGCATTATAAATTCATCCTCAATCACATAATATAGGTCAATTACCAAACTCAAAAATAGAACCATTTGCACATTTATAAACGTCATTAAATTCATCATCTCAAGCCAACTCAAACGGCCAAATTACATTTTCATCAAACATACCAAAATGACTCAAGCCTATACATGTCATATACCATATTTACACAACTTCAAAAGTACCAAAATAGATGCCCGACAGTGCAATGAAGTCCTTGACGATCCTCAAATCCGAGCTAGCTTCAAAATACTATAAAACATAGAAAAATAAACAAAGTAGCTATAAAGCTTAGTAAGTTCGTATGTAAATATGAAATAATCTCATCATTCATTAGCATTTCAAAATAGATAACATAAATTGCATTTAAAGTATAAATCAATGAGTTAACATAAGGTTTAACCACCTAGTAAATCATAATTTCTTAACCTCTTTTAACTCGTTACATGAACAATTTTCCATACATACTTGTACCGACACGTATCTATTTCTCACCAATTCTCATACCAAATCACTCCAGCTTATAAATGCTTACGGTACGAGTACATCAATTTTTTGATTCCATATTCCAACAATGGTCTTACACATATATTGTCGTGGCCCTGCCATGGACTTACATTCACATGCCATAACCCGGTTATGGTCTTATTTTCTGATTGCCTTAGCCCAGCTAAGGTCTTATTCAACAACTCATATTATTTAAACCATACATTTAATTTAAGATCTCCAAATTTAACTAATAGGATAAATACAATCTCAATTCCACTCGTCAATTAAATAAATGCACGTTTAAGTTCAATTATACGAACTTACCTCGTGTACGGAATGACGGAACGGACCGACTATTCAATTACCTTGCTTTTTCCCCGATCTAAGTCTGAATTCCTCTTTTCTTGATCTATATGTAATCAAAATTAGCTTATCTATTCCTCTATTTATTCAATTAAATCCAAAATATGCATTTGAGCTATTTTACACATTAGCCCCTAAACTTTTACATTTTTACAATTTAGTCCTTATTACACAAAATCACAAATTCATACAAATTCCAAAACACCCATGCTTAGCAGAATTATTAATATGCCCCAAGTAGCCCATATTTTTCATTTATTTCACATTTTAACCAAAAAGTTTCAACATTTCTCAATTTAATCCCTATTTTGCATTTTCACTAAAAATCACTTAGCAAAACTTGTATATCTATCAACAAGCATTCATAATCTATCATCAAACATCAAAATACATGCTTATTCATCAATGGAAACTTTCTAAATCTTCAACATTTTTGCAAAATAGTCCCTGGGCTAGCTAGACCTAGTTGCAACGATCTCAAAAACATAGAAATCATTAAAAACGAAGTCAAAATCACTTACCAATCAAGAAATGTAATATTCAAACCCTAGCAAGCTCCTATGGCTACTCAAGCTTTGTATTTTTGGTGGAAATATCATTTAGAAAGATAATACATTGTTTTCTTATAATTTTACTTAAGTTTATTATTGATTTACATATTTAGCCTTGGTTTAAAACATTAAAAATCACATAATATATGCCCATAATTGTCCACCCACCATTTTAATGGTCTAGTTACAACATAAGGACCTCCACTTTAATGTTCCATAGCTAATAGACACATTTAACTAATAGACCATGCATTTTACACTTTACGCGATTTAGTACTTTTTATCAAATTGACCAGTCATACAATAAAATTTCTTAACAAAATTTTCACACAATCACCCAATCATGCTATTTACATTAAAATAATAATAAAATAAATATTTTGACCTCATATTTGTGGTCCCAAAACCACTTTTCTGATTTGACTAAAAATGGTTTGTTACATGATTATTTGAAAAATGTCTTGATTTGGTGATACTATGTATGGTTATAAAGTTCAAAGCATGAAAGAGTTGGTAAGTATTGCTTGAAATGATGAGGGACTATTAAATGATATTTTGTTAGTGTTATGTGATTATTCTTGATGAAATATGAAAAATGAATATGTAATCATTGTTGAAATTAGAGATGATTGGTAAGTAATCAAATATGTGTATGTGATTCTTACTATAAGACTGTGGGTTAAACTATATTCATATCATGATAAGAATCATATTTAATTATTTTTCGATGTTAATTGATAACAATAATGACTATTTGCTTGTGTTGGCATGCCATGGGATTTACTTGTCTTGGAGGAAGCATTTTGGCACTTCAATACAAATCATTCTGGCACTTGTTTGCAATTAATTCTAGGCACTTTGATGCAAACTGCCCTGGCACTTATGTGCATTTCATTCTAGCGTGGAGTGTTTGTAACATCCCGAAATTGGGCCTAGAAGAATTGGGCCCAATGGGCCTTGGACGTAGGAGTGTTTAAAATTTTTGAGAATAAGAGCATGGCATTGTTTCAAGTTGGACTTATTAGGATGGTAATTTTGGAAATTTACAGGGTTTCTATGAAGTCTCGGGTTCAAGTTAGGCTATAGGTAAATTTTGTGTTTAAGACTATTAAGGAGAGATGGTAAGTGGCTTCAAGGCTTATGGAAATAAATGAGTAATGTGCTAGCGTAAATGAGCAATTGGTAAAGAGGATATGGTGCCACATGATGGACTTTGAGGGAGGAGGTTCAAATCTCATAATGTGCAAATTTGACTATTTTTTTGTATTCCTTCCCTAAGTGTCGGCCATGGGTGTATTTTTGGTAAGGTGGACTTTTTAATTTTGGCAAGGTGGCTAAGGAAATATGATAAGGAAGAATAGATGGAAAGGAGTAAAAGAAAAGGGAAGGAACAGGGAACATGTTGGCATTTTTTGTGGGGGATGTTTTGGAAAGGTTTTATTTGGTCTATGTTCATCTTTTGGTAAAGATGATAATGGTTTGGAAGAAGGAGAGGGTAGCCGATTTTTGCTAGGATCATTTTGCTAAGTTTTAGGGCATGAGAGGTATTTTTCTCTTTGAGCAATTTGTGTCTCTTTTCCAAACTCTTTTCCCTTTTGCTTTGGCCGAAATCTCCTAGTCCATTTGTCCATTTTTCTCTTTTGTTTTGGCCGAAATCTTCTTAATTCTTTTCTCATCAATAACCGAATTTCAATCATCGTCTCTTCTCCATCTTGTGAGTTGAACATGTCTTCTTTGATCGAATTGGTAAGTGGCTCTATCCTATCATTGTATTTTTCTTTTCTCCATGCCTAATTTTGTGCCCTTGTCTTGGGATGGTTTTCTTAACCGAAAACATCATTTCTTCTATTCTCTCTAAACGTGATCATCTTTCCTTTCGTAGTGTTCTAGTGTGTGGTCGTAAAGCACATTCTTGCCGATTCCTCTCTAGTCTTAAGTCAATCGATTGAAGTCGGATCTATCATTATTAAGGTAAAGGGTTCATTTTTGGATTTTTCGTTATAACTCTATTTGGTTATGTTACAAATCGGATTGAAGTTTCGACTAATCGATTATGTTTTAGGGATGAAATCACTCGATATATTCTATTTGCTAATCCTTCGAATTTAGTGGTAAGTGATTCAAGTGTAAGAAATACGTTGGATATGAAATCTTTTGGAAATCCGAGGCTAACTTTTGGTTGGTATTGTTCTAGGGTCAGCGAAGAGTGGTTCTTTAGGGAATCCTAATCAAGGTGTGTAATCTCGTACCTTCCGAATACATGTTTGAAATGGTGTGTAATCTCATATCTCTCTAAAATTTTGTATGATATGTTTTGTGATTCAGTCGAAATACCGAAGAAAAACCAGAAACCGGCATCCGTGATCACTCGGGAGTGCATATATTCGTAGTGGTAACCGTATTTTAGCAATGAAACAGTTTGGTCAGCAGCAGTGACGTGATTTAGAAAAATCACAAAAAATAGGACTTATTGAATTAATAAGTGAATAAGAAAAAGGAATTTTATATTCTGAGATATCTTAATTTTAGTGAGACTGGTTCTGATTGACTTCGTGGTTCCCTGATCTGTCTTTGAAAAATCGTATAAAATAGCACAAGGTGAATTATGAGTTATAATTTATATGTATAGATTTCTTAGTGAGCCTAGTTTCATTAGAAACAAGTGGGAGCAGTATATGAAAACCGTACAGTGAGATATTTGAAAATAAGATAAGAGAGGTCAGAATCGTTGGACGGTGAAACAAGGGAAACTTTAAGGAATAAACTATAAAAATTGGTTAAGTCATAAATTCTGGAAAAATTATAGTAGAAAGATATACGAGTCTAGTTTCAAGAAAAATTTACGGATTTAAATTTCGAGATTTTTAACTCAAGTTATAGACAATTTAGTCAGTATGACGCAGGTGGACAGTTTCAATTTTTGTGCCTCACATTAGTAGTTAAGTCTAGGTTGCAAAATTACCAAAATACCCTTGGAGGGTAAATTATCAAAATACCCCTGGGTTGCAAGATTACCGAATTACCCTTAGTGGGTAAAATTACTGGATTACAAAAATGGCCTAAAGGGCCTAAATACGAAAATGCTTTAATGGACCAATTTGATAAATTGCCTTAATGGGCCGATTTGATAGACTGCCTTAATGGGCTGATTTGATAAATTGCCTTAATGGGACGATTTGATAGACTGCCTTAATGGGCCGATTTGATAGATTACCTTAATGGGCCGATTTTGCAAAGTGTTAATGGGCCAAATTTTGTAATGAATCTCTGAGTTATTAATTGTTGTTTATAATTGTAATATCATCTACTATGTATGTTACATATGCATAATTTGCATGGGATGGGAAAATGTGGAAGAGAAGTAATTTCGGTGGCACTGCCACAAATATGTTTGATAATATGATAGTCTGTGATTCTGGTGGCTTGCCCACAAATTTAAATTTGTTATAAATGGCTTAATGCCTGCGATTGGTGTGTTGGCGGGGTGGGTTGACTGATCCCCACAGGTGTGTTGGATGGTACGGGTGGTGTGTAACGGATGGATTATTAGGTTGGTTTGGGATTGCATTACATTCATTACATTCATTTGATTCATTTGATATATTCTGTTTTGTAAATGGGCTTCGGCCCAAGTTTTTGCTAAATGGGTTTAGACCTAGTGGATGGCGGTAATGGGATTATACACTGAGTTCTTGTAACTCACCCCCCTTTTCTTTTCTTAATCCCTGTAGGTAACGCTCAGTGATGAGGACTTGGGGCCATGGATGACTCAATGGAGGCCATACTTCATAAATGATGTTTGCAACCATTAGTAAATTACTTTTCCGTATTATTTCGTTACCTTTACTATTTTGGTTTTTTTAGGTTGTAATAAGGCCTCTAGACTATTTTTATTTTTGCTTTATGTTTGGGATGTTTTTATTATTTTTCTAAAATTGTTTAAAAATAAATTTTCTAAAAACTTAAATAATGGTTTCCAGAATTGATTAATAAATGGATTTTATAGGAAACTTTTACAAATGATTTAACTCGAATTTTCTTTCAAAATTATCTACGACATTTTCAGAAGTCACGATTTTAAAGCACTACCTCGGTTTTTGACTCATCAAATGATCTTTCAAAAATAGTTGCATTTTGTATTTACATACAAAATTTATTTACTTAAAACACAACTAAGTAACGCCTGTTTTAGTAGAATCACATGATGTTTTACGATTTTCTTCATGGTTTTAAAATTCAAAAGTTCGGTTTCTGTTACATCAATCAACTTCTCGAAATTTGTATTTTATCGAATAGTTATAAATCAAACTTGATTTCTTAACTATATTATATTAATGTCATTCTTTAGTGCATTCATAAGTTCTCAAAACATTTTCTTCTTGTGACATACCAAATCTGCTCGTAACGTATGGGCTTGGTTTGGGGTGTTACAGTGTTAGGGGACATTAGTGCATTTTTTTATGGCACTTAAGTGCATACTATGGAGTGTTGAGGATTAATCAGTGTCTGTACTTGAGTCCAAGTCTAGTTAATAAGGGCTAATATACGAAAATGAAGCTTGATCCATAGAATATATGTGACTTGGTGTTATTTGTATTTACAAAAGAAATGTTAATTTGAATACCTTGTGGGTGAATTCCTATATATTACTCTGTTATGTGTATATATAATGAAAGCTCAGAAAAGTGATACTTGAAAGATCATATGAATATGTTGATGCAAATACCCTAAGGGTGTATCAAAACTTTGATACATGATTAAAAAAATGATGCATTAGTATAATGATTTGAGATTATGAATTACATAATGACAATGAGAAATGACATACGGAAGGCCATTGATAATGCAAGTTTAAATCCCTTGAAGGTGGATTGATATAATAATATGTAGATATATGATCATTGTTGAACAATTTAGTACTTGGTTTAGTGATACATGATAATGCTAACATTATATGCTTCTTTACTTAATGCTTTTATGTATTGAAATCAAATTGTGTTAGCACCACTAAGTTTGATGCTCAGCTTGCAGATTTGTCTATTTTCGTTAGCATCCAAAGGCAAACATCTCAGCTTACCAAAGCCTTTATAATATTCATTTTGAAATTAATAATTAAATGACATATACCAAGTCTAGGAGACTATGTGAGTCTTATATGAAGTTTTGAGTATTTGAATGATATGTTGAAATGATGTAAATGATGGTTATGTTTGTGTATATAAATTTCTAGATGACGAGTACGTTTTAAGGTGAATTATGTTTCATGTATCTGCATGCTTGTAAATGGTTATTCTTGTAGCACATGTATGATCATTATGATTATTATGTTTGGAGGTGTTTTGGTATGTGTTTGTAATGTTTTAAACGTGGCTTTTAAGTCTTTGAAGTCCACTTTATGTAATTGAGATTTTAGAGATCAAAACAAGTGAGTTTGAGATAATTTTTGGGTCATCGCACAGCGATATTGATACCTAGACCCAGTCATATCACAAGGTAAACAAAATGTCAAGTTCTGCATTATCAGGGACTTGTATTAGTACCATAGTGTCTAACTATGGTCCCTGTATTATTTTGAAACCTTTTGACCTTCTAAGGCTTGTATTTGGTCTCAAACACCTCTAAACACCTAAAAACCAATTTAAATAATTTCAACATGATTTTAAAGTCCTAAAATTTAATTTATCTATTTTCTATGATTTTTATAAAATATTTTAAAAATTCAACTTCCTAACTTAATGAATGAAGGACGAACTGTAGTTTGAGCTGCTTCGGCAATGAATGTTGTAACGCCATCAAACTGACCCGATTCACCAAGTCTTGATCTCGGGTCTTACTAGACGATGCAAAACATTTAACAAAACAATTTACAATTTCTCATTCATTTTAAATCTTTCATTTGAAGTCCAAAAGAAAAACTTAACATTTTAAAATTTTGAAATGAAATATATGTTAAACAACTTATTACCAAACATCTGATACAAATCTCTAAAAGTTAGAAATTTATTTAAAATAGAATCAAAAGGCAAATATCAAGACTGCACCACAAACCTCTGTATGCATAATAGCCCAATCTGCCACCAACTTGGCGTACTCCTAGCGTTGTCCCTCTAGGCAAAGCCTCTTCTCAACAAACTTAAAGAGAAATAATAACCTTGTAAGTACAGAAGTACTTAGTAAGCTCATTAACCATACCTCAATGGGGTCTTCGTAATATTTTAGGACTTTCTATAAGCCACTTCTACTCTGTATCATTTACTAAGGCTGATGCCATACGATCTTACATTCTTGTATACACCAATTATCATATCCCTGTTATACTTCACCTTTCATACTTAATTAACTGGAGGACCCTTCTCATTATTACATGATTCTCTTGCCCCACACTGCTTTTGCAACAGAATATACCCTTAGAAACCATTTCCAACAATCCATAACTTAACTCATGTTCTTCTTTCAAACAATCTCTTACTGACATTGTTTTGGGTGAATACGTACATATGGTAGATACTTATACAGTTTTTCATACTACTGGTTCCCACTCAGACATGTCCTGATTCAATTATGTTCACAAAACCATATTGATAATTCATTGCGAATAACATCCGGATGGACACCATATCATGCAATATCAGAATCTCATAACTCAATTTAGCATTGACTCAGATTCAAAATAAATTTTGAAGAAGATACGATACCCCTTACTTTTCATACTTACAGATCATCATAACAAAAACCCTTCTTGTCATACAAAAAAAACATATCTTTTCATGGAGTACCCTTAAGACTTTATTCAATTCTTATTCTAGGGCATATCAATACCTTACCATCTAGACAGACATTCAGATTCATAGCTTACCAGGTATTCCTAACAGTACACTCTGCATTGATTTAGTAGAATATATTATACCGTCAATCAGATAAAGCACGCCACTAATGTGATCCATTCAATATTTGACACGAAGGCATTCCTTTCATATTTCACCAAAAAAGGCTTTTCTTTCACATTTCACCACAAAGGTTTTTCTTACCCGACATGTTGACGAAATGGATTTGCCTAAACTCATGTTATGTGAGGTTTGTTCATCATCGTCCTGGGACACGCAGAGAACCCCATTGGATAATCATTATCCTTTAATTTCTTTCAGAAGTTGCCATGGCTATGCACTTTTCCTTCAAAGATTCATGGTAAAGATCATGTTTTTAGTCCCGACAGAACCCTTTTAGACTCCACCGCAGTGAACAGACTTAGACTCACTTGACAAACCCTTCATGTGTAACGCCCCGAAATTGGGCCTAAGAGAATTGGGCTTATTGGGCCCTGAGCATGGAAGCATTATAGAATTTTTGGGAATATGAGAACGACATTATTTCAAGTTGGGCTTGTTAGGAAGGTGCTTTTGGAAGGTTACGAGGTTTCTATGAAGTCCCGGGTTCAAGTTAGGCCATAGGAAAATTTTTGGTTTTTGGCTCTTTAAGGGAGAGGGCTAGCAGAAGCTGGACTTAAGGAAAATTGTGGTGTTTTACTAACACAAAAAGAGTTGTGGTGTGGTGGCAAGGTGGCGTCACTTAGGGAGCAAGGGAGTGACACCACAGAGAGGAAAGGGATCCAAGGTTCTAGTCTTGGTACTTGCTTTTCTTTTAGATTATTTTCTTTTAAAGGGAATTAGACTTTAGCCATAGACTTATCTTTAATTGCTCATGTTTTAAGACACAAGATGAGTTGGTGGCCCAGTGGTGTGGCGTCAAATGGAGTGCAAGGAGGTTGGAGGTTCGAATCCCACAAGCAGTATATGTGGGTTTTTATTTTATGCTATGGGAGGAGAAGAGGTGGAGTTGGTTTAGAACTCTGCAGGAGAGAGAGAGGACTTGGTCAAATAATTTGAATGGAAGGTAGAGAGTGAATGGTGGAGCAAATAGAGAAGAGAATCATGGGGATTCAAGTGGGGGAAGTATTATGGACGAATAAGGGGTCTTGTGTGGGAAAATTCGGCTAGAAGAGGGGTTTTGAATAGCATTTTTCGGTAGCTTTAGTTTGGGGGGAGAAACTGAAACTTCGGAGGTCTATTTTCACTTTTTGCTTTTGGGTTCCAAGTGGTTCATTTAGAAATTTCGGCTGAGTGTATTTTGGGAAGCATTTCGGGTCTTTTTGTTTTTTCTCTTGACAACATTTTCTTTACTTACCTCTCTTGCTAGCCAAAACTTTAGTGTTGGTCGAATCATCTCTTACTCATCCACTTTCTCTTTGTCCATTTCCTTCTCTTTTTCCCCGTTTTGTTCTCTCCTTCTACATTCTCTTCTCCTTAAGCCGAATCTTCCCTCTTTCCTATTTGAACCGATTTCCCTTTTTCTTTTTCCATTAGCCAAACTTAGTCTAGATTGAAGCGTGGTGTTCTTCTGATCGTCAAATCTCCCTTTTTTCCCATTCGACTTATCTCTAATCTAAGCCGAATCTGTCTCTATTTGGTTCATCATTGATCAAGGTAAGGAGTTCTTTTCTCTGTATTCTTTTCGTCTTTTCTCTTTTCTTTTCCCTCTGCTATAACCAAACTCTCATTTTTTTTGTCAAGGCCAAATTGGTTCATTGTTCCTATTTGGAATCCTTGTGTGGTAAGAGCCGAATCCTCTAAGGCACTCTAGGTGCAAACCGCTTCGTGATCTTCTTCAATGGTTGGTAAGTTTATATGGCCGAATAGGGGGAGTAGATGGTTGTTCTTCATTTTAGGTTCTTTAAGTCGAAGGGCTGATTCTTAAATTATTATGGAGTAGCATTCTAATGTGTGATTGTTCGCAATCAATGTTAGGGAACCCGTATCTATGAACCTCGAATTAAGGCCGATTACTTTGGTGTTGGGGGAAATTGTATCACGTGGTGTTTGGAAGGGGGCGGAAGTCACAACTCGTAACAGGTGTGTACGATCAAAAGTCGAAAAGCCGAAAAGCCGGCAACTGTGACTACTCAAGCGTGTGAGCGCTCGTGGTGGTAAATCGAGATACAAATCGTAATGTTGAGTCGTGGAGAGTGTCACAAACACTCTCGTGATACCGAGGTCGTAACAGGTCGGGCCGAAACGGGCCAAATGGGCCCAACGGGCTATCCGGCCCACTTGGGCAAAACTGATCGAAAAACTGTCAGATGAGAACTCCGAATGCCAAATCTACAAATCTGAGGCCGAAATCGTGCGAAATGGGCCACATGTGCGTGTGGGCCCCATTGGGCCTAAGATGGACTTTAGGCCAATTAACCTTGTAATGGCTTAAAAAGAGTTCAGTGTCGCTCGAGGCGACAGTAGGCCTTTGGAAAGGCCATTGAATGCGTAGATTACCAAAATACCCTTGGAGGGTAAATTACCGAAATACCCTTGGGTTGCGAAATTACCAAAATACCCTTGGGTTGCAAAATTACCAAAATACCCTTGGGTTGTGAAATTACCAAAATACCTATGGGTTGTGAAATTACCGAAATACCCCTGGGTTGTGAAATTTCTAAAATACCCTCGATGGGTTGGATGACTGTTTTACCCTCAGTGTTGTCAAGTAACGTGTGTATGTTTACATTACACTTTTATATGCTGATCTATATATTGCATTTTATCATGTTGCATGGGGCGGGTTAATGATTGAAGAGCAGTGTAGCCTGGTGGCATAGCCACAATATATATATCTATATATATACATAATTATGACTCCGGTGGCTCAGCCACATATATTCTGTGATTAGCAGCTTGTCTGCAATATTGGTGTGTTTGGCGAGGTGGGTTGACTTGATCCCCACAGGTGTGATTGGCTGGTATGGGGGTGTGTTTGGTTGGATTGGGTTGGGTTGCATTACATTCTTTGCATCTCATCATTGTATTACCATGATTGTAGGGCTTAGGTGCAAGTTGATGTATTTTGGGCTCAAGCCCAATTAATGTCAGTTTAGGGGATTACACACTGAGTAACGACCCGAATTTGGGCCTAGTAGAATTGGGCTTATTAGGCCTTGACCAGGGAGCGTTTAAAATTTTTTAGAACAAGAGAACGGCACTAATGCAAGTTGGACCTATTAGGTGAGTGATTTTGGAAGGTTAGGGGGCTTCTATGAAGTCTCGGGATCAAACTTGGGCTTTAGGAAAATGTTTTAGGTGAATAAAACCCTGCGAGTTAGTAAGTAGGCTTTAAGAATAAAATGTGGAGAAAAATGACACAAAAGGAGTTGTGGTCTAGTGGCAAATGACGCCACATAAGAGATAAGGGATTGACGCCATAAGGAAGCGAGGGGTCCAAGGTTCAAGTCTTGGCGCTTTCATTTTATTTTGATTTATTTTTTAAGTGAACTTAGACATTGGCCCATAGACTTATATTTAGTTGTGCAAGATTTTAGACACAAGAGGAGCTTGTGGCCTAGTGGCTAGCGGCATGGAGTAAGTTACAGGGGAGCCTGAGTTCGAATCCCATCGCAAGCAAAAAGGGATATTTATTTTGCTAAGTGGGGACGGCCAGAGTTTGTATTGGATTTAAACTCTGTTGAAGGAGGGATCCCACATCGAAAATGTAACACACCAAACCCGGCCTAGAAGTTAAGCCCGAATCTGGCGTGTCACAAAAAAAAACTCGTTTGAAAATTACAGCCTCTTTGTTAAAACCAAAACACTTAAACAATTGTGTCTACGTGAAAACATAATTATCTTTAATAAACCCTTTTCGGTTGCGAAAGCATATTTGAAATAAACGATTTACGAAAATGTGACGTTTTAAATAGAGTTGCAAAAGCATTTTGAAACATTGTGGAAACGTAGATAAAATACAAGTATTTTTGAGAGATTGATTGATGAATCACAATCAAGCAATTGAACTTTAAATCCGTGACTTTTGAAAATGTCGTTAATAATTTAAAAGAAAGTTCGAGTTAAATCATATTTGTAAAAGTTTATTTTGAAATCCATTTGTTAATCAATTTAGAAAAACCTTTATTTACGTTTTTAGAAAAATTCTCGTTTTAAACAATTTAAGAAAAATAATAAAAACATCCCAACCATAAAGCAAAAATACAAATAGTTCAGAGGCCTTATCTTAAACCAAAATAGCAAAATAATAAAATAAACGGAAATAGAAATTTAAAATTCAATAACACCATTTCTGAAGTATGGCCTCCACAAAGTCATCCATGGCCCAAGTCCACCTCACGGAGCATCACCTACAAGGATTAAGAAAAGAGCGAGGGTGAGTTACAAGAACTCAGTGTATGTAACATCCTGAAAAGGGCCTATGCATTTTCGGTTTAATTGTACGAAATGACATGTCTTATGTGTTATGAATGTGTTTTGAAAATTTTTTTGGAAACCTGGAAATGTATGGAAATCATAAGTTTAAAAGAGGAAAGTGAACATTTTTGGAAACTAAGAAAGGTAAGGAAATGATTTGGAAATGATTCAAAAGAGGAAAGTGAACATTTCTGGAAACTTGGAAATGTAAGGAAATGTTAAGTTTAAGGGAGGCAAACGAAAATTTTTGGAAACTTGGAAATGTAAAGAAATGTCAAGTTTTAAGGTTTAAAAAGAGGAAATTAAGGCAAGGTGGCCTTAAGAAAATTAGTAGGAGGAATTTGACACACAATCAGGCTTGGAAAAGTGGCCTGAAGATGTCACTTAAGGCCCAGGTGGGTGACGCCACAAGTAGGTGCAATTGGGCCTGGGTTCGAGTCACTTGGGAAGCAAATAAAAGAAATTTTTTTTTTTTTTTTTGCTTCCATAAGCAGAGAGGTGGACGACATTAAGGCTCTTAAAAGAGGAGTTTTATTCTCTTTAAATTTCGGCTAAATAGAAGGATAAATGATGATTTATCTTAAATTATTTTCAAGGAGATAATAGGGGATTATTCTTTTAATAAAGTGATAATTCAAAGGATAAAGTTATCAAAATAGAAGAGTGGTGGCCAAGTAAGGGATTCTGAGTAGTAATTTCGGCTATAAGAGGGAAAAAATAGGGCTACTCATCAATTTTTCTTCCCTCTCTCTCTCTGCCGAATTTTCCTTGGCCAAGTAGCCTCTCTTTCATCGATTCTTTTCCTCTCCAAAATCCTTCTTTTCTTCTTTTCTTCTTTTCTCTTCTGCTGTCAAAGTCGAAACCTTTTATCCCTGTCTAAGTCTCCATAGCCGAACCTTGGTGGGACTTCAAACAAGGGTGTGTCGACTTCTTCAAGTAAGGGTAAGGATCTATTACCATTATTTTCTTTCTTCTTTAAACCGAAAGTCAAGGTTCTAATGTCATATACATGTTGGCCGAAACTTTGAAGGAAAGCAACGGGATTCTGTGACTGTCGACTACAAGGAGGAAAGTTTCGGGATTTCAAATCATAAAGGTAAGACATATGTATAATCGGCCAAAGTTCTATCTTAAGTACTTAGATCTATTTGTTTTAACCGAAAACTAACCAATTCAAGGGATCTAGTGATTAGCCAATTTCAAAGGAGAAGAATACAAGTTTCCGGGATTTGATTAATCATCAAAACGGCAACAAGGTAGGTTTTAAGAATACGAATCCTACTAGGATTTGGTTTTATAGCCGAATAGGATTTATGCTAACATATTAAGGTTACCAAATGTAGGAATTGAGATCTAAAGCAATAGATTAGTTTTTCGGGATTTCAAGGAATTCGTTAAGCAAATTAGGTGTGTACCCCACACTATCTTTAATACGTTATATGGCAATATTTAATATAAGTATGTATAAGAATGTGAATATGGCTAAGGTACCCTAATGTGGTACAAAGTACTCAGGTACGTTTCCTACTCCTATTAGGATTACGAAATATGTTATATTTTAACATGTGAAAAGTGACATGAATGTGAATTTAAGTATGATATGCATGATATGAATAATATGGGGCATTCGGGTTATATGAGAAAGGGGAAGTGAATGTGGTGACTTCGGTCTCACTATCTGAATGTGGTGACTTCGGTCACATTATCTGAACGTGGTAACTTCGGTTACATTATCTGAATGTGGTGTCTCATGACACAATTATTTAATCTGGTGGCTATGCCACGAATTTTATATGGGCGATGAGCACGTCGACTGCAGCGACTGCCTTCGATGGAGTGTAGCGGAAGGAGGGTTGACTTAGTAGTCCCCACGGTGTGCAGGTTGGTACGGGGATGTGTAGCGGATGGCATCTAGGTTTGGGTTCGGGTTTGCATCATTATCTTGAATTATTATGTGAACATGATATGTATGGTATGCCTAAATCTATTAAATTTTAGTGTTGGTTACACATTGAGTCTGTTTGACTCACCCCGTTGGGGAATATTTTTCAGGTGATGAGGGGTAATGGACCGGGTCAGCAGGGGCTCAAAGGTGGCCATGCACAGCAAGCAAATTATTTAATCTGGACATTTTATTTTATTTAAGTACTCTACAATTTTATTTTGGGTTTTGTTTTATGTAATAAGGCCATAGTGAACTATTTTATTTCTGTCTTATTGTTTAATTATGTTTACAAATTTTTATCAAGTTAAAGATGAAGCAATTTAATTTTTGAATATACTCTATATGTTTTATCACTAAAAATTAAAAAGGGTTTTCAATATAAAATCGAATTCGTTTTCAACTCAAGCCCAACCCAATACAATATTTTTTTAAAAATCGCACAAGTTTTTCCTAAGAAGCAAAAGAATTTGAACCGGTTTTTCTTGAGGAACATACCAGGTCTGGACCAGGCTCGTGGGCCGGGTATGGGGTGTTTCAATTGGTATCAGAGCCCAGTTTCAAACCCTCGGCCTGGGGTTTAAGGCCCAAAACGTTTTCAAATCGAGCCCAAATGAGTTTTTAAGATAAGCAGGGTTTTTCTGGCATGGCACCTAAGTCTCCGACCCGCAATCCACCAGGTAAGTACCCCTAACCATCTGTGTGATTATGTGATTATATTATGAAGGGTAGAAATAGGAATGGAACGTAGAGTAGTATGATAAGTATGTGAACCCTAGGACTAGTATACCCCAACAAATACATAAGATTTAATATCTACTTAAACAAACCTATGGCTAAGTCACCAAGTTAGGGTGTGGCAACCCCTGTGCGCATGTCTAGGATTGGATCCGGAAGAGCCTGGTATTTAAGCAGTCCTAGTGACTCACCTCCTCTTCGCTGGAATCCTACCTGGTGCGTAGCTTCGGTTCACCCTAAATAAAAGGGCTCAGAGAGTGTGGTAACCTCTGTGCGCATGTCTAGGAATGGTTTCGGTGGGAGCTTGGTACTTAAGCAGTCCGCGTGACTCACCTCCTCTCCATTCGAATCCTACCTGGTGCGTAGCTTTGGTTCACCCTGACCAAGAGGACTCGGTCATAGGCTAAACACACTAACTAAAACCCGAAAGGGAACTAGCCGTGTTTTTATAGAACCCTAGTTTTAAAAAATTCAACAAACCACTCTTTTGAACTGATAAAATTGTTTTTTTAAAAAAAAAGAAAAAAATTTCGAAAAATTTCTGATTTACGAAATTACAAAAATACCCCTAGTGGTAAAATTACAAAAATGCCCTTAGTTTATAAAATGTCCAGCTACCCAACAGTTTTATCAAAATTTCATTACTTTATAAAGGTTCAAAAACCCTAATTTGCAAAATATCAAAAATACCTTGATTTTAGAAAATTACAAAATTGCCCCTAACTTACAAAATTACCAAAATGACCCTGATTTCCAAAATTTTTGCAACATCACTGATTTGGAAAACAAAATTCTCAAAAATAACCCTCAAGTTTTATAAATTTGGAAATACCTCGGAAATATTAAACTTTACAAATTTACCCTGGTTTATTACCAAAATACCCCCGAGCTTCAAAATTATCAAAATACCCCCGGATTTCAAAATTTTCCAAAAATACCCCGGGAATTTTAAACTTCCAAAATACTTTTTGACAAAATCACCAAGGAACTTTTTCTTTTGAAAAATGAAGAAAATACCCCTGTAGGACAAATTACGAAAATACCCCTGGGTAGTGAGAAAACAACAACAATGAAAATTACAACGTTTCTCTGAATGAACGGAAGTTCATAATTGATTGATGGATGTATGAATGAAAAGACTGTGTGCACGTATGAATACGAAAGAACCACTCCTAAAACCCTTTTCATAAAACTTCTTCGCGGGTAATAAGTGAAACAAGGACTAATTCATAAAACTTTTTAATCAGATCGCGACGATAGAAATGAGCTCTAGAGGACGTGGTCGTCGTGGACGCGGTAGAGGAAGAATGACTGTGTCGGAACCCGTGAGATCGGGTCAAGGGTCTGATAATGAGGTACCACTGCCACCACCACCCCCAGCTGTTAATGTGGAGGAGCAAGCTCAGACGGGGGAAGATGTTGTATCGCAGGCTGTGCTATGAGTTTTGGAAATGGTGGCTGGTGCTGGAGGAAATAAGGGAACTAAGAAATCTGTACCCGAGCGACTCCGAGCCAATGGGGCTGAAATGTTTAGAGGAGTATCTGGTGTGGCGCCCAGTACGGCTGAATATTGGTTGGAGGCAACCGAGCGAATTATGGAGGAGCTCGATCTGACCCCTGAGAAGAAGTTAAAAGGAATGGTGGCACTGCTACGCGATGAAGCGTATCAATGGTGGTTAACTGTTCGGGATGGTGCCACAGCTGAGGATCTGACCTGGGAGTATGTTAAGGAAGCGTATCAAAAGAAGTATGTTGGAACCAGGTGTACTGATGAGCAAAGGAAAGCATTTCTGGGACTGGTTCAAGGGAACAAGTCTATTGCAGAATATTAAGCTGAATTCCTGAGGTTGAGCCGATATGCTCGAGGAGTAGTGGCAACTGAGCATGAACGCTGTGTTCGTTTTGAGGACGGACTAAGGGATGATTTGAGATTGTTGATAGCACCGCATCAGGAGCGGGAGTTTTCTGCTTTAGTAGAAAAGGCCAAGGTAGCCGAGGGAATTAAGGATGCTACAAAGCAGACTATGGATCAAAATAGGCCAAAAAGAGGTTTTGGATTGTCTGGGAAGGTTCAAAAGAGGCCTAGAGTTGATGGGCCGCGAAATCAGCAAGCTGGTACAGGATGGCAGTATCGTCCTTGTGATCATTGTGGAAAGAAGCACTTAGGGGAGTGCTGGAAAGAGACGGGAGGATGTTTTAGGTGTGGGTCCAAGGACCATATGCCCAAGGATTGTCCTAAGAAACCAGATGAAAGTCGACCAGCAGCTCAGAATGTTAGTCAGACTGGTAGAGGTGGACAGCAGCCTCAACGAGGTCGTGGTTCAAATAACAGAGGTAATGGTGCTGGCAGAGGACGTGGAACACAGGGCAGAGGTGCTGCTAATGCTGAGGCAAGGCAGCCGGGTTTGGTTTATGCGGTTCGCCGGAGGGAGGATGGAGACGCGCGGGATGTTATAATCGGTACGTTCTTTATTTATGGCAAGCCCTATTTTGCTCTGATTGATGTGGGCTCGACCCATTCTTATGTTGCATGTAGTGTAGTGGAAACATTAGGCCTAGACTCTAAACTTTCTGATAGGCAGATGACTGTAGTAAGCCCATTAGGCCAAACTGTAGTGGTGGATAAGATCTTTCGGAATGTACCCCTAGAGATTCAGGGAGCGAACTTTCGGGCTAACTTAATGGAACTACCCTTTGGGGAGTTTGAACTCATACTTGGAATGGACTGGCTAGTAGAGCACCGAGCCGTGTTGAATTGTGCGGCTAAACGTATGGAACTAAGGACCCCGGAGGATGAAGTAGTAGTAGTGATCGGAGAAAGAAGAAACTACATGTCTAACGTAGTTTCGACGTTGAAGGCAGAGAAAATGGTTAGGAAAGGGTGCAAGGCGTTCTTAGCCTTCGTAAGTACGTTGGGTGGAAAGGAAGAAGGTGTCAGTGGAGCTAGAACTGTAAGGGATTTTGAAGATGTGTTTCCGGAGGAATTACCAGGAATACCCCCAGATAGGGAGGTGGAGGTTGGAATAGACTTGCTACCGGGAACAGCTCCTGTGTCAATTGCCCCGTACTGAATGGCACCAAAAGAGTTGGTTGAGCTCAAGGCTCAAATCCAAGAGTTGTTGGATCGTGGGTTCATTCGACCCAGTGTGTCTCCATGGGGAGCACCGGTCATGTTTGTAAAGAAGAAGGACGGAACTATGCGTATGTGTATAGATTACCGTCAGTTGAATAAGCTGACCATTAAGAACAAGTATCCTTTGCCAAGGATCGATGACTTGTTCGATCAGCTGAAAGGGGCCGCAGTATTCTTGAAGATAGACTTAAGGTCAGGATATCATCAGTTGAAGGTGAAGGAGGCAGATATCCATAAGACCGTTTTTAGGACAAGATACGGCCATTTTGAGTTTGTAGTGATGCCGTTTGGGTTGACGAACGCTCCAGCCGCATTCATGGATATGATGAACTGAGTTTTCCAACCCTATTTGGATAGGTTTGTCGTTGTGTTCATCGACGATATTTTGGTGTACTCCAAGTCTGAAGAGGAGCATGATGAGCATCTCTGAATGGTGCTACAAGTGTTAAGGGAGAAGAAGCTCTATGCCAAATTCAGCAAGTGTGAATTTTGGCTTAAGAAGGTGGCATTCTTAGGACATGTGGTGTAATATCCCGGGTTAGGGGCTATTTTTGTCGTGGCATTGTTTGCATGTTATTGACTTGCTATGTTGTTGTTCTTAGTGTTTAGGGGCTTAGTTAGAAGCTAGAATTGAGCCTGAGAGGTAGGGAAAATTTTAGTTTTTGGGCTTAGGTAAGAGGAGCTGAGGAAGCTGGGGTTTAAAGGTTTTATTTGGTGGTTTTTAGCACAAAAGATGAGTTGGTGGAATGGCAGGATAGGCTCCACTAAGAGCTTGTGAGTGTGATGCCACTTGCAGGGAGGAGGTCCTGTGTTCAAGCTGCGGAGTGGCCACATTTTGCATCCTTTTTGACGGCATGGGAAGGGAGGAGTTGTAGGCAGTTCAAACTCTGCCTTGGACTAAGTCTAAGTGATTTTAGGAGGTTGACTAGTTCAACAACTTTGAACTAGTGGAGGTGAGTGTTTGGAGGGTGTTTGGCCGAATATTGGGGAGATTTTGGGGGAGGAGTGGACGGCTTGGTAGTGGGGGAGTGTGGTGTGCCGAAATGCACTTTTCAGTTTGTGCATTTTCGGTCACATTGGGTAAAAGCAAGAGTTCTCCTTTTGAGTGTTGTTAGTCAAAATTTCAAGTAAGTTTCTTCATATTTTTCTCTTGCAAACCGAAAGTACAAGCACTTATCTGCCGAATTTGTTTTGCTCTCTTGAGTTGGTGTGGCTGAATGTTCTCAACCATCTTTCTTTCTTTTTCATTTGTGTAGGCCGAAACTACTACCCTCTCTTCTCATACTTCTCCTTTGTTTGAAAACCTTGAGAGCCGAAACTAGTACCCTCCCTCTACTCATCTTGTATTTTCTTTTTCTCCAAAACTTTTTAGCCGATTCTCCATTTGCTTCTTTCCAATTCTCTTGAGTCGAACCCTCTCAACTTGTCCCTTCAAACATTCTTTTTCTTCTCTTAAACCCCATTGCCGTAGCTTCTATTTTCTACTCTCCATTTCCTTCCTTTCAAAGCCGAAATTAGGTGTGTGTTAAACACCTAGGCCGAATCCTCTCTTCCTTTGGTTCAAGGTCTTAGCCAAATTTCCCGTCTCTCCTAGTGGTCTCTTGTGGCCGAATTTTGGTGTGGTGTTGGTGCTCATCTCGTGTTGTATAATCGTTGGTTGAAGGTGAGTATAGGGCCGAATGGCTATTTCTTTTCTCCTGTGTTCTTGTCAATTTTGATGTGGTTAAGAATCGATTGTGGTGATTGGTGAAAGGAGTTAACCTTTTGGTGTTGAACCGATTTCCATTGTAGGACATCCGGGTTTTTGTTGCAATCAAGCGAAACCTTCTTCGGTGGGTGATCGAGTGGTAAGTGGTGGTAAGGGTTGGTTCTATTAGTTCATTCTTTTAGTTTCGTCAAGACAAGTGTTCGAAGGATTAACTGTTTTCTTTCAGGGTGTGGCCGATTGAATTAGGAACCATCGGTTGGTTCGGGATTTGGTAGGAAACCAAATCAAGGGTAAGGTAAGGGTTAAGCGTTAAACCCTCTTGATTTGTTGGTCTTGGCCGAATGGTATAAGAGACTAACCTATGTTTGGCCGATTATAGGAACAAGGTTGTCGAGGTGATCGAGGGATTTAGATGGGTTCTTTGGGATTTAGACCTTCGTTATTTCAGGTGTGTAAACTAACACACTATCTACTTAGTGATATGTTTAATAACCTGTTTGCTTATTAAGATCAAAACAATATGGTTGATGGATTTGGTACCCAATGGGGTATGAGTACGGATCCGGGTAAGTCCGTTTCATTACGAGTTCTATTGATGGTATATGATAGCATGATTGATGTATGTGATATGAGATGCGATATTAAACATAATGGCATGATTGCATGATTTACATGATTTGCATCGGTATGACATGTATGGGTGATATGAGAGGAGGGGGAATATGATATCCGTGTCTTTGGGACACCAGAGGTTTGGCACCTCCAGTGGTTTGGTACCACAGATGATATTTTGTGACTTTGGGTCACCAGAGGTTTGGCACCTCAGCGTCTCGTCCCAGTGGCTTAGCACCACAGTAGGTTGGCCCCACAGTTGATTATACGGGATCGACGCCAGTGATTTGGTATCACACGATGGGTTGGCCCCATCATTCGATTCGTGACTACAGTCACCAGTGATTTGGTATCACACTTGTGTCTTTGGGACACCAGAGGTTTGGCACCTCATCGCGACTCGTCCCTGTGGTTTAACACCACCGTGGGTTGGCCCCATTTGAGAGATACGGGATTGTCGCTAGTGATTTGGTATCACACGTGGGTTGGCCCCACAGTTGGTTATTTGTGACTTCGGGTCACCAGTGGTTTGGCACCACATTGATGGATATCGTGACTTTGGGTCACCAGTGGTTTGGCACCACCAGTGGTTTGGTACCACACGGGGTAGAAAAGGTGTTATGGATGGTTAGGAACGGGTGCATTAATTGTATTGCTTTGTTATGGTGTGTGTTAGCATGTTGTATCATCGGGAGAGGGATTTATGCACTGAGTCTTGCGACTCACCTTCTCCTTTGACATTTCAAGTGACACTTAGATGCGGACATGGAGCCGGGATGGACTCGAGGTGCTCATGCCATGAATAAATACGGATTTGCTCTGACTTTTTTAAAATTTGGTACTTTAGTTTATCTATTTCTACTCGGTTTTATTTTGGATTGTAAACGGCCTTTAAATTATGTTTTGCTATGTTTATGCTTAAAGTAGATTTTTAATATGCCTTAACAAATTAATTGGGTTAAAATTTGCTAGAACTTGGAAAGATAAAGATTCCAAAACTACAAAGCGATATGTTTTAAACTATACCATCGGGTATCACACTGTAATTTGAGATAAAGGAAACTCAAACGTTTTTCAAACTTAAACTCGATTTTCTACTAAGTCAATAATTATGTTTTAACTTCATAACTGATTAAGTTTTCGAAATTTCTGGATTTTCAAATACATCATCGGTTTTTATACAATCATGCCCAAGATTTCTACAAGTATAAAACACAAGCAAAGTGTTTTATCAAACTTTTAAACGGAAACCTATCTTCGTTAAAATTCGTTTTCCCCGTAACATACCAGATTCGGTCATGGTGTGTTGACCGGGTTTGGGGTGTTACATGTGGTATCCGCAAAGGGAATAAGAGTGGATCCTAGGAAGATCGAAGCAGTGTTGGATTGGAAACCACCTAGGTCCATGGCTGAGATCCGAAGTTTCTTAGGTTTGGCAGGCTATTACAGAAGGTTCGTGGAAGGGTTCTCGTCAATAGCCGCGCCTTTGACAAAGTTATTAAGGAAGGAAGTACCCTTTGAATGGACTGATAAGCAACAGGAGAGCTTTGAAAAGCTTAAGAAAGTGTTGACGGAAGCTCCAGTGTTAATTCAGCCGGAGGCAGGGAAGGATTTTGTGGTATACTGTGACGCTTCTCACACGGGATTAGGATGTGTCCTAATGCAAGATGGAAAAGTAGTCGCTTATGCGTCTCGACAGTTAAGGCCGCATGAGGTTAACTACCCAACTCATGACTTGGAATTGGCAGCAGTGGTTTTCGCTCTTAAGGTTTGGAGGCACTACCTTTATGGGGAAAGGTCGATAATCTATACAGACCACAAGAGCCTTAAGTATCTGTTGACTCAGAAGGAGTTGAACTTGAGGCAGCGAAGGTGGGTGGAGTTATTGAAGGATTATGATTGCTCGATAGAGTACCGCCCGGGCAAGGCGAATGTGGTAGCTGATGCCCTAAGTCGGAAGGTTGTGTCGGATCTAAGGGCTATGTTCACTCACTTAAGTTTGTATGATGATGGAAGCCTGTTGGCAGAGTTGCAAGTCAAACCCACATGGCTGAATGAGGTGAAAAGGGGACAGTTGGCTGATAAGGACCTAAGTGCTAAGTTACAGCAAGTACAGAACAGAAAGTTAGAGGATTATGGCGTCATTGACGAAGGAGTATTGTGCTACAAAGGAAAGGTCTGTATGCTGAAAGACGTGGAGTTAAGACAAATGATTCTTCGGGAGGCGCATAGTAGCCCTTATGCTATGCATCCCGGAGGTATTAAGCTGTACAGAGATCTAAGGGAACAATTTTGGTGGCCTAATCTTAAACGGGAAGTTACTGAATTCGTGGGAAAATGTCTGACGTGTCAGCAAGTTAAGGCTGAACACCAAGTCCCATCGGGATTGCTTCAGCCAATCGAGATTCCGCAGTCGAAGTGGGAAAGAATTACCCTGGACTTCGTTAGTGGGCTTCCCCTTACGCCTACTAAGAAGGACTCGGTATGGGTAATAGTGGACCGTTTGACTAAGTCCGCACACTTCATCCCAGTAAGAGCCAATTATTCTCTTCAGAAATTGGCCAAATTATACGTAGCGGACATTGTAAGGTTACATGGAGTATCGGTGTCAATTATTTCGGATAGAGACCCAAGGTTCACGTCTCGGTTTTGGAGGGCACTTCATCAAGCTTTAGGCACTAAGTTGGACTTCACTACGGCTTTTCATCCACAATCAGACGGGCAGTCTGAACTGGTTATACAAGTGTTGGAGGATATGTTGAGAGGCTGTGTGATGGATTTCCGAGGAAGTTGGGAAGACCATTTGCCTTTAGCAGAGTTCGCCTACAACAACAGCTATCAAGCTAGCATTTGGATGGCACCATATGAAGCGTTGTATGGTCGGAAGTGTCGAACTCCTACTTGTTGGACTGAGTTAGGAGAACGTCGGGTTTTGGGTCCAGAGTTAGTGGTAGAAACTGAAGAAAAAGTTGAGATAATCAGGGCACGGTTAAAGGAAGCCTCTGATAGGCAGAAATCGTACGCAGATCTCAAACAAAAAGAGATAGAATTTGATGTAGGAGATCAAGTATTCCTTAAGGTCTCGCCTTGGAAGAAGGTGATGAGGTTTGGTCGCAAAGGGAAGTTAAGCCCAAGGTTTATAGGGCCTTATCGGGTACTGAAGCGAGTTGGACCAGTGGCATACCAGTTAGAGTTGCCACCAGAGTTGCAGCAGATGCACGACGTATTCCATGTATCCATGCTACGTCGTTATCGATCGGATCCATCTCATGTGGTACCAATTGAAGAAGTGGAGCTAAGGCCAGACCTATCCTACGAGGAGGAGCCAATTCAGATATTGGAACGTGATGTGAAAGTGTTACGGAGGAAGTCAGTTCCTCTAGTCAAAGAGTTATGGCGCAATCATGGATCAGAGGAAGCTTCGTGGGAACCAGAAGAGACAATGCGACAGCAATACCCTCAATTATTTTAGCTAGGAAATTTCGAGGATGAAATTATTTTAAGGGGGGTAGAACTGTAACATCCTTAAAAGGGCCTATGTATTTTCGGTTTAATTGTACGAAATGACATGTCTTATGTGTTATGAATGTGTTTTGAATAATTTTTTGGAAACCTGGAAATGTATGGAAATGTTAAGTTTAAAAGAGGAAAATGAACATTTTTGGAAACTAAGAAAGGTAAGGAAATGATTTGGAAATGATTCAAAAGAGGAAAGTGAACATTTCTGGAAACTTGGAAATGTAAGGAAATGTTAAGTTTAAAGGAGGCAAATGTCAAGTTCTAAGGTTTAAAAAGAAAAAATTAAGGCAAGGTGGCCTTAAGAAAATTAGTAGGAGGAATTTGACACACAATCAGGCTTGGAAAAGTGGCCTGAAGATGTCACTTAAGGCCCAGGTGGGTGACGCCACAAGCAGGTGCAATTGGGCCTGGGTTCGAGTCACTTGGGAAGCAAATAAAAGAAATTTTTTTTTTTGCTTCCAGAAGCAGAGAGGTGGACGGCATTAAGGCTCTTAAAAGAGGAGTTTTATTCTCTTTAAATTTCGGCTAAATAGAAGGATAAATGATGATTTATCTTAAATTATTTTCAAGGAGATAATAGGGGATTATTCTTTTAATAAAGTGATAATTCAAAGGATAAAGTTATCAAAATAGAAGAGTGGTGGCCAAGTAAGGGATTCTGAGTAGTAATTTCGGCTATAAGAGGGAAAAAATAGGGCTACTCATCAATTTTTCTTCCCTCTCTCTCTCTGCCGAATTTTCCTTGGCCAAGTAGCCTCTCTTTCATCGATTCTTTTCCTCTCCAAAATCCTTCTTTTCTTCTTTTCTTCTTTTCTCTTCTGCTGTCAAAGCCGAAACCTTTTATCCCTGTCTAAGTCTCCATAGCCGAACCTTGGTGGGACTTCAAACAAGGGTGTGTCGACTTCTTCAAGTAAGGGTAAGGATCTATTACCATTATTTTCTTTCTTCTTTACACCGAAAGTCAAGGTTCTAATGTCATATACATGTTGGCCGAAACTTTGAAGGAAAGCTTCGGGATTCTGTGACTGTCGACTACATGGAGGAAAGTTTCGGGATTTCAAATCATAAAGGTAAGACATATGTATAATCGGCCAAAGTTCTATCTTAAGTACTTAGATCTATTTGTTTTAACCGAAAACTAACCAATTCAAGGGATCTAGTGATTAGCCGATTTCAAAGGAGAAGAATACAAGTTTTCGGGATTTGATTAATCATCAAAACGGTAACAAGGTAGGTTTTAAGAATACGAATCCTACTAGGATTTGATTTTATAGCCGAATAGGCTTTATGCTAACATATTAAGGTTACCAAATGTAGGAATTGAGATCTAAAGCAATAGATCAGTTTTTCGGGATTTCAAGGAATTCGTTAAGCAAATCAGGTGTGTACCCCACACTATCTTTAATACGTTATATGGCAATATTTAATATAAGTATGTATAAGAATGTGAATATGGCTAAGGTACCCTAATGTGGTACAAAGTACTCAGGTACGTTTCCTACTCCTACTAGGATTACGAAATATGTTATATTTTAACATGTGAAAAGTGACATGAATGTGAATTTAAGTATGGTATGCATGATATGAATAATATGGGGCATTCGGGTTATATGAGAAAGGGGAAGTGAATGTGGTGACTTCGGTCTCACTATCTGAATGTGGTGACTTCGGTCACATTATCTGAATGTGGTAACTTCGGTTACATTATCTGAATGTGGTGTCTCATGACACAATTATTTAATCTGGTGGCTATGCCACAAATTTTATATAGGCGATGAGCACGTCGACTGTAGCGACTGCCTTCGATGGAGTGTAGCGGAAGGAGGGTTGACTTAGTAGTCCCCACGGTGTGCAGGTTGGTACGGGGATGTGTAGCGGATGGCATCTAGGTTTGGGTTCGGGTTTGCATCATTATCTTGAATTATTATGTGAACATGATATGTATGGTATGCCTAAATCTATTAAATTTTAGTGTTGGTTACACATTGAGTCTGTTTGACTCACCCCGTTGGGGAATATTTTTCAGGTGATGAGCAGTAATGGACCGGGTCGGCAGGGGCTCAAAGGTGGCCATGCACAGCAAGCAAATTATTTAATCTGGACATTTTATTTTATTTAAGTACTATACAATTTTATTTTGGGTTTTGTTTTATGTAATAAGGCCATAGTGAACTATTTTATTTTTGTCTTATTGTTTAATTATGTTTACAAATTTTTATTAAGTTAAAGATTAAGCAATTTAATTTTTGAATATACTCTATATGTTTTATCACTTAAAATTAAAAAGGGTTTTCAATATAAAATCGAATTCGTTTTCAACTCAAGCCCAACCCAATACAATATTTTTTTAAAAATCGCACAAGTTTTTCCTAAGACGCAAAAGAATTTGAACCGGTTTTTCTTGAGGAACATACCAGATCCGGACCAGGCTCGTGGGCCGGGTATGAGGTGTTTCAGTGTATAATCCCCTTACCATCATCCATTGGGTCAGAACACACATAGCAATATTTTGGGCCTAATCCCATTGCAATCATAGCATAATATCATATATATATGTAACATGCATGTGTTATGCAATTTCCCAACCAAACCTAGTTTTCCATCCGCTACACACCACCCGTACCAACCAACACACCTGTGGGGAGCTTTAGTCACCCACCCCGCCAACACACCAAACTGGGCATTAAGCCATATATTAACTGGGCATGAAGCCATATATCAAACTGGGCACGAAGCCATATATCAAACTGGGCACGAAGCCATCAGAATTTTGTAGCAACGCTACCAGAACTTCTCTTCGTCAAATAGCACAACCCATGCAAATCATGTATATAATATGCACATTCAATTATTCATATCAAATCATAAAATTATTACAAACATACGACCCATTATAAAAATTTACACAATCTGGCCGATATCACATTTTGGCCCATATAGCTCATATTACACTTGGCCCATATAACAAATATCACATTGGGCCCATATATCAAATATCACATTTGGCCCATATATCAAATATCAAACGGCCCATATAGCAACATATCACATTTCGCCCATAAAGGGTATTTTCGTAATTCGATCCATAGGGACATTTCGTAATTCGGCCCATTAGGGGCATTTTCGTAATTTGGACCGTAAGGGCATTTTCATAATTCGTTAATCGTACCCACTAAGGGTAATTCGGTAATTTACCCTCTAAGGGTATGATGGTAATTTTCGCAACCTAGGCTTAATTACTAATTTGGGGCATAAAAATCAAAACTGTCCATCTGCGTCGTACTGACTAAACTGACTATAACTCGAGTTAGAAAACTCGAAATCTAAATCCGTAACTTTTCCTTGAAACTAGACTCATATATCTTTCTACTATAGTTTTCCAGAATTTTTAGCTTAACCATTTAATACAGTTTATTCCTTAAATTTTCCCTTGTTTCACTGTCCAATGATTCTGACCTCTCTTAACTTAATCTCAAATATCTTACTGTACGCTTTTCATATACTGCTCCCACTTGTTTTTGTTGAAAACAGATTAACTAAGGAATCCATACATATCAATTATAACTCTTAATTCACTTTGTACAATTTTATACAATTTTTCCAAGATAGAACAGAATACCCCAAAGTCATTCAGAACTAGTCTCACTAAAATTAACATATCTCAGAATATAATATTCCTTTTCCTTCTCTGTTTCTTCCATATTAGAATAGACACAATAAGTTTTAATCTGATATCTTATTCACTTTGTAATTCCTTTTATCCTATTTTTTGTGATTTTTCAAATACACGTCACTGTTTCTGACCGAAACTATTTTATTACAAAATACGTTTACCACTACGAGAATACGCACGTCTGAGTGATCACGGATGCCGATTATCAATTTTCTTTGGTATTTCTACCGAATCATAGAACATTTCATGTAAAATTTCAAAGATATGTGAGATTTACTCACCATTTCAAACATATATTCGGAAGGGTACGAGATTACACACCTTGATTACGAGTTGTGCTTTCTACCGATTCCAACACCTATAATGATAGTTGATAGAAGGTTAGTCTCAACTTCGATAATCGTAACTAGAAACACTTTATTATGCTAACTCCACTTACCACGACTGTGATCTCCCTCGATGCACCAAGAATCGATCCTACCAACAATATCAATTAGCCAACCTTCAATCCGATTAACTCAATAACCAAATGGAGATATCGAATGGACTATGAAAGATCTTCCTTACCTTAATCGATTATAATCTCGTTTCTCACGATAGTCCTATGACTAGAGATGATTAGGCGATGTTGTGGTATTCAGCCTCCCTCTATATCATTACGAAGAAGAAAATGATCTCGTATGAGAGAAAGTAAGGTAATGGTCTCGATCAATATGGCCATCCCACACCAAGGTATGAATTCGGCACTAAGAGGAGGAAGAAAAATAAAATGTTGAAATGAATCACTTACCGATTGATCGAAGTATGAGTAGTAATACGGTTGAGAAGAAAATATGGATGAGATAGAAGATTCGCCTATGGGGTGAAACAAACAATAATATTTGGTTATGAAAAATATTGTTTTGAGAGAAAGAAGAAAGGTATTTGGAAAATCCTGTAAAAAGAGAAGAGAGATGGAAAGAAGGGTTTGTGAGGTTTCGGTTTTTCAAAGGAGAAAGGGTGCACAATAAGGTCTCAACGGCTTAAGTCCATACGGCAAGAAGAAAGAAAAGAAAGGGAGAAAATATGCACACTCAAAGTTCTAAAATCCGACAAAGAAGAAAAGAAAGTTTGGAGAGAAAAGAAAAAATATCATAAAGTTGGTATGAGGAAGTTTTGACCAAAACCATACCCAAAACTCTTACCATGACACTAACAAGATTCGGCCAACACCCCTTTAGCCCCAAGAACCGTCCACATTCATAGCCATGAGAGTCAACATTATGCCAACCATTCTTTCCATGGCATTCTCCATGAAATAGGCCACTTGCTCTCCTTACTTGCCTTTTCCTTTTGTTTCCTATCCCCAACCTCAACCTTTCCTTAATTCTGTAGCCACCTTACCAAAAATAAAGAGGTCAAACATGCCATCAATACCTCATGGCCGACACTTAAGGAAATAGTGCAAAAATGCTAGTCAAAATTTGCACATAAGGTGATTCGAACCTCTCCCCTCAAGGTACTATAAGTGGTGCCTTAACCTCTTTACTATAGTTCATTTATGCAAGCACTTTACTCATTTATTTCTATAAGTCTTGAAGCTACTTACCATCTCTCCTTAAAGTGCTAAAATACCAAATTTTTCCTAAGGCCCAATTAAACCCAGACTTCATAGAAACCTCGTAACCTTCCAAATTCACTTAACTAATAAGTCCAATTTGCAATAATGCCATTCTCTTGTTCTCAAAATTTTAAGCACTCCTACGCTCAAGGCCTATTGGGCCCAATCCTACTAGGCCCAATTTTGGGATGTTACAATTCTACCCTCGTTAAAGAAATTTCGTCCTCGAAATTTCCAACCAGCTACTAAACGCATTGCTCAAATCACACCACTAAGCTTTCGCTGCGCACTCTGACCTTAATAACACTAATGTACCTTTAACATAATATTGAATCCTCTTTTACACAACCAAACGTCTAACCACAGAAGCAAACAGTTATCTACCATTTATACTTAGAATTTTCTAACTTTAGTCATCACGTCCAACCAAAACATACCTGACTTGATGGTGATGAAACAATCCCGAGTCTTATGCTCCTTAGACCCGCATCTCAAGCACACTCCTGACCTCCTCCAGCATTCTCCCGGATGACGCCTCTTGCAAAAATCACAAGCCAGAAAGTTTGGTCGTGCCTTGACATGCTTTGCAGAACGAGATTGTGACCCTAGAGAACCGCGATCTCTTTTCTTCTTACAGTCCACAGACCCAACTCGAAGTGCTTCACCGATTCCTTTAACCTACTCCAATACTTCCTTAACTATCTGAGTCAGCTCATCAATCCCAGCTTGATCATGAGACCCCGTCTCAGCCACTAGCGATGCTAACACCTCCCTTTCGGAAATATGCCTAGGTGCCAAAGATCTAGCCCTAGCACCTCAGTCTTTACCACGTCCACGCCTACCGCGTCCACGTCTTCTAGCGTTCATGTTTGCTAAGTCGATATAATCTGATTAAGAGTTTTATAAATCATTATGCTATTTCAGTGTTTATTAAACAATGTTTTATGGAGTACAAGAAGTAAAGTTGTTTTCGTAAAACCCATCCTAAAGTCTCAATCTCTATAGTTTCAACATCTAAAACTAAAAGTTCTAGAGTGTTCCGATAGTCATATCACAATAATCATAAAACGAAAACAAATACTTACTTGACTTGGTGCCGGATACCCGTGGTGCCATACTTCCTTTCAAACATGTATTATAAATTAAAATTCAAAACATTTTTGGAAACATTTTTGAACCCAAACCACAGCCGAGTTTTGAAACTGGGCTCTGATACCATAAAATGTAACACCCCAAACCCAGCCTACAAGTTAAGCCCGAATCTGGCGTGTCACAAAACAAACTCGTTTGAAAATTACAGCCTCTTTGTTAAAACCAAAACGCTTAAGCAATTGTGTCTACGTGAAAACATAATTATCTTTAATAAACCCTTTTTGGTTGCGAAAGCATATTTAAAATAAACGATTTACGAAAATGTGACGTTTGAAATAGAGTTGCAAAAGCATTTTGAAACATTGCGGAAACGTAGATAAAATACAAGTATTTTTGAGAGATTGATTGATGAATCACAATCAAGCAATTGAACTTTAAATCCGTGACTTTTGAAAATGTCGTTAATAATTTGAAGAAAGTTCGAGTTAAATCATATTTGTAAAAGTTTATTTTGAAATCCATTTGTTAATCAATTTCGGAAAACCTTTATTTACATTTTTAGAAAAATTCTCGTTTTAAACAATTTAAGAAAAATAATAAAAACATCCCAACCATAAAGCAAAAATAAAAATAGTTCAGAGGCCTTATTACAACTTAAACCAAAATAGCAAAATAATAAAATAAACGGAAATAGAAATTTAAAATTCAATAACACCATTTCTGAAGTATGGCCTCCACCAAGTCATCCATGGCCCAAGTCCACCTCACGGAGCATCACCATAGGGATTAAGAAAAGAGCGGGGGTGAGTTACAAGAACTCAGTGTATAATCCCCTTACCATCATCCACTTGGTCGGAACACACATAGCAACATTTTGGGCCTAAGCCCATTACAATCATGGCATAATATCATATATATAACATGCATGTGTTATGCAATTTCCCAAACAAACCTAGTTTTCCATCCGCTACACACCACCCGTACCAACCAACACACCTGTGGGGAGCTTTAGTCACCCACCCCGCCAACACACCAAACTGGGCATTAAGCCATATATTAACTGGGCATGAAGCCATATATCAAACTGGGCACGAAGCCATATATCAAACTGGGCATGAAGCCATCAGAATTTTGTAGCAAAGCTACCAGAACTTCTCTTCGTCAAATAGCCCAACCCATGCAAATCATGTATATAATATGCACATTCAATTATTCATATCAAACCATAAAATTATTACAAACATACGACCCATTATAAAAATTTACACAATTTGGCCCATATCACACTTTGGCCCATATATCAAATATCACATTTGGCCCATATATCAAATATCACATTTGGCCCATATATCAAATATCAAACGGCCCATATAGCAACATATCACATTTGGCCCATAAAGGGTATTTTCATAATTCGGTCCATAGGGACATTTCGTAATTCGGCCCATTAGGGGCATTTTCGTAATTTGGCCCATAAGGGCATTTTCATAATTCGTTAATCGTACCCACTAAGGGTATGATGGTAATTTTCACAACCTAGGCTTAATTACTAATTTGGGGCATAAAAATCGAAACTGTCCATCTACGTCGTACTGACTAAAATGACTATAACTCGAGTTAGGAAACTCGAAATCTAAATCCGTAAATTTTCCTTGAAACTAGACTCGTATATCTTTCTACTACAAGTTTTCCAGAATTTTTAGCTTAACCATTTAATACAGTTTATTCCTTAAATTTTCCCTTGTTTCACTGTCCAATGATTCTGACCTCTCTGACCTTAATCTCAAATATGTTACTGTACGCTTTTTATATACTACTCCCACTTGTTTCTATTGAAACTAGATTCACTAAGGAATCCATACATATCAATTATAACTCTTAATTGTCTTTTTACAATTTTATACTATTTTTCCAAGACAGAACAGAATACCCTGAAGTCATTCAGAACCAGTCTCACTAAAATTAACATATCTCAGAATATAATATTCCTTTTCCTTCTCTGTTTCTTCCATATTAGAATAGACACAGTAAGATTTAATCTGATATCTTATTCACTTTGTAATTTCTTTTATCCTATTTTTTGTGATTTTTCAAATACACGTTACTGTTTCTGACTGAAACTGTTTTATTACAAAATATGTTTACCACTACGAGCATACGCACGTCCGAGTGATCACAGATGCCGGTTATTGGTTTTCTTCGGTATTTCTACTGATTCACAGAACATTTCATGTAAAATTTTAGAGAGATGTGAGATTTACTCACCATTTCAAACATATATCCGGAAGGGTACGGGATTTCACACCTTGATTACGAGTTGTGCTTTCTACCGATTCCAACACCTATAATGATAGTTGATAGAAGGTTAGTCTCAACTTCGATAATCGTAACTAGAAACACTTTATTATGCTAACTCCACTTACCATGACTGTGATCTCCCTCGATGCACAAAGAATTGATCCTACCAACAATATCAATTAGCCAACCTTCAATCCGATTAACTCAATAACCAAATGGAGATATCGAATGGACTATGAAAGATCTTCCTTACCTTAATCGATTATAATCCCGTTTCTCACGATCGTCCTATGACTAGAGATGATTAGGCGATGTTTTGGTATTCGGCCTCCCTCTATACCACTACAAAAAAGAAAATGATCTCGTATGAGAGAAAGTAAGGTGATGGTCTCGATCAATATGGCCATCCCACACCAAGGTATGAATTCGGCACTAAGAGGAGGAAGAAAAATATAATGTTGAAATGAATCACTTACCGATTGATCGAAGTATGAGTAGTAATACGGTTGAGAAGAAAATATGGATGAGATAGAAGATTCGGCTATGGGGTGAAACAAACAATAATATTCGGTTATGAAAAATATTGATTTGAGAGGAAGAAGAAAGGTATTTGGAAAATCTTGTAAAAAGAGAAGAGAGATGGAAAGAAGGGTTTGTGAGGTTTCGGTTTTTCAAAGGAGAAAGGGTGCACAATAAGGTCTCAATGGCTTAAGTCCATACGGCAAGAAGAAAGAAAAGAAAGGGAGAAAATATGCACACTCAAAGTTCTAAAATCCGACAAAGAAGAAAAGAAAGTTTGGAGAGAAATGAAAAGATGTCACAAAGGTGGTATGAGGAAGTTTTGACCAAAAGCATACCTAAAACTCTTACCATGACACTAACAAGATTCAGCCAACACCCCTTTAGCCCCAAAAATTGTCCATATTCATAGCCATGAGAGTCAACATTATGCCAACCATTCTTTCCATGGCATTCTCCATGAAATAGGCCACTTGCTCTCCTTACTTGCCTTTTCCTTTTGATTCCTTTCCCCAACCTCAACCTTTCCTTAATTCTCTAACCACCTTACCAAAAATAAAGAGGTCAAACTTGCCATCAATACCTCATGGCCGACACTTAAGGAAAGAGTGGGAAAATGCTAGTCAAAATTTGCACACAAGGTGATTCGAACCTCTCCCCTTAAGGTACTATAAGTGGTGCCTTAACCTCTTTACTATAGCTCATTTATGCAAGCACTTTACTCATTTATTTCTATAAGTCTTGAAGCTACTTACCATCTCTCTTTAAAGTGCTAAAATACCAATTTTTTCCTAAGGCCCAATTAAACCCGAGACTTCATAGAAACCTCGTAACCTTCCAAATTCACTTAACTAATAAGTCCAATTTGCAATAATGCCATTCTCTTGATCTCAAAATTTTAAACACTCTTACACTCAAGGCCCATTGGGCCCAATCCTACTAGGCCCAATTTTGGGATGTTACAGAAAAGCTAGCAAGAGGGAAGGTGAGAAGCTGGCTTTAAATAGAGCAATCTATGAGGAGAGTAAGCATACCTGGTTGGTGTTGGTAGGAGCGCGGATCAACTCCAGATTCCTATCAGGTGTGTATTTCACCCTACTCTAGCAGTAGGGCGGCAAATGTCGAAATGCCGGTCACACGACGATGGTAGCCACACGAGCGTGCGAGCGCACGTGTGGGGGCTTAAACGCGATAGTTGAGGCCACCATGAGTATTCTTGTGGGTTGGTGCTGTTGGGCCACGATGGGCCAAAAGGGGCCAAGTTGGCCCAATGGGCCTGTCGGCCCATATGAATAAGTTGTATGATTGTGTAGTAGATATTGAACTGGTCTATGTGAATCTCATATCTGTGGCTAGAGTTGGGCTAAATGGACCACACGAGCGTGTGGGCCCATTTGGGCCAAGAATGGGCCATAGGCCCATTCACATCGTTATCTCTGCTTAGAATACCTCGATTTACAAAATTACTAAAATAACCTCGCTGGGTTGGATGACCGTTTTACCCTCAGTGTTGTCAGGTAACGTGTGTATGTTTACATTACAATTTTATATGTTGATCTATATATTGCATTTTATCATGTTGCATGGGCAGGTTAATGATTGAATAGCAACATATATATATATATATATATATATATATATATATTTACATAATTATGAAGCTGGTGGCTCAGCCACATATATTCTGTAATTAGCAGCTTGTCTACAATATTGGTGTGTTTGACGGGGTGGGTTGACTTGATCCCTACAGGTGTGATTGGCTGGTACAGAGGTGTGTTTGGTTGGATTGGGTTGGGTTGCATTACTTTCTTTGCATCCCATCATTGTATTACCATGATTGTAGGTCTTAGGCCCAGGTTGATGTCTTCTGGGCTCGGGCCCAGTTAATGTCAGTTTAGGGGATTACACACTGAGTTCTCGTAACTCACCCATTTTCCCTTAACCTCGTAGGTAATTCCCAGTGGTAGAGGATTTGGAGCCGTGGATGACTCGGTGGGGGCCATAAATCGGAGACATTGCTCGCAAACTTTAGTAAATTTCCATTTTGCTTCATTTTTAAGATTATTTTTAATTTGGGTTTAATATTTTGTAATAAGGCCTCTGGGATTTATATTTCTTTAAACTCTCATTTCAGTATTTTCAAACTATAAACGTTCAAACCTATAAACATGAGGTTTTTTTAAAACATTAATAATCGTTTTCTAAAATATCATGTTTCCGCAACTATTCAAGTTCGATTTTCACAACAAAAACTGTTTTTTTCAAGATAGTAACAACTTTATAAAAATGGACATTAAGAAAATGGTGTTTTTACAAACAAACAACAAAACTTGGAAGATTTCATAAAGAAATGCAATATTTTATCGATCACTTAGATTTTCAACTACCTTTTGATGTGACATGCTGGATCCGGCCATAACGTCTAGGCCGGGTTTGGGGTGTTACATAATGCATTGACATCATTCAAGACTTGACACTTCAATTCACAATAATAAGCCCAAACTAATGCATAGCTCATCGCATATATACCAAACATATCCATACCACCATACTTCAACAGCATAGTACTCATCACTTGCTTAAACTTATTAGATTTCATACAAGTCATACATGTTAACCACGTCAAACATTCATAAAATAGCATAACCATCATACTGCACTTTCCTAGTTTGATATCATAGTTTGATCCATTTCCACAAAAATACCTCGTATGAATTCATGCAAGACTCGACTTAGAGACTCACCTGACAACCAAGGTTAGCAACTTGAACTCCAGATTCAACATCCAACAAGAAACCGCAACAACCACTGCTAAAACATATAAAAACTATTACTATTCATTCGTGTAACTTTTACCATCATCTGAATCCCAGACAACTTCCATGTAAAGCCTTATTTCTTCATCTTATTGTTCACATACAGAAAACAGACTTACTCTTTTAGAAGTCAACATGCAATACTAAAATACTTACCCGAGATATGAAACAACCCTTTTCATGAACTCAGATCATTAGTTTCAGCTTAACAAGAAAGATCTATTCTCAGATCCAAGGCACATCAACCATAGCATTTTGAATGGAAGAAACAAGAAAAACACTCTTCTCCTCAAACCCAAATAATTATATATAACCACTGTTCTCATAGTGGAACTTGACATGTGTCACAATCTTTCCAAACTGCCTTATAAATGGTTTACAACTGTAGAGAAACGTATATGAGAATCCAACATTTTTATATATATTTGGTTAATCCCTTCTTTTCAATCCTAACCACCTCGTTAGAATGTAAATAGCACCGTAACTAAACAAACATGGCGCACATACCTTTGGTGACAACCCAAGATACCCAAAACTCCTCAATACTCTTACGAATCTCCTCTTCTTAACGACCCAACACACACATGCTGAGAATAATTATTTCAATATTCAAACGTCTACTATGCACCTGATCTATACGCCAAAAGTATCAATTGGGAAGATAGCACTACGCCACTCAGATTACTTTTGATTTACACGCCAAATTCAGAACTCGCCAAAATTGGATGTTACAAATGTGACCTATCGTAGACCTATTGTCCGAGTCAAGCATGGGGTGCCACAACTAGGGTTTGTTTGAATAGTATAGATTAATTGAATGAAAGTACACTATCTTGTAATTATTAAGAATTGTAATTCCCTAGACATGTTTAGCTAACAGAGTGTAATTACATCGTAATTACCTATGTCATGCTTGGTAGTGCAAATATTGATTACATAGTTACACAACTTATATTTTGAAAAATACTAATTACTATAAAAATTATCAATATGATAAAAAACTTCTACATGAGTAATAAAAAATTAAAATCAAAATCAAATTATCATATATAATATGTTAGTCCAAGAAAGTATATAATACAATTACTACTAAAAATAACAAGAATAATAAACATCATATACAATTCTATCCAACTGATTCCATCTTTATTGGGCTATTTTTTCCTTAACATTTAACATATACTTCTTATCATCATTTGTTTGTCTTTGACTGAGTTCATCATCATCTTAATCTAAAATTGAAAAGATTATCAATATCTCATTCCATGTACTCTTCAAAGTATCGATAATCTCAATTTCACCAACGAATAAAGTTACGAAGTATGCAACATACTAGTATGGTCCAACGTTATTTTTATGTTATACTGAGGTGATGTTAATATGAGAAATCTTTTTTTAGAACAACAAATATCCTCTAATCACATTTCAAAGCTTTGTACATATCAAATTGAAGAGTTTATGAGTCGTCTCTAGTGCTTGTATCTGGTTTCATTCTCTCAAATGGTATAATAATTTATATTTGCATAACTACCATCTACCACACAATATTTGGACTCACGGCGCAAACAGGCTATAGCTTTGATTATAAAAAACTTATATAGTTTTGTGCTATAACTTTAGAAATTTTAGGATTTAAATAACTTTTTTTAATATAAGCCACAGACATCCTCATCCATTTAGTCTAAGTATAGTCCTATTTGGGCTAGGGGAAGAAGTTATCTTCCAATTCTTTCAACTACTTGTTGGTAATATAACTTTTTTTATAACTTTATAAAATACACAAATTATTTTTATAATATAATGTTTAAGATTTATAATACAACTATTTTTTTTTATCACCATCCCATACACTCATAATTGTTCTTACTTATAAAATATTTTTTATAACTTAAAGTTTGTATAAAAAAATGATCTCTTAAATTTGAATCATGAATGAGTGTTTGGAAAGTCATAAGATAATTGGATTTGAGAGTAATTATCCATGTAATTACTCTAACTCACACCCTTTTCTATAAGAATTAGAAAGTTTAATTAAGATGTTTTAATTACATTTAATTCAGTTAGACCTACCAGTTACATTAGTTACCCAAACATGTCATTCTTATATAATTACAACAATTCCATCCAAATCTAATTTCTAGATTTTTTTAAATACTTTTACATTAATTTACATGGTTATAAAAGCATAATTTTCCTAGAACTGTCAAATAATATCTGATATAAAGCTTAACAAACCATAAACCAGGATCTGTCATGCCAAATCATTAGGAATAAATCAAGAACAAAACTAGATGCGGAAGCATACCTGAATTCATGTAATATCCCGAATTTATGGCTTATGCATTAATGCTAAAATGTATGAAGTAGCATGTCTATGTGTATGTGGAATGTGTTTTTATGAATTTTGTGAACCTTAGAGTGAAGGTGAATGCCTTAGAAATTATTTAATTTTAAATCTTTAAGGGGAGCCAGGCTAAGGAGGCCTTAAAAGAAATTGTGGGGGATTTATGACACAAAAAAATGGGCTTGTCTAAATGGCTTAGAGGCGCCACTTAGGGCCTCAGTATGTGACGCCATATGCAAGGTGCAAGGTCCTAGGTTCGAGCTACAAGGGAAGCAATTAAAAGTGTTTTATTTTTGCGACAATAGGGAGCAGCAGTGGACGGCATGGGGACTTCATTTAGATGAGGATTATCCTTTTAAAATTTCGGCTAAGTAGAAGATAAATGATGATTGTATTTTAAATTATTTTGAATATGCAAAGAAGAGAGAAAATAGGAGAAAAGCAAGGAGTAGCTAGTGTTTGAAGGCTAGCCGAATTTAGGAAGGGGTTATGTGCCGAAATTTCTCCTCTTCTCATCTTTGTTTCACTTGTGCCGAAAATTCTCAAAGAAAGAGCAACTTGTGTTCTTTCTCTCTTTTTCCTTTTTGCTACTCACTGACATAGCCGAATCTCTCTGCAAATTATTCTCTTTTCTTTTCAATTCTCCAAAAGCTGAAAATAGGATTCCCCTAGCCCTTGCCGATTCTCCCTAAGTCCTATACTTTTCTTTTCTTGTCCTTGTTGAGCCGAATCTATCAAGTGTTCATCAAAAGCCGAAGACTAAAGGTAATCCCTAGTCGATTGCTCAATGAATCTTAAAGTCGAAGGTTCACTTTATTAACACACTTTGAATCGATTTCTTCTGCAAGTGTTCTTGATAATTTCGTGAAGGTGGTTGACCAGTTGCGTTTTGGTCTTTCTTATTTGGTAAGGGATCTCTTCTATGTCGATTTACTCTCTTTACTCTTTTCTGACTGTTGGAAATCGAAATCTAATCCCTCTTATTCTTGTTGGCCGAAACTTGAAAGGTGAGTTTCGGGATTTCCATAGTAGCCGACTTCTAGGGAGATCATTCGGGATTTCAGATCTAAGGTAAGTAAGGTGTGAGATTAGGCCGAAGGCCATTTATTTAAATGTTAGATTGGGTCTAACATATGTTTATGGGGATTTCGACAGATACCACAATCAAGTAGTTATTTCGGGATTCGGATCCATAAGGTAAATCTGACATTCGGCTAAGGCCATACTTAGTGACTCAGATCTATTTCTTACTTCGTTTAAAAGCCGAAAACTAACCAGTTGAGTGATCTAGTGCTTGGCCGATTGCAAGAAGAGTCATCACAAAGTTTTCGGGATTTTTGTGGTAACCAAATCGGCAGCAAGGTAAGAAGTTGGTTGCGTTAATCCTTCGGGATTTGGCTATTTAGCCGAATGGCTTTTTGCTAACATAATTAGGGTTGGCCGAATGTAGGAACTAAGGATCTAGAGCTTTAGATCGGGATTTTCGGGATTTCAGTGAACTCGCTAAGTAAACCAGGTGTGTAACCCCACACTAGATCTTAATAGATTTATGGTAATGTTCTAATATATGTATTTATAATAATGTGAAATGTGGCCAAAGGTACCATGCAATGGTACAAAGTACTCAGGTACGTAACCTTAACATTATGATAATAAATGTTATAAACATGTGATATATGGCACATATGTGAATATTGGTAAGAATGTGAAATAAAGAATGTGGCATAATCTTTACATGATTTGTATGACATGGGGCACATGGGTGATTATGAAAGGGGAAGTGATTTGGTGGTTTATACCACAATATCTGAATGTGGTGACTTATGTCACGAAATATGAATGTGGTGACTTATGTCACGAAATCCGAATGTGGTGACTTATGTCACAAATAATTATCTGGTGGCTATGCTACAATATATAAGGGCGATGAGCATGTCGTCTGCAGTGACTGCCTTCGATGATGTGTAGCGGATGGAGGGTCGACTTAGTAGTCCCCACGGTGTGATGGTTGGTACGGGTGATGTGTTACGGATGGTTATATAGGTTTGGGTTCGAGATTGCATCATTATATTTAATTGCTATATGTATATGTATGATCTGATATGCCTGAATCGTTGGGACTTAGTGTTGGTTGTTACACACTGAGTCTGTTTGACTCACCCTGTTGTGGGATATTTTTCAGGTGACGCTCAGTGATGGACCGGGTCGGCAGGAGCTTAGTGGTGGCCATGCTCAGCTTAAAGTTAATTATTTAAAGACTATTTATTTAAGTACTTTGGATTTATTTCGGTTTTTATGTTGATGTAATAATGCCATCATTATGAACTGTTTATGCATGCTTCCCATTTGATTTCATCACGATACGATTAAAGTTAAGTCAGTGTTAAACAATTTTTCTTAAAATAAATGATAAATGTTTTGACACCTAAATACAAATGATTTTCAATTTAAATAGTAAACTCTAAAAACTCGACTTTTACTGGTAACTTATAGTTTTGAAATATAACAATAAAGTTTTAAGGAAACGAAATCTTTGAAAGTAGCGATGTTTTCAATTTGAACCCAAATCAAATTTTCTCCAAAATCACTCTAAGTTTTCCAAAGAACAAACAAGTTTGAACCGTTTTACTCGAGGAACATACCAGATCTGGTCGAGGCTCGTGGGCCGGGTTTGGGGTGTTTCAATTCATCAATTTCTTGAAATCTACAGATATTGTAGTTTTGATCTTCCAAATTAGCACATAAGTAATCTAGAAAAGTGACTCTGTAACACCCGAAACCCGGCCTAGAAGTTTCGACCAAATCCTAGATGTCACATTGATCATCGAAGTGATTATAGGTAAATTTTTTACAAAGCAAGTTATCACGTCAAATCGAAACACTTCACCGTTTAAAATTCAGACAGTAAAATTATAGTTAAAACGCATAAAACCTTAAAACGGAATTTTACCACAATTTTTATAAAACCTTACATTTCAAAACTGATTAACAAAGTAGTAACCGAAAACCCAAACCGATAATTTATTTTCCACCGAGACTGTCCGAGACCTCCGCATACTGAGTCTAACATCAAAATTTAGAAAGGGTACATGAAAAGAAACACTAAGAGGGGGTGAGCTACTCAAGCTCGGTGTGAGTCCGAAACAAGTCTCAAACAGAGATACAGATTTCAAAATAGTAGCACAATAGATTTTCAGTTACTCACGGAGTCAAAACACACACTTGGGACTAATGTCCCAACAGAACTTAACAACCAGAGTACATCAATTTCACTCAAATACTTAGCTCAAATGCTAATCAGGCAAACAGATTACAGACAACTAGTCTTGCAGTCAGAACACACATACAGATGCAAATGAAATGCAGTCAAATAAATATATCCCACCCATCCAGCCAACACACCTCTCTGTCCCCCGATCACACCTCATAAGAGCTTTTAAAGCTCATCCAACCAATCACACCAATTAGGACCTTAGAAGGCCAATCCAACCCTACACTCCACATATGTGGACTAAACCACTCAGATAATAATATGCAGTAGGGCTAGCGTATGTGATGTACTGTGTAATGCGGTAGACCACGGTACAGGCCAGATCAGATAACGGTTCGCAGCAAAGTTGACGTTCGTATAGTACAGTGCAATGCGGTAATTCGCTGTACAGTCATGTTGCAATTAAACTGTCAGATCAGATAATAGTGCGTAACAAAGCTGACGCACGTACGGTACAGTACAATTAATCGCTGTACGTATAAGTTTGCAGTTACACTGCCAGTTTAGAATAGATGCAGTCTTCCTTCTCTACACAACCCAACCCAAAATATTTTATGCAAATGCATGAATGCATTCAAGCTAACAGAACAGAGACACATTAACAGCCAGTCAGTCAGAACAATTACGTAGCACACTCTTTAGACCAGATTAAAAATCATACATCACACACAACCATCACAGATATCGAGTCTTGAACACCCTCACTAAACTTAGTTAAGGGTTCGAGCCCACAGAAACACATATCCAGATCAGAAATGCATACAAAACCATTATAAGTGTCTTAAGACCACACACCCGTGTACTCTAGTCGTGTGGTATTGCCTAAGCCGTGTAAGAGATCAAAAGCTCGTGCGAGGAGGGGCACACGGCCATGTGACAGAGGCACACGACCGTGTGAAGAAAGGCACGTCAGGGACATGGCCATGGGGACAGGCTGTGTAACTCTCTGTCCATTTGCACTAAATTTGAGTACAAGGCTGACATGGCCATGTGAGGGTCTCACACGCCCGTGTGCCCACCAGACACAGTTGTGTGTCCCGAAACACACGCCCCTGTGGAATCCCTAAATCCCCAATTTAACCACACAACCATGTGGCCAGGCCACATTACACTAAATCACTCAAACCCTAGTCCCCAAACTTACATGCTCGTGTGACTGAGAGGCACGGCCTGGTGAGAAGGGATAAATTCCCAAATTGGCCACACGGTAATGTAGCCAGGCCGTGTGGCACCCAAATCAGCCCAAAAATCCTAATTCCCAAAAGCACACGGGCGTGTGAACTGGCACACACCCATGTGGAAACCCAGTGGCCACGAAACCACCCTAAAAATAGCATAAAAAACATGCTTCCAACCCCGAAGCAGACTTCAGCCCTCGATGATTCGAAAATATGCCAAAACACACAAATTCTAAGCATAATAAGATGATACAACATCAAAGTTAGCAGGTTTACAAACATCCACACCTGTGATGTCAAATTTTAGTAAAAACGAAGAAGAATTTGCAATTAAAACAGAAAGAGATACAGAACCCACACTAGTTTGACGACGGAGGAGCGAAATTCTTCGAAATATGCCCAGCATAAATCATTTGCAAAAATAAAATAGTCAAGGCCAAAAAGTAAGAAGACAAAGAAAAGGGAAAAAGGAAGAAACGTCCAGCAAAACCAAAAGAAAAAAATAAAAATAAATAAATAATAACTAATTATTATTACTAACTAAAAACAAAACAAAATAATAAGGTTCCCCCAAAATACGCACCCAAGGACTCAAACCCAGAACCTTGAGATTAACTTCACACAACCAAACCACCAGACCAGTAGGCCCATTCTTGTTACTCACACGCAAGACTAAGCACAAAAGCACACCTTTCCCTCATGCCCTAACCACTAACACAGAACTTCTAGCCCCCAAAATCTGGGGTGTTACAACTCACCCCTCCTTAAAGAAATTTCTTCCCCAAAATTTCCAACTAACAGAACAGTGGTATAACACAAACTATACCACCACGCTCTTGTTGCGCACTCTAACTCAAGCAAAACCAAATCAAACATAAGATCTCATACACACACCCAGAACACTTAAACACTAAAGCAGATACACAATTTCAATACACTAATCTAAGCATCGAAACATTCGTAATTATACCTGTCTCAAAATCTTTGAGGACACTTCTGGATTCAATGCTCCGTGGATCCGCATCGAAGACACGCTCTCACCTTTTTCCAACAATTTCCTGGATAACGCTTCTTATAGTGCTCGCAAGATGGAACGCTCGCACCACCACTAACACCCTCTGCAGAATCACTATTGCCACTCAAATGCGTTCTAAGATGCTTCGTAGAATGAGGCTCCAACCTTGGAGGACTGCGATCTCTCTTCCTTCCACAATCCACACACTTACTTTGTACTAACTCTTCGTGCCTGTCCAACCTAGCCTTGAGCACTTGCTCAAGCATTTCCCTAACCACTAGAGTCAATGCCTTGGTACCAAGCTCCAGGTTATCGCTACCCGTAGTTGGCAAAATTGCACTGCCCTCCGACTCCTAAACAGACACACGCCCTGGAGAAGTGGATGACTTCTCGCGATCTTGCTTACCTTCAAAATCTATATCCGCCCTGTGGCTAACTTAAGATATCTACACTTTCAGAAAATGAACACAGGTTAAACACAGAAATCTATATTTCTAATCTTACAGTTTCAGATTCATACCTGGACCAGTATCGGAGTCTCAGACAGTTCATTTTCTTAAACACAATCCCTTCTGGAACTATAAAGTGACACTTTTCCCAATTAAGCACAAGGTTCGTTTCCTCACATCTCATTAGAACTCGTTTTAAATTTCTAAGGCAAAGATGGAAAGAATTACCAAATACCGAAAAGTCGTCCATAAATACCTCCATAATATCTTCCACGAGTTCATCAAAGATGGCTAGCATGCAGCGCTGAAAAGTAACAGGAGTATTACATAATCCAAAAGGCATTCTGCGATAAGAAAACATACCGTATTGACACATAAATATTGTCTTTTCTTGATCCTCAAGAGCTATTGGGATTTAGAAGTAGCCAGAGAGTCCGTCTAGGAAGCAACAGTACATATGCCCAGATAATCTTTCTAACATCTGATCAGTGAAGGGTAAACGAAAGTGATCTTTTCTCGTGCATCGTTCAACTTCCTATAGTCAATGCAGACTCTCCATCCTGTGATTGTTCTTGTTGGAATCAATTCATTCTTTTCATTAGCTACAACAGTCATACCTCCCTTCTTTGGAACAACCTGTACAGGACTTACCCAAGTACTGTCAGAAATAGGATAAATAACTCCAGCATCTAGAAGTTTAATTACCTCAGCCTTAACAACTTCCTTCATGTTCGGATTCAATCGTCTTTGAGGTTGCACACATGGTTTATATTCATCTTCCATTAAAATTTTGTGGGTGCAAAACGATGGTCTTATCCCTTTAATGTCAGAAATCTTCTAAGCTATGGCTCTTTTATGCTCCTTTAGTACCTTAGCAACTCGTCTTTCTCTTTAGGTTCCAGTTCTGAAGAGATGATTACTGGTAGTGTAGAATTGTCTCCAAGGAATGCATACTATAAGTGATTTGGTAACTGTTTCAATTCCAATTTGGGTGGTTCTTCAATAGAGCGTTTTTGTTTTAGTTCATCATTTATTTCAATGCCCTCATCTTTCTTTTGTCTTCGGGAAGAAGTACTATAATTTAACTCACTTTTTATCTTCCCCAACTCATTGGTATCGTCATCTTCCCCCTCACCTTGGGTAAGACACAGTTCCAACGTGCCGTCATGTATGATTTCCTGAAAAGAATCTTGAATAAAATGGCCAATGGCATCAATAAAATAACCGGAATCATCTTGCTCTCTAGAATATCGCATAGCATCATAAATTTTAAAAATAATTTCCTCGTCGCCTACCCTTAGCACAAGTTTACCATCACCTACATCAATAACAGCCCTAGCAGTAGCTAAAAACGGGCATCCTAAAATTAAAGGCACCTCAACGTCCTCATCCATGTCAAGCACAACAAAATCAACAGGAAATATGAATTTATCAACCTTTACAAAAATATCTTCAATAATTCCCCTAGGGTATTTAATAGATCTGTCAGCTAATTGAATACTCATCCTAGTGGGTTTTGGTTCCCCAAGACCAAGTTGCTTGAACATTTTATAAGGTATTAAATTAATACTGGCACCTAAATCAGTTAGTGCTTTCTCAATATTTAAACTACCAATTAAACAGGGAATAGTGAAACTTCCTGGATCTTTCAATTTGGTTGGTAGCTTATTTTGGAGGATAGCTGAACATTCCTCATTAAGTTCCACGGTCGATAGCTCTTCAAACTTCCTTTTATTTGTTAGAAGCTCTTTTAGGAATTTTGTGTATGTCGACATCTGCGAAATAGCTTCAACAAAAGGTAAGTTAATATGTAATTGTTTAAAAAGTTTAAGAAATTTACCATATTGTGCGTCTATGCGGTCTTTCTTCAACTTTGCCGTATATGGGATCAGTGGTTTATATTCTTTAATCACCGGTGTTACATTCTCCTTTAATTCCTCACCCTTTTCCTTATCAGTTTTGTAACACCCCAAACCCGGCCCATTCGCTATGACCGAATTTGAAATGTCACTGTGGAAAACGTTTGAAAAACTTTTGACTTAGAGTTAAAAACATAAAATTTTGTTGTCTTTACTAAAACATTGTGTAATTAAAGTTCCAAATAGAATCAAGTTGTTTAAAATAAAACATTTTCAAATAATAATATAATCGACAATCCAACTTAAAACATAATAAAAGTCCTTAAATACTTAAAATGGCCCTTATTACAATAAATAACCTTTCATAAGAAAAATGTGTAAACAAATAAATTTATCTTCTGCATGGGCCACCTCGTATCCACTTCCAGCCCGGTCCAACCTTTATGAATCACCTGAAAGGTTTAAAAAAAAAATTGGGTGAGTCAAACAGACTCAGTGCATAGTTAATACACATGTCCCCACATATGGGCTTGGCCCATATCCACACATCAATCACATATCAGATTATAAGGCAATATATCCACATAATTTCACATATTGTGCTTGGCCCAAATCCACATTGATCCACATAAATAGTCATGCAAAATGCATAAATATGAACATGAAGCCCAACCCAACCTAGAGTCCATCCGTTACTCCTACCTTAGCAGACTCCCTACCCAAGGCCGTGGCTAATCCACCGATCAAATAATGATCCTCATATCTTACCTTGGCAGACTTGCTGCCCAAGGCCATGGCTAAGCCACCGATCACATAGTGATCCACATATCTTACCTTGACAGACTTGCTGCCCAAGGCCGTGGCTAAGCCACCGATCACATAGTGATCCACATATCTGTATCCACGAGGTGACTCGAGGTCATCCTCAATCTACGGTGATGCACACAGCTATCATCCGCCGAGATGGGCACCTAGCCAACACCTCCCTTGATGAAGCACATAGCCACCATCAAGCGCCAATGTAGCACAAGGCTAACATTAGACCACGTACATAAAGTACACCCTTTCCTTCGATAGTCACATCCCAAATCCCATGCATATATGTGTATCATGGCAACATATCACTTGAACAATAATGCATCACATGCCATCACATTTCATATATTCATCAATGATCATTTAATATCGTAAATCACTGACCTGAGTATTCGATCACCCACCACGGGTATTCACAACCTTAGCCCTTATTTCGGCTATCATTCACATCATATCACATATTTATAAATATAACACATACACACAACAAGAGATCAGTGCGATAACTACGCACCTTTTTGGCACAGTCGGCTAAATCCCGAAGACCCAATCTACCACACTAGATTTCCTTGCCCTACATTCAGCCAATACTTAGATCAATACCATAGACCATTCGGCCAAACCACAATCCTTATTCACCATAACCTTCGGCTTAACATCCATTTAAAGAATAAAGAACCAACACAAACCTTACCACTTGACTTACCGAAATTTTATTGCTTCCAAAATCCGAAGAGCCTATCTTCCAAAACCGATTGAAGAAAACCAAATGAAGACCTACCCTTAATGATATTTGGCCAAGATAAAACAAAAAGAGTATGGGAAGTTTCGGCAATATGGTTGATTTGTAACTCCAAAAGGATTCGGCTAGAGTGGAGAAAGAGAAAGGAAAAAGGAAGAAAAAGAAAGAGATTTTAATGGGAGAGGGATGTTTATGGCTTTGAACAAAAATAAAAGAAAGTAAAGAGGAATGGGGAGAAGGAAGTTTCGGCCAAGAGAAAGTAGAAGAAAAGAAAGAGATGAAAGGAAGATGATAGATACTTTCGGTTTTTGTTTCACTTTGATGCACTAGGGAGAAACTTGCAAAAACTAGAAAGGATTTTCGGTTATGACACCAAAACAAATATTGAAGGCCAAAACTAACACCAAAAACTCACCTTATGTCCAAGACACATTCGGCTATAGGGAGTGTTTATGGAGAGAAAAGAAATTGATGTTCAAATGCTTAGGAAAAATGGCCAACTAGCTACTAACCTACCAAAGCTTCCATCAAAAATCGGTCAAGCCCTCCCCTAGTCCAAAATGCCGTCCACATACATGAACTAAAGACCATAAAAGAGTTTCCAAAACATTCTCCATAATCCATGCCTTTTGTCCCCTCATCATACCATAATCTTAAGATTCTTATCCCAAAATACAAGCTTACCTTAAACTAATATTCAACTTGCCATAAAGAGAAATTGAAAGTCCAACCTTCCATATATAAAGCTTGACCGTCCATTAATGATAGGATACATAAAAATTAAAGTCTTCAAAATGCTAATCATGCTACTCGAACCTCTATCCTCAAACAACTCTTCATGCATCTTAACCACCTTGCCACTAACTCCTCATGTGCTTAATTTAACACTTAAATTAACTTAAGTGTCAAGTTCACTTAATCCACTTCACTAAATTTTTAATACTAAGAATTATTCTAGCCTTATTAATAAAATCAAGCATTCACAAGACTAAGCTAAACACACAAAATTCATACCCGAGCTAACACAAATAATAAAATAATACTCAAATTTTTTTTTCTAAAGCCCAAGGCCCAATCCTACTAGGCCCAATTTCGGGATATTACAATTCTACCCTCCTTAAAAAAAATTTTGTCCTCGAAATTTCCAACTAACTAACAGTCATGCATCCTCACTCACCACATTACGCTCTTGCTGCGCACCCTGATCTTAATAAAACTATCTTATCTTCTAGGCACGGTTCCTAAGTTCGCATCCAAGGTTCTAGATGCTTCACTAGTGATGGTTCCGACACAGCCATTTAGCCTCTACCGCGTCCACGACGACCACGTCCCCTAGAACTCATATCTAGCGTCACGATTTAATCTGACTTAAGAAATTTTATGCATTAGTACTTTTGTTCCACTTGTTTATGCGCGAACAATTTTATGAAACAAAGTTTTCAGAAGTTGTTCTTTCGATCAATCAAAATTTCTAGTTCAAGATCACTATTCTAGCTCAGAGAATCACACATTCACATTCATTCACATCAATAGTAACACATTCACTCATCCACAACATTTACCATGCTACTATGGGCATCCTCGTCCATTCCCAACCCAGGGGTAATTTCGTCATTTTTCCCTACAGGGGTATTTTGGTAATAAACCGGGGTAAATTCAAAAATCACCAAAAGTCATTTCAAAATTTTCCAAACTCATGGATATTTTTTTTGAAAGAAAGATTTTCCAAATCGAGATATTACAAAAAAATTTTAAAATTCAAGGGTTATTTCGGTAATTTGAAAGTTAGGGGCATTTTCATAAATTTTCCCAAATCAGGGTATCTTGAGTTTTCACAAAATAGGGCTTTTGGATACTTTTGCAAAGTAAGAAAATCTTATTAAAATTGAGGATAGTATGGAAATTTTAGAAACCGAGGGCATTTTAGTAATTTTACCACTAGGGGTATTTGGGTAATTCTGTAAATCGAAATATTTCGAAAAATTTTCCAAGTATAAAATGGTTTTACAAATCAAAGGAGTAATTTTGAAAACTTAAGGATTTTATAAAATAGTATGGCTAGTCCCTTTCGGGTTTTAGTTATCGGGTTTAGCCCGTGAATAAGTCCTCTTGGTTAGGGTGAACCGTAGCAACGCACCAGGTAGGATTCGAGTAAAGAGGAGGTGAGTCGCTAGGACTGCTTAAATACCAAGCTCTTACCGAATCCACTCCTAGACATGCGCACAATGGTTGCCACACCTTAACTCGGCGACTTACTTCACAGGTTTGTTTGATTGCACTTAAGTCTTATGCATGTGTTTGAGTGCACTAGCCCTAGGGTTCAATAGCTCCTAGTTCACTAATCGATGAGCCCCAAATAATATATAAATCACTTCAATAGTCAGAGGTACTTACCTGGTGGACTTCGGGTCGGAGATACGAGTGCCATGCCAGAATAACCTGAAAATTTTATGAAAGCCCAAATATTTGAAAAGCCCATCTAAAAAAAATGTTTTTGGGCCCAAAACCCTCAAAGCCGAGTTTTGAACCGAGCTCTGATACCAATTTGTAACACCCCAAACCCGGCCCATTCGCTATGACCGAATTTGAAATGCCACTGCGGAAAACGTTTGAAAAACTTTTGACTTAGAGTTAAAAACATAAAATTTTGTTGTCTTTACTAAAACATTGTGTAATTAAAGTTCCAAATAAAATCAAGTTGTTTAAAATAAAACATTTTCAAATAATAAGATAATCGACAATCCAACTTAAAACATAATAAAAGTCCTTAAATACTTAAAATGACCCTTATTACAATAAATAACCTTTCATAAGAAAAATGTGTAAAACAAATAAATTTATCTTCTGCATGGGCCACCTCGTATCCACTTCCAACCCGGTCCAACCTTTATGAATCACCTGAAAGGTTTAAAAAAAAATTGGGTGAGTCAAACAGACTCAGTGCATAGTTAATACACATGTCCCCACATATGGGCTTGGCCCATATCCACACATCAATCACATATCAGATGATAAGGCAATATATCCACATAATTTCACATATTGTGCTTGGCCCAAATCCACATTGATCCATATAAATAGTCATGCAAAATGCATAAATATGCAACATGAAGCCCAACCCAACCTAGAGTCCATCCGTTACTCCTACCTTAGCAGACTCCCTGCCCAAGGCCGTGGCTAATCCACCGATCAAATAATGATCCTCATATCTTACCTTGGCAGACTTGCTGCCCAAGGCCGTGGCTAAGCCACCGATCACATAGTGATCCACATATCTTACCTTGACAGACTTGCTGCCCAAGGCCGTGGCTAAGCCACCGATCACATAGTGATCCACATATCTGTATCCACGAGGTGACTCGAGGCCATCCTCAATCTACGGTGATGCACACAGCTATCATCCGCCGAGATGGGCACCTAGCCAACACCTCCCTTGATGAAGCACATAGCCACCATCAAGCGCCAATGTAGCACAAGGCTAACATTAGACCACGTACATAAAGTACACCCTTTCCTTCGATAGTCACATCCCAAATCCCATGCATATATGTGTATCATGGCAACATATCACTTGAACAATAATGCATCACATGCCATCACATTTCATATATTCATCAATGATCATTTAATATCGTAAATCACTGACCTGAATATTTGATCACCCACCATGGGTATTCACAACCTTAGCCCTTATTTCGGCTATCATTCACATCATATCACATATTTATAAATATAACACATACACACAACAAGAGAACAGTGCGATAACTACGCACCTTTTTGGCACAGTCGGCTAAATCCCGAAGACCCGATCTACCACACTAGATTTCCTTGCCCTACATTCAGCCAATACTTAGATCAATACCATAGACCATTCAGCCAAACCACAATCCTTATTCACCGTAACCTTCGGCTTAACATCCATTTAAAGAATAAAGAACCAACACAAACCTTACCACTTGACTTACCGAAATTTGATTGCTTCCAAAATCCGAAGAGCCTATCTTCCAAAATCGATTGAAGAAAACCAAATGAAGACCTACCCTTAATGATATTTGGCCAAGATAAAACAAAAAGAGTATGGGAAGTTTCGGCAATATGGTTGATTTGTAACTACAAAAAGGATTCGGGTAGAGTGGAGAAAGAGAAAGGAAAAAGGAAGAAAAAGAAAGAGATTTTAATGGGAGAGGGATGTTTATGGCTTTGAACAAAAATGAAAGAAAGTAAAGAGGAATGGGGAGAAGGAAGTTTCGGCCAAGAGAAAGTAGAAGAAAAGAAAGAGATGAAAGGAAGATGATAGATACTTTCGGTTTTTGTTTCACTTTGATGCACTAGGGAGAAACTTGCAAAAACTAGAAAGGATTTTCGGTTATGACACCAAAACAAATATTGAAGGCCAAAACTAACACCAAAAACTCACCTTATGTCCAAGACACATTCGGCTATAGGGAGTGTTTGTGGAGAGAAAAGAAATTGATGTTCAAATGCTTAGTAAAAATGGCCAACTAGCTACTAACCTACCAAAGCTTCTATCAAAAATCGGTCAAGCCCTCCCCTAGTCCAAAATGCCGTCCACATACATGAACTAAAGACCATAAAAGAGTTTCCAAAACATTCTCCATAATCCATGCCTTTTGTCCCCTCATCATACCATAATCTTAAGATTCTTATCCCAAAATACAAGCTTACCTTAAACTAATATTCAACTTGCCATAAAGAGAAATTGAAAGTCCAACCTTCCATATATAAAGCTTGACCGTCCATTAATGATAGGATACATAAAAATTAAAGTCTTCAAAATGCTAATCATGCTACTCGAACCTCTATCCTCAAACAACTCTTCATGCATCTTAACCACCTTGCCACTAACTCCTCATGTGCTTAATTTAACACTTAAATTAACTTAAGTGTCAAGTTCACTTAATCCACTTCACTAAATTTTTAATACTAAGAATTATTCTAGCCTTATTAATAAAATCAAGCATTCACAAGACTAAGCTAAACACACAAAATTCATACCCGAGCTAATACAAATAATAAAATAATACTCAAATTTTTTTCTAAAGCCCAAGGCCCAATCCTACTAGGCCCAATTTCGGGATATTACAAGTTTCTTATGGCATCTTCTTTTCAGCTTCAACCAATACCTTTCCATTCCTTAGTGTAACTGCCTTCACATGCTCTTTTAATTTAGGTTTGGTATTACTAGGTAAACTACCTGGTTGCCTTTCTGAAACTAACTTGGTCAGCTGTCCTATTTGATTTTTAAGCCCTTGAATTAATGCTTGCTGATTTTTCAACACCGTTTCAGTATTCTGAAAATGAATTTCTGATGCCGAAATAAACTTCGCTAGCATATCTTCAAGGTTTGATTTTTTCTCTTGTGGGTAGGGTTGTTGTTGAAAGCCTGGAGTGGGATGTTGTCTCTAATTTCCTTGGTCACCCCATGAGAAATTTGGGTGGTTCCTTCAACCTGGATTGTAAGTGTTACTATAAGGGTTATTTTGAGGTTTAGAATTGTTACCTGTATAGTTCATCTATTCGTTTTCTATGCCAAGGTTGTAGGGTAGGTATTCTGTATTGATACCTATATAGTGCTATTGAAAGCCTGGAGTGGGGTGTTGTCTCTGATTTCCTTGGTCACCCCATAAGAAATTTGGGTGGTTCCTCCAACCTGGATTGTAAGTGTTACTATAAGGGTTATTTTGAGGTCTAGAATTGTTACCTATATAGTTCATCTGTTTGTTTTCTATGCCAAGGTTGTAGGGTGGGTATTCTGTATTGTTCGTCCCTCCTCCATTTATATCGCACTGCATCATTAGATGTACCTGTGAAGAACCACACAAACCATCAATCTTTTTATTTAATAGTTGTACCTGATTTGATAGCATGGTCACTGCGTCGAGGTTGAATAAACTGGCGGCTTTTGTTGGCTTTGTCCTCGTAACTTGCCACTGATAGTTATTCAGTGCCATCTCCTCTAGAAACTCATAAGACGCTTCAGGGGTCTTGTTATTTAGAGTTCCACCAGCTGTTGAATTAATCAACTGCCTAGTTGAGGGGTTCACACCATTGTAAAAGGTTTGAACCTGTAACCATAGAGGTAATCCATGGTGTGGGCACCTTCTCAGTAGATCCTTGTATCTATCCCATGCATCGTAAAGTGTCTCTAAACCCATCTGCACAAAAGAAGAGATATCATTCCTCAATTTAGCCGTTTTAGTAGGCGAAAAATATTTTAACAAAAAAATTTCGATCATTTGTTCCTATGTAGTGATTAATCCTCGTGGTAATGAGTTCCCAATGTTTAGCTTTGTTTCTCAACGAGAAGGGAAACAACCGAAGGCGAATGGCATCATCAGAAATGCCATTAATCTTGAAAGTGTCGCAAAATTCAAGAAAATTTGCCAAGTGATTGTTTGGATCATCATCCTGCAAACCATCAAACTGAATAAATTGCTGAATCATCTGAATAGTGTTAGGTTTTAGTTCAAAATTATTTGTAGCAATAGCAGGTCTAACAATACTTGATTCAGTTCCTATTAAATTAGGTTTAGCATAATCATACGTAATATGAGGAGCAGGATTTTGATTCACCGGGTTTGCGGCAACCACAGGAGGTAGCGGATTATTATCAGCCATCTCTTCAGTAGTATTGATTTCGTCTTCTTGCTCTTCTTCTATGTATTGTAGGCTTTGCCTTATTTCTCTTCGATTTCTGCGAGCTGTACTTTCAATCTCACTGTCAAAAATCAAGGGTCCTGACGGGTTTCTTCTAGTCATAAACTAAAATTACCTGCCAGAAGCAAATAAAAGAAAAATTAGCAAAGTTAAAATAAAATAATAATAATAATAATTTGCAAATAAATAAAATGGCTAAAGTAATAAAAATTTAGTGTTCCTAATATCTTAGTCCCCTGCAACGGTGCCAAAAACTTGATGGGCTCGAAACTAACTAATATTTCGACAAAGGCAAGCGCACGTATCAAACAGTAGTATAGTTGTGGTGAGTCCAGAATATCGTATCCTCAAGGACCAAGAGTACTAGTAATTACTATCCTTTTATTATCTAGCCTAAGAATTGGAGTGATTTCGTTTTAAACTAAAACTAATTAAACACGACAACGAAAGAATTAGGAAAATACTTTTTAGACAACTTATATGAGATAGGCAATACTTAAGGAAGAATCCACCTAGACTTCACTTATTATTTTTTATTCATACAATTTATTCACTTGACTTAATCCGTAGAAATCCCTAATTTATGTTAATATCTCTTTCAAGACTAAAAACAACTTACTCTAGGTTGATTAATTGAAATCTCTTTCTAATTAAAACCCCTATTGTTGCATTAACTCGATCTATGGATTCCCTTATTAGATTTGACTCTAATCCGGTAGATTTTTGTCGCCCTATTTTTAGGGTTTCAATTAACTCCGCTTAATCGTGTTGATCTTCTCTTAAACAAGGACTTTTGCTCCACTGAATAAGCATATTCGACTTGAATTAATAACCTGAATTATCAAAACAAGAATAAGAACTCACAATTAAGAATAAGAACAAGTATTTATCTTCTAAATCAAATAATAATAAGATCTGTCTTAGGTTTCATCCCCTCAGGTATTTGAGAGGTTTAGTTCATACTAATAGAGGGAAACATCTTAAAATAGGAAAAACAACAAAACATAAGAAAACCCAAAAACTTCAAGAGAAATTGATAGGAGATCTTTAGTCTTGATGGAGATCCTTCTCCTAAGTTGTTCCCGACGGCTGTCTTGGAGTATTTATATAGGCTACTCAACGTCCTCTTTTAGGTTGCCCCTTAGAGTGTTTATATAGGCTTTGGAATGCCTTTCTTGGCCCACAAGTAGCCTTTTCCAAATAGAATTAAACCTAGGTTCGGCAGGGACACGCTCGTGGTCGATAGTCCAGGCCATGTTCGATCCTGTTTTTCACACACGGCCGTGTGGTCTGCCCGTCTGCGACGTTCCAAGCCATGTTGATTTCCTAGGTAGGCCCATTTTGCCCCTTTTTGGCCCATTTATTGATCTTTTCGACTCCCTAAGATCTCCTGAGTATAAAACATGAAATTAAGGGATTAGGAGTATCGAATTCATCAAATCTAATGAAAATTCATCCAAAAAGTAAGCCAAGCATGGGGTTAAAATATGTGTAAATTATGGTTTATCAATCCCACCCATCTAGCCAACACACCTCTTCATCCCCCGATCACATCTCATAAGAGCTGTTAAAGCTCATCCAACCAATCACACCAATTAGGACCTCAGAAGGCCCATCCAACCCTACATTCCACATATGTGGACTATGCCACTCAGATAATAATACGCAACAGGGCTAGCGTATGTGCTGAACTGTGCAATGCGGTAGACCATGGTACAGGCCAGATCAGATAATGGTACACAGCAAAGCTGACGTACAATACAGTTCAATGCGGAAATCCATTGTAAGACATGTTGCAGTTAAACTGCCAGATCAGATAATAGTGTGCACCGAAGTTGACGCACATACGGTACAGTGCGATAAATCTCTGTATGTATACGTTTGTAGTTAAACTGCCAATTCAGAACAGATACACTCTTCCTTCTCTTCACAACCCAACCCAAAATATTTTATGCAAATGCATGAATGCATTCAAGCTAACAGAACAGAGACACATTAACAGCCAGTCAGTCAGAACAGTTACGTAACACACTCTTCAGACCAGATTCAAAATCATACATTACACACAACCATCACAGATATCAAGTCTTGAATACCCTCGCTAAACTTAATTAAGGGTCCAAGCACACACAAACACATATCCAGATCAGAAATGCATACAAAACCATTATAAGTGTCTTAAGAACACACACTCGTGTGCTCTGGCCGTGTGGTATTGCCTAGGTCATGTGGGAGATCAAAAGCTCATGTGAGGACGGGCACATAGCCGTGTGACAGAGGCACACGCCCGTGTGAAAAGAGGCACACGGCCGCGTGACTGAGGCACACACCCATGTGGACCAGGGACATGGCCGTGGGGACAGGCCATGTAACTCTCTGTCCATTTGCACTAAATTTGAGTATAGGGATGACACGGCCGTATGAGGATCTCACACACCCGTGTGCCCACCAGACACGGCCTTGTGTCTCGAAACACACACCCGTGTGGAATCCCTAAATCCCCAATTTAACCACACGACCGTATGGCCAGGCTGTGTGACACTAAATCACTCAAACCCTAATCCCCAAACTCACACGCCCGTGTCACTGAGAGGCACGACCGTGTGAGAAGCGATAAAATCCCCAAATCGACCACATAGCTGTGTGGCCAGGCTTTCTGGCACATAAATCAGCCCAAAAACCCTAATTCCCAAAAGCACACAGCTGTGTCAATTGGCACACGCCCTTGTGGAATCAGTGGCCACGAAACCACCCTAAAAATCACCCCGAAAATGTACTTCCAGCCCCGAAGAACACTCCAGCCCTCGATGATTTGAACATAATAAGATGATATAACATCGAAGTTAGTAGGTTTACAAACATCCACACCTGTTATCTCGAATTTTAGTAAAAACGAAGAAGAATTTGCAATTAAAACAGAAAAGGATACAGATTCCACACCTGTTTGATGACGGGGGAGCAAAATTCTTCGAAATATGCCCAGCATAAATCGTTTGCAAAAATAAAAGAGCCAAGGCCAAAAAGGAAGAAGACAAAGAAAGGGAAAAAGGAAGAAACGTCCAGCAAAAGTAAAAGAAAAAAATATAAATAAATAAATAATAACTAATTATTATTACTAACTAAAAACAAAACATAATAATAAGGTTCCCCCAAAATGCGCACCCAAGGACTCGAACCCAGAACCTTGAGATTAACTTCACACAACCAAACCACCAGACCAACAGGCCCATTCGTGTCAGTCACACGCAAGACTAACCACAAAAGCACACCTTTTCCTCAGACTCTAACCACTAACATAAAACTTCTAGCCTCCAAAATCCAGGGTGTTACAGACTCTCTCTTTTCTAAAGATAGGCTATTAGAAAAGTTATTCTATGTATAATTTGGGGATCATAACCCTAATATATAACTTTTGCACATTAACCTTGATTTTTAATCAGCCCATCATTAATTAGAAATTAGTTACTAGAGTTTCTACACATATTTGACCCATACTTGATTTAATAATTAAATGCCGATAAACCTTAACCAAATTTGATCACTTTTAATTTGGGCTAACATATTATGATAGTAAATATTATGTAATTACCCTTATTATATATTTGATGTCCATGGTTTCCAACAAGCTCTGTCATTATATAACCTTTTGAGCTCAAAACTTTACTATCATATCCAAAAAGATATCCTAAACAATCTCGTGCATTAATTATGTTAACCTAGAACAAAGGCGACTTTCATTACATATATCGTAACTAAATCCATTCCAGATCATGTATATTAACACAAACAGATGATATAGATAAAGTATGGATGTGTAGCATAGAAATTACATGCAATATGATCTAAACATGTCTACTTCCAACTGGTCCTCCTTAAACCTTAGTGAGATCAAACCTTACCAAAATCAGAGTTTGAATAAACCAAGTAAAATTTATTTCTGCAGAAAATAAACTTAATATTCGTAAACTGAAATAACTAAAAATGTGTCTATAACATAAAACCATTAAAAAGTACAAACTCCTACTAAAACCAAATATCTTCAAATGACATTACACCCATATGAGCAGTGTGCTCATGAAAAACTTGGGAGGTAGTCACTTAGTAAGTAGATACGTAATCATAAAGTTTGTCTCAATATGCTTTATAGGCACCTAACCACTCTGATCTTTTACTTTAACAACTAGGAAATTAAGTTCTATGTGCTTTAACTTTGATGTGCTCCTGCTGTTATTGGAATAAAGGACTACCAATTATTGTCACAATTTGCACCCTAATGACAAAATTTTACATCAATATTCCATCAAAATCGACGTCTGTATACTTGATGATATCTAACTTATCAGACCTCCGATATGTGAGCATGTAATATTTTGTTCTCTAAAGATGCCTCATAATCCTCTTGGATGTTATCCAATGGTCCAAACCAAGGTTGCTTAAATATCTACCTAACATCCCAATAGTGTACACAATATTCAAATGTGTACAAACCTAACATACATTAGACTCCCCACTCTTGAGACATAGGGAATCTTATGCATTTCCTTAATCTCAAAATTATTCTTGGGGTATTAGCCAAGAATTAACTTGTTATTGACAAGCAGTATGCCATTAACATATAAAACCAAATACAGAACCTTACTCCCAGTGAACTTGTGGTATATACAATTATCTACCAAATTCATCTCTAAACCGAATGAGATAATCATTTGGTAAATTTTGTAATATTATTGATAAGAAGTCTACTTAAGCCCATAGATGAAGTTAGTTAATTTGAAAATCATTAACTTTGCATCATTAGACAAAAAAATTTCTAGTTGCACTATATAAATGTATGATCAATGTTACCATTAAGAAACCATTAACTTAACATTCATCTAATGTAGTTTAAGGTCAAAATATTCCACTAAATCCATTACAACCCTTTTTCTAATGGACCTTTTGTAACGCCCTGAATTTGGGCCTAGTAGAATTGGGTCTATTGGGCCTTGGGCATGGGAGCGTTTAAAATTTTTGAGAATAAGAGAACGGCACTAATGTAAGTTGGACCTATTAGGTGAGTGGTTTTGGAAGGTTAGGAGGCTTCTATGGAGTCCCGGGTTCAAACCTGGGCTTTAGGAAAAATTTTGGTTTTAGGTGAATAAAACCCTGGGAGTAAGTAAGTAGGCTTTAAGAATAAAATATGGAGAAAATGACAAAAAAGAATTGTGGTCTAGTGGCAAATGGCGCCACATGGGAGACAAGGAAGTGATGCCATAGAGGAAGCAAGGGGTCCAAGGTTCAAGTCTTGGCGCTTGCATTTCATTTTGATTTCTTTTTAAGTGAATTTAGACTTTGGCCCATAGGCTTATATTTAGTTGCGCATGTTTTAAGTCACAAAAGGAGCTTGTGTTGTGGTGGCATGTAGTGTCTGGAGCATAGGAGAGGGCAAGGGTTCGAATCCCATTGCAAGCAAAAAGGGATATTTATTTTGCTAAGTTGGGACGACAAGTGGTTGTGATGGATTTAAACTCTGCTGAAGGAGGGATCCCACATCGGGAAGCTAGCATGAGGGAAAGTGAGAAGCTGGCTTTAAATAGAGCGATCTATGAGGAGAGTAAGCATACCTTGGTTGGCGTTTGGGCATAGGAGTGTTCGGAGTGTGGATTAACTCCAGATTCCTATTAGGTGTGTATTTCGCACTTGTAACACCCCAAACCCAACCCCAACACCACGACCGGATCTGGCATGTCACTAAGAAGATTTAGTAAAACATGTCGCATTGTTTTTATTGGAAAAACATTTGTCGAGTTTAAACATTTATACCGGAAAACTTATTAATTTGATAGTTTATATAAGATATAAATTCTATATAATGCCTTTATGAATTTAAAAATGAAATTTTGTACATGCCTTAGTTCCAATTTTATAGGATAATTCAAGTGTCTGAAAGTAAAGCCCAAAAACTAAAAATAAGAAAAACTAATGGCCCATGGCCTTATTACAATGAAATAATAAACCAAGTTAACTGAAAATATTAAGAATAATTGATTTTAACTAAGCCCTTCTTCTAAATCAAATAAACTCCTGCATGGCCACCTTACGCTCCCTTCCAGCCCGGTCCGATGCACTAAGTGCTACCTGAAAAATGTTAAACAACGGGATGAGTCACGAGACTCAGTGTGCAACCCTCGTGCACCATCAGATTGGGCCTTAGCCCCACAGATCAAAATAACAGAATACCATATGACAGAAATTTATGCAAAGCCCAACCAAATCCTATGTTTCCATCCGCTACACACCACCCTTACCTGCCAATCACACCGTTGGGCATTTCTACAATCAACCCACACCGCTACACACCATCGATGGCAGTCATGCTGCAGTTAGCTGCTCATCGTCAGAGTTGTGACATAGTCACCAGAACAGATCGTGGCAGAGCCACTACAACAGAACACTTCCCCTTTCATCAATCACCCAACCCCCGTGCATACATAGAAATCGGCATACATAAAAGACATATCACCTCAACAGAAACATTCATTTATGAATGACAAAAATCACTAACCTGATGATTCGCCTTTACCCTCCTCGGATTTTCAACCATTATGCCGGGATTTCGGCATTTAACAGAATATAAACAGATTTATATACACATACTAATAAACAATCTAAATGGTGTGAGAAGTTACACACCTGATAATACATAATACTACTCTCTATGTCGATACCCTCGCTAATCGGATCTACTGCCCTTTGTCTACCACTTTGCTCAAAAGCCGGAAGAACACGAAGATAAAGCTTCCCCTACATTCGGCCAAGGATTATTAGTTACCCGAATTTATATGTTTAAATAAACAAATCTCCTTACCTAAATCGATTAGATCCCGGAAGTAGGGTGATTCAGGTGCTACCGATTTAGAAACCTATGCGATTAGATCCCCTTCAAATCCTGGAATGTCGCAAAAGAAAGAAAAACACAAGATCAGTTTCTCTATAACCATTCGGCTAGGGTCTCTAAAAATCGAAAAAAGATTGAATCACGCGAATCGACACTTACCTTCGGTTTCCTTCAAGATTCGGCAATCACAAGAGGTGAGTTCTAGGGATTTCGGCTTTTAAGAAAGTCCTGGAAAAGATGAACAGGAGGAGGCTGATGCATTTTCGGCTTTTAAAAGTACTGAGTGAAGAGTTTCGGTGGAGGGCTTAGAGATTTTTAGCTAAAGGAGCAAATAGGAGTGTAGTTTCGGCTTTTAGTGAATGGAAAAAGAATAACAATAGGGATCAAAAGATTCGGCTAAAAGGGAATTTCAAAGAAGAGAAAAAAGGTGAGAAAGGTCGTGATTTTCGGCTTTTTGGAAGAGAAAAGATGAGAAAAGAAACAAATGAGATGCCTTCAAATTTTCGGCACAGCCCTTGCCATACTAAACCGATTCTCTCCCCCTCTCTTGTGTTTGAATTTCGGCCAACTTTGCAACCAAATGATAGCTCCTATCTTTCTCCCTTATCTTAATCTACTAACTCCTCAAAAAGAGCCCTAATTAGCACCAACTCCTTCCTCCTTTATCAGCATAATATCCACATAATAAAAACATTAAAAATCCCCTATATTTTAGCCTTGTTGCCGTCCCCCTTGCTCCCTTTTAAGTGCCGAAATTGGCCCAAAAACATGGGCTCCAAGCGGCCAACACTTGGGCCCTCCTCATGCACTAGTGACGCCACCCTCTGCCTTCCTTGTAGCGCCACCCACTTTGGGCCACAAGCACACTTTGCTACTTTTAAACACAGATACCTACCGTTAGAGCACTAGAGTTTCTACAAAGGCATTAAATCAAGGCCTCATCCCATTCCTGAGCCCAATCTGGACCCCTGACCCTCAAATTAACACACAAAATGCACAGGCCCACTAAATCAGGGTGTTACAGTTCTACCCCCCTTAAAATAAATTTCAGCCTCGAAATTTACCTGATCAGAAGAGAAGGGGATACTGCTGCCACATAACATCCTCCGGCTCCCACGTCGCTTCCTCTACGCCGTGGTTTCGCCACAAAACCTTGACCAAAGGGACGGACTTCCTTCTCAACACATTTACGTCTCGATCCAAGATTTACGCTAGCTCCTCCTCAAAGGACAAGTCTGGCCTTACTTCAATCTCTTCCACTGGGATAATGTACGATGGATCAGAACGATAACGTCTTAGCATCGAGACATGAAACACGTCATGTACTTGCTCCAACTCTGAAGGCAACTCCAATCGATACGCCACTGGTCCCACACGTTCTAGTACCCGATAAGGTCCAATAAACCTAGGACTTAGTTTGCCCTTCCGACCAAACCTCATTACCTTCTTCCACGGCGACACTTTCAAAAAGACTTGGTCTCCCACTTCGAATTCCAACTCCTTACGCTTAAGATCCGCATACGATTTCTGCCGATCAGACGCTTCCTTCAACCGAGCCTGAATTAACCTAACTTTTTCTTCCGCCTCCGAAACTAGTTCTGGACCCAACACCTGACGCTCACCCAATTCTGTCCAACATGTAGGAGCACGAAAATCTCCGTCCATATAACGCTTCATAAGGCGCCATCTGAATACTAGATTGATAGCTGTTATTGTACGCGAATTCTGCCAAGGGTAAATACTCCTCCCAACTACCCCTGAAATCAATGATGCAACCTCTTAACATATCCTCTAGGATCTGGACTACCCTCTCAGACTGACCATCAGTCTGCGGATGAAAAGCGGTACTAAAGTCTAACCTTGTTCCCATTGCCTAATGCAGAGCCTTCCAAAATCGTGATGTGAATCTAGGGTCTCTATCTGATATGATCGACACAGGTGCACCATGCAGTCTCACAACCTCAGCCACGTACAACTTGGCCAACCTTTACTGAGAATAGTCGACACGAACCGGTATGAAGTGAGCAGACTTCGTCAGCCGATCAACAATCACCCAAATCGAATCCTTCTTAGTGGGCATAAGAGGTAACCCACTAACAAAATCCATCGTGATTCTTTCCCATTTCCACTGCGAAGTCCTTACCGGCTGCAACAACCCCGAAGGCAACTGGTGTTTCGCCTTCACCTACTGACACGTCAAACATCTACCCACAAATTCTATTACCTCTTGCTTCAAACCTAGCCACCAGAATTGCTCTCGCAAATCCTGATACATCTTAACCCCTCCAGGATGCATAGCGTATCGGCTACTATGCGCCTCCCGTAGAATCATCTGCCTTAACTCAACATCCTTTGGCATACAAATTCTCTCACAGAAACACAGAACCACATCACCATTCAAACTATAGTCCTCTCCTTCACCACTTTGCACTTGCCGGAGTCGAGCACTCAAGACATCGTCTAGAAACTGCTTCGCTTTGATCTGACTAGTCCACACTGGTCTCACTTGGAGTTCAGCTATCAAACTGCCATCCTCACAGAGACTGAGATGAGTGAACATCGCCCTTAAATCTGCTATCGCCTTCCAACTCAACGCATCCGCCACCACGTTAGCCTTGCCCGGATGATATTCAATCGAGCAGTCATAGTCCTTCAAAAGTTCAATCCACCTACGTTGTCTTAGGTTCAACTCCTTCTGGGTAAAGAGATACTTCAGACTTTTATGGTCGGTGTAAATAATAGACTTCTCCCCATACAGGTAGTGTCTCCAGATCTTCAGAGCGAACACTACCGCCGCCAATTCTAAATCATGCTTAGGGTAATTCAATTCATGCGGTATTAACAGTCGGGACACATATGCAACAACCTTCCCATCTTGCATCAACACACATCCTAAACCCGTTTGTGACGCATCACAGTAGACGGTAAACTCTTTTCCCGCCTCTGGCTGAATTAACATTGGTGCTTCTGTCAAAATCTTCTTCGGCTTTTCAAAGCTCTCCTGTTGTTTTTCAGTCTAAATAAACGGTACTCCCTTCCTCAACAACTTAGTTAGAGGTGCCGCAATTAATGAGAACCCCTCAACAAACCTCCTGTAGTACCCTGCCAATCCCAAGAAACTTCGAATTTCTACCACAGACTTTGGCGATTTCCAGTCCAATACAGCTTCTATCTTTCGAGGGTCAACCCTAATTCCCTCTACAGAAACCACATGTCCTAAGAAAGTTACTTCCCTTAGCCAAAACTCATACTTACTGAACTTAGTGAATAACTGCTTCTCCCTCAGCACTTGCAACACCACACGAAGATGTGCATCATGGTCCTCCTCGGACTTGGAATAAACCAGGATATCACCAATGAACACCACAACAAACTGATCAAGGTATGCTTGGAACACCTGATTCATCATATCCATAAATGCTGCTGGTGAGTTCGTTAACTCGAACGGCATCACCAAAAATTCATAATGACCGTAGCGAGTTCGAAACACCGTCTTATGAATGTCCCCTTCCTTCACCTTTAACTGATGATATCCCGACCTTAAATCAATCTTCGAGAACATCGAGGCTCCTTTGAGCTGATCGAACAGGTCGTCAATTCTTGGCAGTGGGTACTTGTTCTTAATCATTAACTTATTCAGTTGACGGTAATCCACGCACATACGTATGGATCCGTCCTTCTTTTCACAAATAGGACCAGTGCTCCCCACGGAGACACACTCGGTCGAATAAACCCTCGATCCAATAGTTCCTAGATCTGAGCTTTGAGCTCCACCAGCTCATTCGGCACCATTCGGTAAGGAGCAATGGACACTGGAGCCGTACTCGGAAGTAGCTCTATTCCAAACTCCACTTCGCGATCCGGAGGTAACCCTGGCAGTTCCTTAGGGAAAACATCTGCGAAATCTTTCACTGTTCGAACCTCATCGACAGTCACCTCCTTAGCATCCAAAGCACTGATAAAAGCTAGAAACGCGTTGCATCCTTTTCGAATCATCTTAACAGCTTTCGAGGCAGATACCACGTTGGACAAATAATTCCTTCCTTCTCCTAACACAACCACCTCCCGCCTTTCGGGGTACTCAACACCATTCGCTTAGTCTCACAATCCAGCTTAGCACGATGTTTAGTCAACCAATCCATTCCTAAGATAAGATCAAACTCTCCAAATGGTAATTCCATTAAGTCTGCCGGGAACACTACCCCTTGCGTCTCTAAGGGTACGTTCCTAAATAGTTTGTCCACTACCCTAGATTGTCCTAAAGGATTAACCACAGTCATCTTCCTAGTAGTTGTTTCAGAGTCTATAACTAGGGTCTCAAATACCGAACATGCGACATAGGAGTGGGTTGATCCAATATCAATCAAGGCAAGAAAAGGGTTATCAGCAATAAGAAACGTACTGGTTATGACGTCCGGTGCGTCACCATCCTCTCGTCGACGAGCTGCATAAACTAGTCCCGGATGCCTCGCTTCTACATTACCTGCACCCCTACCAGGTGCTCCACAACCCCGACCAGCCCCATTTCCTTCTCTGGCTGTGCCACTACCCCTCGGTACTGGCTGACCACCTCTCCTAACCTGATCAGAACCTCGTCCCACGGGCTGTGCCTGATTCACCTGTGGATAGTCCTTAATCATATGCTCCGTGGATCCACACCTGAAACATCCACTGGTTCTCTTTCTGCACTCCCCATAATGTACTTTCCCACACGAAGGACATGATCGATTCTGACCCGTCAGAGCACGAGCTGGCCCATCAGACCTCGGCCTTTTCTGAAAATTTCCAGATGATCCCGACGGCCCACAATTCCTCTTATTCCTATCCTTATCCTTATTCTGTTTCTCAGTCTGCTTAACCTCCTCAGATATCTTAGCTTTCTCAACCAAAACCGCAAAATCCCTTTCCTGTTGCGGTGCTACTAATACCCTCAGCTCATCCCTTAGTCCATCCTCGAACCGTACGCAACACTCATAGTCAGTCGCCACAATCCCTCGAGCGTAACGGCTCAACCGTAGAAACTCTGCCTTGTATTCAGATACAGACTTACTTCCCTGTACCAAGTTCAGGAATGCCTTCCTCTGTGCATCCACATAGCTGGCCCCAACGTACTTTCCCTAAAATGACTCCTTAAAGAAATCCCAGTCAATCCGGTCTACGGCAGTACCCTCCTTTACCGTGAGCCACCACTGATAAGCCTCGTCTCAAAGAAGAGACACGACCCCCTTCAACTTCTCCTCTACAGTGAAGTCAAGGTCATCCATTATACGCTCACTTGCCTCTAACCAATACTCAGCTGTATTAGGGGCTACACTAGAAACACCCCTAAACATCTCTGCTCCATTGGCTCGGAGTCGTTCCGACACAGATTTCAAACCTCCTGAACCCGTGCCTGCCCCAGCAACTCTTTCAAGGACCCGCAACATCGCCTGAGATACCGCATCATTTCCGGCCGTGTAGTCTCGAAATTCTCCCTCCACAGCTGGCGGATCCGGCATCTCGTTTACTGACCCGTGGCCAGACCCTACTGGCTCTGACAAGGTCATCCTACCCCTACCACGACCACGCGGCGGACGTCCTCGACCCCTTGTACTCATTCTTCCGATTGGCGTTTATCTAATTATTAACTCTTCCCACTGATTATCCACGAACAATCTTATGAAAAGTAGTTTTAAGAGTGATTCTTCCGAATTCGAACCTATCTACAGTTCCAGTCTCAAGTTTACCTCCTAATTGTAGAAACCACATACATTTACACCTCAACATACATACATATCACATCCATGAAGTTACATTCACCACATAAGGGTATTTTCGTCATTTCACTACCCAGGGGTTTTTCCGTAATTTCATCCTACAGGGTTTCTTTGTAATCTAGCAAAATAAAGTGTCTCTGGGATTTTCAAAATAGAGGTATATATATATATATATATTTTAAAACAGGAGTATTCTGGAGAATTTAATTTCAAAAGAATAATATGGCGTTCAGGTGTTTGTGGTTTTTGGTTGTTGTTGTGTGTTGTGTGTTTTTTTTTAAATTCTGTTGACTTTGTAAATCAGGGTATTTCCGTAAATCTGGGGGTATATTTGCAAGTCATGGGTATCTCGGTAATTTTTCAAAATAAGGGTATTTTGGTAATTTCGTGAAGTAGGGGTATTTTGGAAATTTTACAACCCGAGGGTATTTCGGTAATTTTTATAAACCAGGGTATTTCGATAATTTCACAAATTTTGATAATTTTCTAAATCAAGGGCGTTTTGAAGGTTTTCAAATCAAGGGTGTTTTGGTAATTTTTCCAAATTAAGGGTGTTTTGGTAATTTTTACAAAACTAGGGTGGCTGGTCCCTTTTCGGGTTTTAGTTAGAAACTTTTGGCCTGTTAACAAGTCCTCACGGTTAAGGTGAACAGTCACTACGCACCAGGTAGGATTCCAGCGAAGAGGAGGTAAGTCACTAGGACTGCTTAAGTACCAGGCTCTTCCGGATCCAATCCTAGACATGCGCATGCCTGTTGCCACACCCCAACACAGCGACATGTTCACAGGTTTGCTTAGTTGACTTAAGTCTTATGAGATTTAAGAAGTTGTTTAAGCGAAGCCTAAATTCCATCAAGTTCTAATTTAAATAGTCTACGTCCCATAAAGCCCATCAAGCCCACATACATACATGACACACAGTGAGTTCAGAATACTTACCTAGCGGACTTGGGCCGAAGACGCAGGTGCCATGCAGAGAAAACCATCCTGTGTTATTTACAAACATGCATGTTTCCAAAACCCATCTTTAGAAAACGTTTTAAGCCCAAAACCCCAAAGCCGAGTTTTGAACCGGGCTCTGCTACCAATTTGTAACACCCCAAACCCGGCCCAAACACCACGACTGGATCTGGCATGTCACTAAGAAGATTTAGTAAAACATGTCGCATTTTTTTATTGGAAAAACATTTGTCGAGTTTAAACATTTATATTGGAAAACTTATTAATTTGATAGTTTATATAAAATATAAATTCTATATAATGCCTTTATGAATTTAAAACCGAAATTTTGTACATGCCTTAGTTCCAATTTTATCGGATAATTCAAGTGTCTGAAAGTAAAACCCAAAAACCGAAAATAATAAAAACTAATGGCCCATGGCCTTATTACAATGAAATAATAAACCAAGTTAACTAAAAATATTAAGAATAATTGATTTTAACTAAGCCCTTCTTCTAAATCAAATAAACTCCTGCATGGCCACCTTGCGCTCCCTTCCAGCCCGGAAACATTCATTTATGAATGACAGAAATCACTAACCTGATTATTCGCCTTTACCCTCCTCGGGTTTTCAACCATTATACCGGGATTTCGGCATTTAACAGAATATAAACAGATTTATATACACATACTAATAGACAATCTAAATGGTGTGAGAAGTTACACACCGGATAATACGTAATACTACTCTCTATGTCGATACCCTCGCTAATCGGATCTACTGCCCTTTGTCTACCACTTTGCTCAAAAGCCGGAAGAACGCGAAGATAAAGCTTCCCCTACATTCGGCCAAGGATTATTATTTACCCGAATTTATATGTTTAAATAAACAAATCTCCTTACCTAAATTGATTAGATCCCGGAAGTAGGGTGATGCAGGTGCTACCGATTTAGAAACCTATGAGATTAGATCCCCTTTAAATCCCGGAATGCCGCAAAAGAAAGAAAAACACAAGATCAGTTTTCCTATAGCCATTCTGCTAGGGTCTCTAAAAACTGGTAAAAGATTGAATCACGCGAATCGACACTTACCTTCAGTTTCCTTCAAGATTCGGCAATCACAAGAGGTGAGATCTAGGGATTTTGGCTTTTAAGAACGTCCCGAAAAAGATGAATAAGAGGAGGCTGATGCGTTTTCAGCTTTTAAAAGTACTGAGTGAAGAGTTTCGGTGGAGGGCTTAGAGATTTTCGGCTAAAGGAGTAAATAGGAGTGTAGTTTCGGCTTTTAGTGAATGGAAAAAGAATAACAATGGGGATCAGAAGATTCGGCTAAAAGGGAATTTCAAAGAAGAGAAAAAAGGTGAGAAAGGTGTGATTTTCGGCTTTTTGGAAGAGAAAAGATGAGAAAAGAAACAAATGAGATGGCTTCAAATTTTCGGCACACCCCTTGCCATACTAAACCGATTCTCTCCCCCTCTCCTGTGTTTGATTTTCGACCAACTCTGCAACCAAATGATAGCTCCTATCTTTCTCCCTTATCTTAATCTACTAACTCCTCAAAAAGAGCCCTAATTAGCACCAACTCCTCCCCCCTTTATCAGCACAATATCCACATAATAAAAACATTAAAAATCCCCTATATTTTAGCCTTGTTACCGTCTCCCCTTGCTCCCTTTTAAGTGCCGAAATTGGCCCAAAAACATGGGCTCCTAGCGGCCAACACTTGGGCCCTCCTCATGCACTAGTGACACCACCCTCTGCCTTCCTTGTAGCGCCACCCACTTTGGGCCACAAGCCCACTTTGCTACTTTTAAACACAGATACCTACCGTTAGAGCACTAGAGTGTCTACACAGGCATTAAATCAAGGCCTCATCCCATTCCTGAGCCCAATCTGGACCCCTAACCCTCAAATTAACACACAAAACGCATAGGCCCACTAAATCAGGATGTTACAGCACTAATCTAGCTGTAGAGCAGCAAATGCCGAAATGCCGGTCACACGACAATGGTAGCCACAGGAGCCTACGAGCGCACGTGTGGGGGCTTCGACACGATAGTTGAGGCCATCATGAGTGTTCTTGTGGGTTTAGGTTGTTTGGGCGATGGGTCGAAATGGGCCATGTGGGGCCAATAGGCCTGTGGGCCCATATGAATAAATTGTATGATTGTGTAGTAGATATTGAACTGGTCTATGTGAATCTCATATCTATGGCTAGATTTGGGCTAAATGGGCCAAACGAGCGTGTGGGTCCATTTGGGTCGAGAATGGGCCCTAGGCCCATTCACATCGTTATCTTTGTTTAGAATACCCTTGGTTTAAAATTACTGAAATACCCTTGGTTTACAAAATTACCAAAATACCCTTGGTTTGCAAAATTACTAAAATACCCCTGGTTTATAAAATTATCAAAATACCCTCGATTTACAAAATTACCAAAATACTCCTAGTTTACGAAATTACTAAAATACCCTCTATGGGTAAAGTTACTGAAATACCCTTTATGGGTAAAGTTACCGAAATACCCTCGACGAGTAAAATTACCGAGATGCGCTTACGAGGTGAAATGATCGTTTTACCCCTAACTGATTAAATGACCGTTGTACCCTCGTGGTAGTACTAGTGTTATATGTGTTAATTGTATGATTGATTATGTTTCAGATGCACTGCATACATGGATTAGTTATGAGTAGAATTACCAAATTACCCTTGCAGAGTAGGATTATCGAAATACCCTTATAGGGTAAAATGACTATTTTGCCCCTGAGGGTAAAAGACTGATTTTGTACCATGACTTGACTGTGATCGCATGACTGTGTTTTAACTAACTTGACTGTGCTCGTGTGACTGATATGCTTGTAATATATGTTTTAAATGACTATTACTGAGTATGGTCATTCTACATACACATGTGATGATTGAGCATGACATACACGACATATTGCATGGGGTTGGGACAAAGTTACGAAGGAAGTGTACGGCCCATTGTCGTTCTGTACAAGGCTTTTAGCCTTTCTGCGATAAATATGGCTCTATGCCATCTTGATTATGGCTTTGTGCCAACTGTATTTACCCGTGGCTATGTGCCTAACATATATATTGATGACTCTGTGTCGATCATAATTACCCGTGGCTGTGTGCCGATTATATTACCGTCGCTGATGGTTATGTGCCAAACTTATTACAGTCACCGGTAGCTTTGAGCCATCCTGATTATGGTTTATAACCATTCTGTTTACGGCTTTTAGCCGTTCTGTTAACCGATAGCAATGCTGTGATATATATGGCTTTTAGCCGTTCTGTTAACCGGCAGCGATGCTGCGATATTTATGGCTTTTAGCCATTCTGTCTACGGTGCCAATCCGTTCTATTGACTTAGTGCCGCAATCGGTGCTAAGCTTGGTGTGTTGGTTAGGTGGGTTGACATGGTCCCCACATGGAGAGATTGGTTGGTACGGGTGGAGAGTTTGGTTGGTATGGGTTGGGTACATGTTCATTGCATTGATATCATTTTGGGGCTTAGGCCCAGACTGTTACTGAATAGGGCTTAGGCCTAGACTATTACCGAATAGGGCCTAGGCCCAGACTGATACCGTATGGGCTCGAGCCTAGACTGTGAACGTAATAGGGGATTACACACTGAGTTTTCGTAAACTCACCCCATTTTTAACTGTGCAGGTAATCCCCAGCCTTAGAGGATTTGGAGCTACGGAGGACTCAGAGGTGGCCACACGTCATATATGGTTTAATGACTAAAATTAGCGATTTTAGTTTAATTTAGTTATTTTAAATTATTGGGTTAATAATTTTTGTAATAAGGCCTTTGGGTTTTTTCTTTTTAACTTTTATTTGGTATTTCTTTAAATTACAAACTGATGGTCTGTTAAACACGGGTTTTTAAAACTATAACCATTGTTTTCAAAATATCACGTATTCACAAATGTTTGAATCAAACTTCCGCAACAATCAAAGTTTTGAAAGTGATAATGTTTTTGCAAGAGAATGACTTTTAATAAACTACGTTTTAAAGATAAGCAAACGAAATCTGAGGTTTTACATGGCAGAAAGTTTTAAATCCTTTAAGAAGGGTTTCTAATGAAAGCATAGTTTTCGAAAAACTCTTCAATGTGACACGCCAGATTTGGGCCTAACTTCTAGGTCGGGTTTGGTGTGTTACACCTTTTTAACGACATTCGCTCTTGAGGTTGTTGAGTTTATTCTTCTAGAACAATTACCTCATCTTGAATAGGGATTTGTTCAATAGTGTCTTATTAAGGTTTTGGTTTCACTTCTTGATCAATAATAGGTATGATAACCGGAATATTGTCAAAAGTGATAGTAGGAATTGAGTTAGAATCCAATTCCTTCTCAAAAGCAATGTCTTTAACCTTTTTTCTCCCTCCAAGCTCAACATCCTGAAAAACAAGTTGTAGTTCTCGCCTCAAAAATATTCCTAACTGTGGGATCATAAAACTCATAGCCCCTAGATCACTCAGAATAACCAATAAAGTAGTTACTTACTATTTTGGAGTCAAATTTCTTTTCATGTGGCCTATAGGGCCTTGCTTCAACTAGGCATCCCGAAATGTGAAAGTGCTTTAAACTAGGCTTTCAACCTATCCAAAGCTCATAAGGTGTTTTTAGAACTGCTTTTGTGGGTATTCTATTCAGAATGTAAGTTGATGTCTTTAAAGGCACTGGCCAAATGAGCACTTTCAGACTTATCATGTTTCAACCTTTCTTCCTTTTACACACAATAAGAAATGAGCTCATTTAGAGTTCATTTCTTCTATTGGTAGATGTTACTAATTTTAAATTGGTTAAACTGTGTAGGAAGCAATACCAAAACCATAAGAATAAGCAATTCCTCAGAAAGCTCGATCTTAAGTGCTTTAAGTCTTGAGGCAACGTGAAACATCTTCATAATGTACTCCCTCATGTTTCCTTGACCCTTATACTTCATAGACATCAAAGAAGTCAGAAGTGATGTCATCACACCCTTATCGTTTTTAGCAAAATATTTCTCAATTTTTAATTTCTAATCAGAGTGTTCATCATAAGTTAGAGTATGAAATAATCATAATTGACAAATTTACATAGAGTTTGCCAAAGTTGCTGAGAAGTGACAAAGTTGTCGAATTGTGCAAAGTGCGAACCCTAACGTTTAATGAACTGCTACCTGCGAACTCTTAATAAGTTACGATACATGAAATAAGAGAGACCCTACGATACAAGTTCACAGAATCTGAACACAAAGGGATCGTTCGCGAGACCTACCCTATTTAAGGAGACTTATTTCACGAAAATTAGAAACCATGAGTTGTGTAAGTTATGAGCCCTAGCAGTAAGTTACTATGTGTTCACAACCTTCCGCATATTTACGTGTACACAATGGTTCTCCTTTTGTTTACATGCTACTATGACATGCAAACCCCTTTACCTGCGAAAGCTAAGTATTATGGGCCTTAACACCCATTTCAATTTATTCAAACATTTTTTTTGTTTCTTTTAATTAATGTCTTTTTTGTTTCTTTTAACTGAACAAAAGGGTCTTAACACCCATTTCAATTTATTCAAACTTTTTTTTTAAAATAAAAAGGATCATATTTTAAAATATTCTCAAATTTTCAACATTAAGACATTAATTAATCAATTAGGTACCAATTTTGGGCGTTACGAGGGTGCTAATCCTTTCTCGTGTGTAACTGACTCCCGAACCCATTTTCTCGAATTTCGTAGACCAAAATCATTGTTTTAATAAATCAAAATATTTTTTTATTAAAATGATCAATTTCAAGGTGACCCGATCATATCTCAAAAAAAGATTGGTGGCGACTCCATTTTCGTTTTTAAAGTCAATCCCCGTTTTTTTAAAAAAATAAAAATGGTTTCAACAGCTTGGCGACTCCACTGAGGACCAATAAGAAAGTCAAGCCGTAAAATTGATTATTTTTTGTCCTTTGTCAGAAATTTGAAAATTCAATTTGAAAATTTGAAAATTTGATTTGAAAATTACGATCCTTTTGTTGCATTTGTTTATGTCATTGCATATGATTATTATTTTCTAGCGTACATTGCATTGCATGACCGTTGTGGTCGCACCTTTAAGTGGGAGTGAGAAACTATGCCTTCGTGAGGTTTTCACCTCCGCATGGGCTAGTCGATTGCTTTCGGGATACATCTATACCTATGCCTTCGTGAGGTTTTCACTTCCGCATGGCCATAGGGAAATGTATTCCCCTGAACTGAACTCGATCTGTATGAGCCTATAATGGGTGAAGATTGAGGAATCTGCTGGTTCATGTACCTCAACTTTAGAGTTAAACCACATGTAGAAAACCTAAGAGCTTACCCTAGGTAGAACTATGCCAAACCCTAGTGGTCACCCAGATAGGTGCCCTATTTTGTTATTTATTTCTCTTGTGCTAACGTTTTCTCTTTTGTTTTGATTGCATTGCATTCACATCATAGAAAAGATGTGTTGATTCAAATTCAATTGCTAAATAGAAGAGTTTGTCATGAGAAAATTGATTTCTTAAAAAAGTGGATTATAATACGGTCGTTCGAATATGATCCAAGCAAACACAACGAGAGAAGACTGATAATTTGCAAAGGAATACAAGACTTTATTTTATGGCTCAAGGATTCAGGCCGGCAAAGATTATTCGAGAGCCGTCACGTCTTGATTTTCTAACAAGCATTGCAAGGATAAGTGAGTAATAAGTCGCAGCCCAAGCAAAAAGGAGCTAGTGGAGGCATCTATTAAAAGTTTACAAGATTTGACCTTTGTGAAGAAGGGGATTGATGTTTTTGCTTGGAATATGAGGGCAAGGCCGCATATGTAATCCGTTTTATGTAAAGAAAATTGCTTTCTAGAAAAGTTGTTCTAATGGAATTGAATTCAGAATCAACGCCTCTCTTTCTTTTGCATTCATTCCATGCATCTGCATTGCATTACATCATTTGTATTAGACTTTTACAAAAGGACCCTAATTAGGTAAAATTATTTTAGTTAACCTGGAAAACATGGAACAAAGGTTGGAGGGATTAGAGCAAAGGCAAATACAGATGCAAAAGCAATTGACCAAAATTCAACAAGATATACGGGATCAAATGTTAGAATTCCAAAAGAATGTGATTGGCCAGTTAAGTCAGTTACTAGCAGAAGGGCTTGAAGAGAGGAAAGGCCCAGTAGTCAACAGTGGGAATGAAGACCTCGTCTATCCCCCAGATTTTACTCCAATAAGCGTCCAGACTCAACCAGATGCATATCCAAAAGGGGTACCCGTTACTATCAGACCCCAGCAGCATCAAGCCGGTATGTCGGCACCAATAAACTACTCGATAGGCTCAGGTCTCAATCTGGGGGGGCAATCCAACCAATCCCATTGTCATTGATCTAGCTAGTATAGAAGAAACAAGGAAGGCTAGTGTGGAGATCCCGAAACAATGTGAAGATCGTTACAAAAGGAAAAAACGAGACTGGAGCTCCCAAGTTAATACTTTAAGGGCCCCGAAGAAAAAAGAAAATGAGGCAAATAACATGAGTATGTATAGCAAGGGTTATTCAAAACCGAATACCATAGGCCAGTCAACTACTAGCCATCAAGTCTCCTCAAGGCAAGAACCCAATCCAAGACCGAACTCAGAAAAATCCAAATTCGCGCCCATCCCAATCACGTATAGGGAGCTGTACCAAATTTTGTTTGATGCACATGTAGTATCCCCTTTCTACCTAAAACCTATACGACCTCCATACCCTAAATGGTATGACACGAACGCCCAATGTGAATACCATGTGGGAATCACAAAACACCCGATTGATAACTGCACCGCTTTCAAAAAGATGATCGAAAAACTTGTCAAAATGGGTATTGTCAAATTCGATGATCCCTCTAGGGCAGAAAATCTGTCACCCAAACCATCTAGATAAAGGGGTAAATATTATGATATCTATGAGATCCAAGAATGCATCGAGTTTAGGGCTTTAGTGCAAGATCTGATATTGGGAAATCTGAATATTAACGACGTGTCTGAAGAAAGAACTGGATTTTTCCAAGCATCTGCCCTTACATACTTGGGAGTATTTTGAACAATGGGACTGTGGAAAAGATCCTTCTATTTTTTAGAGCTAATTTAGATTAATATTCAAAATACGCTTGTTGCCATAAGCCTAGAGGCAATAAGAATCCTTTTTTGAAATAGGCTCGTGTCCAAAATCTTTATTTCAATAAAATGCATCTTTTTGAACAAATATTCTTTTATTCTTTCCATGTATAGATTCTTTTATTTTTGGACTTTCTTTCAAGTATTCTTTCATTCTTCATTCATGACCATACAAATAATCATTATTTGAATCATTTATTCTTTGGAATCTTCCTTCGAACCTACAATAGGTCTCCAGATATCAACGATGTGAGCAACGCTACTACTGACTCAGAGTCTCCTTTCGAGTAAGATATGTGTCTAGAGGGATCTCAAGACTTGAGTTTTGAGCAATAAAAATTCTTGAGAGCATTCACACAAATTTCTCTCTCTCTTGCGTTCTTATTTTCTAGGGCTTGTTTTTATTTTGTTATTCATTCATCTTCATTTCTTTTTGAGTTGCTCTTGTTTGAGTTGGATTTAGGTGGTGGAATTTCGTTGAATCCTCATATTGTGAGAATTAGGTTGACTTAGGCATTTTTTTTTAACTTTTTTTATTTATCCATTTAATTTCTTAATCATTAATTATTCTTTTTATTTTTATTCATTTATTTATTCGTCAACTTTCTTATTTACATATTGTTCATTCATTTAACCATTATTATCATTCTTTTATTTTCTCCCATTAATTATATACTTTATTTGTTTTTTAATGTCACACATGTTGTTTATTTTAAAAAAAAACTCGTTTTATAAATCATCCATTTTAAATTGTTTGATTATTTGGTTTAAACTTTTTTCCATATATTATCAATTGCAAATTTTTATATATTACTATCTATTTTATATACCATTTATTTTTAAGATGTTTTGTGTATAACTTATTTGGTCTTTGATTATTGATGTTAGTATTTAAATAATTGCCATTATATGTTTTATAAATTATTTATTTGTACTTTAATATTGCCGTTTTTTATCAAAGTTTTTATTTATACATTATTTTAATATTGCAATAGTTTTTCCCAAATGCTCGTATTTGGGAGCTTCGAGAAGATTGTGCCCTAACTTACTGGGTTCTAATTTTCCTCGTTGAATCTAAGTAATCGAGCACCCATTTCAAATCAAAACATATGAGTTTCAAATAAAAGCTTATTCTCGGGAATTCAAGGTGTGGTGTCCTAACTCATTGGATATGACGTCTTGTTATCTTGAGGTAAGGATTTCTAAAAAAAATATAGACAATATTCTATGTTTGGAATTTTGAGAAATTGTACCCTAACTTACTGGGTTCCGATTTTTTCACTTGACCCAAATAACTGAATATCCTTCTAAAATTTAAATGCATGAGTTTTGAAAATCAAAAGACAAGCTTAGTTTTGAGGATTTTAAAATGTCGTGTCCTAACGTACTGGATGTGATATTTTATTACTTCGAGACAAAAGGGTCTTAACATCCATTTCAATTTATTCAAACATTTTTTTTAAAATAAAAAGAATCGTATTTTAAAATCTTTTCAAATTTTTGACATTAACACATTAATTAATCAATTAGGTACCAATTTTGGGCGTTACGAGGGTGCTAATCCTTTCTCGTGCGTAACCGACTCCCGAACCTGTTTTCTCGAATTTCGTAGACCAAAATCATTGTTTTAATAAATCAAAATATTTTTTTTATTAAAATGATCAATTTCAAGGTGACCATATCACACCTCGAAAAAAGATTGGTGGCGACTCCATTTTCGTTTTTAAAGTCGATCCCCGTTTTTAAAAAAAAAATTAAAAATGATTTCGACAATATGTATGACTTAACTTGTGAGATTTCCTCCATGACTTTCCTTTGGCAACAAAGTCATCGTCCATATTAGGAACATCAATATCATTCTTTTTACAAAAGAATGATTCTTCTAAAAATAATGAAGTCCATCCATCTTCTTGAAGCTTTTGTAATAGTTTTTTTTTGAAATCCTTACTAGTAAAATTGCATTAACAATATCTTGATCTTTTCTTTGAAGTACTTCTAAAAATTAACTTGTGCTCCTTAACATATGTCTAATTAATGCAAGGAAAAAGAAAATTCAAATGATTGCATCAAACCTAATGATGTATTAGCTTTTTCCTTTTGATATGTTAATTTTTCATCTATTATAATTTTAAGCAGATCAATTATTGAAGTGAACAAGATGATTATGGTTAAAAGTGTACCATAGTGTGATCCCTAACGAGCATCGCCTGATCAAATAAGAGTTTTCTATTAATTCAATCCTCGTCCAGAACAAATTTTTGAATTGGAAAAAACCTTTTAAACTTTAGAAAATTACAATTCATATAGCATAGCATGGCATTTGTAAAAGCTTCTTACACCATTAAAGAAGCAATCAAACTTAAAAAAGATGCAATATGAAGATAATTTTTTGTTATTGAAACCAATGTCAATTGGAGTTGATGCGAGAAGCAATAAATGTAAAAAGCATATGAATTTTCTCTTAAAATCAAACTTTTCAAACCATTAAACTCTCCTTGCATGTTACTAGCACCATCATAACCTTGTCCCAAATTCTTAACATGCTTAATCCAAATTTAGCCAAGAATGTATATGTTGTTACTTAAACTAATAACGTGGTAGTATCCCTAACTTGGACAAATCCCAAAAATCCTGCCAAAACATGTCCCCTTTTATTGACATGTCATAGCACAATTCTCATTTCTTCTTTATTTGATATACCATGCAACTCATCTACCGACAAAGCAAACAACTCATCTTGTAGATCTTCAATTATGGTATTTGTAGTCTTTATTGCAGTAGCTCGTGCAATGTCTTTTTGAATATTAGGAGCAGTTAAATATTGTTTTCAAGAACATTTTACAAAATAAAATTTTCACTGCATCATTATGATCACCAATTAACTTAAGAAGTTCAAGAAAGTTACCTTGATTGATTGAATCAATGGCTCATCATATCCTCGAAATGCTAGACCTTATTTTAGAAGGAACCAGGCACAATTAACAAAAGCAATTAATCTTATTTCCTTGAGAAAGCTACTTCGATGTGTTGTCTTTGATTCATCAAGTCATCAGACATTTTACAACTTTTTTTATGAAAACTATTTAGACCTCCAACATGCATGTCTAATCTATATTTTTTTACTCCAATTGTTGAATCTATAAGTCTAAAATGCACTATCGCCTTTCTTGTTCTGATCAGAACAAAAAAGATATTGACATAAACAAGATACGATATCTTCTTTAATACTATACTCTAGCTAATTTCTATAGTCTTTACCCTAACAAGTTGGAAATGTTCGGTCCACTCCTGTGATTTTTTTGGGGGAAAGTTGTGATTGCAAAGTTGACAAGGTCCCTTTGGAAAATATACCCTTTTTATATTATCTCTATAATTTGGATGATAATTTATAATCTTAGTTCTCAATCTTGGATTGGCTAGAAGGTTTTCAAGGCTAAACTCAACTTGAATCTTTTGACCCTTTTTTCGAATTTGTTTATATCTCACTTTAATTATTCACTCTTTTTCCATGTTGTTATTCCTTTATTTCACTAGTAGACTTTCTTTTAAAATAGTTTTCCTTTCCTGTTAAGCATTTATAACAAATAAATCTAAATCTTAAACACAAAGGTTTTCATGAAGTCAACATATAACTAGTAATTTTCTTTCACAAAAATATAAACCACTTAAGTGTTTTCTAGTGTCATGAGAATACAACAACAATTTCTACATAAGATTGCTAAATTTCTAATCAATATTCAAAAAAATTCAAGATTATATAAATACAATCGATCCTAATTTCTCGAATGATTTGTATTGATCAACCTCTGAAAATTATTACACAATCAAGATGTAGTAATCTAATACAAAATCAATATCCTGAAATCATTCAATAAATAAAAAAAAAACTAAATCTTGCATAAAAACCCTAATCTATCACAAGAAAAGCCACAATCCTAAATTTCTAGAGGTTAATCAATAAGCTTGAAAAGAAAATAAGAGATGTTACCAAATTAGGGAGACCCACATGAAGGTATTTAAAGATTGATAACTTATCTTGTTGAAATTCTAAAGTATAACACCCTAAACCCGGCCTAGATGTTATGACCAGATATGGAGAAATTACAACAATTCATTTTGAAAATCCAGAAATCATTTGAGACTTGTAAAAGCAGCGCTAACTTTTGATTAATAAAATTCCAGTTTATTTGGGAAAAATATTTTTCTTAACTAATTCGGTAAGTTTGTCAGTTATTTATATACATAAAAAACTTAAGATTACAACGGAACTCTCGGTTAACTTCAGTTTAGGAAAACACGATTTGTTATTGAAAAAAGTTTCAACATTTTGCAGATAGAAGTAATATCCTCCAAAAACATTTAATCAATTTAAAGAAAACCGAAAATAAATTCCAAACTTTAAAAACAGTCCCCAAAAGTCCAAAAACAGTCCATAAGCAAATGAATTTAATATGAACAAGTTTAAGAAAAGCAATACTAATAAATAACTGAGCTCTCCTTACACCGATCCGCCTAAATTTATGGATAACCTAAGAGCAAACAAACAAAAAGTGAGCTTATAATTAATACAACAGACACATATGATTCATCATATAAAATTTAAAACATGCGTTCAGATACTAATCAGACATATTTCATAATCAGATACAGATTCAAATCTTACCCCCATCCGCTACACATCATCTTTGACCATCCCTACACACTAATTAGGGTATAAAATACCCTTCTAACTAGGGGCGAAGCTAGAAAATTTTTTTAAGGGGGAGAAATTAAATTGTAATTTTTAAATGATTAAATCAAATTTTTATCATTTTTAAAGGGCCAAAGTGCAATTTTACCTTTACTAATTTAAAATTTTAAAAATTTCAAAGGGCCTAAATGGAAAAAAATTCATTTTAGGGGGCTAGGGCCCCTGCTAGCCCCCCTAGTTTCGCCCCTGCTTCTAGCCCCCCACACCGCTAAGTGATCATATGTCACTTTTCAAAATATTTGCAGTCTAGCAATACGCAGTAATTCGCCAGAAACAAATATGTGGCTGAGCCACCAAATACGGTAGATAAATTAAATTGCCCATACTTCCTTCATCATTATAATCTCACCCCAATGCACATGCAAAACTAAACAGATATCAAATGCGTGTATGACATACATGTTTTACACATCAAATTCAGATTATATTAGCATATAATATATCATGCTATCACATATAATATATTACTCATGCATTCATAAGTCATATTTAACAATAACAGAACATCAAAAATCATGATTTATAAACAAATTTATACCATACAAACCTTACAGAAGGGATAAATTCAATTCGCATGACAAATACGACCCTAGGGAAATTTATCAAAATTTGGGCTCACACAGCCCAACTGACCCAGACCGCGTGGTGCACACAACCTGACACACGGCTGTGTGGCATCATTGTTCGCTATTTTTCGAGTTTTTCGTTACTCACCTGATTAAAATCCGAGGTAGATTCAAGAATCGCGTATTCCAATACCTAAATTAACAGTTCACACGAGTTAATAACTAAGATTTTATCAAACCCAATCAACCAACTGGGTATAATCATCATTAATTGAATGCATTTTCAGCAACCAACAGCCCCAAAACGGTATAACCACTTACCTCAGAATGTAAACAACACCCTCACAAGCCTTAATCCGCTGGAGAATTAATCGTTTTGTGACCTTTACCTAGAAAGCCCAACCGATTAACCACAGAAAAAGTAGCACACAACCCCAACTTAGCCAAAAATAACAAAAGGAAAACTTCAGTAACGAAAGAAATAAAAATAGACGAAACTTACACAAGAATTGAGTTGTAAACAATTCAAACACACACCCATCACCGAAATTGAGTACCACAAGAGCAACCAATCAAGAAACAAAGCAAAACTTGGGGAAATAAATCAAGAAAGACAGAAGAAAAATTGGAGACCTTCTTTTACTGGAATTCACGTGAAAAGAGGAAAAAAACAAATGAACAGAATAGGGAGAAAAGAGGGGAACGTGAGAAGTGGGGAAAGGTTTAGGGAAATCTTTTCTTAAAATTTTCAAATTAAATAAAATAAAATAAGATAAAATATTAATAAGATAAAAATCACCTCCAAACTATTCCTCATCCAACAGACTTCCTAGAATTCAAAACTGAATCAAATTCTTCTAGGCACACATAGACACTAGCAAAAATATTTTCTTTTGCATGCACAAAGATTCAAATACAAAACCTTGAGATAAGCGGAAGTTTTACCATTAAATTAATAAGCTCATTTTAACATAAATTGAGCGGAAATAAAATTTAAGCCCAATATATAGGGATAAGGATAGGAACAAAAATAATAGAAATTTCTAATAATAAAATTTAAACACATGACCTCAAATATACATCTAAAACACTTAACCACTAAAGCAAATCACTTAACTTGACAAAATTTAACAAATCAAAAATTCAAATTTTGAGGCGTTACATAAAGAGAGTGTGAAAATAAGAAATATTTGAAAAAAAAGTTATGAATGTGAAAGAAAATAAAAGGATTAAGCATTTTTTTTTAATATTAGTGATTGGCGAGAAATTCATTTATTTTTATATAAAATTATTTATTTTAGAAAATAATTCTTTCTCAAAAATTTTGTGAGTTATTTTTAATTTTTTTTATGAGGTGAAATATTTTTTAAGTAATTTTCAATTTCTTTTAAGATCAAATATATAAAATATAAAAAAATTACAACTATATTTTTTTCCTTTTTCTTTATGGGTCCAACCTTTCAGGTGGCTCTGCCACATATTGTGTTCACCTTATATTTAGTTGTATTTAACAATTTTTTAATTGAATATTGTAAAATATATATTTTTAATTTATTAATAAAAAGAATTTCATTATATGCATGCATTGAATATAATATATTTATATAATTTAAGGGGAATCTACTTGAGAGGTACTTTAGTGACCTGATTAAATTAGTTATTTTACTATTAAATGGATCAATTCAGTTTTTGTACTATTCAAAAGAATCAAATAAGGTTAAATTGGAATTGAGTTAACATTTATTGTTTAAAAAATTATCATTCACTATTTAACAAAGTTAATGTTTTTTTAAAAATTTTATTATTTTATAAATGAAATCTTTTATTTAGAATTGAATTGAAATTAGAAAAATTAAGTTTGAAGAAGTTTTTATACAATAAATGTTAACTCTATTATAAATTGAACTTAATTAATTCTTTTTAATAATATAAATACTAAATTGATTCATTTAATAATAGAGGAACTATTTTGATCCAAACTTTATAATAGAAGAACATTTCAAATACTTTAAACTGTAATTTTGTAATTTAATATATATTTAAAATATTATAAAGGATAAAATAATAATTTTGAAAGTTGAAATAGGATAGAGAAGCCTAAAATGCCAGCTTTACATGAGCTACTTTTTAGGGTAATAATATTACGAGTGATCCAATTATATTTAAATTTTTTTTATTACCTAACAATAAAATATTACAAAAAAGACACCTAAGTAATTATGTTTGGTTTTTTAGTTAAATTTCGTAATTCATCATTAACTTTAGTAACATAGTAATATTAAAATTAGTATAATAATAAATTTAATTTTTAAATATTTATACATTGTCACAATTTAATCTTAATTCTTAAAAATTATATTTTTAAATTTTTATTTATTTTTTCTTTCTTTTCTCCCTATCTTTTATATTTTGCATCAAATTTTCATTTGCAACGTTTTTCAACTATGATCTTGCAAGCTAAATATGCATTTCACAAGTCATGACCAAATCAACCCTCATATTTTTTTTAACTTTTTTTTTCTTTATTTCTCCCTATCTTTTATATTTTGCATCAAATTTTCATTTGCAATGTTTTTCGCGAACTAAATGTGCATTTCATAACTCATGACCAAATCAACCCTGTCGAAATCATTTTTTTGAAAAAACGGGAATTGACTAGGGTTTTGAAAACGAAAATAAGAACGGGAGTCGCCACCAATCCTTTTTGCTGAGGTGTGATCGGGTCACCTTGAAAAGTGGTTGTTTTTAATAATCATATTGATTTATTAAAATAACGATTTTGGTCTACGAAAAATCAGAAAATGGATTCGGGAGTCAGTTACGTACGAGGAAGGGTTAGCACCCTCGATACGCCCAAAATTAATACCTAATTGATTAAGTAATATTTTAATGTCAAAAATTTGAAAAGACTTTAAAATGCAGATCCTTTAGAAAATGTTTGGATAATTCGAATTGGATATCGAAATTGTCTTGTTCCGAAAAGATGAAATACCACATCCAACACGTTAGGACACGATGTTTCAACCCTCGATACCAAGATCATTCCATAATTTCCAAAATTCATGCATTGCAATTTTAAAAGGGTATTCCATGTAACATCCCGAAATTGGGCCTAGTAGGATTGGGCCCATTGGGCCTTGGGAGTAGGAGTGTTTAAATTTTTTTTAGAATAAGATAATGGCATTATTTCAAGTTAGACTTATTAAGAAGATGATTTTAGAAAGTTTCGGGGTTCTATGAAGTTTCGGGTTCAAGTTGGGCCTTAATGAAAGTTATTGTTTAAGCCTATTAAGGAGAAATAGTAAGAGGCATCAAAACTTATGGAAATAAGTTAGTAAATTGTTATCATAAATGAACTATTGGTAAAGAGGTTATGGCATCAAGTGGAGAGCATGGAGGGAAGGGGTTCAAATCCCATCTTTTGCAAAATTTTGGATTTATTTTTGTGTACTCTTCCAAGTGTCAACCATGACATTATTAAAGAAAAGAAATAAAAGAAAAAGAATAAAAAAAAGAAATGGGAGAAAAAGGAATGATGGAGAGTGATTTGTGGAAAAATGAATGATGGAGAGTGATTTGTTGAAAAAGAAAAAAAAATATAATGATGAGATTTGAAAAGAATGGGGTAGGTGAAAAAAAAATGCATGGAGGGTGTAATAACCCGATTTAGGGGATAGTCGGAACAATGGTCTCGGAATCACTAAACCGAGGATAGAGAAAAATATTTTCATGTTATTCTATGTGTTATAACATGTTTATAAAGATGCATGAAAATTTTGGTGTCTCAATTTTAGCGATTGAGGGCTTAATTTCGAAAAAAGGACTAAATCGCATAAAGTGCTAAAGTTTAATTTTAATTGCTAGAGGTGAAAATTGACTAAGGAATATTAATTGGAGGTCCTTAAAGTGCAAATAGGCCATGGGTGGAGTGATGGCCGGCCATAGGGGATAGATTATTAAATTAGTCAATGTTTTGGTGTGTTAGGTGAGAAATGGATTGGTGTGTTAGGTGAGAAAGGAATAGAATAAGAGAAAAATAAAGAAAAGAAAAGTATCATCTTTTCTTCTTCCCATATCCAACGAAAATTGGTAGTAAACAAGCTTTGGAGAGCTCAAAAATTTCAGCAAACAAATCCTCTAGCAAGTAAGTGATTTTGGTGATATTTCTTGATAAAAATTGTATTTTTGGAATCCCCAAAGCTTAAGCTAGCTAATGAGGGGACTAATTTATAATATGGTTGAGAGTCTAGGGACTTGCCATGAGAGATTTTATGCTGGTTGCAAGGTCTCGAAGTACTTTATCAAAGGTTCAATCAAAAACCTATCCCTCGTAATAGGTGACTCGGATTTTTGGTGTCGCGGAGAGCATCGCGTTACGGATTCCGAATAAGGTGTGTAATCTCATACCCTTCCATATACATATCTGAAATGGTGTGTAATCTCACACTTCTCTGAAAGTTTGTATGAAATATGCTGTTAATCGGTCGAAATACCAAAGAAAACCAAAAACCGGCATCCGTAATCACTCGGGTGTGCGTATGATCGTAGTGGTAATCGTATTTCGTAATAAAACAGTTTCGGTTAGAAGCAGTAATGTGTTTTTGAAAAATCACTAAAAATAGGATAAAAGGAATTAGAAAGTGAATAAGATATCAAATTAAAGCGTACTGTGTCTATTTTAATATGGAAGAAACAGAGAAGGAAAAGAAATTTTATATTCTGAGATATCTTGATTTTAGTGAGACTGGTTCTGATTAACTTTGGGGTTCACTGATCTGTTTTGGAAAAATCATATAAAATTGTACAAAATGAATTATGGCTTATAAATTATATGTATGGATTCCTTAATGAGCCTATTTTCAAGAGAAACAAGTTGGAACAGTATATGAAAACCGTACAGTGAGATATTTGAAATTAAGGTAAGAGAGGTCAGAATCATTGGACAGTGAAACAAGGAAAATTTTAAGGAATAAACTGTACTAAATGGCTAGGATAAAAATTCTGGAAAACTTATAGTAAGAAGATACATGAGTCTAGTTTCAAGGAAATTTTACGGATCTAGATTTCAAGTTTTCTAACTCGAGTTATATCCAATTTAGTCAGTATGATGCAAATGGACAGTTTAAATTTGTATGCCCCAAATTACTAGTTAAGTTTTAGTTGCGAAATCACCCCGTTTGGGCCTAAAATGGATTTTGACCCAATAGTTCCGTAGAGACCAAAATAGAGTTCTGTATCACTCGAGGCGATAGTGAATCTTCGGAAACACCGTTAAATATGAAATTACCGAATTACCCTTAGAGGGTAAATTATCGAATTACCTTTGGTGGGTAAATTACCGAATTACCCTTAGAGGGTAATTTACCGAATTACCCTTGGTGGGTAAAACTATCGAATTACCCTTGGTGGGTTGTGAAATTACCAAAATACCCTTGGAAGGTAAATTACTGAAATACCCTTGGGTTGTAAAAATTTCCAAAATACCCTTGGAGGGTAAATTACCGAAATACTCCTGGGTTGTGAAATTACCAAAATACCCTTGGAAGGTAAATTACTGAAATACCCTTGGGTTGTAAAAATTTCCAAAATGCCCTTGGAGGGTAAATTACCGAAATACCCTTGGGTTGCAAAATTACCGAAATGCCCTTGGAGGGTAAGTTACCGAAATACCCCTGGGTTGCGAAATTACCAAAATATCCTTAGGTTGCGAAATTATCGAATTACCCTTACCGTTATACCCCTATGGGTTGATTAGCACGATTGTGTGTGTATTCTGTTTATCTGGTTATGACGGTAATCTGTTTCATACATCATTATGAAATGTGCTTTGCATACATGACATACTGCATGGGTTGGGATATGTAATTGGAGGAAGTGATTGATTTGTTAGGGTCGCACGAGTCACCCAAGATGACTGTGGACTCACCGATTTGATTTTCACTCACCGGTTTGATTTTTAGGGTCGCACGAGTCACCCAAGATGACTGTGGACTCACCGATTAGATTTTCACTCACCGGTTTGATTTTTAGGGTTGCACGAGTCACCCAAGATGATTGTGGACTCATCGATTTGATTTTCACTCATCAGTTTGATATATGGCTTTATGCCCAATTTGATAAATGGGCCAATATGATATTTTGATAAATGGGCCAATCTGATATTTTGCTAAATGGGCCAATCTGATATTTTGAAATGGGCCAATCTGATATTTTGATAAATGGGCCAATCTGATATTTTGAAATGAGCCAATATGATATTTTGCTAAATGGGCCAATCTGATATTTTGATAAACGGGCCAATCTGATATTTCGCTAAACAGGCCAATCTGATATTTTGCTAAACGGGCCAATCTGATATTTTGCTAAATGGGCCAAATCTGATGTTTTGCTAAACGGGCCAATCTGATATATTGTTATAATGGGCCATAATTTTTGTAATAAATATCTGAATGAATTATTATGATTTGCTATGCATTACGTACATGAATTGCATGGGATGAAATTGAAGAGAAGTGCTGGTGGCTCTGCCACAAATCTAGTTCGATTGGCTCTGCTAAAGTCTAGTTCGGTGACTCTGTCACAATCCAGTTCAGGTGGCTCTGCCACAATCTAGTTCGGTGGCCCAGCCACAAATATTATAAATGGCTTTATGCCTGTGGATTAAATGGCTTAAATGCCTGCATTTGGTGTGTTGGCGGGGTGGGTTGACTTGATCCCCACAGGTGTGCTGGCTGGTACGGGTGGTGTGTAGCGGATGGAAATTTAGGTTTGGTTGGGAATTGCATATCATATGCATATCATAATTTCTATATTGTTATACTGAAAATGGGCTCAAGCCCAAATAAATGTTTAAATGGTTTTGGCCCAATGGATAACGGTAAGGGGATTACACACTGAGTTCTTGTAACTCACCCCCCTTTCTCTTAACCTTTTCAGGTAATGCTCAGTGACATGGACTTGGGCCTTGGATGACTCGATGGAGACCATACTTCAGAAATGGTTTAGTTGGACTTCAGACTTCTTTCTTGTTTATTTTATTACTCTACTATTTTGGGTTAAATGTTGAAATAAGGCCTCAGATTTTCTTTCAAAATGCTTCTGCAACTCTATTCCCAAACATCCCATTTTCGTAAATTGTTTATTTCAAATATGTTTTCACAACCAAAAAGGTCTTTAAAGATAATTACGTTTTTAAGTAGAAAACAATTGCTTAAGTGTTTTGGGTTTTAACAAAGAGGCCTAATTCTCGAACAAGTTTTTAACAATCTCAAAGATGGTTTTAATAAAAAAATTCCCATGTGACACGCCAAATTCGGGCTTAACTTCTAGGCCGGGTTTGGGGTGTTACATTTAGTGGTATCAGAGCTCAGTTTGCAAAACTCAGCTGTGGTTTGGGTTTAAAAATGTTTTCCAAAGCTGTTTGAATTATATGTTTTAAAGGAAGTATGGTACCACGAGTATCCGGCACCAAGTCAAGTAAGTATATGTTATCGTTTTATGATTATGATTATTGCGATATGACCGTAGAAATACTCCAGAACTTTTGGCTTTAGGTGTAAAAACTATAGAGATTGAGACTTTAGGATACGTTTCGCGAAAACCACTTCAACTCTTATACTTTATAAGACATTGTTTAATAAACATCGAATAGTATGTTGATTCATAAGACTTGCGATCAGATTTAATCGACATTAGTGAATATGAGCGCTAGAAGACATGGATGCGGTAGACGCGGACATGGTAGAGGCCGAGGTGCTAGGGCTAGATCTTCGGCACCGAGGTATGTGCCCGAAAAGGAGGCGCTGGCAGCGTCAGTGGTTGAGACGGGATCTCATGATCTAACTAAGGTTGATGAGCTGACTCAAATAGTTAAGGAGGTATTTGAAGAGGTTAAAGGAATTGGTGAAGCACTTCCAGTTGGGAGTGTGGACTGTAGGAAGAAAAGAGATTGTGATTCTTTTGGGTCGCAGTGTCGTTCTGTAAAGCATGTCAAAGCACGTCCAAACTTTTCGGATTGCGATTATGTAGAAAGCATCATCTTAGAAAATGCTGAAGGAGGTCAGGAGCATGTATGAGATGCGGGTCTAAGGAGCATAAGGCTCGGGATTGTTTTATCACCATCAAGTCAGGTATGTTTTGGTTGGATGTGATGATTGAGTGTAGAAAAATTTTAAGTATAAGTGGGAAACGACTGCTTGCTTCTGTGGTTAGATGTTTGGTTGTGAAAGAGAATTCAAGATTATGTTAAAATTACATTAGTGTTATTAAGATCAGAGTGCGCAGCGAAAGCATAGTGAGGTGATTTAAGCGGTACGTTTAATAGTTGATTGGAAATTTCGAGGACGAAATTTTCTTTAAGGAGGGTAGAATTGTAACATCCCGAAATTGGGCCTAGTAGGATTGGGCCCATTGGGCCTTGGGAGTAGGAGTGTTTAATTTTTTTTGAGAATAAGAGAATGGCATTATTTCAAGTTGGACTTATTAAGAAGATGATTTTAGAAAGTTACGGGGTTCTATGAAGTTTCGGGTTCAAGTTGGGCCTTAATGAAAGTTATTGTTTAAGCCTATTAAGGAGAAATAGTAAGAGGCATCAAAACTTATGGAAATAAGTTAGTAAATTGTTATCATAAATGAACTATTGGTAAAGAGGTTATGGCATCAAGTGGAGAGCATGGAGGGAAGGGGTTCAAATCCCATCTTTTGCAAAATTTTGGATTTATTTTTGTGTACTCTTCCAAGTGTCAACCATGACATTATTAAAGAAAAGAAATAAAAGAAAAAGAATAAAAAAAAGAAGTGGGAGAAAAAGGAATGATGGAGAGTGATTTGTGGAAAAATGAATGATGGAGAGTGATTTGTTGAAAAAGAAAAAAAAATATAATGATGAGATTTGAAAAGAATGGGGTAGGTGAAAAAAAAATGCATGGAGGGTGTAATAACCCGATTTAGGGGATAGTTGGAACAATGGTCTCGAAATCACTAAACCGAGGATAGAGAAAATTATTTTCATGTTATTCTATGTGTTATAACATGTTTATAAAGATGCATGAAAATTTTGGTGTCTCAATTTTAGCGATTGAGGGCTTAATTTCGAAAAAGGACTAAATCGCATAAAGTGCTAAAGTTTAATTTTAATTGCTGGAGGTGCAAATTGACTAAGGAATATTAATTGGAGGTCCTTAAAGTGCAAATAGGCCATGGGTGGAGTGATGGCCGGCCATAGGGGATAGATTATTAAATTAGTCAATGTTTTGGTGTGTTAGGTGAGAAATGGATTGGTGTTTTAGGTGAGAAATGAATAGAATAAGAGAAAAATAAAGAAAAGAAAAGTATCATCTTTTCTTCTTCCCATATCCAACGAAAATTGGCAGTAAACAAGCTTTGGAGAGCTCAAAAATTTCAGCAAAAAAATCCTCTAGCAAGTAAGTGATTTTGGTGATCTTTCTTGATAAAAATTGTACTTTTGGAATCCCCAAAGCTTAAGCTAGCTAATGAGGGACTAATTTGTAATATGGTTGAGAGTCTAAGGACTTGCCATGAGAGATTTTATTCTGGTTGCAAGGTCTCGAAGTACTTTATCAAAGGTTCAATCAAAAACCTATCCCTCGTAATATGTGACTCGGATTTTTGGTGTCGCGGAGAGCATCGCGTTACGGATTCCGAATAAGGTGTGTAATCTCATACCCTTCCATATACATATCTGAAATGGTGTGTAATCTCACACTTCTCTGAAAGTTTGTATGAAATATGCTGTTAATTGGTCGAAATACCGAAGAAAACTAAAAATCGGCATCCGTAATCACTCGGGTGTGCGTATTATGGTAGTGGTAATCGTATTTTATAATAAAACAGTTTCGGTTAGAAGCAGTGACGTGTTTTAGAAATATCACTAAAAATAGGAGAAAAGGAATTAGAAAGTGAATAAGATATCAAATTAAAGCGTACTGTGTCTATTTTAATATGGAAGAAACAGAGAAGAAAAATGAATTTTATATTCTGAGATATCTTGATTTTAGTGAGACTAGTTCTGATTAACTTCGGGGTTCACTGATCTGTTTTGGAAAAATCATATAAAATTGTACAAAATGAATTATGGGTTATAAATTATATGTATAGATTCCTTAGTGAGCCTATTTTCAATAGAAACAAGTTGGAACAGTATATGAAAACCGTACAGTGACATATTGGAAATTAAGGTAAGAGAGGTCAGAATCATTGGACAGTGAAACAAGGGAAATTTTAAGGAATAAACTGTACTAAATGGCTAGGCCAAAAATTCTGGAAACATTACAGTAAGAAGATATATGAGTCTAGTTTCAAGGAAATTTTACGGATCTAGATTTCGAGTTTTCTAACTCGAGTTATATCTAATTTTGTCAGTATGACGCAAATGGACAGTTTAAATTTGTATGCCCCAAATTACTAGTTAAGTTTTAGTTGCGAAATCACCCCGTTTGGGCCGAAAATGGATTTTGACCCAATAGTTCCGTAGAGACCCAAATAGAGTTCTGTATCACTCGAGGCGATAGTGAATCTTCGGAAACACCGTTAAATATGAAATTACCGAATTACCCTTAGAGGGTAATTTACCGAATTACCCTTAGAGGGTAATTTACCGAATTACCCTTGGTGGGTAAAACTATCGAATTACCCTTGGTGGGTTGTGAAATTACCAAAATACCCTTGGAAGGTAAATTACTGAAATACCCTTGGGTTGTAAAAATTTCCAAAATACCCTTGGAGGGTAAATTACCGAAATACCCCTGGGTTGTGAAATTACCAAAATACCCTTGGAAGGTAAATTACTGAAATACCCTTGGGTTGTAAAAATTTCCAAAATGCCCTTGGAGGGTAAATTACCGAAATACCCCTGGGTTGCAAAATTACCGAAATGCCCTTGGAGGGTAAGTTACCGAAATACCCCTGGGTTGCGAAATTACCAAAATATCCTTAGGTTGCGAAATTATCGAATTACCCTTAGCGGGTAAAATTACCGTTATACCTCTATGGATTGATTAGCACGATTGTGTGTGTATTCTGTTTATCTGGTTATGACGGTAATCTGTTTCATACATCATTATGAAATTTGCTTTGCATACATGACATACTGCATGGGTTGGGATATGTAATTGGAGGAAGTGATTGATTTGTTAGGGTCGCACGAGTCACCCAAGATGACTGTGGACTCACTGATTTGATTTTCACTCACTGATTTGATTTTTAGGGCCGCACGAGTCACCCAAGATGACTGTGGACTCACCGATTTGATTTTCACTCACCGGTTTGATTTTTAGGGTCGCACGAGTCACCCAAGAAGACTGTGGACTCACCGATTTGATTTTCACTCACCGATTTGATTTTTAGGGTCGCACGAGTCACCCAAGATGACTGTGGACTCATCGATTTGATTTTCACTCACCAGTTTGATATATGGCTTTATGCCCAATTTGATAAATGGGCCAATATGATATTTTGATAAATGGGCCAATCTGATATTTTGCTAAATGGGCCAATCTGATATTTTGAAATGGGCCAATCTGATATTTTGATAAATGGGCCAATCTGATATTTTGAAATGAGCCAATATGATATTTTGCTAAATGGGCCAATCTGATATTTTGATAAATGGGCCAATCTGATATTTTGCTAAACAGGTCAATCTGATATTTTGCTAAACGGGCCAATCTGATATTTTGCTAAATGGGCCAAATCTGATGTTTTGCTAAACGGGCCAATCTGATATATTGTTATAATGGGCCATAATTTTTGTAATAAATATCTGAATGAATTATTATGATTTGCTATGCATTACGTACATGAATTGCATGGGATGAAATTGAAGAGAAGTGCTGGTGGCTCTGCCACAAATCTAGTTCGATTGGCTCTGCCAAAATCTAGTTCGGTGACTCTGTCACAATCCAGTTCAGGTGGCTCTGCCACAATCTAGTTCGGTGGCCCAGCCACAAATATTATAAATGGCTTTGTGCCTATGGATTAAATGGCTTAAATGCCTGCATTTGGTGTGTTGGCGGGGTGGGTTGACTTTTCCCCACAGGTGTGCTGGTTGGTACGGGTGGTGTGTAGCGGATGGAAATTTAGGTTTGGGTGGGAATTGCATATCATATGCATATCATAATTTCTATATTGTTATACTGAAAATGGGCTCAAGCCCAAATAAATGTTTAAATGGTTTTGGCCCAATGGATAACGGTAAGGGGATTACACACTGAGTTCTTGTAACTCACCCCCCTTTTTCTTAACCTTTTCAGGTAATGCTCAGTGACATGGACTTGGGCCTTGGATGACTCGATGGAGACCATACTTCAGAAATGGTTTAGTTGGACTTCAGACTTCTTTCTTGTTTATTTTATTACTCTACTATTTTGGGTTAAATGTTGTAATAAGGCCTCAGATTTTCTTTCAAAATGCTTCTGCAACTCTATTCCCAAACATCCCATTTTCGTAAATTGTTTATTTCAAATATGTTTTCACAACCAAAAAGGTCTTTAAAGATAATTACGTTTTCAAGTAGATAACAATTGCTTAAGTGTTTTGGGTTTTAACAAAGAGGCCGTAATTCTCGAACAAGTTTTTAACAATCTCAAAGATGGTTTTAAAAAAAAAATCCCATGTGACACGCCAAATTCGGGCTTAACTTCTAGGCCGGGTTTGGGGTGTTACATTCCACTATTTGGCCAAACCAAAAAACCGAAACCCAGCACGATTGGGCACGATTTCTCGGATTTCCAAAACGCAGAATATCGCCTTATTCTTTAAAAATCATTATCCCAAGATAACTAAATGTCACATTCAATGAGTTAGGACACAACGTTTTTGAATTTTCGAGGATCGGTTTTTTATTCAAAATTTATTTATTTTAAAATGATCTTCCGCTATGTAGGTTAAACGAAAAAAAAATTGAAACCCAGTAAGTTAGGGCACGATTTCTTTTGAACCTTAGAACGCAGAAGTATTTGCTTATTTCAAAAATATAATATGATCATAATAAAATGGAAGATGAATTTTAATGCCAATAGGATAAAAATAAGGGCAATAATATAAATAATGATAATGAAGTTTAAAATAAAATACAATAAAAGCTAAATCAAACAATTGGTATGAAATAACAGATAGATGTTAGAAATAATGGATAAATAAACAGATAAAGAAAATAAGAATAAGAGCAATAGCTAATTGTAAATTAATAAATAAATTAATACTATGTACAACATTTGAAAAATAATAAAACAATAACAATATAATAGCAATAATAATGACAATAATGATAAATTATAATAAAATAACTTGATAATCAAATAATAATAGAAAAGTACATAAATACGAGTAATAATAATAGTAGTAGTAATGAAAATAATAAGATAAGTAATCTAATATTTGAAAGCATAAAAAATCTTTAAAAAAAGGTATAAAAAAGGGAAAATAAAGGTAACAGTATAGTATATAAAAAATGAAAATGGAAGGATTAAAATCAACCTTCCACTGCTTTTTGCTTTCGATTTCTGATAGTTTGTATTTTTTTTTTTTTGAATTCAGAAAATCCTCCCTTTTACAATCAGTTTGGATCGGCTTTTATAGCCGAAAATGCTACTGTTTTGCTTTCTGTCTTTTCTCCTTTTTTGTTTTGCAGGTATTTGGGCGGTGGCAGCACAAGTGGCTCTGACAGTGGGCAGTGGAGTAGGTGGTGAGGGTCAGAAGGCAGAGCAAGTGGATAGGGTTTTTTCTTCTTATTTTTCTGTTTTAGGTATTAGGCTATTTGGGTTTGGGCTTAGTTGATTTGGGCTTCTGAATTGGGTTTGTTTAATTATTGGGCTGTAATTAGCTGTAATAGGTTTTGGGTTTGTTTCCTATTTTAGGTGTAATGAAATGGGCCCTGGGCAATTTGGGCCTTCTACAGTAAGGTCAAAATTTGAGTAAAATGAATTACTCAAAACATAATTTTTGTTTCTACTACTTATAGTGCTAGAGTCAAAACAAGAACAAAAATTATATAACATAAATCATAAAAAGACAAATTACCAAAGATCATAAAAGAACCTCAAATTTCGATTGATATTATCATTCCACTTAGAATTTTAGTGAGTAACAAAGCTAAGTTTAGGCATCAGGCATCCTCCCTTTACTCTTCTTTACAAAACTTAGTCTAATTTGCTTAAGATGTCTCCTATTCTAATCCATTTTCTTATTATAAAAAAGTCTCCTTTTTTTTCTTTTTCTCATTCACATCTTTGGTTTTCTTCAAATATCTTGGATCTACGCAATATAGCTTAGGTTCCATGGCACCCCATTTTTTAGAGCTTCACATGATTATGAGCACATGATTTCCCCCATTAGCAAATCATAAGTATTAATACCTACTTTTTCCCCATCAACCTTCATCTTCTTAAAAACACTCATCATCTCTGTTAAACAAACACAAAATCCAAACTCCATTTATCAAACTAAAACAAAACCATCATAAAACCCGTAAAACCTTTTTAATTGTAACACCCCTTACCCGTATTCGATGCTGGAATAGGGTACGAGGCATTACCGAAACACATACACTTGTAAACTTATTAAACCGAGTCATAAAATTTCATCCAAATTATGCATCATTACAAACATACAACTTGAATAACACTAGCCAACATCAATGGCCTTATACAAAATAAACTACTAAATATTAAAGGCCAACATTTTAGGCCAAACCAATTATGACATATACAAATGACTAAGTCCCCTATACATGCCATAAACTTAAGAGGTTTGTATTCACTTTTACCCCACGATAATAGCTTGATAGTGTGATTACATCTCCGGCGATCTCCAACTCGAGTTAGCATACAACCCTATAAGATATGGGAAAGGAAGGGAAGTAAGCTACAAAGCTTAGTAAGTAAGTATGTAAATAATTAATAATGGATTTATTAAGTTTACAAAACAACACAATCAAATCTAAAATCAATTTCATCATTTATTCAAGTTTGGAGCAAGTTGTTTATTCGAGTCACAGTCACTAAATTATTTTTATCTGAAGCTACGAAACTCCAAATTAAGATCCGTAAATTTTCCCTGAAACTAGACTCACATATATTCATACCATAAAATTTACAGAATTTTTGGCGTAGCTAATTAGTACATTTTATTCATTAAAATTTCCTCTATTTCACTATTCGTCTATTCTAACCACTTTTAACTACGAATCAATTTTCTCCTTGTGCAGAATTCGAATAATGTTATAATTTGTTTCATTTGAAACTAAACTCATTAAGGAATATAACCATATCAATTATGTCCCAAAATTATTTTTGTAAAATTTTTAATGATTTTTCCAAGTCAGAATAGGGGATCTCGAAATCACTCTGAACCAGTCTCACAAAAATCTAAAAATCTCAAAATACAGAATTTCTTTGCTTGCTCTGTTTCTTTCATATGAAAATAGACTCAATAAGCTTTAATTAAATATCTCATATAACTTAAAATTCCATTTATACCAATTTTGGTGATTTTTCAAATTCACGTCACTGCTGCTGTCCACAACAGTTTTATTATAAATTTTTACTTTCTCTCACTTTAGTTGTATTCATTACTTACCTATAACAATCATTCCAATTTCCAATAACATGTTGAGCATATTGCTCATGCATTACACATACATATACATATACTTATCACTACAACATCTCACATAATTTCATTTAGTCAGTTTTCCGTTGAACGCTTCGGAATAATAACGAATATGCGGTGGTTTCGCACACAGCCCACCTTTGAAATCGAAGCTCTCTTGTACACATAGTGGCCTTCACTCAATACCACTCATGTGACCTAGCTCGATTGTACTCATAATTCTGGCTCTCTTGTACGTATGGTGGCCTTCACTTAGCACCACTCATATGACCTAGCCTTCTCGTAGCTCTCTTGTACACATAGTGGCTCATACCATATACCACACATGTGACCTAGCTACATATAGCTTTCTTGTACACATGGCGGACTCTCGATACTACACATGTGACCTAGCTACGTATACAAAATCTCTTGTAGCTCCCTTGTGCACATAGTGGCCTACAGTTAGTACCACTTATGTGACCTAGCTACATGCGAATTACATCTTTCGATTCCGAAGGTTCAAACGGGAAATAACTCACTTTTTAACACTTTATTTCATTCTTTCAATAGTTAATTATGATTCAAAAATCAGATACAATACATTAAACATGCTGAAATATAAAACATCAATAAAAATAATGAATTATTTACATACTACTTACCTCGGTGCAAAATATGACAAAATTTACAATTTTGTACTTAACCTTTTCTTTTCCCCGATCAAGGTCAATTCCTCATCTTTCTTGATCTATAATAACATATTTAACTCATTTAATACTCACATTATTCAATTTAGTCCAAAAATCACACTATGAAAAAATTACATTTTTGCCCCTAACTTTCACAAAATTATGATTTTGCCCCTAGGCTCGAAAATTAAACTTCATCCTATTTTATTACATTTTAGGACATGCTGAACATTTTTCCCTTTTATGGAAACATCAAATTCTCACTCTAACATGTACTTATGAACATTAGGTATTTTTACCGATTATGTTGTTTTACTCGTTTTTATGTAAAATTGCTTAGCAAAAGTTGTTTAACATAATTTCAGCCTTCATATTCTATCATAAAACATCAAAATAAACACATTTCACCTATGGGTATTTTTCCAAATATGAACCCTAGGTTAAAATATTGCTAGAATAAGCTAAATCGAGTTACCGGGATTCCAAAAACGTAAATAACATGAAAAACGGGGCTTGGATTGACTTACTATGGAGCTTGGAAGCTTGGAAACCCTAGCTATGGAGTCCCCTCCTTGAAGATTCGGCCTAAGGAAGAAGATGAGCATATTTGGCCATCTTTTTCTCTTTTAATTTCTTTTTATTACCAAATGACTAAATTACCCTTTATTAAAAACTTTGGTTCTTTCTACCTATATTTGTCCATTTTTGTCCATGAAAGCCTAACGGTATAATTACCATTTAAGTACCTCTACCACAATTTAAAATTTCATAACAATTGGACACCTCTAACATGTAGAACTCAACTTTTGCACTTTTTACAATTTAGTCTTTTTGACTAAATTGAGTGCCCAAACGTCAAAATTTTCGAATGAGATTTTCACAAAATCATTCCGTGAAATTGTAGACCATAAAAATATAAATAAAATAAATTTCTCAACATCGGATTTGTGGTCCCGAAACCATTATTCTGTTTAGGCCTTATTTCGGGATGTTACATTTCTCCCCTTTTAGGGATTTTCGTCCCCGAAAATCTTACCAGAAAAGTTGCTTTCAACTTTTTGTCAGAATCACAATTTAATTTAGTTTCGTGGTCAGAGTTTCCTTTAGCTTTTTCCATAATTGGGATATAACCCTTGGATCTCAATCCGAAATAATGGAGACTAATACTTCGCATAATCGAATAATCCCAGAACCATCTTACTCGACTGGTTTGTTAAACAAGAAATCTGTACACGAACGATCAATCACAATCCAATAACATCTTCCTTTTCAGAGATCAAGATAATTTAGATACGAAATCTATAGTGTTTCCATCTCATTTTCTTTCTAGAATCACCACTTTATATTCTAGCGATAAAACTCATTCTAATCCGTTCGCTAGTGCATCATTGAAAAAAAAATCATGAATTCATTACTCAATTCCAACTGAACTCAAAACCAGAGCTTCGGTTAATAATACCTTCAATTTCTTTAACTTTATTAGCACGCCCAGACCATTCAAACTTTCACAAAGGTGATAACTTTTCCAATCAGAACAACTTTAACTTATAATAACATCATCCGGTTAGAACAATCCAATAGGCATATCTCTGTATTATGCTTTTTAGAATATAATTTCTTCGTTCAGACTATCTGTAACACCCCGAATCCGGCCCATTCACTCCGACCGAATTTGGAATGCCACGACGGAACACATTCGAAAAATATCTTTACTTAAAGTAAAACCGATAAAAATTTGTTGAGTTTAATAAAACATTTTTGTGACTTGAAATATTCTAAGTAGAAACTAAATTATTATAAAAACACGGGATTCAAAACTTCATTATACATACTCAAGGAAATAAAATCATTTGCAATAGGCATTTTAAATTGTCCATCCATAATAGAGCACAATAATAAAGATACTTAATAAAAGAACTGAAATACTTTAGTGGGCCTTCTTACAATACACACTTAATTAAAATACTGAAAATATAGATACTTAATTCATTAAGCAAGAGATTACTTTGCTTGAAAATCCGCTTTTACATGGCCACCTTTGTATCCGCTCCAACCCGGTCCAAGTTTTATGCGTCACCTGAAAGATGAAAAAGATTGGGTGAGTCACTAGGACTCAGTGCATAGTTAGATACACATGTCCTTACATATGGGCTTGGCCCATATCCACACAGTCCATACATATGAATATGCAATTATGAAACCTAACCCATTCTAGTCCATCAGTATTCCTACCTTAGCAGACTCCCTACTCAAGGCCGTGGCTAATCCACCGATCACATAGTGATCCACAAATCTTACCTTGGCAGACTTACTGCTCAAGGCCGTGGCTAATCCACCGATCACATAGGGATCCCACATATCAATCTGTCTACGGTGATACTCACAGCTATAGACCACCGAGATGGCACCAAGCCAACACCTCCCTTGGTGAAGCACATAGCTAACATCCTTTCCTTCAATAGTCACATCCCAAGTCCCATGCATATATATTTATATATATATATATATATATATATATATATACCATGGCAACATACTACTCAAAACAATATACATCACACGTCATCACATTCTTATACATTCATCAATAGTCATTCATTACCGCAAATCACTGAAAGATTAGTACCAAAACCACTAACCTGATTATTCGATCACCCACCTTGGGTATCCACCATCTTGACCCTAATTTCGGCTAACATGCACAACTTATACATTTACATAAAATAATATATACAATACATATAACAAGTAAAAGAACAGTGCGATAACTACGCACCTGACTATAGCGAGATCCTGATCTATCGAATCTAACAAAATCTAAAATCTCGAAAGCTTCTGCTACTTCTATCGATTTGCCCCTAGCTTATTTCGATCCTGAAACACCATTTGTTCCCGTCGATTAGCTTCCGAAGTTATCGGAATTCCATTTAAAACATTGTTAGAATCGGCGAATACACAAATCTATGAACAAAAGCTCTTGGCCGAATTTTATACTCACCATTTACCTTGAATAGTCAAACCCCGAAGACTCCTTTGATGCTCCTTAACACTGGCTACACACAAAAAAGAACACTTATAAAAGCTTAATGCACCTTCGGCCCTCCTTAGAAATCAAGGTTTAACCATTGATTTTGGCACTTATAAGGAAAGAAACCCAAACCAACTGCTAGGAGAGAACTTACTTACCACCAACGCTACCTACCACAAAAGATCGACTTTCCGAAAACACTCTCCCCCCTTTGCTTGAGAATCGATTGGATAGCTTGCATCACGAGAACCCGAAAACACCTCTCCTCTATGCACATTCGGCCCTTAAAAGAATCGGCTCCATGGTAAATCGATTTTGACCCTTGTTGCCCCTTGGAGTTTTGGTAACCATGAACAAAGAGGAGAAGGCCGAAACTAGATGGCTTTAGCACCAAAGAAAACGGTACAAAAAGAGAATAAATTTCGGCACACCTCCTAAGCATGCATCAAAACCGATTGTGAAAGCTTGCTCCCTCTCTTTCTTTTTCTTTCGGCCAAAACACAAGGGATAGAAGAAAAACCAAGCATGAACTTCGGCCATGCTTTTGCAACATCCAAACCGACCATGCTCTACCCTCAAAAATGCTTCATTCGGCCATGTTTTTGCCATTCAAGGCCGGCCATACTTCTCTCATGCTTCCCCACGGTCATGCTCTCCCTTTTACTAATTTCAAACATCAATTACTATTGTTTAATCTTTTTCCCATCACCATACATATAATAAACTAACAAAATATAACCCATACCTCACCATTTCCTATACATAATATAATAATAACCCATCATCCTTCCATAAAATAATAAAACAACAAAATAAAATGACCAGCCCATACTCCATCAGCATAGAAAAATACAAAATGATGCAGCATGCATTAAATGCCCATACAGGCCACTAAGCTCCCACGTCGGCCAAAAAGAAAGGTCCATACAGGTGCTGCCCCCAGGTCTCGAACTCGAGACCTAGAGAAAAGTTCTCCATGCCCCAGCCACTCGGCCAGCTGCTCATTTCATGCTATATCGCGCCAATAATTTGTTTTAAGCCCTCACTCGCAGGCGTCCCTTGCTTGACGCAAAAACAAAATAAAACGAAATCGAGCGCTGCCTTCAGGACTCGAACGCGAGTCCTCCTAGTCGTAGCTCTCCAGCAATGCCCTTAGCCACTCGGCCACTTTGAATTTCATGACATAAACGCATCGCGATTTCCTTTTAACCCTTTTCTTCTTGAGCTTCCCTGAGCCTTAACGCCAAGCAAAAATAAAAACACTCGCGCGCCTCCACTAGGGCTAGAACGCCCGACCTCATGAAGCTCCCCTGGCTGCAAGCGCCCCAACCACTTTGCTGCTGGTGCATTGATGTCAAAATCCCGCCACAAATTATTATAAAGCCTCCTTCAAAGTAGCGCCATTTTGCAAAATAAAATGCTTATGCCGCGCCCAAGACTCGAACCCCTGACCTGATTGTGGCGTCACTCCCAAGCCTTAAGTGGCACACGGAAACCACTTTACCAGGGCATTTCATATGCCATAACCTTTCAAAATTTATTCTTAAGGCCTCCTTGCCTATTTTCCTCTTTTAACCCTCAAGTTTCAAAATTTTCCAAAGCATCCCATTTCAATCCTGGAGTTTTAGGAACTCCTAAAACACATCCAAACCACTCTTCAGGCCTACTAACACTTGAGTTATTCTCCAAACGCACAACCCTTATTTCAGGATATTACACTATCCGTCTTCATACTTGTGAATACACAAAATTTATTCTCTTAGTTGAGACATGTTTAAATATACATAGCTCACAAGAAAATAACAGAGATCCTGATAATTCCTCAGAGAAACCCAGTAGAAAAACAATGCTTACCTACTCTGGACTTACATCATAACAGAGATAATATATTTTTCGTATATATAAAACAAAACCATAATCAGTAGAAACATAAGAATAGTCTCACATAAAAATTTTTTTTTACCATCGACTTCATTCCAACATATTTAAATAGAATTCCGAAAAGATAAAGAAATACCGATCATAAACAGACCAGACCAACAGAACTTTCGTCTAACATCATAGTTAGCTTCTCACAACATTAGAACTTCACCAGAAACTGAACAATCACACACATATCTCTGAGGATAAAAGAATATATATAGAATACACAGAAAAGATCATCATATTCATTTCAACTGTAACTATCACACACACAGACATCTTTACTACTCAAATATCATTTCTTTGACTAATTCTGTCATCATGAACCTCGTATTATTCCACTCACTAACGAAAATTACTTCGGGAAAAAATTCAGCAAACACATACTTTAGACATCATATCTAAATAAGTCGATTAGCTGAGACTAACTTCTCCTTTATCTGTGACATTGCATAATCTGTACAATCTTTAAAACATTTTGATATCCTTCCAAAATTGTTACCACTTTCCAAACTATTCTTATCTCTATATGCGTTACTAAGTATTTCACCACTAAACTCTTTAGTTTCACATTTATGGACTTATTCCACATGGTTCTTGTGAATTTTCGTTATAAAGCAACACTGGTAAGGGTGAGGTCGTAAAGCTTCTGACTTGACTCTCATAAATACACACATATGACTTTGCATTCATCACCAACATTATATAATCACAATTACATAATGCACTTCAAGCTAATTAACATACATAGTCATGTTACACGAACTTTTTCGATTATCTTATTCAAACAAGTGTACATAAACACACATTCTGTCAATTTGAGTAAATTTACTTATCGTATTCACTTAATCAAATATGTTGGGCACATAACATCATATGCATGCCAAACAAACATGGATGGACATATAAACTTTCATTTCATTCCACTTTCCACATTTCTTAACTTGCGGTTATCTCATTTCGTACATTTTCACATACATATCGTGAACTTCTATTCATACCTTTCCAAATTTCGACACATCATAAGCAAGTCTCAATCATTTCAACATCATTATCAACATTATCGAAAAAAATAGCTCGGTTGAAAGTTATCTCTATCTTAACAAAATAATTTCGTCAGAGTCGGGAGATATCACACTATCACGAATAGTAATATGGCATGTATAGCTAGACTCACATACGCTATGTTAGTCCGAGAATCGACTAAACCATAGCTCTGATACCACTAAATGTAACACCCCTTATCCATATTCGATGCCGGAATAGGGTATGAGGCATTACTGAAACACATACACTTGTAAACGTATTAAACCGAGTCATAAAATTTCATCCAAATTATGCATCATCACAAACATACAACTTAAATAACACTAGCCAACATCAATGGCCTTATACAAAATAAACTACTAATATTAAAGGCCAACATTTTAGGCCAAACCAATTATGACATATACAAATGATAAGTCCCCTATACATGCCATAAACTTAAGAGGTTTGTATTCACTTTTACCCCACGATAATAGCTTGATAGTGTGATTACATCTCCGGCGATCTCCAACTCGAGTTAGCATACAACCCTATAAGATATGGGAAAGGAAGGGAAGTAAGCTACAAAGCTTAGTAAGTAAGTATGTAAATAATTAATAATGGATTTATTAAGTTTACAAAACAACACAATCAAATCTAAAATCAATTTCATCATTTATTCAAGTTTGGAGCAAGCTGTTTATTCGAGTCACAGTCACTAAATTATTTTTATCTGAAGCTACGAAACTCCAAATTAAGATCCGTAAAATTTCCCTGAAACTAGACTCACATATCTTCATACTATAAAATTTCCAGAATTTTTGGCTTAGTTAATTAGTATATTTGATTCATTAAAATTTCCTCTATTTCACTGTTTGTCTATTCTGACCACTTTTCACTACGAATCAATTTTCTCCTTATGCAGAATTCAAATGATGTTATAATTTGTTCATTTGAAACTAGACTCATTAATGAATCTAACCATATAAATTATGTCCCAAAAGTATATTTTTAAAATTTTTAATTATTTTTCCAAGTCAGAACAGGGGATCTCAAAATCACTCTGAACCAGTCTCACAAAAATCTACATATCTCAAAATACAGAATTTCTTTGCTTGCTCTGTTTCTTTCATATGAAAATAGACTCAATAAGCTTTAATTAAATATCTCATACAACTTATAATTCCATTTATACCATTTTGGTGATTTTTCAAATTCACATCACTGCTGCTGTCCAAAACAGTTTTATTATAAATTTTTACTTTCTCTCACTTTAGTTGTATTCATTACTTACCTATAACAATCATTCCAATTTCCAATGACATATTGAGCATATTGCTCATGCATTACACATACATATACATATAATTATCACTACAACATCTCATATAATTTCATTTAGTCAGTTTTCCGTTGAACGCTTCGGAATAATAACGAATATGCGGTGGTTTCGCACACAGCCCACCTTTGAAATTGAAGCTCTCTTGTACACATAGTGGCCTTCACTCAGTACCACTCATGTGACCTAGCTCGATTGTACTCATAATTCTGGCTCTCTTGTACATATGGTGGCCTTCACTTAGCACCACTCATATGACTTAGCCTTCTCGTAGCTCTCTTGTACACATAGTGGCTCATACCATATACCACACATGTGACCTAGCTACATATAGCTTTCTTGTACACATGGCGTACTCTCGGTACTACGCATGTGACCTAGCTACGTATACAAAATCTCTTGCAGCTCCCTTGTGCACATAGTGGCCTACAGTTAGTACCACTCATGTGACCTAGCTACATGCGAGTTACATCTTTCGATTCTTAAGGTTCAAACGGGAAATAACTCACTTTTTAACACTTTATTTCATTCTTTCAATAGTTAATTATGATTCAAAAATCAGATACAATACATTAAACATGCTGAAATATAAAACTTCAATAAAAATAATGAATTATTTACATACTACTTACCTCGGTGCAAAATATGGCAAAATTTACAATTTAGTCCTTAACCTTTTCTTTTCCCCGATCAAGGTCAATTCCTCGTCTTTCTTAATCTATAATAACATATTTAACTCATTTAATACTCACATTATTCAATTTAGTCCAAAAATCACACTATGAAAAAATTACATTTTTGCCCCCTAACTTTCACAAAATTATGATTTTGCCCCTAGGCTCGAAAATTAAACTTCATCCTATTTTATTACATTTTATGACATGCTGAACATTTTTCCCTTCTATGGCAACATCAAATTCTCACTCTAACATGTACTTATGAACATTAGGTATTTTTACCGATTATGTTGTTTTACTCGTTTTTATGTAAAATTGCTTAGCAAAAGTTGTTTAACATAATTTCAGCCTTCATATTCTATCATAAAACATCAAAGTAAACACATTTCACCTATGGGTATTTTTCCAAATATGAACTCTAGGTTAAAATATTGCTAGAATAAGCTAAACCGAGTTACCGGGATTCCAAAAACGTAAATAACATGAAAAACGGGGCTTGGATTGACTTACTATGGAGCTTGGAAGCTTGGAAACCCTAGCTATAGAGTCCCTCCTTGAAGATTCGGCCTAAGGAAGAAGATGAGCATATTTTGCCATCTTTTTCTCTTTTAATTTCTTTTTATTACCAAATGACTATATTACCCTTTATTAAAAACTTTGGTTCTTTCTACCTATATTTGCCCATTTTTGTCCATGAAAGCCTAATGGTATAATTACCATTTAAGTACCTCTACTTCAATTTAAAATTTTATAACAATTGGACAGCTCTAACATGTAGAACTCAACTTTTGCAATTTTTATAATTTAGTCCTTTTGACTAAATTGGGTGCCCAAACGTCAAAATTTTCGAATGAGATTTTCACGAAATGATTCTGTGAAATTGTAGACCATAAAAACATAAATAAAATAAATTTCTCAACATCGGATTTGTGGTCCTGAAACCATTGTTCCGTTTAGGCCTTATTCCGGGATGTTACATTAATATAAAACCAAATAGAAACCAATAAATCCTAAATATAAACCCACAAAAAGATGAAAAAAAAATCTGTTGAAATATATAGAGTGAGTAAGATATGATTGAGGAAGTTCTCACTTTCTTACTCTTTGTGACATACAAACAACTTTCCATATTTGTGTAATTGACAATTTATTGAACTTGATTTTTGGGCTAAGTTGAGATTGTGGATTATATCTAGCCTATCAATGAAGATTATATCATTTGGAGAAACATAATTGGAGAATCAGATCTGGTAAAGTTTATCTAATCTCTTGGATCGAGGAAGTTGGATTGGATTGGAATGTTGAAGTCTTAGCTACCAATAATCCTCTTTTACCTTTTTTTTGTTATTATTATATTGTATTCTGCTAGTTTAGCTATTATTTAATAGGGATAGTGATAGATCTTCATTATGTTAGCAAATATTGAAAAATTCTATATAATTGAGAAAGATCTTCATTATGTTAGCAAATATTGAAAAATTCTATATAATTGAGAAACTTGTATAGGTTTATGTACTGATTAATTGAGAGCACTAAATCTGTTCAAGCAAGGAACATTATTTGTGTGAGTGAATTTGATTGTAAAACCTTTGTGTTATGATTTTACAAGCTAAGTGGTGAGAGTTTTAGTCTTCGAATATACAAAAGTGAGGAATTTGTCAGTGGGGTGCGATAGACTTAAGTTCACTTGTAAGTGTTTAAAGATAGTGGATATTTCTCATTGAATAAGGCTCTGCAAACGTAACGAAACTGAACTATTTAAACAATCTTTGTGTTCCTAATTTTTGTTCTGTGTTTCGCAATGCTTGAAGAAGTGTCAACTTCCCCGATTACTTTGGTGAACAATTAGTTTGTTACTCAGTTTCAAGTCAACAAACTCATAGGAAAAGAGGGGGAAAAGGGCAAAAAAAATAAAAAGGGAGGGGGGAGGAAGAACCGAAGCATCCTTTCTCGTTCATTTTAGGCTAATTTAGTTTACGGAGTTCGAAACCATTGTTAGAGAATCCAAACGGCATAATCTTTTATTGAAGCAAGGAAAAAACGTTGTAAGAGTTAGATGATAATTGAACGACAAAGGTTTGAGATTAGAGGTAGGGATTTTTTAAGATTTAAGATGAAATCTTGAGGTTTTTGAGAGGTTTTTTTGGAAATTAAAGGAGGAATTCGAGAAAAGGGGAGGAGGAGGAGTTCATCGATGCCATTCTTTAGCCAAAGATGGCATTGGAGCTCTGACAGCAATAAGAGGCTGCAACAATTAGGTTTTTCTCTATTTAGAAAGAGACATTTTTGTTTAAAAATGAAATGAAATGAAATGAAGAAAAAGCAAAGGTTTTGTTTGAAATTAATAAAAGAAATTAGAATCAGAACTAAATAGAAACAGTGTGTATACATTGAGTATTATTTTTTTTAGAATTATAACCAAAGTAAATATTGAGAGTAGTTAATAAAATTAGTAAATAAGATAAAAATAATTAATTAAGTGATAATTTTATAACTTTTAAATATATAGGATGATAAAAAAAATAGCAGTATTGATGCTTTGTCATCTTATTCCTAAACCCTAAGCAAAATGTAAAATATATAGGAAAAGACCAGACTTTGGTTGGTTTTTGAAAATATTTTCAATTTTCATTGTTTGAAAAATAATTTTCATTTTATAATATTTAAAAATGGAAAAACAAGTTTGGTAAATTGAAATAAAAAATTTATTTTGAAAAATAAAAACACGTTCTCTAATAAAAATAAAATTAAAAATTTTACATTTATATGGACTTGAACTAGGTACCATATTTAATATTAAAAAATGTTATTTTTCTTTTGAGTTTACAAGAGTTTAAACCAGGATTAATTATCTAAATTTCAAAACTCTTATTTTCATATTTTCCCTTATAATAGCAGTTTTAGTGAAAATAATAAAATAACTTTTTTTTTATTTTCTAATTTTCACCTATTTTATTTTTCAAATTTTTTTTCACTTTTTAAAAAAACAAAAATGAAAATTATCTTCACTTCCTAAAACCAATCGCAAGGCTGTAACTTACCTAATTGTAATTTTCTTATTTATTTATTTATCTAATCCCGGTTTGAGTAAGACTAATCTAACCCCAAATGAAAGAAATTGAGTCGAATGACCGTTCCTAAAATAGGATGTAGAAATGAAATAAAGAAAAAAATTTATAGGCCCAAACCTTCTATTATTTGTAGCTTAATTTGGGCCCAAAACGGTCCAACTCCAAAACCGGAAGATTTTTCGGTTTTGTTTGGTCAAGAAAAAAAGTCTCTTCGAAATCCGGCGGAAATTTGATATCTTCGCCGGTAAGCTAACCATCACCCCCCCCCCACTACCCCCTTGACTCCTCGGTGAACTCAACCGCCACTAACGGCGCATTTAAGCTAGCACCGTCGCCTTACCTCTATAAAAAAAATGCATTCTTTACATCGAATATTTGGATTCGACCTTTGTCGCCTATCGACCACCTCCCGTGTTTCTCGCCAAATTTGTTCTTTAAAGAAGATGAATCCCTCCCGGAAACCTATTCCCAGCTCTTCCGATTATTCTTCAGTGAGTTGTCTAGTCTCTAAACTAATTTTATATTTATACAGATTTTTTATCAAATTTTACTTGTAAAAAGATTGCTAGGATAATTACTGGTTTATTTTATGATTTATCTGTAATGGCTTCTTCTTTTTTCTTGACTGTGTTGATTACTTTGAGTGGAATAATTGAAAATTATTTGGGTTTGTTTTATAAACAACAGTTTACTGCTCAAAACCCTTTTAGCAATGAATCTGCTGCTGAAGAAACAACTCAATCTTCTGGGGCGAAAATTATGAATGAAAAGCAATTTCGGTGTGAAGAAAACTTTCCTCCTTTGTCTGTTAATATCGGTTCCATTTCTAAAGGTAGGAACTTCAATAAATTGGGAAAAAGGACTGATTCAGGATTGGAACTGAGGCAGGAAGCTGTTAATTCTTCTGAATTTGAAGGAATTGCAAATGCTGTCAGCCTGCAGGAAGAACATCCTTTGCTTAATAGGAGCAGAACTGGGATTAATTCGGGATTGCAGTCGAGTCATATGACTGTTAATTCATCTGAACATGAGGACAGTGTAAGTGTCCCAAGCCTGCAGGAATATGAACACGAGGGAATTGCGAATATTGCAAGCCATTCTTTGCCTCGCCATTTTGGACAGAAGAAGGTTTATCCTAGTGGTGTTGTAAAAAAATCCGAGGGTTTGCCTGTGGTTGAAAGATTCAATATATGCCTACCTGGATTTAGAGATATCGAAACGCGAGAAGTCCTAAGACCTGGAATGGTGTTGTTGAAACATTATATCTCCCTTCGTGAACAGGTTTTTCCTTGAGGCTTAGTTTTGATTCGATTTTCTTTCTCGGTTGAAAATTAGATTGATCTGAAAATTGTCACTTGTATCTTGATTTTTCAGATTGATATAGTCAAGACTTGTAATACACTTGGTGAAGGCCCTGGGGGATTCTATAGGCCAGGCTACAAAGATGGAGCAAAACTTAGACTTCACATGATGTGTCTGGGAATGAACTGGGATCCTCAGACAAGAAAATACAATAAGCAACATCCCGTTGATAATTGTGAGCCACCTGACATTCCGTTTGGATTTCGTCTTCTGGTTCAAAGAGCAATCAAAGATGCACATTGCCTTATCGAGAAGGAATCTGATATGGTCAATCCAGAAGATATACTTCCTTCAATATCTCCGAACATCTGCATTGCAAACTTCTATTCAATACATGGCCGACTTGGCCTCCATCAGGTCTGTTCTTTTACTCTCGGCTTAAGCATTTGTTAGTTTCAAGAACATACTGCTGGATGCTTTCACCTTGGGGGTTTGTTGCATAAAATTTGGTCCTAAAGATTTCCAAATAATGTTCAGACATTCTTGGGATTTGTCACCAGCTTTGACAAAGTTTTAAACTTGTACTATGCTTTAAAATGCAGGATCGAGATGAGAGCAGAGAAAGCCTCCGTAAAGGCTTATCGGTTGTCTCTATGTCAATTGGTGATTCTGCTGAATTCCTATATGGGGATGAGAGGGAAGTTGACCAGGCCTCAAAAGTGTTGCTAGAATCAGGGGATGTGCTATTATTCGGTGGTGAATCTCGAATGGTGTTTCATGGGGTTCCATCCATCGTTCCATTTTCTGCTCCTGAGCCTCTTAAATCAAAAACTGGGCTTCGACATGGTCGTCTCAATCTTACCTTCAGACAATTTTGAAAACCTTGAACTATAAACTTAACTGTCATTTATACATTATTCAACGTTAGCATTAAAATCTTCATTGCTTTAGGAGTAATCTGTGTTATCTTGTCAGAATTGTAATACAGAAGCAAAAATATTTATATTATTTCGGAAAGTCCAAACTGTTTGGTCCTCTAAATCTTTAGCTGTTTCTTCCTGTGCTTGCTTTCGGAAGCATTTATGTTACAAGTGTCGAACACTGGTATGTATGTGTCCATAATAGATTCTGTATTTGTTCAATCTTTTTCCAAAACTTGTATGTATTTGAAGAATCCAGAAGATTTTATATAGCTCTGCTGTGCCACATGGAAAGATCATTTAATTGATGCAATTCCATATTGGCAACATTTATAATGTGAAGCATGTCAGAAATAAGATAACTTTTAAAAGAAAAAAAAACTATATAATATTTGGTGCCACGCAATGAAATGCATCGCTGGTTTGGCTCCACGCAAGTTGATTATCGATTAGATCCACCATAATTGGATTAGGTGGTCCGTGTAATCATGTTTCCAAATCAATCACTATCCTTATTCCTTTGCCCATCACTTTCCTACTGAGGTTTGCTTTTGTTATAGCACCATCTTTTTGGTAGGTTGTTTTGTCTTTGCCTCTAAATGGGATGCCATTTAGCAAAACTCTGAATCTCCCCTATCCAATTTCTGAGTAATTGCTTATTTTGATAAAAGAAAGAAAAAAAAAAAAGAACTCTCATGATTTTAACATACAAAAGATGTCTTACGAAAGCTATATGAACTAGCTACTTATAAAATAAAAAAAAAAAAAAAAAAAAAAAAACCAGAAAAATCATCCTTTAAATCTATACAAAATCCATAGAGCGAAGTAAATTTTTTAATCTCAGAAAGACTTTATAGAAATAATTTCGTGAAAAATTCAGACATGACATTTATAACATTTATATATGGGGCAACTCAAACGAAACACTCAAATTCAGGGATTGAACCTTTGATCATAGTATAACACTATTAAATTATTTCTTAGACATGCATTTTTATTTAAATAACAAAACTATGCATTTTCATATTTTGAGATCAAGATATAGAAATAAATCACTCAAATAAAAAAAATCTATCATTAAGATGTTTTTTTAAATATATATTTTTTAAATTAATTGAAATTATACATCAAATTTATTTGTGGGGAGTTTGGTTCAGGGAATTATCTCTTATAATAGGATTATAATAATGTAAAATTTATCATGTTTGATTCATTTCGTTAGAGTGTAATATTTGATTATTTAATTGACGGGATATATGATTACCTTAAAAACTCATTTTACTAAAAGTGTTTTTTACAGATTTTTGTTTTAAAAAAAACAAGTTTAATTGCTTTAACATCAATTAGAATATATTGGTATGAAAATGGGGCTCTTCCATTAGATTCTAAAATTTAGCATTCTCAGTTTCCTGTACAAACCTTTTTTGTTTAAATGAAATTCATTAATTCATTTCATGAATGAGATCGTACAACTTAGGAAAAACAACAAACACCCCTTGTAGATGATACAAGACAAGCTCCATCAATACAACAAAAGCTTCGACCTCAACATCAATAGAACAATATGGTACGTTGACAATTGGCTCTATCACAACTCAAGCATGACATATCTGAAGTGATTGCAAGCACTTAATACAATAGGAAAATCAGCTTCGGATGATCTACTGTGACGGGAAAAATCGACAAAAGAACTGATTATCCAGAAAACTGGAGAGGTTGGAGACAAAACCATACCTAAAATCACTTGTAAAAGCAAGACTACATGCATAAAGAAGATTTGCAAGAGCAGATAAAAACTTCTAAAAATGAAGACTTACTAAATAATGGAAAACAAACAAAAATATATATAAGACAATATAGATCCAAATTGACTCATAAAATCATTTATTTTTCTCAAATACTCTCAAAACTAAACAAATTAAGAAGTTGAAGGAAAGACACCCACTTTTCAAGAGAAATTGTTAGTGGTCAATGGAGTTTTAGTGAAGATAGGCACCGTCATCTATCCGCCGCAACTTTTGAAGACAACAAAGATACCCAAAAAATAGATTTGTAAACTAAAAAGAGAGAAGGCACATGGAGAGAATTAGAAGAAGAAAGAAAGAGAGGGTTTGTGGGAGGGAAAAAAGGCAGGCAGTAACCAGCCCGGAGATTGCATTGTGTCACGGGTTGTGGATTTAAGCCAGTGAAGAATGAGCACAGAACGTCCCATAGAGCTCAATTTATTAAATGAGGCTTATTTGACCCATTTAAATTAGCCCAATTCATGGAACCTATGGAGAAGCTCATCTATTTGAAGCCTTAGTGGCCTAATGAAACGCTCCAATAAACTAGAATTACCATGGTTAATGTAAATCCTAAGGGATAAAATTGTATAAGTTTAAATCCCTTAGGACTCTCATCTTGTAAATAGACACTAATCTCAGCCATTGATATAATTCAATCAGTACCTTTGGATTTGGGGGAACTAAACTAAATAGAGGTCTTCCCACTCATTTGTAATCACTTAGTTAATCCTTCTAAAGAAATCGCCTTAGGACACGCGGTTTCCTAGACTAAAGTTCTAACCCCGTGACAACCGCCATTGGATAAAACAAAAGAGAATAAGCACATATCTTCGAGAAAAAACATATTGTTGAAAAATTGAAAATACTTTTTCTATACAACTATAATTTCTATGTATATCTCATGATTTATGCTATATTCTTTGGTTAGAAAAAATTACTCCTAATGTATTTTAGGGTAGAATAAATTAGCTCCTAATTTTTTGGGAGATTACAGATCTCATGGAATTGACAGAAATCCACTTCCATTTGTATAAATATTGCACAGCTAAGCCTAGAAAAAATGTAACAGAGAAATTCAGTTCTCTTTTTTTTCATGGTGTCAGAGCTTTTACTCTTGGGACCTCTTATTGTCAACCTTCATTAATGAATCCTTTTTTTTCTTTTCAAGTCCTTATTGCCAAGTATGATTTCTAGCCTTCATTGCTGATTTTTTTTCACTAAGCCTTCATTGCCAATTTTTTTCTTTCAAACCTCTAACATGATTGAAAATGAAACATCAGAAATTAACTCCAATACCAAGAAGAGACATCAAATATTCCACACATAGGAGATTTGTAGAAAATCCAGGCAGCATATAGGCTCAACGAAAAAAACTATTTAAAGTGGTCACAATTTGTTCAAACATTTCTCAAAGGAAAGGGCAAAACCAACTACTTGCTTGGAATTGGACCGAAAAATGGTGATCCAAAATTTACTACTTGGGACGAAGAGGACTCTATGGTTATGTCATGGTTGTGGAACTCCATATTACTTGAAATAAGTGATACTTGCATGTTCCTACCAATAGCTAAAGACATATGGACTACTATTCAACAAACCAATTCAAAGGCAGGAAATGTTGCCCTAATCTATGAAATCAAAACAAAGATCTCAGCAACTAAACATGGCAACCTTCTATTACTCTATATGTTAATATTCTGCAAAATCTATAGCAAGAAATGGATCAATATCAGTGTATTCAAATGTTGTGTAGTGAAGATACAACTACCTTTAAAAGCTTTATAAAAAATGACAGAGTTTATGACTTCCTTGCATGTCTGAACATGGAATTCAATCAAGTCAGAGTCCAGATATTTGGAAAAGAAATATTTCCATCTCTAAATGAGACAGTATGCTTGATTCGAGGTGAAGAGAATAGGCAAGAAGTCATGTTAGAGCTTAAAACATTAGAAGGGTTAGCAATGATTTCTACAAAGTCAAACAATAAGGAAGCAATGATAGGTACTGGGCATACAGAGTCAAATAAAGACATTGTTTGGTGTACGTACTGCAAAAAACCACGTCATACGCGAGAAGATTACTTCAAACTATATGGGAAGGAACAAGTTCATAGTTGTAAAAGAAAATTTAAAGGAGGAAAAGCCCACTTAGCTGATGGAGAAGACCAAACACAAGAAAAGTCCAACCAGGCTGGTATAGGAGAATTCATGAAAGAAGAAATTGAAAAGCTAAGATACCTCCTAAATTCCCTTGAAAAGTCCTCTAGTACGTGTTCATTGGCTCAATTAGGTAAGTACCTTAACTTTTATGCTTTAAGTGCCTCAAGCATATCTTTTCTAAGCTCTTGGGTCATCGACTCAGGAGCTACTGACCACATAACTCAAAGCCCAATCAGATTTAGAACACACAACCCAAATCCTAAAAATATAAAGATTACTGTTGCGGATGGATATCTTATAACTGTTGTAGGCCAAGGAATAGTAAATTTATCAAATTATTCGTCCCTAAATAATATGTTGCATGTCTCATTGTTTTTTTTTTCCAGGATTTGGTTACGGGAAGGACGATTAGACTTGCTAAGGTGAAAGATGGGCTTTATTACCTTGAGGAAATGAATGGTAACAATAAGAACAATAGTCAATTATCCCTCATATGCTCATCAAGTAACCTATCTCCTAATAAAACTGAAATTTGGCTTCATCATTTCCGTCTTGGTCATCCATTTTTTATTCTTAAAAATATGTTTCCCTCACTTTTTAAGAATGAAGATGTTAGTAGTTTTCATTGTGATACATGTGAAATTGCTAAACATCATAAACTATCATTCCCATTGAGTAATAAAAGACCTACTAGATCTTTCTCTTTGATACATGTTGATATTCAGGGGCCTTGTAGAGTTTCTAGTATTTTTAGAGCAAAATGGTTTATCACATTCATTGATGATTGTACTAGAACTACATTATTATTTCTTATGAAAGAAAAATTAGAAGTAAGCAACATTTTTTTAATGTTTCATAAAATGATTTGTACACAATTTGGAAGTTTGATTAAAAAGGTAAGATCTGACAATATAAGTGACTATTTTAATCAAGTTCTCTCATCTTTCTTCCAAAAAAAAGGTATAATACATGAGTCATATTGTGTAGACACACCCCAACAAAATGGGATTGTTGAACGAAACAATAGACATTTGCTAAATGTGACACGAGCAATTTTGTTTCACCATAAAGTTCCAAAAACCCTTTGGGGGGAGGCTGTTTTAACTGCTTCACATTTGATACAAGTGCTTCACACTTAACTGTTTTAAATGTATTTTTGTGGGATACTCAAACATAAAGAAAGGATACAAATGTTATTATCATCTACCTTAAAAAAAAATTACCTCCATGGATGTCACAATTGTTGAGAATGAGCCTTACTTTCAAAGTAACAATCCTCATCTCTAGGAGGAGAGTTCTTGGGAAGATAAAGAATTTCTTTTTGATTTTCAAAGTCCTACTTAAAGTCTTTCAAACCTGACCATACACCTAACTCTAAAGAAGAACATGCCAGCAATGAACCTAAACTTGAAAATGAAGGTGAACATGCTAGGAAATAAATTGAACCTAATCCTAGAGCTAAGAGAAAAATTGGTTTCAATCCTACTACACCACTCAAGGTCTATTTAAGGAAGAAAGTTCATATTTCTGAACCTGTACAAGTTCAAGAATCTAAACCACAATCAGGTACTGAAAATTCTGCACTTTTATTTGTTCAATCTGACTTTGTTCCCTGTGAACTTAATGATTTAAACTTGCTTATTACTGTTCAAAAAGGAATATGAGAATGCACTAATCATCAAATCTAAAATTTTGTGTCTTTCCATAGAATCTCCCCACAACATAGAACTTTTCTTACCACCATCAACTCCATTTCAATCCCACAAACACTACAAAAAGCACGTAGACATAAGAACTGGTTACAAGTTATGAAATAAGAGATGAATGCCCTAGAAAGAAATAAGACTTGGGAAATTATAAACCTGCCCAAAAGAAAGAAAATGGTGGGGTGTAAGTGGGTGTTTACTTTGAAATATAGAGCTGATGGTTCATTAGAAAGGCATAAAATTGGTTGGTCGCAAAAGGATATACACAGACATATAAGGTAAATTACCAAGAGACCTTTGCACCCGTAGCAAAAATGAATATTGTGCGTGTTCTTTGGTCTTTAGCTGCTAACTTTGGTTGGTGTTTACAACAATTTGATGTTATGAATGTGTTTTTACATGGGGAGTAAGAAGAAGAAGTGTTCATGGAACCTCCACTGAGTTTCAATGAAATGTTTTTTTTTTTTTGAAAAGAAAGTGTGTAGGTTAAAGAAAGCTTTATATGGATTAAAGCAATCGCCAAGGTCTTGGTTCGAAAAATTTACTAAATTGATGCTAGCAATGTGCTACAAATAAAGTCAAGGAGATCATACCTTGTTTATAGAACATTTAAAAGGAGGAGTTACATCCCTACTTTTATATGTAGATGACATCATCATCACTGGGAATGGTCAAATTGAAAGAGAAACACTCAAAAAGTTCTTAGCAAAGGAGTTGAAATTAAAGAACTAGGGGGCTGAAGTATTTTGCAGGAATTGAGGTGGCATACTCAAGTAAATGCATCTTTATGTTCCAACAAAAGTATTTCTTAGACTTGATTAAAGAAACATGCAATCTTGGATGAAAGGTAGCAATCACACCCATTGAACCTAACTTGAGATTGAGTGAAGAAAAGGATGATGGAATCGTATATAAGGGAAGATATCATTGATTGGTTGGGAAACTGATATACTTGTCCTATACAATGCCGAACATAACATTTGTCGTAAGTGTAGTAAGTCAATTCATGCATGATATAAGAGAGAAACATTTGTAGACTATCAACAAAATTTTGTCCTATCTCAAAAGAACATCGAGTAGAGGAATTTTGTTCAAGAAAAATGAAGGATTGCTCATAGAGGCATATACTAGTGTTGATTATGCAGGTTCTGTTGTAGATCATAGATCAACTTCAGGATATTGTACATTTATTGGTGGGAACCTAATAACATGGATGAGTAAGAAGTAATTGGTTGTTGCAAGATCAAGTGCTGAAGTGGAGTTTAGAGTTATAACTCATGGATTTTGTGAATTGTTGTGGCTCAAAATAATACTTGATGACTTTAAAATCAAGTGGGAAGGACCTATGAAACTCTATTGCGACAACAAGTCTGCCATCGGCATTGCATACAATCCAGTGCAAACATGATCTCACAATGCACATCGAAGTAGATAAACACTTTATTAAAGAAAAGCTGGTGCAACACCCTAAACCCGGCCTAGACGTTATGGTCGAATCTGGAGGTGTTAGAAGGTAGGGTTTTGAAAATAGAGTCGTCTCGTCAAATCATTCACGTTTCATAATTCATATTCATTTATGTCAATTTTTCAAAAGTGTTACTTAATCCATTTATTTGTCAAAACGTAATTTGCAGCTGAAATTTAATAAACCGTTTATATTTTAAAAATGCCGTTCATGTTTTTAGAAAACCTTTGTTATTGGAAACCGTGTTTTTAGCGAGTTGTCCAGATAAAATATTAAACAAAATCCAAAACCCGAAAATTAAGAAAACAACCCGGAGAGACCAATTAATACAAAACTCCCAGAAATAACCTTTAAAATAAATAAACAAAACCATTAATTAACTCAATTCGTGGACTAGTGGTCACGGCAAGACTCCACCGCACTGATCCGCCTAAGTCTACGGATTACCTGAACAAAACAGACAAATAGATGTGAGTTTACATAAACTCAGTGTGTAACCCAACAGAAATAGACAAGCAAACATACAGAAACATCATATACAATCAGATACAGATTCGGGTTCATGCATTCTCAGATACAGATAACAGAATCAGATGTACATATTAGATTTACAGAATCCTACCTCCATCCTCTACACACCAACTCCGACCATCCCAACACACCATGTGGGGTTAAAAACACCCACCCATCCCTACATACTATATTGTGCCATTCAGGCACATGTTAGATAATGCGCAGTCAAACTGCCAGAATAAAGGCGATGATCATCGTACAGAAAAATTCCTCCTCATAAACAAATCCCACCCCAAATCAGATACAGATAACAGATTAAACATGGTCAACATGCTTATATACAGATAAAAAATATATATTTAGCATAATAACCAGACTTGCATAATAGTATCATACTCAGAACAGATTTTTAGACTATCAAACCACATAGTTTTAGGGTTCGATTAGCCCTTATCGGCCCTACAGTAGGCCCACAGTCGATCGGAATGACCCGTGCGACCCTAAGGAAAAATTCAGATTAATGGGCCTACATGTCCATGTGGCTTTCCCGTGTGGGCCCACACGTCCAGATTGGCTTTGCCCGTGTGGACCACACAGCCGTGTACTACGCACGGCCATACTTTTGTCGACCACACGACCGTGTCTCGAACACAGCCATCTACACGGCCGGCCACACACCCGTGTGGCGTCGACAGTGGCCATTTTCAGCTTTCGTTGAAACTCATTTTTCTGCGTTTCGAGAACACACCTGGTATCAATTTGATACGAAAACTATCCCGAGCTTTCCCAGACCTAAAAACAGAATACCCTCATCGATTTAGTGGATCAGTTAACAAGTTTGGCACAAGAATCGACAAGGAGCCAACTTACCACCGATGCCAAAATGCCTCTATCGAGCACTAAATCGCCGAAATGCAATTCCCCGTTTCACAATCTTCACCTAACCACTAAATCCGTCAATAAATCTCCCCAGATTGACATCAATAAAAGAAAACTCAAACCAAAATCAATGACAAATAAAGCTCCACTTACCACACCAGAAGAAGAATCCGACAATTCCAACAGTGCGATAGAACAACGGGTTCACAAGCCAAAATGGAAGAAAACCAAAACAGAGAGTTGCAGAGATGAAGGAAAAAAAACATCAGAGAGGGGAACAGAAGAAGTTTGACGTGATTTTCTTGCAATAGAGAGAAAATTTGAAATAAAAAATAATAGATATCCCAAATCCCTTAATTTACTCCCCACTGACCCAATAACATCCAACTTCTCAGAATCCAACTCTATCAAGACTCTATCAGGAAACCGAGCAAAAAGATTAACATTCACACTTGCGCAGAGATTCGAACACAAGACCCCTAGAACACCAACTCCCTTACCACTTGAACCAGCAGGCTCATTCTGTTATGAATTAATAGGCAATTTAATATAAGCTCTTCCAACAAGAGTAAGGCTTGAATCAAAAACAACAAAATTGGCAAATGTGAGACTTGAACCCAAGACCTCACACACACCCCTAAAACACTTAACCACTGAAGCAGATACACAGTTGTGTCAGATAATTTCATAATAAAAAATAAATTATTCAGGGCGTTACAACTCTACCCCCTAAAAGAAATTTCGACCTCGAAATTTACCTAATCAGAACAGATAAGGATACTGCTGACGCATCGAGTCCTCAGGTTCCCATGTGGCTTCCTCAGTAGCATGATTCCGCCATACAACCTTCACTAACGGAATGGACTTCCTTCTTAGAACCATAATATCACGATCTAGAATCTGAACCAGCTTCTGCTCAAAACTCAAATCCGGCCTAACCTCAATCTCCTCATCTGAGACAACGTGAGATGGGTCAGATCGATACTACCTCAACATCGAAACGTGAAATACATCATGGATACGGTGCAACTCTAGAGGTTGCTCGAACTGATAAGCAACTGGTCCCACATGCTTCAGAATCTGATACAGCCCAATGAACCTAGGGCTTAACTTGCCCTTACCACCGAACCTCAGCACTTTCTTTTACGGGGAAACCTTCAAAGAGACAAAGTCTCCCACAGAGTACTCAATATCATGCCTCTTTAGATTTGCATAAGACTTTTGTCTATCAAAAGCCGCCTTCAGACGATCCCGAATCAGTCTAAACTTATCTTCGGTCTCAGAAACCAACTCAGGACCCAAAATCCGACGCTTACCCAACTCAGTCCAACATAACAGAGTACGACACTTACGACCATACAAAGCCTCATAAGGTGTCATCTGGATGGTAGACTGGAAACTGTTATTGTAGGCGTACTCAACTAGAGGTAGATAATGTAACACCCCCTACCCGTATTCGTTGTCAGAATAGGGTACAAGGCATTACCGGAGTTAAAATTTTTTTTTACTCAATATAGCCCCTTTATAGATATCTAGCCTTCCCTGCAAATTTTAAACCGAGACCAATCCACATCTACCAATCCAATTCAACATATTTTCAAAATAGATTCATGCATATTTATAAGATAACCTCAACACATACCAAATCAAAGTTTGTTAGCCATACCAATGGCTGACCTTACATTAATTTCACATTAACATTTACTTTATTAGTTTATACATGCCATTGATTTCCAAAATAAAGTTTCTTTATATATCGAAATCTTGAGGTTGATAGTGTGATGTGTCTTCGACTGAATCCGACCTTCGAGCTCTTAACACTACAAAACAAGGGAAAAAGAAACAGGGTAAGCACTTTGTGCTTAGTAAGCCCATGTAACAAGAATTATACTTACCTAATATTTTCAATCCAATGCAATAAACACTCATATATCCATTCAATGCATTATTACCCTAACATACACAAGCTCAACATTCAAGTTAGTCTAATAATTTCCATGTATCAATAATATAAATATCATGATTGATGAACTCATCAATACCATGATTTCCATTCCCTTATTATTTTTCCATATTTATCCCATTGAATTTCTTGGAATTTTCGATGGATTTTCAAAGGTACACTTTAGTGTACAAATCTAGGTCCGTCAATTCATGTTCATGTGCGCACATTTCCATTTCAGAGAGCACACTCCCGCAAACCTCATCCTTACAGCGGGATTACCAGTCCAGGCTAAATCCCCTGTAATATAAACTCATAGAGTATTGTCGGGATTACCAGTCCAGGCTAAATCCCCTGCAACGACAATTACTCTAATGAGCTTGGATCTGAATTACCAGTCCAGGCTAAATTCAGACTCTAATTCGGATTACCCGTCCGGGCTAAATCCATTTTCCACATATTCTTCGGGAGGGCTATATCAGGATAGGATCACCCGTCCGGGCTAGATCCTTTTTACCGTCAATTTCTTTTCAGAGATCAATCGAATTTTCCTTTCATTCAAGCGGGATTTCTTCCTTTTTTTTTATCAAATACACCAATGTTTCATCATCTTCATACAATGAACATTCAAATTATATTCACATCAATAACATACATTTCAAGCATTTAAGAATATAATTCAAGTTACACGAACTTACCTCGATACTAGTTCATATACAAAATCTACTAATCCGGGAATTTTTCCTTTCCTTGATCTAGCTTCGTATTTGAGTTTTCAGGATCTAAATAAATAAATTCAATCATCAATTCAATACATTTCATGTTCACATGTAGCATTCTCTATAATTCTATTATTATTTTTAGTTCATTCAAAGCTGTCTACTTGAGTCATAGTCACTAAATTATTTTTATCTTGAGCTACAGAACTCCAAATTAGGATCCACTAATTTTCCCTGAAACTAGGCTCACATATATTCTTGACATAAAATTTTCAAAATTTTTGGTTTAACCAATAAGTATAGTTTATTCTTTAAAGTCACCCCTATTCTGCTGTTTGACAGTTCTGACCTTTCTTCACTAAAAATTAATTATCTCTTCATACAGGATTCGGATGATGTCCCCGTTTATTTCTATTGAAAATAGACTCATTCAGGATTCTAAAAATATAAATTTAATCCCATAATTATTTTATCCAATTTTTTATAATTTTCTAAAGTCAAAACAGGGGAACCCGAATTCATTCTGACATTGTCTAACAAAATTCATTATATCTCATTATTTGCATATCTATTGCTTACACCATTTTTTCTATGAGAAACTAGACTCAATAAGATTTAATTTTATATTTTTTTCATCTTCTAATTCGATTTCTAAAATTTATGGTGATTTTTCAAAGTTAGTCTACTGCTGCTGTCCAAAACTATTTTAGTGCAAACTGTTTATTACCATTTTTCCCCTAAGCTTTCAATAAATGATAATTTCGTCTCTACTCAATTAACTTCTCAATTGAGCTTATTTATCTCAATTAAAACTTTATTTTATCACTTTAAACTAATTTATAACCTTTGGGAATCAGAATTTCAGTAATAGACTTTAATTCCAAACATTTTCACAATTTAGGTCCTAAAAATCAATTTCTATTGGAATTACCTAATAAAATCATCTCATAAACAAATTAAAGCTTCAATTTCATTATATTTCATCATAAACTTATATCACTCAACCATGGTAACTTTCAATTTCATCCATGAAATCAAAGACTAATGAATTTAATAGTAGGACCTAGTTGTAAAAGTCTTAAAAACACAAAAATTACAAGAAATAGGCAAGGATTAACTTACTTGCAGTAAAAATATGAAAAACCAGCTTAAGGAAACCCTTCTATGGTGTTTATGCTGATGAGAATGCAGAAAAATAAAGAGAAATCTAGATAATTCCACTTTAGTCCTAGCTTTATTAAGTAAATTTTGCAATATTCCAATTTTACCCTTAATTCTCCTTATTTTCTTGCTGATTTCATGCCCTTGCCGTCCAGCCCAAATAGACCTTGGGTCTATTTTCCTTTTAAGCCCTCTTTCTTTTATCATTTAAACTATTTAATCATTTTCCATAATTTTGCACTTGTTACAATTTAGTCCTTTTCATTTAATTACATACCCAAACGTTAAAATTTTCTAACGAAATTTTAATACCACATTACTAAAATTTTATAAATATTTATAAAAATATTTCCTACTCAATTTTATGAGATCAAGGTCTCGATACCTTGTTTTTACCCAATTCCTTCAATAATTCCTTTTTCTAACTAACCACTAAATCGGTAAAATTTTTCTATCGATATTTTAATACGATTTTCTTATCATAAAAATATTCATGAAAATATATTGAAATAAATTTCTCTTTAAATTAGATTTATGGTTATGAAACCATTGTTCCGATAACCTTGAATTTAGGCCATTACAGATAATCCTCCAAACTACCTTAGAAATCTATCACCCAACTCCGAAGCATATCCTCTAGTATCTGAATCGCCCTATCAGATTGACCATCAGTCTGAGGATGGAACGTAGTACTGAAGTCCAATCTCGAACCCAAAGCCTCGTGTAATTTCTTCCAAAATTGATATGTGAAGCAAGGATCCCTATCAGAAATTATCGAAACAAGAACCCCATGCAACCTTACAATTTCAGAAATATACAGCTTCACTAACTTCTACACAGAACAGTCCGTCCGAATCGAAATAAAATGAGCGAACTTGGTTAATCGATCTACGATGACCCAAACAGAATCCTTCCTAGTAGGTGTCAAGGGTAGTCCACTAACGAAGTCCATCGTTACTCATTCCTATTTCCATAAGGGAATCTTAACGGGTTGCAAAAAACCCGAAGACAACAGATGCTTAACCATAACTTACTAGCACGTCAAACATCGAGCCACAAAATCTGTAACCTCACGCTTCAACCCCAACTACTAGTACAACTCACGAAGATCACGATACATCTTATTACAACCGGGATTCATAGTATAAGGGCTACTATGCGCCTCCCTCAGAATCGACTGCCTTAGATCAGAATCGTTCGGCATACACATCCGACCTCGAAAACAAAGAACACCATTATTATTCAATCCAAAATCTAAAGTACTGCCACTCTCAATCTGACGAAACCGTAAACCAAAAGACTCATCCCCTAACTGCTTATCTCGAATCTGCTCAACCCAAGTCGGTTTAACTTGCAACTCGGCTAACAGACTCCTATCATCAAACAGACTTAGACGAGCTAACATCACCCTCAAATCAGTCATCGCCCTACGACTGAGAGCATCGACTACCACATTGGCCATACCAGGATGGTACTCGATCGTGCAGTCATAATCTTTGAGCAGTTCAATCCATCGCCACTGTCTAAGATTCATCTCCTTCTGAGTAAGGAGGTACTTGAGGCTCTTGTGATCAGTGTAAATAATACACTTCTCACCATACAGATAGTGCCTCCATATTTTCAACGTAAAAACCACCGCAGCCAACTCGAGATCATGCGTCGGATGGTTTCCCTCATGTGTCTTAAGCTGTCGGGATGCATAAGCCACAACCTTACCATCCTGCATCAGAACACAACCCAAGCCAACATGTGACGCATCACTGTATACCACAAACTCTTTTCCAGATTCAGGCTGTATCAGAACAGGAGCTTTGCTCATAACAGACTTGAGCTTCTCGAAGCTCGATTGCTGCGCATCAGTCTAGACAAACGAAACACCCTTACGCAGAAGCTTAGTCAAAGGAGCTGCAATCAGAGAGAATCCCTCGACAAATCACCGATAATAACTTGCCAAACCCATAAAACTGTAGATTTCAAATACGTTCTCAGGTTGTTTCCACTCAAGTACAACCTCAATCTTCCTCAGATCACCACGGATCCCCTTAGCAGAAACCACATACCCTAAAAATGTTACCTCTCGCAACCAGAACTCACATTTGCTCAACTTAGCATAGAGCTGTGTTTCCCGAAGAATCTGAAGCACTACTCTAATATACTCATCATGCTCATCCTCAGTCTTAGAGTAAATCAGAATATCGTCAATGAAGACCACGATGAACTGATTCAGATATGGCTGAAACACTCTGTTCATCAGATCCATTAATGCAACTAGAGCATTCGTTAGGCCAAAAGGCATAACTAGGAACTTGTAATGTCCATAACGAGTTATAAATGCAGTCTTATGAACATCCACCTCCTTAACTTTCAATTAATGATACCCAAAACGAATATCAATCTTCAAAAACACAAAAGCCCCTCAGAACTTATCAAATAAATAGTCGATCCTCAGAAGTGGGTACTTGTTCTTTACAGTCAGTTTATTCAACTGCTGATAATCGATGCACATCCTTATGGTCACATCCTCATGGTCCCATCCTTTTTCTTAACAAAAAAAATCGGTGCTCTCACAGAGACACACTAGGACGGATAAAACCATGATCCAGAAACTTTTGAAGTTGAGCCTTAAGCTTTGTAAGCTCATTCGGTGCCATTCGATAGGGATCGATGGACATTGGAGCTGTACCCGGTAAAAGTTTAATACCAAACTCAACATCTCGATTCAGAGGCAAACCCGGTAATTTCTCAGGAAAGACATCCGAAAAATCCTTTACAGTTCTGATATTCTTGATTGATGAGTCCATAGAAGCAGAAACACTTACTTAAGCCAAATACGCCTTACACCCTTTTTGAACCAGTTTCTTAGCCATAAGAACAGAGATCACATTGGATAAATAATCTCGACGCTCACCAATCACAACCACTACCTTATCATCTTCGGTCTTTAGAACGACCCTCTTAGTCGCGCAATCCAAACTGACTCCATGCTTAATCAACCAATCCATACCCAGAATTAGATCGAGCTCCCCAGATGGTAACTCCATCAGATTTACCAGAAATACAACCCCTTACATCTCTAACGAAACATCCATATATATTTTACTAACCCGAACAGACTGCCCAACGGACTAAGTACAGTTATCTCACTAGAAGTGCTCTAGATAGTAATTCTCAGGTTTTCAAATACAGAACTAGCTGCATAGGAGTGTGTAGAACCTATGCCTATTAAAGTAGTATAAGGTACATAAAAAATTAAGAATGTATCAATGATAACATCTGGAGCATCTTTATTCTCTTGACGTCGAGCAGCATAAACCAACGCAGGCTGCCTCACCTTAGTCTGACCAGCACCTCTACCCGGTGCTCTTTGCCCTCGGCCCATTCCATTACCACCCCTAGCTGGTCCACGGCCCCTAGGGGGCTGCTGAACTGCTCTTTGAGGCTGCATAGAACTCGATCCGAAGCTTGCATCTAATCTGCCCACCGTGGACACTCTCTAATACGATGCTCCAAAGATCCACACCTCAAACAAGCCCCAATCCTCCTCCAACACTCGCCCGAATGGCGCCTACCACAATTTCCACACGGTTGAATCCTAGTAGGAGCAATAAGAGCCCCCACCCTAACCGAGCCATTAGATCTGGCCTTTTTCTTAGGCCTTTGAACAGCACTAGAGGACTCTGAATCCCTCTTATTCTTACCTCTCTCTCAGTCCCTATTCTGGCGTTCCATGCGCTTAACAACCTCGGCGATCTTTGCCTTCTCAACCAAAACCGCGAACTCTTGCTCCCTCTGTGGATCAATCAATACCCTCAAATTATCCCTTAAGCCATCCTCAAACCGGACGCACCTCTCATACTCAGACGCCACCATGCCTCGAGCGTAGCGGCTTAACTTCAGAAACTCGGCCTCATACTCGACCACTAATCTATCACCTTGCGTGAGATTCATGAACTCACGCATACGAGCATCCACATAGCTCGCTCCCACATACTTCCCTTAAAAAGTAGTCTTAAAGAAATCTCAGTTCAGATGATTAGGTTGAGTACCCTCCTCAACCGATTACCACCACTGATATGCCTCATCGCAAAGCAAAGCGACTGCACCCATAAGTTTCTGCTTTGGTGTACAATCAATATCATTCATGATCCTCTCGATGGCCTCCAACCAATACTCGACCATAGTAGGGGCGAGTCCAATGACACCCCTAAATAGCTCAGTACCTTTAGACCAGAGTTGTTTAGTTACCAACCGTTGGCTCCCAAAACTAGAATGGGGTCCAATGACCCTCTCAAAAATCCTCAACACGGCTTGGGACAGTACGTCGTCCCCAGCCGAATGACTTTGAGACCCAGTCTCAGTAGTAGATGAAACCGACGTCTCACTTGTATCTAAATTTGGCATACTGCCTAGAGAGCTCGGCTCGAGCCCCCTATGGCCTCTACTACGGCCACGAATACCACTTCCGCGAGTTTCACAAGCGCTCATCATAAATTTTGAATTTTTATCTACATTATAAAGTTTTATGCATCAGTTCCAGTATTTATTAGTAAATATTTTGTACATAAATTATTAGAAGTTCAGAGATGTTTTCAGATGTTTCAGTCTCTAACTATTTTAGTATAGTCTTAAAAAGTACTAGCTATAATGTTTTCAGAATATACTATCTAAGTTTCAGAAATACTTACAGGATCGGCGCCAGAGACTCTGTGTACCGCATACTTTCTCAATTTATTCGAAAATCAATTCCTTTTAAATCACAAATTTTGGAACCCAAAATTCATAGCCCAATTTTTACAACCTAGCTCTGATACCACTAAATGTAACACCTCAAATTTGGCCTAGACGTTATGGTCGAATTCAGAGGTGTTACAAGGTAGGTTTCGAAAATAAAGTCGTCTCATCAAATCATTCACGTTTCATAATTCATATTCATTTATGTCAATTTTTCAAAAGTGTTACTTAATCTATTTATTTGCCAAAATGTAATTTGCAATGGAAATTTAATAAACTGTTTATATTTTAAAAATGCCATTCATGTTTTTAGAAAACTTTTGTTATTGGAAACCGTGTTTTTAGCGAGTCTTCCAGATAAAATATTAAACAAAATCCAAAACCCAAAAATTAAGAAAACAACCCGGAGAGACCAATTAATACAAAACTCCCAGAAATAACCTTTAAAATAAATAAACAAAACCATTAATTAACTCAATTCATTGACTAGTGGTCACGACAAGACTCCGCCGCACTGATCCGTCTAAGTCTGTGGATTACCTGAACAAAACAGACAAATAGATGTGAGTTTACATAAACTCAGTGTGTAACCCAACAAAAATAGACAAGCAAACATACATAAACATCATATACAATCAGATACAAATTCGGGCTCATGCCTTCTCAAATACAGATAACAGAATCAGATGTACATATTAGATTTACTGAGTCCTACCTCTATCCTCCACACACCACTCTGACCATCCCAACACACCATGTGGGGTTAAAAACACCCACCCATCCCTACACACTATATCGTGCCATTCAGGCACATGTTAGATAATGCGCAGTCAAACTGCCAGAATAAAGGTGATGATCGTCGTACAGAACACTTCCTCCTCATAAACAAATCCCACCCCAAATCAAATACAGATAACAGATACAGAAATAACAGATTAAACATGCTCAACATGCTTATATACAGTTAACAGATATACATCTAGCATAATAACCAGACTTGCATAATAGTATCATACTCAGAACAGATTTTCAGACTATCAGATCACATAGTTTTAGGGTTTGGTTAGCCCTTACCGGTCCTATAGTAGACCCACAGTCGATCGGAATGACTAGTGTGACCCTAAGAAAAATTTCAGATTAATGGGTCCACATGCCCGTGTGGGCAGATTGGCCTTACTCGTATGGCCCACACGGCCTGACCCAAAATCCATATGCTCGTGTGACATGCCCGTGTGGGCCCACACGCCCAACTTGGCCTAGCCCATATGGCCCACACGGCCACCCAAGCCACCACACGGCCGTGTGCTGCACACAACCATGCCTTCGTCGACCACACGATCGGCCACACGCCCGTGTAGCGTCGACAGTGGCCATTTTTGACTTTCGTCGAAACTCGTTTTTCTGCATTTTGAGAACACACCTGGTATCGATTTGATGCGAAAACTATCTCGAGCCTTCCCAGACCTAAAAACAGAGTACCCAACATCAATTTAGCAGATTGGTTAACAAGTTTGACACAAGAATCGACAAGGAGCCAACTTACCATCGATGCCAAAACGCCTCTATCGAGCACTAAACCGTCGAGATGTAATTCCCCGTTTCACAATCTTCACCTAACCATCGAATCCATCAATAAATCTGCCCAGATTGACATCGATAAAAGAAAACTCAAACCGAAATCAATGACAAATAAAGCTCTACTTACCACACCAGAAGGAGAATCTGACAATTCCAACAGTACGATAGAACAATGGGTTCACAAGCCGAAATAGAAGAAAACCAAAACAGAGAGTTGCATAGATGGAAAAAAAAGTCAGAGAGGGGAACAGAAGAAATTTGACGTGATTTTCTTATAGGAGAGAGAAAAAATTTGAAATAAAAATAAAAATAAAAATAAAAATAAAAAGATAAAAATAAAAAATAATAGATATCCCAAATCCCTTAATTTACTCTTCACTGACCCACTAACATCCAACTTCTCAGAATCCAACTCCATCAAGACTCTATCATGAAACCGAGCAAAAAGATTAACATTCACGCTCTCGTAGAAATTCGAACACAGGACCCCGAACACACCAACTCTCTTACCACTTAAACCAGCAAGCTCATTCTAATATAAATTAACAGGCAATTTAATATAAGCCCTTCCAACAAGAATAAGGCTTGGATAAAAAATAATAAAATTGGCAAAGGTGAGACTTGAACCCAAGACCTCACATGCACACCTAAAATACTTAACCATTGAAGCAAATACACAATTATATCAAATAATTACTAAATCAGAAATAAATTATTCAGGGCGTTACAGCTGGACAGCGACATAATTTGCACTCCATATATATCATCAAGTAATCAATTAACAGATGTATTAACTAAGGGAATGCCTACTTCCAACTTTGAAAAGACATTACATGCAAGATGAGAATGGAAAATATCTATTCACCATCTTGAAGGAGAGTGTTGAAGAATCTAAAATATTTTTTTTGTATAGCTATAATTTCTATGTATATCCCATGATTTCTGCTATATTCTTAAGTAAGAATAATTTACTCTTAACATATTTTAGGATAGAATAAATTAGCTCCTACTTTTTTGAGAGATTATAGATCTCATGGAATTGACAGAAGTCCACTTCTATTTCTATAAATATTGTACAGGCTAAGCCTAGATAAAATATAATAGAGCAATTCAAATTTTTTTTGAGATACTGATATTTTACTTCATATACCTAAATCTTACATTTAATACAATAATTAATATATTATTTTTTCTTCAAATGCAAAAGTGATCATATTGTTTTAATACTATTTTCTTTCATTACTACATATCATTTTCTTTTAATATATTTTAGATTAATACCGAAAAAATATTTTAGATAACTTTTAAATTTGGTTAATATATTATTTATATTAGGAATATATCTTAAAATTATACATAAATTTTGGTTTAATATGTAATTTTATACACGAATTTTTATTTTGTGTCATTTTATACGTGAAATTTTGGTTTGACCAATTCCCACAAATTATTAACAAAATTATTAATATAACATCATTTCATGTTTTTATATTGCATACAAAAGTAATATTTATTCAATATAAAAATCAATTGATGTATTTATTTTTTAAATGTGTATGATTGAATCAAAATTAACATTTCATGTATACATTTGAACCACATTTAAAGTTTCATGTGTATAATTATATCAAATCACAATTCATGTATCAAATTGTATATTAAAACAATATTCATGTATAATTTTGAGATTTATTAGTATAAGAATAAATTTATCAAAAATTATATATACATAATATATTTACTTAATATATAAAAAATATCATAAAATGAAAGATAGACATTACCCAAAAGGGTAAAAATATCATAAAATGACCCTCCAAATATTACATTATCTAATGAAGATATGGTATTAATATTAGCATTTATAATCTAAAATCTTGACCTAATAAAATTACCAACTCAAAATAATTTTTATGAACCAAACTTAAAATATTGACAAAAATTAGTCTTAAAAATGTAAAGATGATTTAAACAAAAACGCATTTAATATTATAATACGGTGGAACTTTTAAAATCCATCCATAAGAAATATCAACAACAACGAATTATTAATGTCATGTGATCTTTGGATTCATTGTATGAATGAAAGGAAAACATGCCATCACTATTAATAAAATCTAAAAATCTTCTTTGAAAACGTAAAACATTTATCCACTTGCCATTTTTATTAAACACTTGTATATTATTAAAAAAATAAAAACAAATACTCGTAAAAACATTATATTAACATGAAAAAATTAACTTAAAAATTAAAAATATGTTTTAAGTGAAATGTTATTTTAATGATAATTATCCATTACAACAATGAATAAAGAAATCAATATCTGTATTTGAATTTTGAAATTGAATGGCAATTGTATATCTACATCGTTGAGTCTTTTTATGTTTGGTTATCTTAGGTGGATTTTAGTTTAGTTAATTTATTGGTTTTAATTTAGATTATATCAATTTTTAATTTATTTGTAATGTAATGATTTGATTTTGTATAGTGATTATTCTATTTGTAATAATTTGATACTTATAATTATTCATACTTGTTACACTTAAAAAAGAAACCGTTAATAAGCAAAAGGAAAAAATATCTCAAATTACCTTAAACTAGCTCTTCTTCACTTTCCAAAAAACAAATATTACCTTAAATGGCAATTTAATATTTTTTTTAAAGATGCATGCACCGTATCTGTACTATTAGTAAAATCACTAATTGAGTTAGTATCATTTTTAATCAGGTCATCAACACGGTTATTCGAGAGTATTTTAATTATTTTCACTTAAAAAAAATATGTATATGATGGGATTTAAACTCACATCAATTGCAAGTTTTACTTTAATATTTTTATACATTTTAATTTTATTATGGACACTTTATTACCTCAATCAGCTATATATATTTATATTGTTTATCAAGTATTTTATATAAATGTTCTTCCGTAATTAAAATAAGTTATATTATTTGAGGGTATTTTAGTCATGTTGGGATCTGAACCTACACCAATTAAATTAGTAAAACGTTTAATTTATCATTCAATCAAAGCTTTGTTTTAATATCTTATACAATTTTGTTTTAATATGCACAATTCATTATCTCCATAAATTATATATAAATATATATTAATGTATTTGATTGAGTTGGTATCACAAGTTAACTCAATACCAACTCAATATTGATGACATACAATGATATACAATTTCAATATATTTTTTTTATTTTAATATCGTACATATTTTATATGTTATTATTAATTAGTTTCAAACCACACGTTTTTATTATTTATTGTATGTTATTTTAGAAACACATTGTGTTCTAAATTTGTGGTTTCCACACACGTATGCATGTAATAGAATTTCTATATTAATAATGTATTTAATTGAGTTAGTATCACAAATTAACTTGACACCAACTCAAGTTGATGACACAATTTAATCTATTTTTTTATTTTAATAATGTACAAATTTCATATATTATTATTAATTAATTTCAAATCTTACGTTTTATTATTTACTATATGTTTTTTTAAGTAGATATTTATATTCTAAATTTTTTATTTCGAATGTGATAGGAGTTATAATAGATTATAATTTTTATATGTAGGTGTATTTATATTAAAGTACTAGTTTTTATTAAACACGGATGAGACCACCATGAGTGTGATATGTGGAAAGAGTTCAGCTTATAGCACGTGAGCAAGTAGCAACGTTCCATATGAATGAAGACAAAAGTGTAATTTTGATGGTAAAAGAGGGGTATTTTCTTTAACCTACTAAAAGACAAAAACAAACAACTCAAGTACACGTCAACAAAGCCTCCCTGCTCTATATAAACTTCCATTCTCAATCCTTGCCTCCAATCAGATTATTATTGCCTTTTCCTCACCACGCAGTCTCTAAACAACCAAACACAGTCCTACATTTTAGGAGTTTTTGTTTTTCGAATCTGCGGCGGAGATAATGATGCACAGATTTATTCCGGTCAGGAGGTTATTTTCGGAAACTAAATGTTATCTCCCTTGCCAACTACGACGACGTTGCTTCTCTCAGGTGGCTCGAAATGAGATTGATAACAGGGATGATCTTGTTCGTAAAATGCCTCCTTTTGATTACTCTCCGCCTCCTTACACCGGTCCTTCCGCCGACGAGATCCTTTCCAAACGCAAGGAGTATCTTAGCCCCTCCATGTTTTACTTTTACACCAAACCAGTGAGTTACTTTTGTATCATTTCGAAACATTGGATCTGTGGAGTTTTCACATAAACATCTAAAATCAAATTAATTGTTATTCATATGTGTTCTTTTATGATTCAAAAGCGATACTCTTGGTTAATTGACAGTCCTTTCGAAACGTCTACGACGTGATTTTGTTCATGCAAACTGCAGATTTTTAATTTGAAATTTTCATTAATTAACAATCTCTTGTAAAAGATTATTATGTCTAACTTGATTCCTTTTTATATTTAAACAAAAACATACTGCACTTATTTAATATCTGCTTGGCTGATTCTCAGATTCATTGAACTGAATAACGTTTGGCAGAAGATTTGTCCTTAGTTGAATTTTGTTTTCTCAGTGGTCCCCCCCTTCTCTCTCTCGTCTCGCGTGTATGTTAAATGTTAATTTTGTTATAATTAAAAATTATGAATAATGAATATTCTGTTTTTTTTTTCTTTTCCTTTGTAATTTTTCGTTTTCAGTTGAACATAGTGGACGGGAGGATGCAGTACTTGTTCGATGATAAGGGACGAAGATACCTAGACGCATTTGGAGGGATTGCTACGGTGTGTTGCGGCCATTGTCATCCTGATGTGGTTGAAGCAATCGTCAATCAAACCAAGCGCTTGCAGCACTCCACTGTTCTTTACCTCAACCATGCCATCGCTGATTTTGCTGAGGCCCTTGCCAACAAGTTACCCGGCAATCTCAAGGTAATTGCTTACTAAATGCTCCACTGTTCTATCACACGCTCAATGGTTATGATAAACGCTTAATGGTAAAAGACGAACGAAGAATATACATAGAGAGAGATTTGAAGTTGTCGAGGGGAGGTGTCGATGGAGCGAGTTGTAGAGACTCTACAACAGGTGAGTTGGGTTTGGAATGTCTATTTGATTTTTTCTCCGAACCCAATACCGATTTATTGAGAGGTTGGTCCGCACTTGGCAAATGATATTTTTCAAATTTCTCTTAAATTTAATCTGTACTCTCAATAAAAATAAAATCAAATAATTATAAAATATAATTAAAATTGTAATAATAACTTGTTAATATTAAAAAATAATTTGTTATTCAAAATACTTAATTAAATATATTATATCAATATTACAAAAAATATAATTTTTTCATCAAAAAATATTTTTTATTTTTTAAATATAATGAGTAAAGTTGCATAGTAAAATTTTTAAATAAATTAAAGTTTTATTGTTTAAAAATTTTATAGTATTAAGTAAAATAATTAAAATAAACATTGATAATTATAATACAAAAGAAAAATGTAATGTTATTAATATATAATGATAATATTAATTTATAATTTCTTTTGAGAAATGTTAATATATAATTTGTGTAAAAGTAACTATTAATTCAGAATGTAATACAGCAATTAAGCATTTAAGCTCATAAATTTAATGAGATTTACAAATTTTATAAAAAATAATTGAAAAAATCTAGGATCAAAGATAATTTTATTACATTTTAAAATAATTACTCAAGTTGAAATTACTAAAATCAAATTTGACATGAGTTGGGGCGGGGCCTGCCAGCCCGCTGAATTCGCTCCTGGATATGATGGCTGTCCCTCGTTCTATTTAGAATCAACCTGTATCCCTACGCCTAAGTAGCAATAATGATTAATGTTCTGTATTAGACAAAAAATAAAAGTTTATTTCAAATAAGAGTACCCCATTTCTTTTTTTTTTCTTTATCTGTAATCTATAAAGTTAGTTTTTTGGGTGAAAATGTTTCAATTCTGGCCATACCTTTAAATTGTTCTCTTCCGACTTCCAAGATGATAACTTTTTGTTTAAATTAATATTTAGTCGTGGTATTTTATTTTGGTTTGTAGATTAACTATAGTTGATGGGTTTCTATTTTCAATCTCGAGTATTATTGCCTTGGCTCTATCATCCAGTACCCGTATCATTTTTATCTAGGTGACTTGTATCAAATATTAGATTCTGTGAATAGATTAAAGGACTATTGGATTTGGATGGAAATATAAATAACTTGAGGACTTTAATAGCCAAACAACTTTGGATGCCTCAAATAACAAGCGGTATAGAACATGCCTCATTCCTAGACCATAGCTACGAGATAAATTATGACTCAACTTGGAGTTGAAGAATGCACTAGGAAATTTTCATTTTTGTGTGCTCTTCATTGTGATACCATATATATTTGGATTTAAATTGGTCTGACCGTCTTTATTATTTTTTTGTATTGTATTTTTTATCATAAAATTTGACTTCTTTTTTGTGGCTGTGTAGGTTGTATTCTTTACAAATTCAGGTACAGAGGCAAACGAATTGGCAATGATGATAGCCAGATTATATACTGGATGCCATGACATAATATCATTGAGGAATGCGTATCATGGAAATGCAGCGGCAACCATGGGAGCCACTGCCCAAAGTAACTGGAAGTTCAATGTTTTACAGGTATGTCGCTTCATTTTTATTTTCTTGAAATTCGATGCTCTTATTGTTCATAGCACTTCATTTTAAGTATTGATCCGGATATCAGTGTGTGATTACAGTAGTTGAAAATGAAATAACAAAGGTAGGTGGTAATTAGGACACTAATGTTATGTCAATCTTGTTTTGTTGTTGAATTTCGAGCCAATGTTATTTAACTATGGCTTGAACATTGTAATCTAATTTACATCCAATGTTTGCTTAGTTACTAAAAGAACTTTCTGCTATTGGTATGAATAATTTGAGAAGAGCAGTTATCAAAGTGTATAAAATGCTAAAGTTATGCAAGTAGTATGTAGAGATGAGCTTCCTTTTTTTTACTTTTATTAATTTCAATATATTAATAAAGGGAGACGGAGAAAACAAATTCATAAAAGAGGATACTCAATTGTGGAAAGTTATTTGCATTCTGTTTAAACTTATCAGCAAACTTGAGAATAGGTTTACCTCAAAGTTGTGTGGGTAGGAACTATGTATTAATGCATCGCATGATGTTAGTTAGTTCTTTTATTACATGGCTGTTACTGTTTGGTATCTTTTACACCATAAGGTCCATAACTTTTAACAAGAGCAGGTGGCAAACCATGGCATATAATTTCATTTGCAGCAAATGTTGATATAAAGACAAAAGAACATTTCAACATCTTTCTCAATTTTTGATCTTTTCTTTCTTAAGGGTGGGGGTAGGTGGCTAGATTTCAATCATTCCCCGTATGACAAAAGCTAACGAATCATTTATTAGACATGGTTCATTTATGTAATGTTTGTTTTGTACAAACGAATTTGTATGTATATTTATATTATCTGAACTAGATATAATTAAAAATAAAATGAACCTAATTGTCCAGTACTCATGCCCAAACTAGTCCTTATACATGTAACTCACTGTTACTGCAACACATGACCTTTGCAATCCAATGGATAAATCATATGTACTGATTATGTGCTTATCATAAATTTCAAAAACTTGATATGTCCCAGTTCCCTTTTAATCTTCGGAGTATATAAAGTTCTGGTATTATGAAATAGAACATGATATGTCAAGTATGCCTAACCCGTAAGTATGTGCATCAGAGTGGAGTTCATCATGCCTTAAACCCAGATCCGTACCGTGGTTTCTTTGGTTCTGACGGAGAGAAGTATGCAAAGGACGTTCAAGATCTTATCCAGTTTGGAACTTCTGGCAACGTTGCTGGATTCATTTCTGAAGCTATACAAGTAATCTCCAATATTCACCATCTCCTTCAATCTTCATTTTCTTCTATCAACTTTTCATGATATCCTACTGAAGACACATCACCTAATGTTCCCTTTATGTTTCCATTGATAGGGAGTTGGTGGAATCATAGAATTGGCCCCAGGTTACTTGCCTGCTGTTTATAGCACCATAAAGAAAGCTGGAGGTCTTTGCATTGCTGATGAGGTTCAGGCTGGGTTTGCTCGCACAGGGAGCCATTTCTGGGGATTTGAGAACCATGGGGTTGTTCCTGACATAGTGACAATGGCAAAGGTTTTTAGTTCTCTCATTTTCTTGGTTATGGAAATATCCTAGCTATCTCCCTATGCTAGACATGCATTATAACAGTAATCTTACTCTGATAGTAGCAGTTCTTTTGATTTAAGCGGACCACACTACTGGACTTTGTTTTTGTGTAGCTTAGCTATTCACTTGCAGCTAACTTTTGTGCCTTGAAATGTTTCTTTTATGACAGGGCATTGGAAACGGCATTCCTCTAGGTGCGGTGGTAACTACCCCTGAGATTGCGGAGGTCTTGACTCGCAGGAGTTACTTCAATACCTTCGGCGGGAACCCTGTATGTACCTCTGGAGGGCTAGCCGTCCTGAAAGTAATCGAAAAAGAAAAACTTCAGGAGAATGCATTTGTTGTCGGGACCCATTTGAAAGAGAGGCTTACTGCATTGAAAAATAAATATGACCGTAAGCTTCATTCTTTCTCCTGTATATTCTGCATGAAACATTCTCTAAACTAACGGTCACTGACATTGCTGATTGTACCATGTATGGATGTGTACAGTTATAGGGGATGTAAGAGGAAGAGGACTGATGCTCGGAGTCGAACTCGTCACTGATCAGAAGTTCAAGACTCCAGCAAAGCTTGAAACTATTCATGTAATGGATCAGATGAAAGGTTAGGGTTATTCCAATCCCCACATTAATCTTACCATAGCATAAACTTTGCTTCTGAGTTAATAATGAATAAACTTTGGTATTCTTTTAGAACTTGGAGTACTGGTGGGGAAAGGTGGATTCTATGGCAATGTGTTTAGAATTACCCCCCCTCTCTGTTTCACTAAGGAAGATGCAGGTCAGTTACTCTTCCGCGGACTGATTATCCTAGCGTCCAGTACGGTTTTCTTTTTAATGAATGATAGTTTCTTGTTGCAGATTTCCTTGTAGATGCGATGGATTACACCATGGAGAAGATGTGAAGCACCCGACTTAAAACGTGGATGAATGAAGATATGATGTTTTCACAAAGTTGCTTTAATCAGTGCTCCCTATCGTAAGTGAAAAAAAAGAATCATCGGTGCACATAGATTTTCAGATTGAATAAGTTTTAAAAATTTGGCAGCTATGGTTTTGAAAAGCTGTTTTGATGAGTCAACAACTCGTTGTCTCTTAACTTTGGCATTCATAAATATTCAACATATTCAACATATGTTACTTATGGTAATTTGGGTTTATAAATTATGTCGAGCAGCGAGATACATTCGCCAAAGTTTCATTATCACATCACATTTTTGGATATTTTTAAAGGGGAGAATACTACTTTTTTAAATATTTTTTCAATTAAACATAAATATATTTGATTATTAAACTCAAAACTTAAAATAATATGTTTTTAAAATGGAAATAATACCGTAGTCATATTTCATGTTTTATTCATATAAATTATACATGTAAAGTTTATCATAAATAAAATTTTTTAATTATTTATTTTATGTATACATTTTTTTTGAAAGATAAAAACTATTTACTTTTACACATAAATTTCACCCCATTTTAAATATTATATCTGTAGTATTATTTCCTGACTAAATATTTTGTACTGATCACATTTCATTAAAGTAGTATTATTAAAAAAATTCTAAAAGATTTTTATATTCATATATAATATTTATCAATATATGTTCAAATGAGTGTTCCTTTTTTTTATAACAATTTAAATTTCTATAGAATGGAAATCATTCTAATATCAACTATTAATATTTTAAAATTAAACATATAATATAATATATATATTATGTTTTAATTTCTTAATAGTATTATTTTAAATGCTATAATTTTTTTAAAGTTTAAAAAATAATTAAAAGTAATTTAGTTAGTGCTAACTTGTGCATCAAACAAGGAAAAAAAAAAAACTAGTATATGTATATATTTGCTATCATATGGTAAAAGTATTAAGGAAGTATTTGTACTTGGGGCAGATTATATTTTGGCCCCTCAATTAAAAAATGGATAAATTAGCTCTTATACATTTCAAAATGTGCAAATTAGCCCCTTCTATTAAATTTTATCTGTCAAATGATCACGAAGACATGCTAAAAATTATTTTTTATGGGTAAACTATAAAAATGGTCATCCAACTATGCCTTTCGTTTTATTTTGATCTCCCAACTATTTAATTTTTCGATTTAGTCACTAAAATTTTCGAAATTGAATATTTTAGTCACTCTAAATTAATGTGGATTTTTTATTGGTCTAGTAATAAAATTAGCTCTTAATATTTACATATTCTATCAATGTGATCCTAAATATAAAAAAAAGTTCAACAAAATTAGCCCTCAATGTAATAAAAAATTTTCATTTTAGTTCTAATTCTAAAAAATTTAATAAATTTGGCCCTCAAGATTTACAAAATCTATCAATTTAGTCCTAACTCTAAAAATTAAAAAAATATTTAAAAAATCATTTTCAGTTCTGTATAACCCATTGGCTAATCTATGTGAGATATTAAAATAAGAAAAAAGAGTACCCTCTTTCAAGTCACTTGCAAAAAAAACCCTAATAGATAACATTAAGACTAGATTGACATATTTTGTAAATGTTGAGAGTCAAATTAATTGAACTTTTTAGCATTAGAACTAAAATGACAAATTTTGTAAACATTGAGAGCTAAATTTGTTGAATTTTTTATATTTAGGATCAAGTTGATAGAATGTCTAAATATTTGAGGGCTAATTTTGTTAGTAGACCAATAAAAAACCCACATTAACTCAGAGTAACTAAAATATTTAATTTCAAAAAATTTAATGACTAAGTCAAAAAAATTAATAGTTGGGTAATCAAAATAGAACGAAATGCATAGTTGGGTAACCAAAATAGAACGAAATGCATAGTTGGGTGACAATTTTTATAGTTTACCCATAATTTTTTTTTTAGCATTCCACATCATCATTTAATAGATAAAATTTAATAGAGGGGCTAATTTGCATGTTTCAAAATGTATAAGGGCTAATTTGCCCATTTTTTCAGTCGAGGTGCCAAAATGCAATCCGCCTCTAAGCACAACGGCTTCCCTGGTACTTTTAGCGCGATCATATCTATCTATCTATCTATCTATTTGTCTGTATGTCTGTCTGTGGTATAATAATAAATTTAGCATCTAATTTTTACCCATTTTGTCATTTTGGCCCTAATTTTTGGATCACTTTGGTCTTAAACCTTCAAATTTTAGTCAAATTACTTTTTGTTAGATGAAAAAGCTCACAGAACTACAAAAAAATAAAAAATAAAAAAATAACTGCATTAATGTAATAACTTGCATGGTAATACACATATACTTCATAAAAATAAAAAAAAAAAAATTAAAAAAGCTTCATAAATATTTTTAAAATAATTATCCACATTAACAATTAAGTATACTTAAACTATCACTTGAGCTGACACGTAAGTGGTATTAAAATTTTAATAATTCAACAAACATTTTCATTAAAAAAATAATTTGACTAAAAATTAAAGGTTGATGGCCAAAGTAACTTCAAAAAATTTAGGATCAAAGTGCCAAAATGGATAAACATTTGGAACTAAATTTATAATTATATTTATATATCTATTTTATTTTATTTTATTTTATAAAAGTACCAATTCTAAAACTACAAATAGTCAACTAGATATTTGTCATTAATTTTTTTTACAATTTATTAGTGTTATTAATTAAAGGGGATAAATCTTAAAATTATACATTAACTTTGATTTAATGTGTAATTGTATATATGAACTTTAATTTGGTACAATTATCCACGTGAAACTCTAATTGTGGTTCAAATATATACTTGAAACTTTAATTTTGATTTAATCATACATATTTAAAGGAATAAATACTTTAATTTATTTTTATATTAGATAAATATAATTATTTATGTATGCAATATATAAGCATAAAATTATGTTATATTAATAATTGTGTTAATAATGTACAAGAATTCGATCAAATAAAATTTTCATGTATAAAATTGCACAAAATCAAAGTTTATATATACAATTGCACATTAAACCATAATTTATGTATAGTTTTGAGATTTATCTCTAATGAAATAAAGTATTAATAAAATATATTACCATAAGTAAAATTTCTTAATTAATTAAAATATTAATAAAATATTCTTATTAAAATAAATTTCCTTAAGTTATTATTTTTTATTAAATTAAATATTGAATAAATTCTCTATTTTATTTATTTTTGAATAATAATCGACTAGAAATTTATTAATAATAAAAGGTAGGAAAACATAACTGGATCCAAAGACTGGGTTCAGGCCAGTTAAAAAATTAACACACTTTCGGCCTTACCATTTTAAAAACAGAGCATAATTCAAAAGACAAACCCTAAGTAAAAAAGACAACGCATTTAATACTAAAGAAAAAGGAAACCTAATGTAATTATTCTAGTCGATTTCAAACAGTTGGACGCCTTATTCTATCGTCTTTTCACATCACTTGTCCCATCTGTTCTGTGGATAGCCTTTCCTGTAACAGTCCGTTTTTAGTCAAATCAGAATAGTGATTTCGGGACCACAAATTTGAGATCGAAATAATTATTTTAAAATTATTTTAATTTCTAGAGCATGATAGTATGACTTTGTGAAAATTTCGTTAAGAAATTTTATCGTTTGAGTGCTAGTTTGATAAAAAGGACTAAATCGCGTAAAGTGTAAAACTTAAGTTCTATTAGCTAAAGGTGTCTAATAGCTATAGAACCTTAAAGCGGAGGTCCTTATGTTGTTATTAGACTATTTTTAATATAAGTGGAAAAAGATGGACATCATTTGAGTGATTTTAATGGTTTATCATTAAGGTTAATTTTGTAATTTAGTAATTAATGATAATTAAAGAAAACAAATTAAGATTTTTTGTTTCATTCATCTTCTACAATTGAAAATACAACCTAAAATAGCCATGGGAGAAGCTTTACATTCGGCGAAGGCAATTTTGCTCAAATAGGTACAATTTTTGTTCCGTTTTTAATGATTTCTACGTTTTTGAGATCGTTGCAGCTTAATCTAGCTAGCCCAAGGACTAATTTGTAGAATTGTTAAAGGTTTAGGGTTTTTCCATTGATGAATATAGGTGTATTTTGATGTTTGATGATAATAATTGTATGCTTGTTGTTAGACAAACAACATTTGTAAAGTGATTTTTGGTAAAATTTCTAATTAGGGATTAAATTGTGAAATGTGTAAATTTTATGGTTGAATTGTGAAATAAATGAAAAATATGGATTTCTATGGGTCTATATGATATTCGGATAGCAAGGGTAGGGACCTAATTGCATGAATTTGTATTTTTATGAGATAATGACTAAATTATAAAGAAATATAAATATTAGGAGAAAAAGTGTAAAGTTGTTATAATGTGCATTTTTAGGCTAAATTGAATAGATTGATGATTAAATGAATTAAATTTGATATTATATAGATCAAGAAAATCGAAATTCGGATTTAAATCGGGGGAAAAACAAAGTGTTGGATTAATCAATCAAATTCGTCATTTTTGCATTCGAGGTAAATTCGTATGTAATAAACATTGTCATATTTGTGTTTTAAATGCTTTAATATTGCATAAATTGTGAATACGACCTTGTTGATATATTTGACAACGATTCGGCAAATGTGAAATCCAGGTTGAACTTTAGGAATAGATTAGGATACAAATGACATGTCATTAGGGGTTATGTGATTTGGGTGCTGGTCTGTACGTCCTACCGGTGGCTGAGTTATCCGACATGTGTTGCGGATTCTCGTCAGCTTGTGTGAGCAACACCGTGTAGCTTCGTCATGACAGCTGACCCGTTGATAGCTCGAGAGTGAGCATTATATGTGATATGAGATTGAGATAGCTTCAGCTATGTATGTGGCACTTAGGGTGAGAGATTCCTGACTATCCGATAGTATTACAAATGGTTCAGCGGGTATATTGAAGATATGAAATGGTGAGAAATAGATACGTATCAGTATAGGTATGTAAAGAAACTATATAAGCATTGAATCTATGGAAGTTGTGAGTTCATGGTTAATTATGTGATTGAATATATGTTAACATTGTGATTAAATGTTTTGTACTATGTTATGTTTATATTCTTGAATGGTAATTGAATGGTGAGCTTTGCTTATTATTTCATATGAGCTTACTAAGCTTTATAGCTTACATTATTTATATTTCCGTGTTTTATAGTGAAATCAAAGCTAGCTCGGATTTGGGAATCGTCGGAGACCTCATCACACTATCAAGCTATCACTTTGGTACTTTTGAATATATGTATTTGGTATATGGCATGTATAGGAATTATGGTCATTTTGGTATATGTTAGTAATGGATTTGGCCATTTGAATTGGCTTGTAAATGTTAAGTGCTTGGTTTTGTGTATAACCATGTGAGTTGGCTTATTTTGGCATAATTAGTGATGTATATATATGTGCTAATGGTCTTTGTTGTGTGATTGGTAATTGTTATATAAATGTTTGTGGTAAATGCTTGTTGTGAATTGGTATTTGGAGTATCATATAGTTGATAATTGAGAATTGGTATTGCTTGTGATTTAGGCAAAGTGATGCATAAATAAAAGTGAACATTTAAGTGATTTGAGAATGTGAAATTGGCATGAAAGGAATAGCATATTGTGTTACATGTGTGCTTTGTTGTTATTGGTATTGAAATGGTATGAATTATGCTTGGTTGAGGTTGGTTGAGAGCCTATTTATGCCATGTTTTGTGCCAATTGGTTTGGTGTAGGTGTGTGATATTTGGGTGAGCAAAATGGCTTGGTAAATCGCCTATTTTTGTCCATACGGGCAGAGAGATGGGCGTGTGTCTCAGCCGTGTGTGACACACGGTCCGGTGACAAGGCCGTGTGTCCCCTGGTGTTGAATTAGAAATCAAGTTAGTATGCTCTACACAGCCTAGCACACGGGCATGTGACTTGGCCGTGTGGCATAAGTCAGTATACCCTACAGGTTTGGCACGGCTTAGCACACGGCCTGGCACACGGGGGTGTGACCCCTGTATATTGAAAATTTTTCTAAGTTTTCTGAAAATTTCTTGAGATATCAGTTTAGTTCTGAACCACTTCTAAAGCATGTTTTGGGCCTCGTAGGCTCATATTAGGGATATGATGAATGATTATTAATGACTTGTATTTGAATTTGATAATTGTATGAGAAATGTATGTTCGATTGTGTAATGAGTCTGGTAATACTCCGTAACCCTATTTTGGCGACAGATACAGGGGAGGGGTGTTACATTTATTGGTATCAGAGCTACAGTTTAGTCGATTCTAGGACTAACATAGCGTATGTGAGAGTCTAGCTATACATGCCATATATAACCTATGATAGTGTGATATCTCCTGACAGTTTAAAACGTGTTTTCGTATAGTAAATGATCACAATCGAGCTATAGCTGATGATATTAAAAGTAATGCGCCAGCCTCCGTTCATGGAGTAGCGCTGTAACACCCCAAACTCGTATCTGTCGCCGGAATAGGGTTACGGAGCGTTACTAGAGATTTTTGAAAACATTTACAGACATTTCATGTTAGTCACTATTCATTCACCGAGATTATTCAAAACGTCCCTTGATTGGACCTTCGAGGCCCAATACGAGCATTAGAATTGAGTCGGGACTTAATCGGGAACTTTAAGAATTTTTCAGGAAATTTCAAAAAAATTTCCAAGGTGCAGGGCTCACACGCCCGTGTGGTCCAAGGGACATGCTCGTGTGACCTTGGGACACGCCTATGTTGGAGGCTGTGTTCGACCTCGTGTAACTCTTTGACTTGTGCACACGACCATACCACATGCCCGTGTGCTAGGCCGTGTGGTTAATTAATTCAATTCGAAATTAGGTGCAGGTTTCATACGGCCAAGACACACGCCCGTGTTCTAGGCCATGTAGCGCACACGACTGAGACACACGCTCGTGTCTTTGCTCGTGTGCTCAATTTTGAGGATTCTATTTTTCAAAATTAAAGTGCAGGGGACACACGACCTAACCACACACCCGTGTACCAAGTCATGTGTCACACATGGTTTGGACACACGCCCGTGTGGACAAAATAAAGCCATTTCCTAGCCTTATTTGTCACCCAGCCATTCCAAGCATTCAATTTAAGCAAATTCCATCATTCACATAACAGACCATTACATGCATATGTGTTTATAACTTACCTTGGATTAACTTAGGCATTAACATCATTTGATCACATATACTTAACATAACACATTTGAATATATCATTGTAGCCTACTTAATCATACCAAAATAAACCATTACTAGCCATTCCAATGGCTAGGTTACAAAACATCATTTTCAAGCCACTATTGGCCAAGTATCCTATACATGCCATTATACCAAAATGATTTTACTATGTATACCCAAAATGAGCTAGTTGATAGTGTGATGATGCTCCAATGATCTCCAACCTTCGCGAGCTTCTGAGCACTATAAAATCGGGAAAAATAAAACGGAGTAAGAATTTCATGCTTAGTAAATTCGTATAATAGAAACTAAACTTACCAATCCCATTTATTGAATCTAAGTACACAATATCATGTTTTCCATCCATTAGCAAAATTGTCTAAACACATGCATTCAACCAAACATGTTAGTCACCAAAATCTTCATATAAATCAAGTAAATATAGATGAGCTCATCAAGCAATATTCTTTCAAGCCATTATCATTTCATCTCAAAATTCTCATACCAGGACCAAGAGTTGTGTCCGTTGAATCATTGAAATTCCGATGGATGCTCTAGTAGTACACTCGAGGTGTACGATTCAATAATCCGTCAATTCTTATTCAAGGGTACCCATTAGGGCACTTAACCAAGGAACACACTCTAGAGCCACATATCGTATAACAGGATTACCAGTTCAGGCTATATGCTCAGAGGAGCTCAATTAGGATAACCAGTCCAAGCTAAACCCTAATCATAACGTATACTCGAGAGGTATTATATCAGGATTACCTGTCTGGGCTAAATCCTCTCTATAATGAGGTCAATAGGATTACTCGTCCAAGCTAAATCCCATCCGCAACAAATGCAGAACCTCATTCATATCGGGAAAGCACATATATTCATCGGAATTCAATATTCAATCGGGACTTAACCCATTTTCACTATTCAAGCATGTATTAAATTTCTCATTATAGCATTCAACTAATGTACATCAATATAAGTCACATTCCATACAAACACAACATTCAGTTAAACATATTTACATGCCCGATTAAGTTACACTAACTTACTTCGACACTTGTTTGCGTAATTAATCTACTAATCCCAAACCTTTTCTTTTCCTCGATCTAACCTCGAATGTGAGTTGTCCGGATCTATATAAATAGCTTTAATCATCAATTTCTCGTACTTCATACTCATTTGGACTTAATTTACATTCTAGGCAAAATTATCATTTTGCCCTTAACTTTTTCAAAAAACACCAATTTCATCCCTAGGTTAGGAAAATGAAAACTTATGCAATTTACTCCCTATTCCAAGCCTAACCAAAATCCCATTACAAAATTTACAGTATATGTATTCATAAAATTTTAGAATTTTTTATCAAATTTCACAACTTTACATTTTAGTCCCTAAATCATGTTTTCATCCAAAATCACTTTGTAAAAGTTGTTTATCTATCAACAACCTTTCATTTTCTACCATAAATTTCTAATTTCCAGCATAGACATCCATGACCTATTTCCCATACTTTGATAACTTTTCAAATTAATCTCCCAAATAGGTAGATTAAGCTATCCCGATTTCAAAAATATCAAAATTACTAAAAAGGGGACAAGGAAACTTACCCAATTAAGCCTTGAAAGTTTCTTCTCTCTCTCCTAGGGTTTCCATATAATTTTGAGGTTGAAGATGACAAAATAATAAGATGATATCTTTTATCATCTTTTTATTTAATCAATTATTTTAATTTCCAATTTAGTCCCTACTCTTTTCTAATTTTTCCATGGATGAGTCACCAAAAATCTACATACTTTTCTTTTATGGTCTAATTACCATATAATGACCTCTAGTTTTCAATTCCATAGCTATTTAATCCTTATAGATACTAAAATTCAACTTTTACATTTTATGCGATGTAGTCGTTCTAGTAATTAAACACTTAATCGATAAAATTTTCATATCAAAATTTTCACACGACATATCTATCATAATACGGACCATATAATAAAATAAAAATAAACTTTATTTTAGGATCGAATTTGTGGTCCCGAAATCACTATTTTGATTTCACTAAAAAATGTGCTATTACAAGTGTAATCAGAGTCGAGACCCATATCGGGTAGTCAGGTAGAAGAGGCCAAAGAAGCCTTCTTCCAGATGATGAATGAGTGGTTTACAGAGTTTGTTCGAACAAATTCGGCTGCTCAACAACCTCCACCCCCACCTATTCCCCAATCGGTCCCAGTAGCTCTTCAAGTTTTAGAACCTTTACGATTGAGTAAGCCACCAGTTGATAAAATCTAAAAGTATGGGCCTGAAGAGTTTAGAGCTACAGTTGACGATGATCCTGAGAGAGCCAAATTTTGGCTTAAGAATACTATCAGAGCATTTGATTAATTATCGCGAACGCCAGCTGAATGTGTAAAATGCACCGTATCACTTCTGAGAGACACTGCATATCAGTGGTGGAATACTTTAATACCTGTGGTGCTAGATAGAAAGGGTCACGTGGGAATTCTTTCAAGCTGAGTTTAGAAAGAAATACATCAGTCAGTGATTTATTGACCAAAAACTCAAAGAGTTTCTGGAGCTGAAACAGGGTCGAATGTTTGTGACCGAGTACGAGAGAAAGTTTGTGAGGCTCAGTAAGTATGCTCGAGAATGTGTTTCCACTGAGACAATTATGTGTAAACGATTCGAAGACGGGTTAAATGAAGACATCAGGCTGTCAGTCGGGATTTTGGAATTGAAGGAATTTGTTGTGTTAGTTGACAAGGTTTGCAAAGCCGAGGAACTGGACAAAGAAAAGAGAAAAGCTGATTTCGAGGCTAGAGATTCAAGAAAGAGATCGATGAATAAACCATATCACTCTTCGTCAAAGAAATCACGAGATTCGTATAATCGTTCAATAGCTTCAATGGGATATTCAAGTAGAGATCGTAGAAAGCAATACTCGAGTCCTAAAGCTCAAGCTACTTTGGTGTCAAGTGTTGGTAGTATGAGAAATAATAAACCCGAGAGTCAACAGTGTGGAAGACGACATTTTGGAGATTGCTGGATGAATAATAAAACTTGTTTCAAATGTGGTTCGTTAGATCACTTTATTCGAGATTGTCTTGAGTTAGTTGAGAAAGATAAATTTCAGAATGCAAGATTAAACAACACAGCTACTAGAGAGAGGCCACCTAGAAATATGAGAAATGTAACTAGTAGCAAAGGTGCGACAAAAGATTCGGCTATAGGATCTGAGGCTAGAGCACTAGCCAGAGCTTATGCTATTTGCACTCGTGAAGATGGATCGTCACTAGATGTTATCACCGGTACATTTTCTCTCTGTGACACTAATGTAATTGCCTTGATTGATCCTGGATTGACTCATTCATATATCTGTATGAATTTAGTGTCTAGTAAGAGTTTGCCTATTGAGTCTACTGAATTTGTGATTAAAGTGTCGAACCCTTAGGCAAATATATTTTAGTTGATAAAGTTTGCAAGAGTTGTCCTTTGATGATTTGGGGTTACTATTTTTTGACAAATTTGATGCTATTATCTTTTGATGAATTCGATGTAATTCTGGGTATGGATTGGTTGACGCTGCATAATGCTGTTGTGAATTGTAGACGAAAGACTATTGAATTGAAATGTCAGAATAGTGAAATCTTTCGATTTGAATCAGATGAGTCGAGTGGATTGCTTATTGTGATTTTGTCGATGTCAGCTCAGAGATATGTGAGAAAAGGTTGTGATGCTTATCTTGCATATAGATTGGATACAAAAGTGTCTGAATTGAAGATTTGAATCAGTACCAGTAGTCTGTAAGTATTTGGATGTGTTTCTAGAAGAGTTACCGGGGTTATCACCGATCAGAGAAGTCGAATTTGCCATTGAATTAGTACTGGGAACATCACCGATATCTATAGCTCCGTACAGAATGGCTCCAACAGAATTGAAAGAATTGAAAGCTCAGTTGTAAGAGTTAACAGATGGAGGTTTTGCACGACCTAGTTTTTCGCCCTGGGGTGCACTAGTGTTGTTCGTAAAGAAGAAAGACGGATCGATGAGACTGTGTATTGATTATCGTTAGCTTAACAAGTTTACAATAAAGAACAAGTATCTTTTGCCAAGAATTGATGATTTGTTTGATCAGTTGAAAGGAGCAACAATGTTTTCTAAGATTGATTTGAGATCTGGCTATTATTAGTTGCGAGTTAAAGATTTAGATGTACCGAAGACTGCATTCAGAACAAGGTACGGGCATTATGAATTTCTTGTTATGCCTTTCGGATTAACTAACGCTCTGCAGTTTTTATGGATTCGATGGATCAAATCTTTAGACCATATTTAGACAGATTTGTTGTTGTATTCATTGACAAAATTCTAATCTATTCCCGAGATGAATCTGAGCATGCTGAACATTTGAGAATTGTATTACAAGCATTGAGAAATAATCAATTGTTTGCTAAATTTAGCAAATGTGAGTTTTTGCTCCGAGAAGTTGGATTTTTGGGGCATATTGTTTCAGCAGAAGGTATACGTGTTGATCCGAGTAAGATTTCAGCAGTTGTTGATTGGAAATCACCAAGAAATGTATCTGAAGTCAAAAGTTTTCTGGGATTAGCTGGTTACTATCGGCATTTTGTAAAAGGATTTTCGATGATTGCTACGCCGATGACTAGATTGTTACAGAAAGATGTGAAATTCGAGTGGTCCGAGAAATGTCAATAGAGTTTTGAATAGTTGAAAGCATTGTTAACTAAGGCACCAGTTTTGGTTCAACTTGAGTCGGGTAAAGAATTTGTGATTTTCAGCGACCCGTCATTGAACGGTTTGGGTTGTGTTCTGATGCAAGAGGGTAAAGTGATAGCTTATGCCTCTAGACAGTTGAAATCGCATGAAAAGAATTATCCGATGCATGATTTAGAGTTGGCCGCTATTGTATTTGCATTGAAAATTTGGCGACATCATTTATACAGTGAAAAGTTCCATATCTTTATCAACAAAAAATGTTTGAAATATATAATGACTTAGAAAGATTTGAATTTGCGACAACGAAGATGGCTCGAGCTACTAAATGGCTATGAATTAGTGATTGATTATCATCCGGGGAAAGCGAATGTTGTCGCGGATGCTTTGAGTAGAAAATCTTTGTTTGCGTTGCGAGTGATGAATACACAGTTAACCTTGTCTGATGATGGTTCGATTTTGGCTGAGTTAAAAGCTAAACCATTATTTCTTCAGCAAATTTGTGAAGCTCAGAAGTGTGATAATGAATTGCAAGCTAAAATAGTACAATACGAGTCAACTACTGATTCAGACTATCAGATCAGGTCCAATGATTTTCTAATGTTCCGAGGTAGAATTTGTGTACCAAAGAATCCCGAGCTTATTCAGAAAATTCTATACGAAGCATACAGTGGTTGTTTATCTGTTCACCCGGGGAGTACTAAAATGTACAATGATTTGAAACAGTTGTATTGGTGGTCGGGCATGAAACGAGGCATTTTAGAGTTTGTGTCGAGATGCTTGGTTTGTTAACAAGTCAAAGTCGAACATCAAGTGCCTTCAGGATTACTACAGCCTGTGATGATACCAGAATGGAAATGGTATAGAGTTACTATGGATTTCATATCGGGTTTGCCCCTGTCTCCGAAAAAGAAAGATGTTATTTGGGTTGTCGTCGATCGACTGACGAAATCAGCACATTTCATTCCGGTACGTATAGAATTCTCGCTTGATAGATTAGCTGAGTTGTATATCTCTAAGATTGTTAGATTGCACGGGGTACCAGTTTCTATTGTTTCGGATAGAGATCCGAGGTTTACGTCGCGATTTTGGAAGAAACTGTAAGAAGCTTTGGGTACACGGTTGCACTTTAGTACTGCTTTTCATCCACAAAACGAGGGTCAGTCGGAGAGAATAATTTAGATTCTCGAATATATGCTTCGTTGTTGTGTTTTAGAGATTGAAGGCAACTAGTAAAAATATTTAACGTTGGTTGAATTTACGTATAATAACAGTTTTCAATCGAGCATAAAGATGGCACCGTATGAAGCATTGTATGGTCGTAAATGTCAAACTTCGTTGTATTGGACTGAGCTTAGTGAGAAAAAGATTGAAGGGATTGATTTGGATAGAGAGACCGAAGATAAAGTGAAATTAATTTGCAACAGTTTGAAAGTAGCTTCAGATCGACAAAAATCTTACGCGAATTTGAAACGTAAAGACATAGAATTTCAATTCGGCGACAAAGTATTTTTGAAAGTGTCTCCGTGGAAAAAGATTCTTAGATTTGGTCGTAAAGGAAAATTAAGTCCGCGTTTCATCGGGCCATATGAAATCATCGAAAGAATAGGACCAGTGGCATATCGGCTAACTTTACCATCAGAATTAGAAAAGATCCATAATGTATTTCATGTGTCGATGTTTCAACGGTATCAATCGGATCCATCGCATTTAATTTCTCTGAGACAGATAGAAATTCAACTTGATATGACGTATAACGAAGAACCGATCAGAATTTTAGCTCGAGAGGTTAAAGAATTGAGAAATAAAGACATGGCTTTTAGTGAAGGTTTTGTGGCAACGCCACGGGATAGAAGAAGCTATGTGGGAACACGAGGAAGCTATGAGAAAACAATACCCTAACCTCTTTTCTGGTAAGATTTTTGGGGCGAAACTTCCTAAGGGAGGACAGTTGTAACAACCCGTTTTTAGTCAAATCGGAACAGTGATTTTGGGACCATAAATTTGAGGTCAAAATAATTATTTTATTATTATTTTAATGTCTACAGCATGATAGTATGACTGTGAAAATTTCGTTAAGAAATTTTATCGTTTGAGGGCTTAATTTGATAAAAAGGACTAAATCGCGTAAAGTGTAAAACTTGAGTTCTATTAGCTAAAGGTGTCTAATAGCTATAGAACCTTAAAGTGGAGGTCCTTATGTTGTAATTAGACCATTGTTAATATAAGTGGACAAAGATGAACATCATTTGAGTGATTTTAATGGTTTATCATTAAGGTTAATTTTATAATTTAGTAATTAATGATAATTAAAGAAAAAATTAAGATTTTTTGTTTTATTCATCTTCTACAACCGAAAATACAACCTAAAATAGCCATGGGAGAAGTTTTACATTCGGTGAAGGCAATTTTGCTCAAATAGGTACAATTTTTGTTTCGTTTTTAATGATTTTTATGTTTTTGAGATTGTTGCAGCTTAATCTAGCTAGCCCAAGGACTAATTTGTAAAAATTTTAATGGTTTAAGGTTTTTCCATTGATGGATATATGTGAATTTTGATATTTTACAGTAAAGATTGTATGGTTGTTGTTAGACAAACAACATTTGTAAAGTGATTTTTGGTAAAATTTCCAATTAGGGATTAAATTCTGAAATGTGTAAATTTTGTGGTTAAATTGTGAAATAAATGAAAAATATGGGCTGTTATGGGTCTATATAAAATTCGGCTAGCATGGGTAGGACCTAATTGCATGAATTTGTATTTTTATAAGATAAGGACTAAATTGCAAAGAAATTTAAATATTAGGAGTAAAAGTGTAAAGTTGTTATAATGTGCATTTTTGGGCTAAATTGAATAGATTGATGATTAAATGAATTAAATTTGATATTATATAAATCAAGAAAAGTGAAATTCGAATTTAGTTCGATGAAAAACAAAGTGTTGGATTAATCGATCAAATTCGTCGTTTTTGCATTTGAGGTAAGTTCGTATGTAATAAGTATTATCATATTTGTGTTTTAAATGCTTTAATATTGCATAAATTGTGAATACGATATTGTGGATATATTTGATGACGATTCGGTAAATGTGAAATCCCGGTTGAGCCTTAGGAATAGATTAGGATACAAATGACATATCATTAGGGGTTATGTGATTTGGGTGCTGGTCCGTACGTCCTACCAGTGGCTGAGTTATCCGGCATGTGTTGCGAATTCTCGTCAGATTGTGTGAGCAGCACCATGTAGCTTCGTCATGACCGCCAGCTTGTGTGAACAGGCCCGTTGATAGCTCGAGAGTGAGCATTATATGTGATATGAGACTGAGATAGCTTCGATTATGTATGGGGCACTTAGGGTGTGACATTTCTATGTATCTGATAGTATTCCAAGTGGTTCAGCGGGTATATCAAAGATATGAAATGGTGAGAAATAGATACGTATCAATACAAGTATGTACGGAAACTATATAAGCATTGAATCTATGGAATTTGTGAGTTCATGGTTAATTATGTTATTGAAAATATATTAACAATGTGATTAAATGTTTTGTACTATGTTATGTTCATATTCCTGAATGGTAATTGAATGGTGAGCTTTGCTTATTATTTCATACGAGCTTACTAAGCTTTATAGCTTACAATGTTTATTTTTCAGTGTTTTATAGTGAAATCAAAGCTAGCTCAGATTTGGGAATCATCGGAGACCTCATCACACTATCAAGCTATCACTTTGGTACTTTTGAATCTATGTATTTGGTATATGGCATGTACAGGACTTATGGTCATTTTGGTATATGTTAGTAATGGATTTGGCCATTTGAATTGGCTTGTAAATGTTAAGTGTTTGGTTTTGTGTATAGCCATGTGAATTAGCTTATTTTAGCATAATTAGTGATGTATATATATGTGCTAATGGTCTTTGTTGTGTGGTTGTTGTGAATTGGTATTTGGAGTATCATATAGTTGATAATTGAGAATTGGTATTACTTGTGATCTAGGTAAAGCGATGCATAAATGAATGTGAACATTTAAGTGATTTGAAAATGTGAAATTGACATGAAAGGAATAGCATATTGTGTTACGTGTATGCTTTGTTGTTGTTGGTATTGAAATGGTATGAATTATGCTTGGTTCATGTTGGTTGAGAGCCTATTTATGCCATGTTTTGTGCCAATTAGTTTGATATAGGTGTATATATTTGGGTGAGCAAAATAGCTTGGTAAATAGCCTATTTTTGTCCACATGGGCGTGTGTCTCAGCCATGTGTGACACATAGTCCAGTGACATGGCCGTGTGTCCCCTGGTGTTGAATTAGAAATCAAGTCAGTATGCTCCACACGGCCTAGCACAAGGGCGTGTGACTTGGCTGTGTGGCATAAGTCAGTATACCCTACAGGTTTGGCATAGCCTAGCACACGACCTGGCACACGGGCGTGTGTGGCCATTTCTTAAGGCACACGGGCGTGTGTGTTGGTTGTGTGACCCAAGTCAGGGAGTTACACGGGGTCGGACATGGGCTGGGACACGACCATGTAATCTCATTTCGAATGTCCACATGGCCTGTGACATGGACATGTCTTTGGCCGTGTGAGACACATGCCTTGGCTACACGGGCGTGTGACCCCTGTATATTGAAAAATTTTCTAAGTTTTCTGAAAATTTCCTGAGATATTAGTTTAGTTTCGAACCACTTCTAAAGCACGTTTTAGGCCTCGTAGGCTCATATTAGGGATATGATGAATGATTATGAATGACTTGTATTTTGAATTTGATAATTGTATGAGAAATGTATGCTCGATTGTGTAATAAGTCCGGTAATGCTCTGTAACCCTATTTCAGCGATGGATACGAGTGAGGGGTGTTACATTTATTGGTATCAGAGCTACGGTTTAGTCGATTCTAGGACTAACGTAGCGTATGTGAAAGTCTAGCTATACATGTCATATATAACCTGTGATAGTGTGATATCTCCTGACAGTTTAAAACGTGTTTTCGTATAGTAAATGGATCCCAATCGAGCTGTAGCTGATGATATTGAAAGTACTGCGCTAGCCTTCGCTCATCGAGTATCACAATCAGAGTCGAGACCTGTTTCAGATAGTTAGGGAGGAGAGGCCAAAGAAGCCTTCTTCCAGATGATGAATGAGTGGTTTACGGAGTTTGTTCGAACAAATACGGCTGCTCAACAACCTCCAACCCCACCTATTCCCCAACCGATCCTCGTAGCTCCTCAAGGTTTAGAACCTTTACGATTGAGTAAGCTGCCAGTTGATAAAATCTAAAAGTATGAGGCTGAAGAGTTTAGAGCTACAGTTGACGATGATCTTGAGAGAGCCGGATTTTGTCTTGAGAATACTATCAGAGAATTTGATGAATTATCGTGCACGCTAGCTAAATGTGTAAAATGCACCGTATCACTTCTGAGAGACATTGAATATCAGTGGTGGAATACTTTGATATCCGTGCCACCGAGAGAAAGGGTCACGTGGGAATTCTTTCAAGCTAAGTCTAAAAAGAAATACATCAGTCAGCGATTTATTGACCAAAAACTCAAAGACTTTCTGGAGCTAAAACAAGGTCGAATGTCTGTGACCGAGTACGAGGGAAATTTTGTGAGACTCAGTAAGTATGCTCAAGAATGTGTTTCCACTGAGGCAATTATGTGTAAACAATTTGAATACGGGTTGAAAGAAGATATTAGGATGTTAGTTGGGATTTTGGAATTGAAGGAATTTGTGTGTTAGTTTATAGGCTTGCAAAGCAGAGGAACTAGAATTGAAGGATTTTGGATTTTTTGTGATAACTGCCTTCCTGTCTCTAACTTCCTCTCATGAATAAGTTCGCTTGAACTCCATGTGAACCACAATCCACAGCAGAACATTTGGCACTGTTTAGAAGTGCTCCTCTTAAAGATCTAGGTAAGCCAGTTCCATAAACTTTGAATCATGCTATTAATAACCCAAGAAAGATCTAACATTTGCCATACCTCTATTATTGTAGGACATTGCTAAAAAACATGAGTGCTATCTTCTTCCCCATTTCCGCAGCGAGGACATAATACATTATTAGTCACTCGTTTATGCTTTAGGTTTACTAGGGTAGGGATATAGTTCCAAGATATTATCCATATTGTAATAGTAATTTTTAAAGGTAGCTGTAGATTCCAAAGCTTTTTGTAGAATTCCTTTATATCGGCCTGTATAAAATAAATACTAGGACCCAAGCTAGCATCTTGTAATAATTTGTAGGCACTTCTAACTGAGAATTCACCAGATGGTTCTCCTTTCCACACTTGAAAATCATCATGAGCTATTTTCTGCTAGGGGGATTTGCAAAATTTTTTGAGCTATATCCGCTTGAAAGGTACTATTAACTAGATCTGTTTTCCAAGTTTTATTTGTGGCATCAATTAAATCTGAGACCAACTTGATTCCTTCATTGTCATTTCTGTTGCTCTATTCATCTGTATTCTTTCCTAGAATCCATAGATCGTCCCAAACAGTTATTTCATTTCCCCTTCCAACCCTCTAGCAAGTCTGCTCTGCAATAGACCCTTTCCATCCCAAACACTCTTCCAGGTAAGCGAAGGTAGGTTTCCTAATTGTGCAGTAAGAAAATTGGAATGCAGGTAATATTTAGCCCTAAGAACTTTAGCTAATAAGGAATTCGAATGATTAATGAGATAACAACATTGCTTAGCTAATAATGCGATATTAAACTGGCTAATGTTTCAAAAACCAAGACCCCCATTCTCTTTTAAAGTACAAAGATTTCTCCATGCACACCAGTGTATTCCCCTTTTACCACTTCCCTTCTGCCACAAAAAATTAGCAATAATACTCTCTAACTCAGCACATAACGATTTAGGTATTAGGAAATAAGCCATTGTGTAGGTTAGAATGGATTGGATAATAACCTTAATAAATACTTCTTTCCCGCCTTGAGATAGATATCTAGTACTCCAATTATCAATATGCTTCTTAAGCCGATCTTTTAAATTCTGAAACAACTCCCTTTTTTTTCTTCCAACCATGTTAGGTAATCTAAGGTAGCGTTCTGGATTGTTTGAGCTTGCACCCCCAAAATCTTGACAACTGCCCGTCTATCATCCTCTGATGTGCTTCTACTAAAAAAGACAGTTGGTTTATCGAAATTAACACATTGGCCCGAGCAAATTCTATATTCTCTTAGAATTCCCTTCAATAAAGTAGCTCCTCTATTTGTAGCCTTACCAAATAAGATGCAGTCATCTACAAATAGAAAATACGATACCTATGGACCACTCCTCCTGGCTTTTACTCCTTTCAGTAGTCCTTCTCTACTTGCGAGTCGCATTAAACAAGATAAACCTTCTCCACATATAAGAAATAAAAAGGACTCAGCGGGTCTCCTTGTCGAAGTCCCCTTGTTGGTCGAAAGTTTTCTCCTACATATCCCTTAACCACTACTGAATAGGAAACTATGGTTAAACATTTCATAAGATTTCAACCCAATTTATAGCAAAGCCCATTCGTACCATTATTTCCTTGATAAAGTTCCATTCAACTCTATCATATGCTTTACTCATATCTAACTTCACTGGTATAAACCCTTTTTTCCCCAACCTCTTCTGTTTAAGTGTATGTAGAATTTCATAAGCCAACAACACATTATCTGAAATCAGTTTGCCTGGTACAAAATCGCTCTGAGCCATATCAATACATTTCTCAATAACTCCTTTAAGCCGATTCGCAATAGCTTTTGCCAAAATTTTATAAATCACATTGCATAAACTGATAGGTCAAAAATGGTTCATATTAGAGGGATTGGCAATTTTTGGAATGAGTACTATATGAGCAGAGTTGATCTGTTTAACCTCTATACCTTCATTTAGGATTTGTAAGCAAAAATTGGTGACATCATCCCCAATAATGTGCCAGCACTTTTGATAAAATAAAGCCAAAAATCCATCTTCTCCTGGTGCTTTTATGGGTCCCATCTCAAGCACCGCCTATCTAATCTCCTCCTTTTTGTATAGCATCGTAAGCCTTTGATTGTCTTAATCAGAGATGCATCTATCAATACTCGACAGTAAATGATTATAGTTTCCTCTTGTCTCTGACGTAAATAAATTCTAAAAATAGGATCTCGCAATACCTTCTATTTCCTGTATGATTTCAGTTTCTCTCCCTTCCTTATCTTGCAATTTATGAATAAAATTTCTCCTTCGGTGCTGTGTCGCTTGGCTATGGAAAAATGCAGTGTTCCTATCCCCAAATTTCAGCCAGTTTATTCGAGCTCTTTATTCCCAGTAGCGTTCATCCTTTTCAATTTCAAAATTCATTTGAATCTTCGCATCAATCATCTCAGCCAAATTAATATCATCTCTTTCAGCTCCTGTAAGTTCTAATAACCTAGCTGTAAGAAATTCCTTTCTCCTTATTCTATTTATTCGACTCATTCCAGCCCATCTTTTCAAACCTTCCTTTAAATTATCCAATTTTTGTAGCAAATTTTCGGATGATGTCTCCCAAATGTTTTTAACTTCTTCACCAAAGGACTCCTTCATTATCCACCAGGCTTCAAACTTAAATACTCTATCATTCAACCATTTTTCAACCCTTCTCGTATTAATTAAAAGAGGACAGTGATCTGAGAAACAGTGAATTAGGTGTTGAATTGTTACCTTAGGAAACATGGTCATCCATTCGTCATTTGCAACTCCTCTATCCAGTCGTTCTCAAATGTTTGTCTCAGGTAAATTTCCTCCCTCCCATGTAAACCAATTTTCGGAGAACCCCACATCCATTAATTGACAATTAGCCAGAACATTACAGAAAATTTCCATTCTTCTTTCATCTCGAGGTAACCCTTCCTTTTTTTCAAAGCCATGCATGATTTCATTAAAGTCTCCACAAACAAACCAATGAATCTCTTCACCATTATGTAGATTTCTCAACACAACCCAAGAATCATCTCTATCCTGTACATAAGGAGTTCCATAGAAACCAATAAATCTCCATTTGCCTCTTACTTCATTATCTTCAACCATCGCATCAACATGTGTTTTTGAATAATTTCGAAGCGTAATACAGACCTCGTTTCTCCGTGCCAGACATAATCCTCCTCTAATACCATCTAGATCAACTTCAATCTTGTTTGCATAACCACATCTGTAACAAAATTTTTCCATCTAACTTTTACATAACTTTGTCTCCATAAAGAAGACCTTTTGGAGGTTATGTATCTTCATTAAATGCTGAAGTCTTCGAACTGTTCGTGGAATCCCCAATCCACGGACATTCCTGCTTAAGATTTTCATTGCGCCCGATCAACATGCCTCTTGACAGTTGTCGATGATAAATATTTAATCTCCAACAATCTCCTATTCCTTACTACTCAAGTGTTAATCTCTTCCATTACTATTGACTCCTCAATTTGTAACGCCCCGAATTTTGGGCCTAGATGAATTGGGCTTTGGGCTTTGGGCTTTGGGTCTCATAATTTTTTTAAGCAAGAAAATGACAAATGCCATGTTGGCTTTAAGGGTTTAATAAACTTGGAGTGTCTAGGGGTGTTGAAGAAGTTCTGGGTTCAAACTTTGAGGAGAAGGAATTTTTAATTAATTATTAAAGGAACCAAGGTGGTGTGTAGATGGGCTTTTGAATAAAAATAGGGAAAACTAGCATCAAAGAGACTTGTGGTGGAGTGGCTAAGTGACGCCACTTAGGGTATATGAAGGTGGTGTTATGGGCCAGCAAGGAGATCCTAAGTTCGAATCCCAGCTTAGTATTTTTTTAGGAGTTTAATTTTGGCCTTCTAGAAGGTTGGAAGTGGTGTGATGATAGACTCTAAGGAGAGTGATCAGAAGAGAAAATTTAGGAAAAGGATTAGGGAGTTATCAGGGAGAAAAAGGAGGAGATGAGATGGGGAAGAGTTGGAGCCGATTGAGACTTTAGGTGGGTAGATAGAGTTTTGGTTTTGTGTATAAATAGGGGGTGCCGAATTCCCCTTGTGCTATTTCGGCAACTATAGTGCTCTGCTGAATTCTCCTTCACTTTTTCTATTCTAAACCTCGCCTCTTCCTTATGTGTTTTCTTCTTTCCTAAAGCCTTAAATCGAATATCATTCTCTTCTTTCTCCATTGCTTGTGCCATCCCATATTCATCTCAATTGTTGGGGACCAAATATTCGTGACTTCAAAAGCCGAAAACCTTTCCTCTTGGTGTTGATTTCTTCATCGCCCCAAACCTTGTGCCGTATACTCTAGTAACCAAATCTCTATCGTGCTGTCATCATTCCTTTGATTTTTGGTGGATTGGATCTTGGAAAAATCGGAATCAAGCTTGGATCTACAAGTCTCTGCCGAAAATGTAACACCCCGAATTTGGGCCTAGTAGATTTGGGCCTATTGGGTTTTAATGCCCCAAAAATCCTGAAACTTTAAATTTTTGTGCACTGAGGTTGGTATGTATGAGTAGCACTTAGAATATTAATTTTAAGGTATTATCGGGATTATTTGAAGTCTTAGAGATAAGGATGACCATAGGGAAAAAATTATTTTTCTTGCTTTAGTGGATCCTAGTCTCAAGCATTAGGCCTCTTAAGCAGATTAAGGGGAAAATAGGACACAAATGGGCTTGTGGTCCAGTGGCAAGGTGGCGTCACTAGGGGAGCTACAAGGTGGTGTGAAGAGATCTAAGGTTCGAGTAGTGGTAAGGTGTTTTTGGAGTGTTTATTTTGCTTAGTGGGCAGCTAGAGTTGTGTGGAATTTGGACTCTTTTGTTGAAGTGTTTGAATTGGTCTTGTGAGCTAATAAAGAAGGAAATTTCAGATGAGATAAGGGATATATCATGGAGGGAAATTAGGAGATGAGAGGTGGGATGAGTTGGTGCTGAATTGGACTGTGGGGGAAGGTAGGATTCGGTTATTGGCTATAAAAGGAGGTGCCAAATTCCTTTGAGAGGTTCCTTGGGTTTCATTACATTTCTTTTTCTCCCCCTTAGCCGAATTCTTTCATTTGCCGAAAAAAAACCCATCATTCCTTTGCTGAAATTTTGGTTTTCTCTCTAGCCAAATTCCCCATACATTCACTTCTTAAATTTCTTCTTTTGTTCACCTTTAGTTCTAGCCGATCACTTCACCTCTTCTTCTCCCTATTAGTACCGAATTGTCTCTGTCACCATACTAATCTCAAAAGCCGAATTTAGGCTACAGGATCAAAAGTAGATTTGGTAAGTGTACGGTTAACCTCTCTTGTACGATTTGTTAAAAGCCGAAAGGCTATCTAACTGACCTGTCGTAAACTCTGTGGTAACAAGGATAAGGTTCAAAGATCGCAAGCATGGTAGGATCGTTAGCAAGGGTAAGTGTACTCGTCTCAGTTATGGATTAATAGATGGCCAAATGTAGGTATGGTTTATAGGGGTGACTTATGTGAAAAATGAGTCACTCAATTTTGATGATATATGTTTGGGTGCAGATCTAGGGATATTCGCGAATAGTAGCTAAGGAAGGGCCACTAGAACGTGTGGCACACGGTAACGTTACGGTGAGGTTTCAGTTTTTGATAAAGTGTGTATTAAGCCAAGATTAATCGTTAAGTGGTGACTATTGTAGGTTTGCGATTAATAGCACGCGTTGTAACCAGGTGTGTACAAACACTACACACACACATGATTTCGGCAATGCCGGAAAGCTGAATAGTCGAAAGTGGCTAAATGGGCCTGGTGGGCCCTATGGCTAAGTTTGAGAAAATGGTTTGATTTAATTATATGGATTGGGTTAAGCAAGCATGTTACATGATCTTAAATTGTTTTGGGCCTAATGGGCCATATGACTGAGACTTGGGCCTAGTGGCCCATAAAGATGTGACGTGGCCATTATGGGTTATATGAACGTGAAATGGGTTTGATGGGCTTTATGGGGACGTAGACTAGTATGCTAGAGTTTTATGGACTTTAGCTTAGTACTGAACAACTCTTAAACTGCATAAAACTTTCTAATAATTAAACATGTCTGTGGACAAGTTGCTAGGTTAGAGTGTGGTAACGGGCATATGTATGTCTAGGATTGGATCTAGGGAGAGCTTGGTACTTAAGCGGCCCTAGCGACCCACCTCCTATTCTCTAGGGTCCTACCTGGTGCATAGTGTCTGTTCACTTTAGGCGCAAGGACTTGTTAATGGGCCAAAGTTCATAACTAAAACCCGAGAGGGACCAAATACCCTTAGATTTGTAAAATTACTAAAATACCCTTGATTTAAAAATAACCAAAATACCCTTAGTTTGAAAATTACCAAAACATCTTTAGATTTGTAAAATCACTAAAATAGCTCCGAATTGTGAAATTACCAGAATACCCTTGATATGCAGAATTACCAAAACATCCCTGATTTACAAAATTTCTAAAGCACCTCTATTTTGTAAAATTACCTATGTACCCCATGTAGAGTAGATTTACGAAAATACCCTTGGGTTGTGAAATGACAAAAATACCCATATGTGATGAGTATGAGTTTTGTGGATGTTACTCATGTGCATGTTGCATTCATATGATATTCTGATTAGGATGCATATGGGTGGGAATTATGGTACGGAGGAAGATTTGAGGATCGCATAGTCGCTTGACGACCATGGATTCACAGGTGGCTTTAAGCCCATTATATGATTAGTAGCCTTGCTTCAACATTGAGTAGTGCCACTGTGTGTGCTACCAGTGGTGTGTAGAGGATGGGTGGGTCGATTTAGAAATCCCCACAGGTGTGTAGGGTTGGAAGGGAAATGGTGTGTAGCGGATGGATTTTTGGGGAGGGTTTTGCATTATCTTGTTTTGCATGTGATATGTTATGATATTATATGGTATGAGGTCATTGTGGGCGAAGGCCCAAGACCACCGATTTTTATAGGGCTCAGGCTAGTGTGATAGTTGTATTTTGGATTGAATGCCAAGGGTTGTACACACTGAGTTTCGAAACTCACACCCTTATTTAATGTTTCGGGTGATCCTCAGTAAATGGTTCGACGTGGGGGAGGACTCGGATATGGCCACACTACAAGATGATGTTTAAATTCTTATTTATTTGTTCTAAAAGACATAGTTTTAATTGCTTATTTTCGTTGGATGTAATAAGGCCTTGTACTCCGAATTGACTTTAGATTTTGGGTTTTGTTGTTTCAACTATTTACTTAATTATTAAACCTAAGTAAGTTTCTTACGTTTAAACTTGGTTTTCGAACTACTTAAAATTATAAAATGGGTTTTTTCATTACTTAACAAGACTCAAGGATTTTTGGCTTTTGGGCCTTAAATTTTTAATTAGCAAAAATCGTTTGAATTATGCCTTTGATGTGACACGTCGAATTCGGGCCTAACTTCTAGGTCGAGTTTGGGGTGTTACATTTAATGGCATCAGAGCCTAGTTGCAAAGCTCGGGCTGTGAAATGGGTCTTTTATTTTGGGTTTTAAAAAAAATTTGCAGGATTCTTGAAGTGTGGTTCACCGAGCCTCGACATTGAGCCAAGTAAGTTTTCTGTACTACATTTGTCTAAATTACTGAACTGTATAGAAAATGGGCTACTTAAAATAGGCTTTTAGAGACTAAAGCCCGTAGGAAACTTAAGCTTGTAGTGGATTCTCGACCACGTAATAACTTTAAAAAAATTGTTACTCGCGGAAGACATGTGCCCTAAACAAGTGGAACTATGTACAAATTTCATAATATTTTTAATTCAGAAATACACAATGATGAGCGCTAGAAGAGGTGCAAGAGGTGGCGGCGGAGGCCGTGGAAGTGTGAGGGCCGGGTCGTCGGAGTCGAGCCATATGCCCAACGTTGGAGTAGAGGAGGCTCCAGCTTCACCAGTAGCTGAAAGGGGACCATATGAACAGGTTGCTACTACGGAAGATGTCGTATGGTAGGCCATGTTAAGGATTTTAGAAAGGGTCGTTGGAACTAATAATGGTACGAAAAGTCGTGGGTCGGTCGTCGAGTGACTCCGAGCTAATGGGGCAGAGATTTTCAAAGGAGTAGCGGGGGTGGCCCCGAGTGTGGCAGAGTATTGGTTGGAAGCTACTGAAAGGATAATGGATGATCTGGATTGCACGGATGAACAAAAGTTAAAAGGGGCGATATCCTTACTTAGGGAGGAAGCGTATCAGTGGTGGTTGACTGTAAAGGAGGGCAACCAATCGGAGCAGATCACTTGGGAGTTCTTCAAGTCGACATTCCAGGGGAAGTACATTGGAGCGGCATATGTGGATGCCCGAAGGAAGGAGTTTTTGAGTTTGACTCAAGGAGATAAGTCGGTAGCAGAGTATGAGGCTGAGTTTTTACGCCTCAGTCGATATGCCAAGGGGATGAAGATGCTCCAGATGCGAATAATGGTGCGTATCCTACCATAGTATACTAAGTGTTTATTTTGGCTTTAGAATTAGAGTGCGTAGCAGAAGCATAATGGTGAGACTTGGGTAGTATGATTGATAGTTAGTTGGAAATTTCGAGGATGAAATTTCTTTAAGGAGGGTAGAATTGTAATGCCCCAAATTTGGGCCTAGTAGATTTGGGCCTATTGGGTTGTAACGCCCCAAAAATCCCGAAACTTTAAATTTCTGTGCACTGAGGTTGGTATGTATGAGTAGAACTTAGAATGTTAATTTTAAGGTATTATCGGGATTATTTGAAGTCTTAGAGATAGGGATGACCATAGGGAAAAATTTATTTTTCTTGCTTTAGTGGATCCTAGTCTCAGGCATTAAGGCTCTTAAGCAGATTAAGGGGAAAATAGGACACAAATGGGCTTGTGGTCCAGTGGCAAGGTGGCGTCACTAGGGGAGCTACAAGGTGGCGTGAAGAGGTCTAAGGTTCGAGTAGTGGTAAGGTGTTTTTGAAGTGTTTATTTTGCTTAGTCGGTGGCCAGAGTTGTGTGGAATTTTGACTCTTTTGTTGAAGTGTTTGAATTGGTCTTGTGAGCTAATAAAGAAGGAAATTTCGGATGAGATAAGGGATGTAACAGTCCCAATTTGATCCTAATCGGAACGATGGTTTCGGGACCACGAATCCGAGTTCGAGATATGTTTGAATAATATATTCTGTGCTTATTATATGTGAATTAATGTGTGTGAAAGTTTCGTAGAAAAATTTAATCGTTTGTGTGTTTAATTTGACAAAATGACTTAATCGCGTAAAATGTAAAAGTTACAAACTATAGTGAAATGTGCTAAATTGATTATGGCTTTTTAATATGGGGTATTAAAAGGGCAATTAGCCCATTTTTCATGATAGTGGGTGGTAATGGTCTTAAATGACCTTATGATTTATATTATGAATATTTTTATTAAAAGGTTAGTATGGTAATTTGAAAAATAAATAATATATGTTATAATTTACTAAAACAAAACCACTATCATCTTTACTTCTCTCATGGCCGAATGTGAGCTAAAGAAAAGGGGTTAGAGAAACTTTCATTTTCGGCAACCATTTGGCTTAATTAGATCAAGAACAAAGAAAAGCGGATTTGGATCGGGGAAAGGCGAAGATTATCGAATAGCCGGTCTACGTTGTCCGTCGATAGTCGAGATTTTGGTCAAGCTACGGGCTAGGAGGATCGTTGGTGAAGTCAACCACGCTATCATCCCTTTTTGGTACTTTCAAGTTAATTATTTTTGAATCAAAGGCATGTATAGGCTAGCTAAATGTTGGAATGATGTTATGTTCATATATATATAATAGCCATGAGAAAATGGCTTAAACATTCGTTTTAAGTTCGGTTCTATTTGTTCTTGACTATGTGATTAATGTGTTTGGTTACAACAATTTAGCTATGGGTTGTTTCTTTTATTCAAGCTTATGTATTATGCGTTCTATATGATTACTTGTTTGTAATGCCAATGTTTGTGTTAAATTAGTCAAGTGTTTCGGCATTTAGGTTAATCTTTGCATGTATTAGGTCATAATTCGAAATGATGTTAAAGTATGTTTCATAGACGTATTCTTGAAATGGTTGGTTAGGGTCGATTTTAAGTAGAGAAAAGGTAAAGGTTATTCGACTTTGTAAACGATTTAAAATGTATGGTTTATGTGTGTTTTAAAATGAGATATGGTATGGTGGATGGCATAAGTTTGTATAAGCACATTATATATATATATATATATATATATATATTAAATAGTCAATTTGAGTGTGGCACGAATATGAGCCTGCATTTTAATTAGATAATACATGTGTGTAATGGAGTATGTTATATACAATTGAATTCAGAAATAGGAATGATGAGCATGTTACATTATTCGGCCGAATCCATGGAGTAAATATTTAACATATGATTAAATTATAGTATGTAAGATATTGTATTTGATTAAGTCATTGTGCATACGGTTAAGATGTGTTTAAACTATGCTTGACTACTTGATGAAGTCAATTGCAATAATTTGATAAAGGATCTTTAGTAATGTGATGCAAAGTGATTGAGTTGATATGCTCATGTATTTAGCTATGTTAGAAATTAAATTTAATAAGTTGTAATGTTATATAATATAATAATGATCGCATTGTGTATGCTTGAATTCATTTGATTGTTTATTTGGAATTGAGTTTAGTTCAGTACTACCTTTTAACCCTAATCCGGCGACGGAAACGGGTTAGGGGTGTTACATTTGATTAGTATCAGAGCTTACAGTTTAGTCGATTCTAGGACTACCGTAGCGCGTGAGAGTCTAGCTATACATGCCTTTATTATATATACGATAGTGTGGTGACTTCTGACATTTCAAACTGTGTTTTGTATAGTAAATGGATCCTGACAGAGCCGTAGCAGATGATGTAGAGAGTGTAGCGCCTGATCGCGCACGTGGGTCAGCGCTGGTAGACTCTCGACCTGTCTCGGGTAGCCATAAGGGGGAGGCTAAGCAAGCCTTCTACCAGATGATGAATGAATGGTTTACTGAGTTTATTCAGACTAACCCGGCTGTACAACAACCTCCACCCCCGAATAATCCAACTCCGGTACCTTCCGCACCTCCGATGATAGATCCGATGAGATCTAGTAGGCCTCCCGTTGATAAAATTAGGAAATATTGGGCCAAAGAATTCAAAGCTAATGATGATTATGACGCAGAACGGGCTGAGATGTGGCTTGATAACACTATTCAGGTACTTGATGAGCTATCATGTACTCCAGATGAATGCCTGAAGTGTGCTATATCTCTACTACGAGACACTGCATATCACTGGTGGAATACACTAGTATTAGTGGTTCCGAAAGAAAAAGTGACTTGGGATTTCTTCCAGATCGAGTTCAGTAAGAAATATATCAGTCAGAGATTCATCGATCAGAAACGAAAAGAATTTCTGGAACTAAAACAGGGTCGTATGACTGTGACGGAATATGAGCGGAAATTTGTTAGATTGAGCCGATATGCCCGAGAGTGTGTATCAACTGAAGCCATTATGTGCAAAAGATTTGAAGACGGTCTGAATGAAGACATAAAGTTGCTTGTTGGCATTCTTGAAATCAAAGAGTTCGTGATACTTGTCGAGCGAGCTTTCAAAGCTGAAGAGCTTGGGAAAGAGAAAAGAAAAGCTGAAATGGAAGCTAGAGACACTCGTAAAAGATCATCAAGTAAGACTTCCCATTCTGTATCTAAGAAGTTCAAAGACGACTTCGGCCGATATAAAGCCACTCCAGACATGCCTAGACGAGATCGACCTCCTGTGGGTTCCCAGGCTACTTCGATGGCCAGTGTTGGTAATGTTCAGCAGAATCGAGTTGAATGCAAGCATTGTGGTAAATGGCATTCCGGGAGTTGTAGATTTCTTGATCGGTCCTGCTTTAAATGTGGATCATCAGATCATTTTATCAGAGAGTGCCCTATGATAGCTGAGCAAAATACGGCCCAGAATGTCAGATCGAGTAATGTGTCAGTGCGAGGCAGACCACCTAGGCATTCGGGGAATGTAAGTGGCAGTTAGAAACGAACTAAAGACACTGCAGTTCGATCAGAGGCTCGTGCACCAGCTAGAGCTTATGCTATATGTGCCAGAGAGGATGCTTCTTCCCCAGATGTTATCACTGGTACCTTCACTCTTTATGATACTACTGTGATTGCATTGATTGATCCTGGTTCGACTTGTTCATATGTGTGTGACACTTTAGTAACCAGTAAGACTCTGCCTGCGGAGTCTACTGAGTTTGTGGTTCGTGTGTCCAACCCCTTGGGTCGATATGTACTCGTTGATAAAGTGTGTAAAGGTTACCCATTGATGATTCGAGATTTCTGCTTTCCAGCTGATTTAATGTTGTTGCCTTTTGACGAGTTCGACATAATTTTGGGAATGGACTGGTTAACTTTGCACGACGCTATTGTTAATTGCAAAAGAAAGACTATTGATTTGAAATGTCAGAGTGGTGAAACTATCCGGGTTGAATCCAATGATTTGAATGGGTTACCGGCAGTAATATCCTTGATGGTAGCTCATAAGTATGTGAGAAAAGGGTGTGAAGCTTATTTGGCCTATGTGTTGGATAATAAAGTGTCTGAAAAACAGATTGAATCAATACCAGTTGTGTGTGATTACCCGGGTGTATTTCCTGAAGAATTACCGAGTTTACCACCAGTTCGAGAGATTGAGTTTGGCATTGAATTAGTATCGAGAACGACTCTAATTTTTATAGCTCCGTATCTGATGGCACTTACTGAGTTGAAAGAGTTGAAAGCACAGTTGCAAGAGTTGACAGATAGAGGCTTTGCACGACCGAGTTTCTCTCCTTGGGGTGTGTAATATCCTAAAATTGGGCCTAGTAGGTTGGGCCTTGGGGCTTTAGGAAAATTTTGAGTATTGTTTTATTATTTGTGTTAGCTCGGGTATGAATTATGTATGTTTAGTATAGTCTTGTGAGGGCTTGATTTTATTAATGAGGCTAGAATAATTTTTAGTTTGAAGAATTTAATGAAGTGGAGTAAGTGAGCTTGACACTTAAGTTAATTTAAGTGTTAAATTAAAGCATATGAGGAGTTAGTGGCATAGTGGATAAGGAGCTTGAAAGGTTGCTTGAGGGAAATGGTTCGAGTAGCATGGAAAGCATATTGAGGATTTTATTTTTGTACATTTTAGCATTGATGGACGGTGAAACTTTATTAAGGTAAGTTGGACTTTCAACTTTTATGGCAAGTTGAATAGCAAAATAGGAAAGCTTGTATTTTGGGATAAGAATCAAGAGGTTAAGGTAGGATAAGGGGACAAAGGGCTTGGATGATGGAAAGTTGTTTTGGAAATATTTTTTTATGGTCATTTTGTCCATGAATGTGGACGGCTTCTTGGACTATGGGGGTTGGCTTAAGTTTTGTGAGTGAATAGGAGGAAATAGGGAGAAAATTAGGAGTATGTTTAATTCAAAATTGTTGACAAGAGGCTTGAATGTTGGAGAATGTTTTGGAAACTCTTTGATGGCCTTTAGTCCATGTATTTGGACGGTTTTGGAGCTTAGGGGGGGAGTGACCGAATTTTGTATTGTTGATTTCTAGTTGGTGCCAAAATTTCTTTTGGTTATTGGTCATAATCGGTTAGTTAGGAAATACTTTGCATTTCTTGTTTTGAGCCATATCAAATCCCTTTTGAACTTTACCAATTTTTCTCTTGAGTGCACCAAAATGAATCAAAACCGAATGTCCTTTAGTGTTTGTTGTTTTTCTTGATAGGCATTTGGCCGAAACCATTTGGAACTTCCCTCTCTTCTTTCAATTCTTTGTAGCCGAAAAGAACCTCTATTGGTTCTCATCTTTCTTTTCTTTACTTCTCATATTTGTTAACACTTACAAATCTTCTTTTACTCTCTTTTGGCTGAACCTCTTTCTTCCCCAAATTCTCTTTTCTTTTCTTCCATTGTTGCTTAAGCCGAATCCTCCCTCTCTTATTTCTATTTTCTTTACTACTCACATACTTCATTTCTTTCTAGCCACAAATCAATTGCTTTCTTCTTTCAAAACCATAGCCGAAACTTCCTACTTCCTTCTTGATTTGACTTGGCCGAATATTAATAAGGGAAGGATTTCATTTGGTTTTCTTCAATCGGTTTTGGAAGATAGACTCCTCGGGACTTTGGATGCAATCGTTCTAAGCCTCAAATCTTTGACAATCTTTTTGGGGTAAGTCAATAGGTAAGACTTGGTATTACGTTCGATAACCCTTCAGGATTTGTTGGTGTGGCTGTATGGCCTTGTTTATAGTTTTGTGGCATGGCCGAATGTTCTTAGTGCCATAAAAGGTGTTCTTTTGTGTGTAGCTAAAGGAAGGGAACTCAGAGTGTGATTTGGGATTTGGTAGGAGACCAAATCGGCTTTAAGGGAGAAGGAAGAACCACGTTTCGAGGTCGTGTTAGATTCGAGTAGTTCGGGATTTCACTAATAGGCAGGTGTGTGATTAACCCACCGTTTTCTGGGTTTTTGCTATATTTGTATGTGTTGATTATGTACTAACAAGTGCAGTAAAAGTTATGAGATAAATACCCTTAAAGGGGTATGTCGATAATCCGGTAAGTACCAAACCTGATATATGTGATTATTAATATGAATATGTGTTATGACTATGCTTGATGAACATGTTCACACATCATTATATTATATCATTACTTATGTTACATGTGCATGGGTTGGGATATGATATGAAAGAAGGTACGGGTGTACTTCGAGTACGTGGTTTGATGTTAGCCTTGAGCTACATCGTGGATTGACGTTGACTAAGGTCACGTTGTGGATTAATTACGATTTAGTTCGCGTGGCTTGATGAGTGGCTGTGTGCCTCATCGTGGTTGATATCGGCTATGTGCCATATCGTGGTTGATGAGTGACTATGTGTCCCATCGTGGTTTTGGTGTTAGCTACGGTTACATCGTGGATTGGCGCTGACTGAGGTCGCGTTGTGGATTATTGTGCTTAATTGCACGTGGACGGCATTGATTGCCTTTTGGAGTAAAAAGGAGAGGGTGATTTGATAATCCCCTGGTGTGTGGTGGCTGGATACGGGGGTGTGTAGAGGATGGACCTAGGTTGGGTTGGGTGCATTTTGCATAATCTCAATGGATATGTGAATTAATGTGAAAATGGGCCAAGCCCAGTTTATAAATGTGGATCAGTGTGGAAATGGGTTAAGCCCGATATGTGGAATTATGGGGTTAATTAGCTTGTTACCTGATATGTGATATGAATGTGGTAATATGTGAATATGAAATTTTGTTATCTGATATATGGATTAATATGTGGTTAACATGTGGGTGGAATTCAGTGGATTAATTACACACTGAGTCTGTGTGACTCACCCAATTTTTCTCAAACCTTACAAGTGATGTTCGGACCGGGTTGGAGTGGATACGAGGTGGCCCATGCAAAAGAGGATTTTCTTTATACAATTTATGTTTCAGTATTTTAAGTATTTAATTATTGTAATAAGGGCCATTTTACGTATTTAAGGATTTTTATTATGTTTTAAGTTAAATTGTCGATTGTATTATTATTTGAAAATGTTTTATTTTAAACAACTTAATTTTATTTGAAATTATAATTACACAATGTTTTAGTAAAGACAACAAATCTTTTATGTTTTAAACTCTAAGTCAAAAGTTTTTCAAACGTTTTCCGCAGTGGCATTTCAAATTCGGTCACACAAATGGGCCGGGTTTGGGGTGTTACAGGGTGCACCTGTTCTATTTGTGAAAAAGAAAGATGGGACTATGCGAATTTGTATTGATTATCGGCAGTTGAACAAGGTGACTATAAAGAATAAATACTCGTTACCTCAGATTGATGACTTGTTTGACCAATTGAAATGGGCTTCAGTGTTTTCAAAAATAGATCTGAGATCGGGTTATTATCAGTTGCGAGTCAGAGATTCCGATGTGCCAAAGACTGCATTTCGAACGAGGTACGGACATTTTGAGTTTCTGGTTATGCCTTTTGGACTTACTAATGCACCAGCTGTTTTTATGGATTTGATGAATCGAGTTTTCAGACAGTATTTGGATCGGTTTGTGGTAGTGTTTATAGATGATATCTTGATCTACTCCAGAGATGAAACTGAACATGCCGAGCATTTGAGATTGGTGCTACAAACTTTGCAAGATCAACAATTGTATGCAAAGTTTAGTAAGTGTGAATTTCGGATGAATGAAGTTAGCTTTTTGGGTCATGTTGTTTCAGCGTCAGGAATTCAGGTTGATCCGAATAAAATATCGGCTATACTTGATTGGAAGCCACCAAAGAATGTTTCTGAAATTCGAAGCTTTCTGGGACTTGCTGGATATTACAGACGATTTGTGAAAGGTTTTTCCATGATAGCTACACCTTTGACTAAGCTATTACAGAAAAATGTCAATTTTGAATAGACGGAAAAATGTTAGCAAAGTTTCAATCAGTTGAAAGCTCTTTTGACAGAAGCTCCAGTGTTAATTCAGCCTGAATTGGGTAAAGAATATGTTGTGTACAGTGATGCTTCTTTGAATGGTTTGGGTTGCGTATTAATGCAAGAAGGCAAGGTAGTAGCCTATGCTTCGAGACAGTTGAAGCTTCATGAAAGAAATTATCCGACTCATGATCTGGAATTAGCAGCTATTGTTTTCGCGTTGAAGATTTGGCGTCATTACTTATATGGTGAGAAGTGTCATGTTTATTCAGATCACAAAAGTCTGAAGTATCTGATGACTCAAAAAGATCTGAACCTGAGACAACGCAGATGGTTAGAGCTGTTGAAAGATTACGAGCTAGTGATTGACTACCATTCGGGAAAGGCTAACGTTGTTACAGATGCTTTAAGTCGGAAGTTATTATTTGCTCTTCGTGCATTGAATGCACATATGGCTATGTCTGGTGATGGTTCAATAGTAGCCGAGTTAAAAGCAAGACCGTTATTTATACAACAAATTTGTGATGCTCAGAGAGTTGACAAAGATGCGATGGCAAGATGAATTCAGTGTGAAAGTAATGCAGAGTTAGAGTTTCGAATTGATGAAAATGACTGTTTGAACTTCAAAGGCTGAATGTGTGTTCCGAGGAATGCGGATTTGACTCAGATGATATTGAATGTGGCTCATAATAGTCGATTGTCGGTACATCCGGGTAGCACGAAAATGTATAATGATTTGAAACAGTTCTATTGGTGGCCTAGTATGAAACGGGATATATTTGAATTTGTTTCAAAGTGTTTAATTTGTCAGCAAGTAAAAGCCAAGCATCAAGTGCCTTCTGGGTTACTTCAGCCGATCATGATACCTGAATGGAAGTGGGATAGAATCACTATGGATTTTGTATCCGGTTTGCCTACGACACTGAGCAAGAAGGATGCAGTCTGGGTTATAGTGGATAGACTGACCAAATAAGCTCATTTTGTGCCAGTTCGTACAGACTATTTGCTCGATAAACTTGCTGAATTGTATGTATCACAAATTGTGAGGTTACATGGTGTGCTGAGTTCCATTGTTTCAGACAGAGACCCGAGATTCACATCACGATTTTGGAAGAAGTTGCAAGATGCTTTAGGTACTAAACTCCACTTTAGCACAGCCTTTCATCCGCAGACAGACGGTCAGTCTGAACGAACCATTCAGATACTTGAGGACATGTTGAGATGTTGCGTCCTTGAGTTTGAAGCTACGTGGGAAAGATACTTACCTTTGATTGAATTTGCTTATAATAACAGTTTTCAATCTAGTATCAAAATGGCACCTTACGAAGCTCTATATGGCCGCAAGTGTCGTACACCGTTGTACTGGACTGAGCTCAGTGAAAATAAGATACACGGGGTTGGTTTGATTAAAGAGACAGAAAGAAAGTGGCTATAATCAGAGATAATTTAAAAGCTGCCTCAGATCGTCAAAAGACCTATGCTAATTTAAAATGTAAAGACATTGAGTTTCAAGTCGGAGACTGGGTATTTTTGAAAGTTTCTCCGTGGAAGAAAGTACTCCAATTTGGTCGAAAGGGCAAACTAAGTCCGAGATTTATCGAACCGTAAGAAATCATCGAACGTATCGGGCCTGTTGCTTATAGACTAAAGTTGCCTTCTGAATTAGAAAAGATACACAATGTATTTCATGTTTCGATGCTCCGTAGATACAGATCAGATCCATCACATGTGATTTCTTCGTCTGAAATTGAAATTTGATCTGATATGACGTACGAAGAGGAACCGATTCGTATTTTAGCCCAGGAAATGAAAGAGTTGAGAAACAAGAAAATTCCGTTAGTGAAAGTACTGTGGAATCATCACGGAGTTGAAGAGGCTACGTGGGAACCTGAGGATTCAATGAGGCAACAATATCTGACTTTGTTTAACGGTAAGATTTTCAGGGACGAAAATCCCTAAGGGGGGAGAGTTGTACAGTCCGAATTTGACCCTAATCGGAACGGTGGTTTTGGGACAATGAATCCGAGTCTGAGATATATTTGAATAATATATTCTGTGCTTATTATATGTGAATTAATGTGTGTGAAAGTTTTGTATAAAAATTTAATCGTTTGTGTGTTTAATTTGACAAAAGGACTTAATCGCGTAAAATGTAAAAGTTGCAAACTATAGTGAAATGTGCTAAATTGATTATGGCTTTTTAATATGGGGTATTAAAAGGGCAATTAGCCCATTTTTCATGATAGTGGGCGGTAATGGTCTTAAATGACCTTATGATTTATATTATGAATATTATTATTAAAAGGTTAGTATGGTAATTTGAAAAATAAATAATATATGTTATAATTTACTAAAACAAAACCACTATCATCTTTACTTCTCTCATGGCCGAATGTGAGCTAAAGAAAAGGGGTTAGAGAAGCTTTGATTTTCGGCAACCATTTGGCTTAATTAGATCAAGAACAAAGAAAAACGGATTTGGATCGGGGAAAGGCGAAGGTTATCGAATAGCCGGTCAACGTTGTCCGTCGATAGTTGAGATTTTGGTCAAGCTACGGGCTAGGAGGATCGTTGGTGAAGTTAACCACACTATCATCCCTTTTTGGTACTTTCAAGTTAATTATTTTTAAATCAAAGGCAAGTATAGGCTAGCTAAACGTTGGAATGATGTTATGTTCATATATATATATATATAATAGCCATGCGAAAATGGCTTAAACATTCGTTTTAAGTTCGGCTCTATTTGTTCTTGACTATGTGATTAATGTGTTTGGTTACAACAATTCAGCTATGGGTTGTTTCTTTTATTCAAGCTTATGTATTATGCGTTCTATATGATTACTTGTTTGTAATGCCAATGTTTGTGTTAAATTAGTCAAGTGTTTTGGCATTTAGGTTAATCTTTGCATGTATTAGGTCATAATTTGAAATGATGTTAAAGTATGTTTCATAGACGTATTCTTGAAATGGTTGGTTAGGGTCGGTTTTAAGTAGGGAAAAGGTAAAGGTTATTCGACTTTGTAAACAATTTAAAATGTATGGTTTATGTGTGTTTTAAAACGAGATATGGTATGGTGGATGGCATAAGTTTGTATAAGCATATTATATATATATTAAATAGTCAATTTGAGTGTGGTACGAATATGAGCCTGCGTTTTAATTAGATAATACATGTGTGTAATGGAGTATGTTATATACAATTGAATTCAGAAATAGGAATGATGAGCATGTTACATTATTCGGCTGAATCCATGGAGTAAATATTTAACATATGATTAAATTATAGTATGTAAGATATTGCATTAGATTAAGTCATTGTGCATACGGTTAGGATGTGTTTAAACTATGCTTAACTACTTGATGAAGTCAATTGCAATAATTTGATAAAGGATCTTTAGTAATGTGATGCGAAGTGATTGAGTTGATATGCTCATGTATTTAGCTATGTTAGAAATTAAATTTAATATGTTGTAATGTTATATAATATAATAATGATCGCATTGTGTATGCTTGCATTCATTTGAATGTTTATTTGGAATTGAGTTTAGTTCGGTAATACCTTTTAACCCTAATCCGGTGACGGACACGGGTTAGGGGTGTTACAAGGGAGATATCATGGAGGGAAATTAGGAGATGAGAGGTGGGATGAGTTGGTGCCGAATTGGACTGTGGGGGAAGGTAGGATTCAGTCATTGGCTATAAAAGGAGGTGTCGAATTCCTTTGAGGGGTTCCTTGGGTTCCATTACATTTCTTTTTCTCCCCTTAGCCGAATTCTTTCATTTGCCAAAAAAAACCCATCATTCCTTTGCTGAAATTTTCGTTTTCTCTCTAGCCGAATTCCCCATACATTCACTTCTTAAATTTCTTCTCTTGTTCACCTTTAGTTCTAGCCGATCACTTCACCTCTTCTTCTCCCTATTGGTGCCGAATTGTCTCTGTCACCATACTAATCTCAAAAGCCGAATTTAGGCCGCAGGATCAAAAGTAGATTTGGTAAGTGTACGGTTAACCTCTCTTGTACGATTTGTTAAAAGCCGAAAGGCTATCTAACTGACCTGTCGTTAACTCTGTGGTAACAAGGATAAGGTTCAAAGATTGCAAGCATGGTAGGATCGTTAGCAAGGGTAAGTGTACTCGTCTCAGTTATGGATTAATGGATGGCCGAATGTAGGTATGGTTTATAGGGGTGACTTATGTGAAAAATGAGTCACTCGATTTTGATGATATATGTTTGGGTGCAGATCTAAGGATATTCACGAATAGTAGCTAAGGAAGGGCCATTAGAACGTGTGGCACACGGTAAGGTTACGGTGAGGTTTCAGTTTTTGATAAAGTGTGTATTAAGCCAAGATTAATCGATAAGTGGTGACTATTGTAGGTTCGTGATTAACAGCACGCGTTGTAACCAGGTGTGTACAAACACTACACACACACACACATGATTTCGACAATGCCGGAAAGCCGAATAGCCGAAAGTGGCTAAATGGGCCTGGTGGGCCCTATGGCTAAGTTTGAGAAAACGGTTTGATTTAATTATATGAATTGGGTTAAGCAAGCATGTTACATAATCTAGAATTGTTTTGGGCCTAATGGGCCATATGACTGAGACTTGGGTCTAGTGGGCCATAAAGATGTGACGTGGCCATTATGGGTTATATGAACGTGAAATGGGTTTGATGGGCTTTATGGGGACGTAGACTAGTATGCTAGAGTTTTATGGACTTTAGGCTTAGTACTGAACAACTCTTAAACTGCATAAAACTTTCTAATAATTAAACATGTCTGTGGACAAGTCGCTAGGTTAGAGTGTGGTAACAGGCATATGCATGTCTAGGATTGGATCTAGGGAGAGCTCGGTACTTAAGCGGCCCTAGCAGCCCACCTCCTCTTCTCTGGGATCCTACCTGGTGCATAGTGTCTGTTCACTTTATCTACAAGGACTTGTTAGTGGGCAAAAGTTCATAACTAAAACCCGAAAGGGACCAAATACCCTTAGATTTGTAAAATTACTAAAATACCCCTGATTTGAAAATAACCAAAATACCCTTAGTTTGAAAATTACCAAAACATCTTTAGATTTGTAAAATCACTAAAATAGCCCCGAATTATGAAATTACCAGAATACCCTTGATTTGCAGAATTACCAAAACATCCCTGATTTACAAAATTTCCAAAGTACCTCTATTTTGCAAAATTACCTAAGTACCCCTGTAGAGTAGATTTACGGAAATACCATTGGGTTGTGAAATGACGAAAATACCCCTATGTGATGAGTATGAGTTTTGTGGATGTTAGTCATGTGCATGTTGCATTCATATGATATTCTGATTAGGATGCTATGGGTGGGAATTATGGTACGGAGGAGGATTTGAGGATCACATAGTCGCTTGACGACCATGGATCCACCGGTGGCTTTAAGCCCATTATATGAATAGTAGCCTTGTTGCAACGTTGAGCAGTGTCGCTGTGAGTGCTACCTGTGGTGTGTAGAGGATGGGTGGGTCGATTTAGAAATCCCCACAGGTGTGTAGGGTTGGAAGGGAAATGATGTGTAGCGGATGGATTTTTGGGGAGGGTTTTGCATTATCTTGTTTTGCATGTGATATGTTATGATATGATATGATATGAGGTCATTGTGGGCCAAGGCCCAAGACCACCGATTTTGATAGGGCTCAGGCCAATGTGATAATTGTATTTTGAATTGAATGCCAATGGTTGTACACACTGAGTTTCGAAACTCACACCCTTATTTAATGTTTCAGGTGATCCTCAGTAAATGGTTCGACGTGGGAGAGGACTCGGAGATGGCCACACTACAAGATGATGTTTAAATTTTTATTTATTTGTTCCAAAAGACATAGTTTTAATTGCTTATTTTCGTTGGATGTAATAAGGCCTTGTACTCCGATTTGACTTTAGATTTTTCTTTTTGTTGTTTCAACTGGTTACTTAATTATTAAACCTAAGTAAATCTCTTACGTTTAAACTTGGTTTTTGAAGTACTTACAATTATAAAATGTTTTTTTTTCATTACTTAACAAGACTCATGGATTTTGGGCTTTTGGGCCTTAAATTTTTAATTAGCAAAATCATTTGAATTATGCCTTTGATGTGATACGTCGGATTCGGGCCTAGCTTCTAGGCCAGGATTTAGGGTGTTATATTTAGTGGTATCAGAGCCCGGTTGCAAAGTTTGGGCTGTGAAATGGGCCTTATATTTTGGGTTTTAAAAAAATTGTAGGATTCTTTAAGTATGGTTCACCGAGCCTCGACATCGAGCCAAGTAAGTTTTTTGTACTACATTTGTCTAAATTACCGAACTGTATAGAAAATGGGCTACTTAAAATAGGCTTTTAGAGACTAAAGCCCGTAGGAAACTTAAGCTTGTAGTGGATTCTCGTCCGCGTAATAACTTTAAAAAAATGTTACTTGCATAAGACATGTGCCCTAAACAAGTGGAACTATGTACAAATTTCATAATATTTTTAATTTAGAAATACGCAACGATATGCGCTAGAAGAAGTGCAAGAGGTGGCAGCCGAGGCGTGGAAGTGTGAGGGCCGGGTCATCGGAGTTCGGCCATATGCCCAACGTTGGAGTAAAGGAGGCTCCGGCTTCACCAGTAACTGAAAAGGGACCATATGAACGGGCTACTACTACAGAAGATGCCGTATCGCAGGCCATGTTAAGGATTTTTGAAAGGGTCGTTGGGCTCAATAATGGTACGGGAAGTCGTGGTTCGATCGCCGAACGACTCCGAGCTAATGGGGCAGAGATTTTTAAAGGAGTAGCGGGGGTGGCCCTGAGTGTGGCAGAGTATTGCTTGGAAGCTACTGAAAGGATAATAGACGATCTGGATTGCACGGATGAACAAAAGTTAAAAGGGGCAATATCCTTACTTAGGGAGGAAGCCTATTAGTGGTGGTTGACTGTAAAGGAGGGCAACCAACCGGAGCATATCACTTGGGAGTTCTTCAGGTCGACATTCCAGGGGAAGTACATTGGAGCGGCATATGTGGATACCCGAAGGAAGGAGGTTTTGAGTTTGACTCAGGGAGATAAGTCAGTAGCAGAGTATGAGGCTGAGTTTTTGCGCCTCAGTCGATATGCCAAGGGGACGAAGACGCTCCAGATGCGAATTATGGTGCGTACCCTACTGTAGTATACTGAGTGTTTATTTTGGCTTTAGAATTAGAGTAAGTAGTGGAAGTATAGTGGTCAGACTTGGGTAGTATGATTGATAGTTAGTTGGAAATTTTGAGGACGAAATTTCTTTAAGGAGGGTAGAATTGTAATGCCCCAAATTTAGGCCTAGTAGATTTGGGCCTATTGGGTTGTAACGCCCCAAAAATCCCGAAACTTTAAATTTCTGTGCACTGAGGTTGGTATGTATGAGTAGCACTTAGAATATTAATTTTAAGGTATTATCGGGATTATTTGAAGTCTTAGAGATAGGGATGACCATAGGGAAAAATTTATTTTTCTTGCTTTAGTGGATCCTAGTCTCAGGCATTAGGCCTCTTAAGTAGATTAATGGGAAAATAGGACACAAATGGGCTTGTGATCCAGTGGCAAGGTGGCGTCACTAGGGGAGCTACAAGGTGGCGTGAAGAGGTCCAAGGTTTGAGTAGTGGTAAGGTGTTTTTTGAGTGTTTATTTTGCTTAGTGGGCGGTCAGAGTTGTGTGGAATTTGGACTCTTTTGTTGAAGTGTTTAAATTGGTCTTGTAAGCTGATAAAAGAGGAGATTTTGGATGAGATAAGGGAGATACCATGGAGGGAAATTAGGAGATGAGAGGTGGGAAGGGTTGGTGCCGAATTGGACTATGGGGGAAGGTAGGATTCGGCTATTGGTTATAAAAGGAGGTGCCAAATTCCTTTGAGAGGTTCCTTGGGTTCCATTACATTTTTATTTCTCCCCCTTAGTTGAATTCTTTCATTTGCCCAAAAAAACCCATCATTCCTTTGCCGAAATTTTGGTTTTCTCTCTAGCTGAATTCCCCATACCTTCTCTTCTTAAATTCCTTCTCTTGTTCACCTTTAGTTCTAGCCGATCACTTCTTCTCTTCTTCTCCCTATTGGTACCGAATTGTCTCTGTCACCATACTAATCTCAAAAGCGAATTTAGGCCGCAGGATCAAAAGAAGATTTGGTAAGTTTTCGGTTAACCTCTCTTGTACAATTTGTTAAAAGCCGAAAGGCTATCTAACTGACCTGTCATTAACTCTACGGTAACAAGAATAAGTAAATTTCTTACGTTTAAACTTGGTTTCCGAAGTACTTAAAATTATAAAATGGTTTTTTTTCTTTACTTAACAAGACTCAAGGATTTTGGGCTTTTGGGCCTTAAATTTTTAATTAGCAGAATCATTTGAATTATGCCTTTGATGTGACATGCCGAATTCAGGCCTAACTTCTAGGTCGGGTTTGGGGTGTTACCAAAAAGCTATCCATACGTTTCGGTTTTTGGGTAAGTGTTCTTGATTTTGGGATAAGTTGGTCGAATAGTCTATGGTAAAGGAAAGGGTGACTTAATTGGATACAAGTCACCTATTATTTTGTCTTTAACGATTAAGATTGATGCAGATCTAGGGGAGATTTGTGAGTAGTAGCTAAGGAAGGGCTATTAGGACTGGTTGTAACATCCTAGAATTAGGGGCAAGCTAAGCCCTAGCTTCATCGGGCCTTATCGTGTGTTGAAGTGTGTGGGACCAGTAGCTTATCAGCTCGAGTTACCTCCAGAATTGGGGCAGATACATTATGTATTTCATGTCTCAATGTTAAGGCGCTATCGTTCGGATCCATCTCACATAGTGCCGGTGGAAGATATTGAGGTAAGACCTAATTTATCCTTTGAAGAGGAACTGGTGCAGATAATAGACCGAGATGTTAAGGTGTTGCGGAGAAAGACGGTCCCATTGGTTAAAGTGTTGTGGCGAAATCACGGTTCAGAGGAAGCCACGTGGGAGCCAGAGGATGCGATGCGACAGCAATACCATCATCTCTTTTGACCAGGTAAATTTCGAGGCCGAAATTTCTTTAATGGAGGTAGAACTGTAACATCCTGGAATTAGGGGCCCTGCATTATTGTGTGTTGCTGTGTGTTGGCATGTTTTGTTTGTTATTTTGATGTGTTTGGGGGTGCCGGAAAGGCTCGGGGTTAAGCTTGAGCCTTGGTTAAAATTCTATTTTTAGGCACTTTAGAGGGGAGCTAGCAGAGGTAGGTCTTAAGAATTAATATTTGTGTTTGATGACACAAGTAAAGAGGTGGTAAAGTGGCAAGGAGGCGCCACCTAGAGTGCATGGAAGTGGCGTCACATGGGGGAAGTAGTAGGGAGGAGGTTCAAATCCCACAAGCTTCACTCTGGAGCTTTATTTTTGCGTCAAGGGAGCTAGAATGGTGGATTCGGCAAGGGCTCTTCAAGATGGGGTGTTGAAGGAGTCAAACTGTTTGAATGAATGGCCATGAGGGATTTGAGGAGTTTGAACTGGTCAAACTATTCGAATAGGTGTTGGGGAGCATTCAGTGGAGGAAATCAAGGAGAGGGTTGGTGTTTGAGTGTTGGCTGAAAGTTGGAGAGTGAGGGGGGAGGAGAGTGACGGCTATGTGATGTTTTGGTTGGGGATTTTTTGGCATTTGGGGTGTGTTGTCAACTGAGAACTCTTGGTAGGTTGGTGCCGAATTTGTGATGGTGTCTTGGTGTTGTTTAGCCTTGTGTGCCGAAATTGCCTAAAACCACCTAAGGGTTCTCTCCTTTTTTTTTGATGATTTTCAATTCTTTTCTCATCTTTTTCTCTGAACTACAAACCTCCTATTCGTGCACCTTGTTCCTTGAAGGCTATCAAACCACCTTTGGCCGACTATCTCCTTGCCATACACCCTCCATATTTCTTCTATCATATTTCTTTACAAAGTCGAATCCCTTTCTCTTCTTTGCTCTTCTTTTAAGCACCATAACCGAATCCAAATCAACCCTCATTCCCTCTCTTGTCAAGCCGAAATCCCTTTTCTTCGCTACTTCTTCTACAAGCCAAAATCTACCTCTCATCTCCTTCTCTTTGCCTATCTTCTCTCCTTCCTGATCTCTGGATAGTAGCCGAATCTCCTTGGACCATTGGCTATCTGCTTTTTCTTCATAGTTGAACTTGTAAGTGCCATAGCCGAATTTCATTCTTTGTTTCTGTTCTCTATTTTCTCTTCTTTATTTCATACTTTGAGGAAGTCGAATCCCCTTTTTGCACTGAGTGTAGGCACCTTTCCATTGTGTTTGCTATTAGCCGAATATAGAGCCTCTTCAATCGGCATACTCTTGATTCTTCGGTAAGAAGCCTTCATTTTCTTGCGTTTTCTATTCGTTCGATTTCTCTTTTCTCTCTTTAGTGTGGCTAATCGAAGGTTCTGACGTGTATCTTTGGGCATTGGTCGATGGTAGAGGGACGTATTTCCATCATCTCTTCTTCGTGCGATTTGCTTTCGAGATAATCGTGGTAAGTGGGGGTTGGCCGAATGTATTGTGAGGGGGATTCTTATCAGGTTGTTTGGACGAAAGGCCACTTCTTTTGTTTACGTTGGAAACCGATTCTGATATTGGTGCTATGTAGGGATTCGATTGGTTTCTTAGGTTAATCTTCCAGAAACTTGGTGTTCGTGGTCGATGTAAGAAGCTTCCTTTTGTTTGACACGTATTATTTCTTTTTCTCTCATTGCGTTAACCTAGTTCTTGATTAAAGACCCTTACCATGGATGCAAGTGTGGGACAATCTAGAGAAGGGAGCGAACCCATAGTTTCGGCTCCTAAGTTTAAAAGGCGCGAGGTGTCGGCGGTTCGGGATTTTCTGCTGGGCTGTGGTAGAGAGCCGACGTCTACTTGGGATAGGCATATAGCCGTCATCCCTGCTAGCGAAAGCGTCGATGTAGAAAGTCTAGTATTATGAGTTATCAGGTGTGTATTACTCACACGCCTTCTTCAATGTTGTGTTATTAATTGTAAAGGCTGAAAGCTGCAATGGCTAATGTGATAAGCAAACTACCCTTATGGGTAAGGTTGGAGACGCCGGGTAAGTTTCTCGATATTGATATTGTTGATAATATGCATGTATGTATATCCTTTTCTTGCATTTTCTATTCGTTCGATTTCTCTTTTCTCTCTTTGTTGTGGCTAATCGAAGGTTCTGACGTGTATCTTTGGGCATTGATCGATGGTAGAGGGACGTATTTCCATCATCTCTTCTTCGTGCAGTTTGCTTTTGAGAGAATCGTGGTAAGTGGGGGTTGGCCGAATGTGCTGTGAAGGGGATTCTTATCGGGTTGTTTGGTCTAAAGGCCACTTCTTTTGTATACGTTGGAAACTGATTCTGATATTGGTGCTATGTAGGGATTCGATCGGTTTCTTAGGTCAGTCTTCTAGAAACTTGGTGTTCGTGGTCGAAGTAAGAAGCTTCCTTTTGTTTGACACATATTCTTTCTTTTTCTCTCGTTGCGTTAACCTAGTTCCTGATTAAAGACCCTTACCATGGATGCAAGTGTGGGACAATCTAGAGAAGGGAGCGAACCCATAGTTTTGGCTCCTAAGTTCAAAAGGCGCGCGGTGTCAACTGTTCGGGATTTTCCGCCGGGCTGTGGTAGAGAGCCGATGTCTGCTTGGGATAGGCATATAGCAGTCGTCCTTGCTAGCGAAAGCGTCGATGTAGAAAGTCTAGTATTACGAGTTATTAGGTGTGTATTACTCACACGCCTTCTTTAATGTTGTGTTATTAATTGTAAAGGCTGAAAGCTGCAATGGCTAATGTGATAAGCAAACTACCCTTATGGGTAAGGTTGGAGACGCCGGGTAAGTTTCTCGATATTGATATTGTTGATAATATGCATGTATGTATATTCTGATGTTATGCATGTTCGAGATAAGATCTATTATACACTATAATATTGGTTGCATACACATTGTGCACGATGTAAAGAGCATGGGCTCGGGATTGAATGAAAGGAGGAAGGAGGATCAGTGACTATTGTCACGAGTGACTACGGTCACGAGTGGTCTAAGTACCATGGTGGTTGAAACCACGAATATTCTAATCAATGACTTATCTCGGTGGTCAAGTACCACAGTGGGTTGGCCCCATGTATACGTTATTTATCATAGATCGTCACAGTGGTCTAAGACCACAGTGGGTTGGCCCCATGAGTACATATTATAGTGACTATTGTCACGAGTGACTAATGTCACGAGTGGTCTGGGGCCATGGTGGTCATGAACCACAGTGGCATAATGCCATAGGTGTTTTGGATAGAGAGCTAAACTGGGTTGGGTTGCATCGCATACATATGACATGTGCTGTATTGAATGGGCTAAGGCCCAGTTGCGTTACACGGGGATTTACATACTGAGTCTCGATGACTCACCCCTTTTTGCTAATTTTGCAGGTAATCAGTAGATGGCGGGTTTTGGGCCGAGATGGACTTGAGGTGGCCATGCGTTGCAATTTCATTAAGCACACACGAACTTTATTTTAAAATTTATTTCTGTTTGGGATTTTAATTTGTAATAAGGCCGCTTTAACTTTATTTTGGGTTTTGTTTATAAGCTGGTTTATACATGCTATGATCTATTGATAAACGAGGTTTTCCTAAAAGCATAAAAGGAAGTTTTCCAAAATTTACAACAAGAAGATAATGAACTGTAAACAATTAAAACTTGGGATTTTCCTAACATAGCAAATAATGTTTTCGAAAGAAATCACGCACCTCCAGGTTCAACTCAATTGACACCCTTCAAACATTTTTCTAAGTCGATTTTGATGAGATGAGTCTGTTTTTAGCACTTAGTCTACTTAGTAAATCAAATAGTAGGGTTTGAGTCAACAAAACGGTTTTAAAAAAAAATAGTAAAAGCCCTTAACATGGATTCCTTAAACAAGATAACTCCTCGAGTCGCGATGTTTGCCAAAGTTTTCAAATCTACTTTCTCGGTAACAATCCAGATTCGGTCGTAACGTCTTGACCGGGTTTGGGGTGTTACATTGGTGGCACACAGTAAGGTTAAGGTAAGGCTTCGGTTTTTAGTAAATATTGTGGTTAAGTATGTGATTGATTGGAGGCTGGTATTGGTTGTAGGTTCAAGGCTGAGGATAGTGTAACACGTCTCATTTACCAGGTGTGTACATACACTTCACACACGACAAATCAACAAAAGCTGAAATACTGAAAAAACGGAATGCCGAAAAGTTGAAACGTCAAAAGGTTGGCATCGGCAACCACACGAGCGTGCAAACATTCTTGTGGGAACACCAATACGACTACTGGGACCAAGAGAGTGATCTCACAGTCTCGGGCCATTGTTTGGCCGACCGGGCCAGACGAGGCTAAATGGGCCTGCCGAACTCGTGGGCCCAAGTCGGCAAGAGTTGATATGTGAAATTGAATGATGGATTGATATGGATGGTTGTATGATTTAATTATGATCGGGCCTAATGGGCTACATATACATGATTGGGCTTAATGGTCTATATGGACATGATTGCACTTAGTAGGCCTTATGGGATTTTAGAAATGCATGCTAGGGTTTTAATGGACTTTAGGCTTAGTTCTGATGAATTCTTGAACAACATAAAACTTAATTTAATAATCAAATATGTCTGTGGACAAGTCGCTAGGGTAGAGTGTGGCAATGGACATATGCATGTCTAGGATTGGATCTAGGAAGAGCTTTGTACTTAAGCGGTCCTAGTGACCCACCTCCTCTTCTCTGGAATCTTACCTGGTGCGTAGTGTCTGTTCACTTTAGCCGCGAGGACTTGTTGACGGGCCAAGGTTCGTAATTAAGACCCATACTGTTAAGAATTACTGAAATACCCTTGTAGGGTAGGATTACAAAAATACCCTTGATTTGTGAAATGACTGAAATGCCCCTATGTGTTGAATGTAAGATTTATGGATGTCACATGTACATTTGCTGCATTCATATGATATTCTATTTAGGATGCATATGGGTGGGAATTATGGAACGGAGGAAGTATATGCGGATTGCATGGTTGCTTGACAACTGTGGATCCACCGATGGCTTTCTAAGCCTATTATATGATAAGCAGCTTTGCTGCAACGTTAGGTAGTACCGCAATTGGGCTACCCTTGAAGTGTATCGGATGGGTGGGTCGATTTAGGAATCCCCATAGAAGTGTTTCGGTTGGACAGAGACGAAGTGTACCAGATGGATTATTTGGGAAGGATTTGCATTGCATTGCATGTACGATATTATTATGTTATTATTATGATATGTATACTGTTTGTTTGACGAGGGTCGTACACATTGAGTTTTCGAAAACTCACTCCCTCTTTTATTTTTCTCAGGTGATCCTAAGTAGGCGGTTCGACGGATGGAGGGACTTAGAAGTGGCCAACTAGCAAGATGATTAGACTTGTTTTCTTAATATCTAAATTCTAGATTTCAAGTTATTTTATTTCGGATTGTAATAAGGTTTCCCTCTAGTTATTATTCCATTTCTTCCACTATGCATTGTAATTTTGAAACGGAACCTGGATTTATTTTTTTAAGCATATTTCAAGTTTTTTTTGAAAATAATTGTGTTTTAAGAACGAGCTTCCACTGTCAAAGGAAATTTTTACATAGAATAAGGAAATGGTTTTTGGCTACACCTCGTTTTGAAAGCAAACTGGATTTTACTTAACTTTTCTCTAGAAGGGTTTTCAATGAAAACAAGGTTTTCGTAAAAACACTTCAATGTGACATGCCAGACTTGGGCCTAACTTCTAGGCTGGGTTTGGGGTGTTACACAATCTCCCCTCTAGCTCTCTTTTTCCCTTCCTCTTCGATTAAGGCTCCATCTGCTAGATCGTGCTCCATATCAGTTAGGGCTTGATCTATTAACAACTTTTCCCCCGAGTGACCTAAAAAGGCCGACCTCCATTCCAGATTAACTCCCAAAACTGTATCAAAAGCCTGTCCATACCCTGATTTGTTTTCAATAGCCCACAAATTATTTCCTTTTGTTCGACTATCCTCTCGGTTACCACCCAAATTCCCTTCACCTTCTTCTCACAGCCAGACACTTTTCATTGCTAAAGCCCTTCTAAATTGAGCTCGCAGCGATAAATCCCAACCTATTTCAGCAATTTCCACACCTAGCACCATTTTTGCTTCGCAGAAAGAGTCACTATGTCCCAAACGATCATAGTAGAAGCAGAATAGTGACAATCTTTCATACTTAAATCTTACACATGTGCAGTTTCAACAAAACATAATCTGTTTTTTCCTTTTCAAAGGACGCCGCACGTTAATCTGGACTCGTATTCTCATATAATTCCTGTTCTCTTACCCTAGATTCGATCCATCATATTCTACAAATTTCCCTATAAAATTGCCCAGTTGCAATGCCAAGTTCTCATAAAAGAGGCCAATAGAGACATCATGGATCTGTGCCCAAAAATGCGTTAGGATTAAGAGGACTTTTAATGGATCATCCCCCCATTGTAATTTGTGAAACACTAATAAATGGTTATTAAATGTCCATGGTGACCCTTTCAGAACCCTATCCATATCTATGACATGAAAAAATTGAAACAGAAATCTTTTTTCCCCCATAACTTGAATTTGAACACCTCGAATAGGATGCCATAGATTTGCCATGTACTTTTCATGGCTGAGAATTGAATAAAACTAGCTGTTAAGAAACATCCCACTAACCTGAAAACCCCAGCTTCTCTTTCCGTATTCGGTTCTATTTGTATTTGTAGGACTGCTTCTTCTTCTCCATTTAGCGCTAATCCGGCGAATTCAGTTTCCATGATTGCAGGCGAAAGTCTCGATCTTGATTACCACTTTGCTATACAAGAAACAAAAGAGTTTTGAAGGTGCACCGCCGTCAAGCAAACAAACGACAAAACAAAAGAAAAACCTAAGAAACGTGCCAGAGAGGACAGACTATTTCGTACTACAGTAGCAGACTAGTTAATTATTTTTTAGTTTAATATTATAATTTACTTTTTTTTTTGTAGTTCTAAATTTCTGATGTTTAATTGTGTTTTTAGTTAAATATTTATTTTATGTATATCAATTTTTTAGAGACTAAAATAATAAAGATTGAATAATTCTATTTTTTATATTTAAATTGATAAAACAATTATTGTTGATAAAATTTTAAATTTTAAATTATTGAACGCTTACTTTATTAAAATAAAGTATAACCATTTTTTTACCATTAGAATCAAAGTTCTCGTTGAAGTAAAATTTTTTAATTGATTATCTTTATTAATTAAATATTGATGGTTTTTGCTAAATTTTTTATACTTACATTGAAGTGAAGGTTTTTATTAAAATAAAATGTTAATAAGTATTGAACAATATATTTTTCCTTTAAAAATTTTAAAATTAATCATTTTTATTATCATTATTGAATTTTTAATTGATTATTTTTATTATCATTAAAATTAAAGTCTTTATTAAAGTAAACTTTTTAATTGGTTATTTTGTTTAAATTAAATATTGACTAGTTTTTTTATATTTACATGATAAAATATATTATTTTTGGTAAAAATTAAATTACTCATTCTCCATTGATTATTATTTATGACAAATACTGTTTAAAATATAATTCACAACCAATCAATAAATCAATTATTATATTTTTTGTTAAGCATATTTTATATATATATATATTTATTTTTCTTGTATTAAAGTAAAATTCCTTAAGTGAGTTTTTAATTATGTAACATGTTTTATTTCTTTTTGATGTATAACTAAATGATTGTTAATAAAATTTAAATGATCCTTTTATTTATCTTTATTACAATCAATCCGTAAACAATTTACTAAGTAAATTAATAAATTTATTATTTATTAATTTAACACTAGATTAATATTTTATATATTTACAATGATGTATAAATAAATTATAATAAAATAAAATAAATAAAATAAATTATATATTTACACGGGCGGGCCACATGGGCGTGTGAGCCCATTTTTCTATAATGTTCTGTAAGGTTGCACGGGTTGCCCTAGTCGACTGTGGACCTAATGTAGGGTCGGTAAGCTTTTCCTAGACCTCTAATTATGTGACTTGACTTTCTGATTTCTGTATTGAGCATGATTTCTGATATCTAAATGTATGAACTGTGTTGCATAAAAGCATTTCATGTTATGTATGTTGCATTGCATCGGGGTGGGTTGATGATATTTGGAGGAAGTATCTGAAAGGCTCTTAAGCCTGTTATCTTGCAGCTCAGCTGCAAATTTCTGATTATGTGCCGCATTCGGTACAACATGGTATGTAGGGATGGGTAGGTTGATTTTATCCCCACATGGTGTGTAGAGGCTGGTGGGTAGGATTCTGCTATTCTATCTGATCTGCTTATTATGTCTGAAATGGGCTAAGGCCCTAGAACATATCTGATTCTATATCTGAGTGGGCTAAAGTCCACACCGTTTCTGAAATGGGCTTAGACCCGTGGAAACACGGAAATTTATATACTTTTTCATGCCCTTTTTAACTCAAATTTATGCAGTTTCGATTAAATACTTGTCGAAAAATAGTTAAATATTATAAAATAATTAAATTGTGCTAAAAATATGAACATGATGAATTTTAATTAATTTTATAGTTAATTTTGATTTATTTTGACTATTTTCGACAGATTCGCACAAAGGGCGAAAATTGGCTCGGTAGACACTGCTCGAAGAATAAACCCGAGAAGCAATTGAAAGTATCAAGGCGAATTTAGTTCCAGCCCAAGACGGTCCAATTATGAATATTTAATCATAATATAATTAATTTTAATTTATTCCCAATTTAATTTGGGCTAAATAAATTAATCTTAATTAATTATGAAAAAGGCCCAGTTGAACCGCATCAGTTGAACCAAACCGGTTGAACCGAACCAAGCAAAGAGTTGGGCAGCCCAAACCGTCCATATTGCTAGCCCAAATCAGCTTATTAGCTGATTAATTAAGCTTCCAAAGAAGCCCTTGAAGACTTTTCAAAGTTGCATTCAAACCCCTCCAAATTTAGTGGCTTTGTAGATTTGCCCCATGCCATATTTAGCAAAGTTGAAACCATCAACTTTGCCACATAGATGGCCATCCAAGGGAGCTCTCTTTGGCTGCTACTATTTGCTATTTTTAGCAGCCACAATCAGCTATAGATACCACCCCTTGCTGATCCCTCAATCATCCCTCAATCCTTCATTTCTCATTCACTCTCTCATTCTCTCTTTTCTCCATTTCTCTCCTTTTCTCCACCAAAACCAAGCCTTCTTGTGCCGATTTCCCCTATTGGAAAAGAGGTGTTTTCTCAGCCATTTGGAGCAGCAAGTGGAGTGTTCATAAGCCACCTTGATCGGCAAGGACAACAGAGACGAAGAACAGAACAATCAGTCAAGCCACGGAGAAACACCAGATTTGCTTCTTGTTCCTTATCTCTTTAAATTTCGTTGTTATTTTGACAAACATGTTTATGAATATTTATTCTATTGAAATGGTTATTTTAATCAACTTAGCTTGAATTTAATTCGTGTTGGGTTGATTGCGTTTCGTCCTCTTAAATTATTAAAATTGTGTTTATGCTGTTATAGGCCTCGGTAAAATGTTTGATTAAGTAAAATCATGCTTAAGTTATTCTGGCATTATAATTGTTTAGATAATTAAAGAATTAATTATTTAGACGCATTGAAATTGTAATTAATGGACACAATACTTAATCTGTGCATGTTTAATTCTTTAAGGTAGCTGAAGATTAAATTAGCATTGTATTTGGTAATACATATGCCTTGCATAACTTGCAAGATTTTTGCATGTGATTAAATTGTTTCAAGGTAAGGATACTTTGTTACTTCACATGATCTTTTATATGCTTATTAGGTTGGATTAATCGGTTGAATCACATAGGAATATGCGAGAGATTGTTTAATTTAATAGTGCAATAACATGTAAATATGTTCATAAGTTAGCAAATTACCGAGTTGCCGTGATTTATCTCGTAACAAGTATAAGCATGAGTTTAATAAGTCTAAGTTAAGAAATGTAATTAATCCAACACAATTATATCATCTTGATTAAAATCAGTTTTTGAAATCGTGCATTAGAACTTTGTTTTATTTTATTTTACTTTGTTTTTTTAGTTTTTAAATATTTCTTAAATCCAAATATTTTTCTTTCACCAAAGTGTTTAAAATCATTTTCATAAATAATTCTTTTACAGTCTCTGTGGGTACGATAACTCGACATTTACTTGTCACTTTATTACTTGTTACTATTGTGTACACTTGCACATTCCACCGTTCCAAGTTTTTGGCGCCGTTGCCGGGGACTGTTTTTTCAAAGCCATTATTTTTGAATCTGTTTTACATTTTGGTTTATTTATTTTTCGTGTTGAGATCTTTACTTAATTAATTTTTCTGTGAATATTTCAGGTGTTTATGAGTATTGACCAGATTATTGACTTACTCCCTGTGGACCTTGAAATAGAACGAACCTTTCGACAACGAAGAAGACAAGCAAACCAGAGAAGGACCGAAGAAATGAATTTTGAGAATATGAACCAAGGAAATGGACAAACCCTGCTCAGAATCCTATTCTTATTGCTGATGATAGGGATAGAGCCTTAAGACAATATGTCGTGCCTGTATTTAATGATCTTAATCCGGGTATTAGGAGACCCGAAATCGAGGCGCAACAATTCAAGCTGAAGCCAGTCATGTTCCAGATGCTTCAGACTGTGGGCCAATTCAGTGGAATGCCTACTAAAGATCCTCATCGTCACTTAAGACTATTTATGGAAGTGAGCGATTCTTTCAAGTTAGCCGGAGTTTTCGAAGAAGCCTTACGATTGAAGTTGTTCCCATATTCGTTAAGGGACAGAGCTCATGCCTAGTTGAATTCTTTTCCACCGAACTCCATTTCTACATGGCAAGAGTTAGCCGAGAGATCCCTCATGAAGAATTTTCTGCCAAGTAAGAATGCTAAGCTGAGGAACGAGATCACTGCTCTCCACCAAATGGATGACGAATCCTTGTATGAGGCATGAGAAAGATTTAAAAAACTATTACAAAAATGCCCTCATCATGGAATTCCTCATTGCATTCAACTTGAGATATTCTATAATGGTCTCGACGCTCACACAAGGATGGTAGTGGACACCTCTGCTAATGGTGCTCTCCTTTCCAAGTCTTATAACGAGGCTTATGAAATTATTGAGAGGATTGCTAGCAACATTTATCAATGGCCAACCAGTCGTGCAGCGTCAGGAAGACGAGTCGCTGGAATTCATTAAGTAGACACTTTTACTTCACTCGCATCTCAGGTATCATCAATATCCTCAATGCTTAAAAACCTTACTACTAATGGGTCTAATAGTTTTGCAGCACAGCCACCTAATCAATTCAAGAATATAGCCTGTGTTTATTGTGGGGAGAGACATTTGTTTGAAGAATGTCCGTCGAACCCAAAATCTGTGTACTACATGGGCAATCAGAACCAAAACTGAGGAAGGCAAGGGTTGCAATCAAATTTTTATAACCCATCATGGAGAAACCACCTGAATTTCTCCTGGAGTAACCAAGGGGCTGGAACCAGTACCACTTACACCCAATCCAGACCAACCCAGCTGCCTAGTTTTCTGCAACAAGATCAGAAACCAGTTCAAGCTGAAGCATTCAATAGCTTGGAGAGTTTGCTAAAGACATACATAGCAAAGAATGATGCCTTAATCCAGAGCCAAGCAGCTACATTGAAGAATTTGGAGAACCAAGTGGGCCAGATTGCTACTGAACTCAAGAACCGACCACAAGGTGCTTTACCCAGTGATACAGAAAACCCGAGAAATTCGGGGAAGGAACATTGCAAAGCATTGACATTGAGGAGCGAAAAGATCGTAGAGCCAACACTGTCGAAGTTGAAAAGGAGCAAGCTGATGCTCAAGATGCAGAAGAAGTTCAACCAAGTGTTGAAACCCCAGTTTCACCCGAACCAAAATCTGCAAAACCTGACAAAGTAACCTCAGGACCAGTCAATTCTGATCAACCAACAACTTCGTTAGAGGCAGAATTACCACCAAAGGCGAATCAACCAGAATCAGTTCCAGTAATGAAACCACCACCACCACCCTACCCTCAAAGACTTCAGAAGCTGAAGCAGGAGATTCAATTCAAGAAGTTCCTTGACGTACTCAAGCAACTTCACATCAACATCCCGTTGGTCGAAGCACTTGAGCAAATGCCAAACTATGTCAAGTTAATGAAAGATATATTGTCAAAGAAACGAAGACTTGGAGCATTTGAGACGGTAGTTTTGACGAAGGAATGCAGTGCATATCTTCAGGGCAAACTACCCCCAAAATTGAAGGATCCTGGATGTTTTACCATACCGTGCAACATCGGAGCAACATATTGTGGTAAGGCATTATGTGACTTAGGTGCAAGTATCAACTTGATGCCTATGTCAATATTTAAGAAGTTGGGGATAGGAGAGGTTAGACCAACTACGGTTACACTTCAACTAGCAGATCGATCCTTAGCGCATCCAGAAGGAAAAATCGAGGACGTATTGGTACGTGTAGATAAATTTATCTTTCCTGCTGACTTTGTAATTCTAGACTTTGAAGCAGATAAAGAAGTGCCAATTATCCTAGGAAGACCATTCTTAGCAACTGGAAGGACCCTTATTGATGTGCAAAAGGGCTAGCTGACTATGCGTGTTTAGGATGATCAGGTAACATTTAATGTTTTTAAGTCAATACGATTTCCTGACACAATGGATGATTGTTCTGCAGTAGCCGATTTAGAGGAATTAATAGTAGAGAATGAACTTAACAGTGTTGAGGACCCACTGGAAAGAATTTTGACATCGGATCCTCCAAATGATGATGAGGAGGATGAATACTTAGCTATGCTAGAAGCTAATCAAAAGGGATTTAATCCGCAATCCCGTTTTGAATCTTTGGAATTAGAGAAAAGAGATTACAACCAGCCAAAAGCATCAATCGAGGAGCCACCTAAGTTAGAACTCAAGGTATTACCTTCACACTTAAAATATGTTTATTTAGGTAACGCCTCTACTCTGCCTGTGATTGTTTCAGCAGAATTAACTACAGAACAAAAAGAGAAACTTATCATAGTTTTGAAACAATTCAAGAAGGCTATCAAATGGACCATAGTCGATATTCGTGGTATTAGCCCATCTGTATGCATGGACAAGATCATATTAGAAGATGGCGAGAGAGGAACGATTGATGAACAGCGGAGACTGAACCCCATCATGAAAGATGTCATGAAGAAGGAAATTATCAAGTGGTTGGATGCGGGTATAATTTACCCCATCTCAGACAGTTCATGGATGAGTCCAGTCCAATGCGTGTCGAAGAAAGGAGGTATCACAGTAGTGGAGAACGAGAACAATGAGTTGATACCAGCGAGAACAGTTACGGGATGGAGAATCTGCATCAATTACTGGAAGCTGAACAAGACGACTAGGAAAGATCACTTTCCTCTACCGTTTTTAGACCAGATGCTGGATAGACTCGCAGGACGAGATTACTACTATTTTCTCAATGGATACTCAGGGTATAATCAGATTACAGTAGCACTGGAAGATCAACACAAAACGACATTCACCTGCCCATACGATACATTTGCATTCAGAGGCATGCCATTTGGTTTATGTAATGCACCGGCTACATTTCAAAGATGTATGATGTCTATTTTCACTGACATGGTTGAGAAGTACTTGGAAGTTTTCATGGACGATTTCTCAGTATTCGGAGATACTTACGAGGATTGCTTAGCCAATCTAGCTAAAGTACTGAGGTGATGCGAAGAAACGAATCTCGTACTCAACTGGGAAAAATGCCATTTTATGGTACGAGAAGGAATTGTTCTGGGGCATCGGATAACGAGACATGGGATCGAGGTGGACAAAGTAAAAGTAGACGTTATTGAGAAACTCCCACCTCCAACATTTGTAAAAGGTGTTAGGAGCTTTTTGGGTCACACCGGTTTTTATCGAAGATTTATCAAGGACTTCTCCAAAATGGCTAAACCCTTATGCAAGCTATTGGAGAAAGGCTTAGTATTCAAGTTTGATGAGGAATGCTTAAAAGCCTTCGACGATCTGAAGAGTGGATTAGTCACGGCACCCATAATCGTCACACCAGACTGGGATTCGCCATTCGTGTTGATGTGTGACGCAAGTGACTTCGCCATTGGAGCTGTCTTGGGCCAGCGAAGGAACAAAGTTTTTCATCCCATCTACTATGCAAGTAGAACTCTAACCGAAGCTCAACTAAACTATACGGTAACAGAAAAAGAGCTACTTCCTATTGTGTTTGCTTTCGACAAGTTTCGATCTTATATTGTAGGTACCAAAGTGATTGTCTATACGGACCACTCCGCAATTAAGTACTTATTAGCCAAGAAAGATGCTAAGCCGAGATTGATCCGGTGGGTGCTTCTACTTCAAGAGTTTGGTCTAGAAATTCAAGACTGAAGGGGAGTAGAAAACCAAGTAGTAGATCACTTATCCAGATTGGAGCCGCAAGAGGGAAATTCTCCACTTGTACCGGTCCAGGAGACATTTCCAGATGCACATATACTGAAGGTAAATCATGTCCATAATATTCCTTGGTTTGCTGATTTTGCTAACTATTTAGCTTGTGGTTTGATGCCGATTGATAAAACGTATCAGCAAAGGAAAAAGTTTCTTCACAATGTGAAGTACTATTTCTGGGAAGAGCCATATTTGTTTAAAAAGTGTGCAGATCAGATGATTAGGAGATGTGTGATAGAAGATGTAATACTGAAGATTTTATACCATTGTCATTCAGCTCCAAGTGGGGGGCACTTCGAAGGTACTCATACAGCGGCCAAAGTATTGCAAGCCGGATTCTTTTGGCCAACACTATTCAAGGATGCATATACTTATGTAAGGAGTTGTGATTGATGCCAGAGGGTTGGAAACGTCACTAACAGAAATGAGATGTCTTGAACAAATATCACTGAGGTAGAATTGTTCGATGTTTGGGGTATTAACTTTCTTGGTCCTTTCCCTCCGTCTTTTGGTCATAAGTACATATTGGTAGTAGTAGATTATGTATCCAAGTGGGTCGAGGCTGAAGCTTATCCGACGAACGATGCCAAGGTTGTGATGAAGTTCTTGCAGAAACATGCGTTCACAAGGTTCGTAACCCTAAGAGCTATTATCAGCGATGAAGGGACCCATTTTGTGAACAAGTGGTTAAAATGGTTGCTAGATAAACATGGAGTGAAACACAAGGTTGCTACAGCTTACCATCAGCAGACAAATGGACAAGCTGAGCTAGCAAATAAGGAGATCAAAGGCATACTTGAGAAGGTAGTTTGCCTGAACCGACGAGATTGGTCCAAGAGACTAGATGATGCTTTATGGGCTTACAGAACAGCATATAAGACACCCTTAGAAATGTCACCCTATAGGTTGGTCTTTGGGAAAGCCTGTCATCTACCTCTGGAGTTAGAGCACAGAGCTTACTGGGCTTTTCGACAACTCAATTTGGATCTCAAGCTGGCTAAAGAGAAACGAATGCTCCAACTCAACGAGCTAGAGGAATTTCGAATGTTCTCATATGAAAACGCCAAATTACTTAAAGAAAGACTCAAGAAATGGCATGACAAGCATATTCGAGTTCGAGAGTTTGAAGCAGGTCAGCAAGTCTTGTTATTTAATTCCAGATTGAAGTTCTTCCCAAGTAAGTTAAAATCACATTGGTCCGGTCCATTTACGATTCATCGCGTCTATCCATACGGGGTTGTTGAACTCTAAGGTAAGATAGGTAATTTTCAAGTCAATGCTCAGCGTTTGAAACATTACTACGGAGAAAGAGCTGAACGGGATCAAATCTTGTTCAGTTTATCTGATCTTAAGATTTTCTTGTTTTCAATAAATTATTTAGGGTATATTTTCGGGTTTATTATTGTTGAAACCAATTTTTAATCGAGTTTCAAAAACGAGGATCAACTTTAAAAGCGTGGGAATGGAGTCTCCACCGATCTTTTATTCAAGGTGTGATCGGATCACCTTGAGATGGATTGTTTTAATAAAACATTTTTATTAAGACAATAATTTTGGTCTACGAAATCTAAGAAAATAGGTTCGGGAGTCGGTTACGCACGAGGAAGGATTAGCACCCTCGCAACGCCCAAAATTGGTACCAAATTGATTAGTTAATGTCCTGACGTCGAAAATTTGAAAAGATTTTAAAATACGATCTTTTTTGTTAGGGAAAACTTGAAGAAATTAAACCTGATGCCGAGACCTGCTTATTTCGAAGGAACAAAGTATCATACCCAGTGAGTTAGGATACAACATTTCGTGACTTCAAAAATATGCTTATCTTTCGACATTCAATACTCGTACATTTAAAATTAAAAAGGATACTCCATTATTTGGGTCAAATGAAAAATCAAAGCCCAGTAAGTTAGGGCACTATTTCTCATAATTCCCAAATATGGAATATTGCCTTTGTTGTTTGAAATTCTTATCTCGAGATGATAAAATATCACACCCAGTAAGTTAGGGCGCAATGTCTCAAATTCCCGAGAATAAGTTTTTGTTTGAAATATTGTTCATTTGGATTTAAGAGAAAAAGGGATACTCGGTTATTTGTTTTAATGAGGAAAAATCGGAACCCAGTAAGTTACGACACTATTGTATCAAAACCCTTCAAACACGAGCACCACCTCATTCTTTTGAAATTCTTATCTCGAGATGATAAAATATCACACCCAGTAAGGTAGGGCGCAATGTCTCAAATTCCTGAGAATAAGTTTTTTATTTGAAATATTGTGCATTTAGATTTAAGAGAAAAATGGGTACTCGGATGCTAGGTTTTAATGAGGAAAATCGGAACCCAGTAAGTTAGGGAACGATTGTCCCAAACCCCCTAAACACGAGCATTACCTTATTTCAAAAAAAAAAACTTTAAAAAATGATCTTTAAAACTAAAGTGACATTAAACATAACATTTTTCATAATATGCAATGGAATAATAATATACAAAGTCAACATCACATATTACAATGATGAATCACAAATAACTAATGGCTACGAATTAACAAATTATAATTCATGCGATAGCAATAATCATATGACGAAATTGACAATTGAAGAAAATAAAGCAAAATATTATACAAAAACAAGAAACATGAATGTAAAATGAAAAGTAATTAATACTCATATTATGCTAAATTATTTAAGGATAAGATATGTGTGAGATAAATTTTAATACATAGCAAGGTATGATCTTTCAAATTAATGGATTATGTACACTAATTTTAAAATAAAAACACATATATTTAAATAATTTTAAAAGCAAATGAATTTGTATAAATAAATTTAAAAGGACATATATAATAAAAATATATGCATATTAAGAGAAAATTTGAATGTAGATCTATATACATTTATATACATAATATTTAAAATAGACAAAAGATGATTTTTTTATATAATAAAATATGTACATGCAAATTTAATTGATAATAAGGCAATGAAAATAGAATAATTTAGGTAGAATTTTGTAAAAATATTTATACATAAAACCTTTCTATTATACTAATTTTGAATAAAAAAGAATTAAAAATAAATTTTTATATGTAAGAAAATAGAACAATAAACATACATATAAATAATTTGAAATGCATAACAATTAATTAATTAATGCGAAACAGAATAATATTATAGATGCAGGGTTTAATCATAATACATGCGAATGAACAAGGATTAAAAGCACAAATTTTCCATAGTCAAGAAGCAATATACAAATTGGATCGAATTGATATAACATACAAATTATGGGGGGGAAATTACAGAACAAGACAAACATTTAATGGATCTGATTGAAAAAACAGCACAGGAAAGGAGGGTTAAACACATAAATATCCCCTGAGTATCAAAACGCGCGGATCTTAGCCGTATTCGGGTCGGGTCTCTGGGTGTAGGGCAATACGATGTCGTTTAACGACTATCGTTATAAGCCTGAACGGCACCGTTTTGCTAACAGATTTAAAAACTGATTAAAATAGTTTAAATCCTATCTGCTCCTCCTAAACCAAAACCCTAAATGCCCCTTTTGTTTTCGTTTTCATTCTCCGCCGCAAAGAAAAGAGAGAAGAAACGACCACTACGATGCCATGATGATCGGCGATTAGTGGCCGAATCGAGGTCATTCAGCGGCTGCACCTTTAAATCCAACCTGAATACTTCCCGTTTAACGCCCCGAAGGACCGCTTTGCTCCGATCACTGCAAAGAAAGCAACCCGACGGTCCCTATTTCGAAGGTAAAACTTTCCCCCTTTTGTTTAAGTTTCGAAACAAAATGAAAATGCTTAAAAAAATCGATTCAAAAAGAGAAAATGGACAATAAAATAAGTAATCGAAAAAGAAACCTTTTTTGTTTCTGATCTTTGCTGATATATTTTGTATGCGTAGTCAATAGTGTGCGTAAAAAAAATACATTCAGTGGCCTTTTGTTTTATGGCCGAAACAAAAAGGGAAGAAAAAAATCTATTCTTTTTTCTGTACATTTTTGCTGTTTCTCTTCTATTGGAGCCCTTATTGTAACATCCTAAATTAACGGGCCTTTGCATTTGATGTGTGTTACGTTTAATATGCTAATTAGAGTGTTTAAGGTGTAACACCTCCTACCCATATTCGTCACCGGAATAGGGTATGAGGCATTACCTAAGTTTAACGAGTTAATATTATTTTTATTATGAAGTCAATATAGTCCCTTTATAAATATCCAATCTTCCCTGCAATTTTTAAAACCAACCAATCCGGTCCAATTCAATCCAGTTTGTTACCAAATCATAGTTTTACTATAATTATATTACTTAGCATATTCATCACTATTTACTTTAATACATACTCATTAAACAAGTTTTAGTATTTATATAATCATCAAACATGTACATGCCATATAAATCAAAAAGGAAATTTACAAAAGCTACCGGAGATAATCTTGATAGTGTGATCCTCAGTGTTGATCCGATCCTCCATATATTTATATGTCAATCTACATGAGACATTGAATACACTCAAGTAAGTTTATAGAAACTTAGTAAGTTCATAGGCATAAAGTATAAATCTTACCAAACATTCATACACTTATACATTATGTACAATTACTAAGTTCACCTATCAACCACAATTTGGTGAGTGCTCTTGTATAATCTTACTACCATTTATCCATTTACTTTAACTCTTTTGGGCCCTTTTTGTCACTTACCATCCTTAATCAAATTAGGGAATGGTTACGAAAAATTGAGTACTTCACTTCCACTTTGCCATAGTATAACTATGGTCTTACGTATGATCACTTATCACTTTTCGAAGCCATAGCCCTGCCACGGTCTTACACGGATCACATTTATCACTTGTCACTTATCACTGATCAGATAAGTGTAGCTAAAGCTACCACTTATCACTTGTCACTTGTCACTGATCAGATAAGTGTAACTAAAGTTACCACTTATCACTTGTCATTTGTCACTGATCAGATAAGTGTAGCTGAAGCTACTACTTATCACTTGTCACTGACCAGAAGTACTCAAATCCGACTTTCCGGTCAATTTGATCATTTAATCATTTTTCGCATTGTCATTTTATTCTCAATTCATCAACAATTATATCTCATCATACATGATATAATTCATAAAATTAACATTTAATCATTAGATTTCAGCCATATGAACTTACCTGAGTCGATTTGCAGAATTTGAGAAAATTCAGGGACTATTCAGCTACTTTTTCTTTTCCTCGACTTGCTTCGGGTTCTCGATCTATCATCGTAAAATCATTAATTTATCAGTATTGATTTCACCTTTACTCTATTTCTCATCCTTAATTATTACAACCCACATATAAGTAACATTGTCTATAATTTCACTATTTACTGATATGGATATTCAAGCTGTCCATCCGTGTCACAGTCACTTAATTATTTTTATCTTGAGATACAGAACTTCAATTTAAGATCCACTAATTTTCCTTGAAACTAGACTCACATATCTTCTTATCATAAAATTTTAAGAATTTTTGGTTTAGCCAATAAGTACAGTTTATTCTTTAGAATTACCCCTGTTCTGCTGTCTAATAGTTCCGACCCTTCTTCACTAAAAATTAATTATCTCCTTGTACAGGATTGGGATGATGTTACTGTTTGTTTCTATTGAAAATAGACTCATTCAAGATTTTATGAATATAAATTTAAGACCATAATTACTTTTATACAACTTTTTATGAGTTTTCAAAGTCAGAACAGGGGAAACCGAAATCATTCTGACCTTGTCTAATAAAACCTATTATATCTCATGATTTACAATTCCATTGCTTACAACATTTCTTCTGTAAGAAACTAGACTCAATAAGGTTTAATTTCATATTTTATTCATCCTCTAATTCAATTTTTAAAATTTTTGGTGATTTTTCAAATTTAGACTACTGCTGCTGTCCAAAACTGTTTTAGTGCAAAGTGTTGATTTCTATTTTGCCCCAAATTTCACAGTTCATACAATTCAGTCCTTGATCAATTAACCCCTCAATTAAGATAATTGTTCTAAATTAATAATTTACCTAGTCATTATAAGTTATTTCAAATCTATTGGAATTCAGAATTAGGTCCCAAACTTCAAATTCCTTTAAAATTAGGTCCCAAACATTCACTTTCTATTCAATTCTTTCAATAAAATCAGCATATAAACAATTTAAAGTTATAATTCCATGCTAAATCATCATATACTTCCAGAACATTTTCATAGCAACTTCCAACTTCATTCATAAAATCTAAAACTAATGAATTCAACAAGTGGACGTAATTGTAAAAGTCACAAAAACACAAAAATTTCAACAAATAATCAAGAATTGAACTTACTTGCAGTAAAAATATGAAAAACCAGCTTAGGGAAAACCCTTCTATGGTGTTTTGCTGATGAGAATGCAGAAAAATAAAGAGAAATCTAGATAATTCCACTTTAGTCCTAGCTTTATTAAGTAAATTTTACAATATTCCAATTTTGCCCTTAATTCTCCTTATTTTCTTTCTGATTTCATGCCCTTGCTGTCCAGCCCAAATAGAACTTGGGTCTATTTTCCTTTTAAGCCCTCTTTCTTTTATCATGTAAGCTATTTAATCATTTCTCATAACTTTGCATTTGTTACAACTTAGTCCTTTTTGTTCAATTAACTATCGGAACTTTAAAATTTCTTGACGAAACTTTAATACTAACTTATTAACACTCCATAAATATTTATAAAATATTTATGGCTAGATTAAAAATCTCTGAGGTCTCGATACCTCGTTTTCGATTCTAATTATTTTTTTCTAATACACTATTTACTATTTCAATTTTTTTTCTAACTTCACATTTAACTTATACTCACTAAATTAATAATATTTTCTACTCACTTGTCGGATTTAGTGACCTCAACTCACCGTTCCGACACCACTGAAAATTCAGGCTATTACATAAGGGGTTCAGATTGGGCTCAGGATTGGGCCGAGGCCTTAGTTAAAATTTTCTGTTTGGACACTTTAGTGGAATGCCAGTTAGGATAGGGCTTAAAAAAATATTATTTGTGAATTAAGACACAAATGGGCTTATGGCCCAGTGGCAGAGTAGCGCCACTTAGAGAGCAGGGAGGTGGCGTCAGCTGAGGAGGCCCAAGTTCGAGTCGCATGAAGCCCAATGTTCTTATTTAATTTTAATTATTTTTTTCAGCATTAAAGGGGGGAGTGCGTTGGACAGCAATGGGGCTTGGAAATAGGGGAATAAATGTTTGGATAATGAAGATAATATGGTTGATAATGTGGCAGATTAAGGAAGGAAGAGGTGGTGTTATCCATGTCACTTGTGGATGAGAGATCAGATAATGATAAGGGAGAAAATTTAGGAATTATCTGCTGGTCACAGTGGTGGCCGAGATTCCAACACTGAGGGGGAGGAGGAATCAGTTTTAGTATGGCCAAGGGGTGCCGAAATTTCCCTGTTAATAGGTTGAGTTTTTGAGTTGTTAGAAGGGGGTATTTTCGGCTTTTGTGTAGTAAGTGCCGAAATTTGGTTCAAGTGGGGGGGAATATCTTTTTATTTTCGGCATTAGGGTTATATTTTCCTATTCTCTTCTTCAATTTTGGCATTTGGGTTTTTCCTCTCATTCTTTTCTCTCATTCTCTGCTTAAGCCGAAACCCCTAATCCCATTCTTTCATCTCCACTCTTATGCTAAAGCTGAATTCCCATAGCCTTTGTCTCTACATCTTTCTTATTTATCTCCTCTAAAAGCCGAAAACTCCTAAGTCCCACCTATAGTTCTTTTGTTTATTTTCGGCTCTTTTCTTCCCTGGTATTGCCGAATTTCTTCTTCTGTGGTGCTTGTGACGATTTCTCCTAGGTGTGATTGGAATCCTCTGTGTTCAGGTAAGGTGCCGATTTCTTCTATTTCTTTCCCTTCTCTTTCGGTTTTTAGAGGCCAAAGCCAAAAGGCTAATTGATGTGGCAAGGTTATCTTTTGAGTAACGGTTTGATTGTTCTTGTGTTCACATCTTGGGGCGACATTTCGGGAAATCGGAGTATATCGAATCATTTAGATTCCAAAAGCCAGAAATCGCTAGTCTCTGAATCCCATATCTCCTTTCGGGATTTCAAGGTAAGGGGGTTCTCTTTAGATTTTTGTTAGGTTGTTCATCGTATTCATGATCTTAGCTATATGATATGGATTAACAACCATATGTTGTGATGGTAGCAACTGATAAGGTCTTTTGATGGAATCAAATGTCGATCAGGCGAAGGAGGGGATTGGATCTGTAAAACCAATCCCTAAGTTTAAGAAACGAGTAGTGTCAGCAATTCGGGATTGGCCACCGGGTTGTGGACCGGCTTCAGAACAAAACCTTAGATAGTTAGCAGTCGTATCGGCTTCTGATAGTGTCGACATAAAAAGTATCGTCTTAACCGTAATCAGGTGTGTAGATCTCTATCACACTAATTAATATGTACTATATATGTTATGGGCTAAAAGCCGGAAAAAGGCTGTATGGACAGTCGTAATAACCGAAAAGGGTAGGCAAGGGATGCTAGGTACGTAATCATAGAAACTTCTCTATGTGTATCGATGTATGTGATAGTCTGTGATCTTTTAGATAGTATATTGTTTGATTCTACATGGATGTATGCATGGGATGGGATTAATATGATGAAAGGGAAGAGCATGTTTATAGGTCACTTGGTGATCGGTGGTTAAACCGCGAATTATAAAATTAGGTCACAATAGTGATCGGTGGCTAAGCCACGTTAAATTTATTCCTGATCGCTAGGAATAGGCAGCATTGTTATACCCCAAACCCGGCCCAAACGCTACGACCAGATCTGGCATGCTACGGGTTGAAATGTTAAAAACGAAGTTCCTTGTTTACTTTTAAGAGAGCATGTATCTCATTTGAAAAACTCATCAATGACGCGTTGTTTTAAAAACTTGGCTTTGTTTATGTAGGTATTCCTTAAATAAGTGATATTTGCAGAAAACCTTGAAGGGTTATTATTATTATTTTATTTAAAACTTGTTTGGAAATCCCATTTTATCTCTTCTTATAAATAAGTCTGTGAACAAAAATTTACAGCTGTAAACATTAATAAATATAAATTTCAAACCTAAGCTATGGGGGCATTATTACATAAATAGTCCCAAAATCAAAACTTAAAAGAAAACACGAAATAGTTTATGAAAATAAATAACTTGATGGCCCCTCGAGTCCGCCTCGGCTCCCATGTCCACGATTTACTGCTCATCTGAAAAGTCAGGGAAATAAAAGGGTGAGTCACCAAGACTCAGTGTGCAAACCTGGAAACACATAAAAGGTTTAGGGCCCACAAACACATTATGGGCCTTAGCCCATACACGATGGCAACAAAATATTTACATGCAACATGGCCCAACCCAACCTAAAAGTCCATCCTCTACACACCAGCCCGTACCAGCCAACACACCTCGGGGATTTCTACAATCAACCCACCAACCGCTACACACCATATCGACAGTCATGCTGCCTATTCCTAGCAATCAGGAATGAATTTAACATGGCTTAGCCACCGATCACCATTGTGACCTAATTTTACAATTTGTGGTTTAACCACCGATCACCAAGTGACCTATTAACATGCTCTTCCCCTTTCATCATATTTACCCCATCCCATGCATACATCCATGCAGAATCAAAACAATATACTACCTAAGAGATCACAGATTATCACATACATCGATAAACATAGAGAAGTTTCTATGGTTACGTACCTGGCATCCCTTGCCTACCCTTTTCGGGTAATCCGACTGTCTATATAGCCTTTTTCAAGGTTTTAGCCCAAAACATATATATAGTACAGATTAGTTAGTCTGTTAGAGATCTACACACCTGATTACAGTCAAGACGAGACCTTCTATGTCGACACTATCAGAAGCCGATACGACTGCTAACTGCCTAAGATCTTGTTCTGAAGTCGGTCCAAAACCCGGTGGCCAATCCCGTACTGCTGACACCGCTCGTTTCTTAAACTTAGGGATTGGTTTTACAGATCCAATCCCCTCCTTCGCCTGATTGATATTTGATTCCATCAAAAGACCTTATCAGTTGCTACCATCATAACATACGGTTAAGATCACAATTACGATAGCGAATCTAAAGAGAATCTAAGGAAAACCCCTTACCTTGAAATCCAGAAAAAAGAGATATGAGGTTCAGAGACTAACAGTTCTGGCTTTTAGATCTAAACGATCTACTTCGATTCCCGACGTTGCCCAACAAGAAAACATCAAACCATTAATCAAACGTCAACCTTACCAATCCCAATAGCCTTTCGCCTTTAGCTTTCCAAAAACCGAAAGAGAAGTGAAGAGAAGAAGATCGGCACTTACCCTATCACAGGAGATTCGGCTACTCCTAGAAGATTTTGGCTTTTTGCGAAAATCAAAAAGAGAAGATGATTCAAAGAAACCTATGGAGATTCGGCTTTTAATGAAGAAATTGGCAGGAAGAAAAAAGAATGGACACTAGGGCATTCGACTATGGCAGAAGAGAGTAAAGAGATTGAATACTTAAGGGTTTCGGCTTATAGAAGAAATCGGGAAAAGGTGTAGAGGAAGGCTATGAGGTTTCGGCTTTAGCAGAGAATGAAGAAGAAGGTGGAACTTTAGGAGTTTTCGGCTTTTTGAGAAAAGAAACAACTAAGAGAAGAGAATGAGAATAAATGCTGAAATTAAGAAGTACCCTATTTTCTAATCAAATTTTCGGCACACACTAACCAAAAGCCGGAATTGCCCTCTTTTGAAAACTAGGACTAATTAATTAACAAGGGAAATTTCGGCACCCCTTTAGCCTCATCAAAACCGATTTCCTCTTTCCCCCAGAGTTGGAAATTCAGCCACCAATGTTGATCAGCAGATAACTCCTACCCTTTCTCCCTTATCTTTATCTACTCACACCTCCGAAAGAGACCTAAATAACACCACCTCTTCCTTCCTTTATCTGCCATATTATTAGCATTATCCACTCGAGTAAATCTTCCTATTTTTAAGCCTTACTGCCGTCCCACTCTATCCATTTAAATGCCGAAAATTAGCTAAAATTTAATTAAAAGAATTGGGCTTCATGCGACTCGAACTTGGGCCTCCTTAGTTGCCGCCACCTTATAGCTCCCTTATGTAACGCCATTGTCCACTGGACCACAAGCCCATTTTGTGTCTTAATTCACAGATTATATCCTTTAAGCCCTATTCTACCTGGCTCTCCACTAGAGTGCCTAAACAGAAAATGTTAACTAAGGCCTCAGCCCAACCTTATTCAGCTGGCGATAGTCAATGCACATACGCATTGATCCATCCTTCTTCTTAACGAATAACACCAGTGCTCCCCAAGGCGACACACTTGGTCGAATAAACCCTCTGTCTAGTAACTCTTGGATCTGCGCTTTCAATTCCACCAACTCCTTCGGCGCTGTTCCCAAAAGAAGATCGATACCAAACTCCAGTTCACGATCCGAGGGTAATCTCGGAAGCTCTTCTAGGAAAACATCAGGAAATTCCTTCACCGTCCTAACATCCTCGACAGTTAGTTCCTTGGCTTCCAGAGCCCGAACAAACATTAGAATTGCCTTGCATCCTTTTCTCACCATCCTTTCTGCTCTTAAGGCAGACACCACATTAGACAAACAGTTCCCCCTTTCACCTATCACCAATACTTCGCCACCCTCGGGGGTTTTAACACCATACTCTTGGCTGCACAATCTACATTAGCCTGATACTTCCCTAGCCAATCCATGCCTAAAATTAGATCAAACTTCTCGAACGGTAATTCCATTAGATCCGTCCAGAAATCTATCCCTTGAACTTCTAAAGGTACTTCCCGATAAAGCTTGTTTACCACCACAGAATGTCCTAATGGGCTAACTACAGTCATCTCCCTAGAGGAAATCTCAGAATCTACGCCTAAGTTTCAGACACCCTACTAGCAACATATGAATGCGTCGACCCAATGTCAATCAATACAGTGTAAGGCAAACCAAAAATTAAAAATGTACCGGTTATGACATCCGATGCGTCAGCCTCCTCTCGACATCTGACAGTATAGACTAACCCCGGCTGTCTTGCCTCAGTGTTTCTTGCCCCTTGGCCTGGTGCTCCACGACCCCGACCGAAACTGTTACCACCTCTGGCTGGACCACGACCTCTCTGTGTCTGCTGACCTCCTCTTCCGGGCTGTGCATTCCCTTGACCTGTGGGCCCTTCACTGCCTCGTTGTTGCGGACAGTTTCTAACTTGGTGGTCCGTAGATCCACACCTAAAGCACTTCCCACTGCCCGCCCAACACTCACCTACATGGAATTTACCACATCGAGCACACTTCTGTGTCTGACCAACAGCAGCAGGTCTCTCCTTCCGACTCGGTCCATCTGACCTAGGCCTTTTCTGAGTACGCCCAGTTGCCCCCGATGATCCAAAATTTCTCTTACTTCCACCCCTATCTCTATCCCGATTTAGTTTTTCTGTCCACTTAACCTCCTCAGCAATCTTAGCTTTCTCCACAAGCACAGCAAATTCCCTCTCCCGCTGTGGTGCTATCAGTACGCGCAGATCGTCCCTCAAACCATCTTCAAATCGAACACAACGTTCATGGTCTGTGGCCACCATCCCTCGAGCATAACGGCTAAGGCGTAAGAATTTCGCTTCATACGCAGCCACCAACCTACTTCCCTGAACCAGATTCTGAAATGCTCTACACTGCGCATCCACATAACTTGTCCCAATATATTTACTTTGGAACGCCATTTTGAAGAAATCCCAGGTGATACGGTTGACCATCGTACCATCGTAAGCCACCATTGATAAGCTTCGTCTTGCAGGAGAGATACAACCCCTTTCAGTTTTTCCTCTTCCGTGAAATCCAGATCATCCATTATACACTCAACTGCCTCCAGCCAATACTCAGCTATACTCGGGGCTATACCGGAAATTCCCCTAAACACCTCTGCCCCATTAGCTCTAAGTCGTTCTGACACAGATTTCTGGGCTCCTGTGCCCCAGCCTGCCCCAGCAACCCTCTCTAAAACCCTTAACATCGTCTGAGATACCGCATCATCTCCGGCCGTCTGATCCTGAAATTCGGCCTCCGTAGCTGATAGAACTGGCATCTCCTTTCCTGACCCATGGCCAGATCCTACTGGTTCTGACACGGCCATCCTACCCCTACCACGGCCACGCGACGGACGTCCTCGACCCCTTGTGCTCATTCTACCGATTCACGTTTATCTGATTAGAAATTTTATGAATTATTAATTTCTTTCACTGATTAACCACGAACAATCTTATGGACAGCAGTTTCAAAAGTAGTTCTTTCGAATTCGAGAGTATATCTACGGGTTTCAGTCTCAAGTTTGTACCTCCTAGTTCTAAGAACCACATACATTCAACCATCAACATACAAGTAGCATCCATGCACTCACTTTCATCACATAAGGGTATTTTCGTCATTTCACTACCCAGGGGTATTTCCGTAGTTTTGTCCTACAGGGTATTTTTTTATAATTTCCTCAAAATAGGGTATCTTGGTGGTTTTTTTTTGAAATTGAGGTATTTTGTTTTTTTTGTAAAGTAGGGGTATTTTGGAAAATTTAATTTTGTAAACCGGGTATTTCGGTAAATCTAGGGATTTTCAGGTAAATTTACTAAGCATGGTTAATTTATAATACCAAGGATGTTTTGGAAATTTCACAAATTTTGGTAGTTTTACAAATCCAGGGTATTCTGGGAAATTTTCACAAATCAAGAGTATTTCGAAAATTTTACTAAACCAAGGGATATTTTTAGTAATTTTGCGAAATAGGGTGGCTGGTCCCTTTCGGGTTTTAATTATAAATTTTGGCCCGTCAACAAGTCCTCATGGCTAAGGTGAACAGTCACTACGCACCAGGTAGGATTCCAGCGAAGAGGAGGTGAGTCACTAGGATAGCTTAAATACCAAGCTCTCCCTGAATCCAATCCTAGACATGCGTATGCCTGTTGCCACACCCTAACCCAGCGACTTGTTTACGAACATGTTAAATTAGATTAAGTCTTATGAATTTAAAGAGTTGTTTAAACTAAGCCTAAAGTCCATTAATGCCTATCATACTAGTCTACGTCCATCAAGCCCATCAAACCCAACATGTATATCACATCAAGAGTTAGAATACTTACCTGCGTGGATCGGGTGCCAGTAGACTCGAAGGCCATATCTCAACCAAAACTTTTTACCAAATTTATAAACTACTAGTGGACCCATTTCACAGCCCGAGTTTTGCAACTGGGCTCTGATACCAAAATGTAACACCCCAAACCCGGCCGAAATGCTACGACCAGATCTGGCATGCTACGGGTTGAAATGTTAAAAATGAAGTTCCTTGTTTACTTTTAAGAGAGCATGTATCTCATTTGAAAAACTCATCAATGACTCGTTGTTTTGAAAACTTTTGTTTATGTAGGTATTCGTTAAATAAGTGATATTTGCAGAAAACCTTTGAGGGTTATTATTTTATATTATTTAAAACTTGTTTAGAAATCCCATTTTATCTCTTTTTATAAATAAGACTGTGAACATAAATTTGCAGTTGTAAACATTAACAAATATAAATTTCAAACCTAAGCTGTGGAGGCCTTATTACATAAATAGTCCCAAAATCAAAACTTAAAAGAAAACCTGAAATAGTTTATGAAAATAAATAACTTGATGGCCCCTCGAGTCCGCCTCGGCTCCCATGTCCACGATCTACTGCTCATCTAAAAAGTCTGGGAAATAAAAGGGTGAGTCACCAAGACTCAGTGTGCAAATCCTGGAAACACATAAAGGCTTGGGGCCCACAAACACATTATGGGCCTTAGCCCATACACGATGGCAACAAAATATTTGCATGCAACATGGCCCAACCCAACCTAAAAGTCCATCCTCTACACACCAGCCCGTACCAGCCAACACACCTCGGGGATTTCTACAATCAACCCACTAATCGCTACACACCATATCGACAGTCAAGCTGCCTATTCCTAGCAATCAAGAATGAATTTAACATGGATTAGCCACCGATCACCATTGTGACCTAATTTTACAATTCGTAGTTTAACCACCGATCACCATGTGACCTATTAACATGCTCTTCCCCTTTCATCATATTAACCCCATCCCATGCATACATCCATGCAGAATCAAAACAATATACTACCTAAGAGATCACAGATTATCACATACATCGATAAACATAGAGAAGTTTCTATGGTTACGTACCTGGCATCCCTTGCCTACCCTTTTCGGGTAATCCGACTGTCTATATAGCCTTTTCTGGCTTTTAGCCCAAAACATATATATAGTACAGATTAGTTAGTGTGTCAGAGATCTACACACCTGGTTACAGTCAAGACGAGACCTTCTATGTCGGCACTATCAGAAGCCGATACGACTGCTAACTGCCTAAGATCTTGTTCTGAAGCCGGTCCACAACTCGGTGGCCAATCCTGTACTGCTGACGCTGCTCGTTTCTTAAACTTAGGGATTGGTTTTACAGATCCAATCCCCTCCTTCGCCTGATTAATATTTGATTCCATCAAAAGACCTTATCAGTTGCTACCATCATAACATACGGTTAAGATCACAATTACGATAGCGAATCTAAAGAGAATCTAAGGAAAACCCTTACCTTGAAATCCCAAAAAGAGAGATATGAGGTTCAGAGACTAACGGTTCTGGCTTTTAGATCTAAATGATCTACTTCGATTCTCGACGTCGCCCAACAAGAAAACATCAAACCATTAATCAAACATCAACCTTACCAATCCCAAAAGCCTTTTGGTTTTAGCTTTCCAAAAACCAAAAGAGAAAGTGAAGAGAAGAAGATCAGCACTTACCCTATCACAGGATATTCGACTACTCCTAGAAGATTTCGACTTTTTGCGAAAATCAAAAAGAGAAGATGATTCAAAGAAATCTATGGAGATTCAGCTTTTAATGAAGAAATTGGCAGGAAGAAAAAAGAATGGACACTAGGGCATTCAGCTATGGCAGAAGAGAGTAAAGAGAAAGAATACTTAAGGGTTTCGGCTTATAGAAGAAATCGGGAAAAGGTGTAGAGGAAGGCTATGAGGTTTCGGCTTTAGCAGAGAATGAAGAAGAAGATGGAACTTTAGGAGTTTTTTGGCTTTTTGAGAAAAGAAACAACTAAGAGAAGAGAATGAGAATAAATGCCGAAATTAAGAAGTACCCTATTTTCTAATCAAATTTTCGGCACACACACTAACCAAAAGCCGGAATTGCCCTCTTTTGAAAACTAAGACTAATTAATTAACAAGGGAAATTTTGGCACCCCTTTAGCCTCATCAAAACCGATTTCCTCTTTCCCCTAGAGTTGGAAATTCGGCCACCATTGTTGATCAGCAGATAACTCCTACCCTTTCTCCCTTATCTTTATCTACTCACACCTCCGAAAGAGACCTAAATAACACCACCTCTTCCTTCCTTTATCTGCCATATTATTAGCATTGTCCACTAGAGTAAATCTTCCTATTTTTAAGCCTTATTGCCGTCCCACTCTATCTATTTAAATACCGAAAATTAGCTAAAATTTAATTAAAAGAATTGGGCTTCATGCGACTCGAACTTGGGCCTCCTTAGTTGCCGCCACCTTATAGCTCTCTTATGTAACGCCACTGACCACTGGACCACAAGCCCATTTTGTGTCTTAATTCACAGATTATATCCTTTAAGCCCTATTCTACCTGGCTCTCCACTAGAGTGCCTAAACAGAAAATGTTAACTAAGGCCTCAGCCCAACCTTGAGCCCAATCTGAACCCCTTAAACATTTTAATTAACACAATAAGCGTAATAGCGCATCACAGCACATTAAATGCAAAGCTCCACCAATTCAGGATGTTGCAAGCATGATTGTCGATATGGTGTGTAGCGGTTGGTGGGTTGATTGTAGAAATCCCTGAGGTGTGATGGCTGGTATGGGCTGGTGTGTAGAGGATGGACTATTAGGTTGGGTTGGGCCACGTTGCATGTAGATATTCTGTTGCCATTGTGTATGGGACAAGGCCCACAATGTGTTTGTGGGCCTCAAGCCTTTTATGTGTTTTCGGGATTTGCACACTGAGTCTTGGTGACTCACCCTTTTATTTTACCTAATCTTTTAGGTGAGCAGTAGATCGTGGACATGGGAGCCGAGGCGGACTCGAGGGGCCATCAAGTCTTTTATTCTAATAAACTATTTCCGGTTTTTCTTTAAGTTTTAATTTTGGGACTATTTTTGTAATAAGGCCTCCATAGCTTAGGTTATCAATTTATCTTTGCCAATGTTTACACTTATCAATTTATTTTCGAAGACTTATTTATAAGAAGAAATAAAATGGGATTTTCAAACAAGTTTTAAATAAGGAAAAAAAACACATAAAGGTTTTCTGCAAATAGCACTTATTTAATGAATACCTACATAAACAAACCGAGATTTCAAATCCCTTCAAAGTAAAGTTTTTAACATTTAACCCATAACATACCAGATCTGGTCATGGCCTTTGGGCCGGGTTTGGGGTGTTACACTTATTTTGTAGGTACGGATGGCACGGACGTGGCGTACGGAGGTGTGTGGGGCGTGCAGAGACACGAGCTGTGGAGCACGTAGGGGTGTGCGCGTGGTGATGGGCATTGAGGCACGCGCGTGGAGCTGGAAGCCTCTGGAATTCTCTAGGGTTTCTGTCCTGATAAAATTATTTGGGCTGTTCGGGCCGGATTCAGATTAGGCTTAGTGTTTTGGGCTAGCTTGTAAATGGGTTAGGGTTTAGTGTAATAATTGGGCTTGCTGGTGTAAATGGACTGTTATTGGACTATCGTGGATCAATTTTTAATTTTGTTATCATTTTTTTTGGTTTTTTGGTTATAAAACGGGCTCGGGCAAATTTTGGGCCCTACAATTATGTTTAAATAAATTCTGTCTAGGAGATTGGAACTTAAGCGGAACCGTTTGTGACCCCTCTAGTCTTTCCTGGGAATTGATTTCTACATAATTTTCCAAGAAATTAGCCCCTAAATGACAAAATAAATTTTTGGTTTTTTCAAATAAAAAGGTCAATTTTGACCCAAGTCTTAAATTGCAACTCAATTTCAAATTTTCATTAAGTCTAGGACTAAATTGAATTATTTTTAAAATTTGGTTGCTATTTTCGTAAATAATAAAAATTAGGTGCCTCTCTTTGTAAATATTTTTAAAAGGTATCTAGAATAAGTATTTTTACTTAATACCATATTTATAAATCATTGATAAACTTTAATATATAATTATATTCATTATAATTTATATATTAATTTTTATCAATTTAACTTAGCTTAGGATTATTTTTATTTTATGTTTATCTTAATAATTTAATAGCAATTGATAATTTTATATGTGTATATTTAATTATTAATTGTTGTTAATATTGAGTAAAATTAGAATTGGACTCTTATTTTTAATTATTTAATTGTTCTAAGAGTTCTACTCTAATTCCTACTTCTCCCTCTATAAATTGCACCCTTGTTCTCCCCATTCATTCATCACCCAAAACCCCAAACACCAACCCCTCACGCCTGCTGCCTCCAGCTCACGTTGCTTGTGCGCACCATCTCCTCGCACATCCGACTAGCCCGTGGCCTACCTGCCGCAAGGCCTTGCGCGCCACCTGCTTGCAGCCCCCTCGCGCATTGCTACTCGCTCCAGCTCCATCAGCCGTGCGCCTTGCTGCCTTGTGTGCTTAGGCGGCACTCTTCCTTCACCCAACTTAAGCCAAAAGCCTTCAACCTTTCCTTTTAAATTTCCATCTTTTGTTCATTAGTATATTCTATTTTAGGAGTTCTTAATTTTTATGAGGAAAGTGGTAAGAACAATTTTCTCCTTAAGTTTAATTTTTATTCAATTATTTAATTTTTCAATTTATTGAAATATAAGTAATTTTTACTAATTAAATTTTTGAGAAAATAATTTTTCTATCTTATGTTCAGGTTAATCATGCCTCGCAAGAGAACTCGTGCCTCCGCCCAAATTGACAAAGCACAAAACAAATTTCACTGTGAAGAAGCCAAAGTAAGATACGAAAGTATCTTCAAAAATCAACAGATGCATCCAGAGAAAGGCTTCACATTGAAGGAAAGCAACTACAGAGACTTTATGGCACGTATTCATCAAGTTACTGAAGCCCTCAATTGGGAATTGTTTTGTGAAAAGAGACAAAGTGTGGATGAGGAACTAGTTCTAGTCCGCGGAATCAAGGTACCAATAAATTCGAATGCTATTAATGAATTCTTTGAATTACCTGATTTCGACAACGATGAATATTCTTCTCTGTTGAGCGACATTAATCCTGAAAATTTGCAAAAGATTCTCAAGGAACTTACAGTTCCAAGTTCTAAGTGGACTGTGTCAAAGCAAGGAATCCACACGTGTCAAAGAGAGTATTTGACACCACTTGCGAAGGTATGGTTCTATTTCATCCGTTTCAGCCTTATGCCTAGTTCGCATGGGACTACAATCTCATTAGAACGAATGGTCCTATTATACTCGATTTTAACTGGAAAGACCATTGATGTGGGCAAAATCATCCTAAGAGAAATGCGAAATTGTGCCATTAGATGTTCTGGCCCACCTATTTCCCTTTTACAATAACAATTTTATGCTTAAAAGCAAAACTCCTGGCGGACGTGAAGGGGACAGAGTATAGTCAAGGGATAATCACCGATTGGGACCTCTACCGAGTAGCCGGAGATTCTATTCTACAGCAACGAGTTGAAGAGAGCGAGGATCCCGAAGAAGCAGAAGATGAGCCCGCAAAAATCCCACCAGAGCTGTAACACCCCAAACCCGGCCCATGCGTTATGACCGGATCGGACATGTCACATGAGAAAAACATGTTAAACCCTTTCCATTCGTACTAAAATAGGTATTGATTTGTTAAAATCAAGAAATATTTGATAAAACACTACTAATCTCAAAGGTTGATTGATAAATCGATAATTTGAAATAGAGATCCTATAAACCGTGACTTTTGAAGATGTCATTGGTAATTTGAAAGAGAATTCGAGTTAAATTATTTATACGAGTTTGTTATGAAATCCATTTGTTAATAAATTTTGAAAACCATTATTTATGATTTTATAAAATTCCCCTTTAAAACGATTTAAGAAAAATAATAAGAACGGCTGAACATAAAACCAAATAAAAATACTCCAAAGGCCTTATTACAACTTTAAAACCTGAAATAATAAAAGCAATGAAATAATACGGAAAAGAAGTTTACTAAGGTCCGAAAATAAAGTTCCAAAAGTATGGCCTCCACGGAGTCATCCATGGTCCCCAAGTCCTCGTCACTGAGCATTACCTACAAGGGTTAAGAAAGAAAGGGGGTGAGTTACATGAACTCAGTGCATAATCCCCTTACCGTTGTCCACTGGGCCTGAAACCCATTTAACAATATTTTGGGCCTAAGCCCTTGTTTACATAATAATGTATCAAACATATCATATGAATGTACTGCAATCCCAAACCAACCTAATTATCCATCCGCTACACACCACCCGTACCATCCATCACACCTGTGGGGATCAAGTCAACCCACCCCGCCAACACACCAATCGCAGGCATTATGCCATTCAATATAATAATTCGCATGCCAGTGGCCATTTATAATCTCAGGCAAGATGCCATTTATAATACTTGTGGCTGAGCCATCAGAGTCATAATTATGCGTGGCATAGCCACCATACAAATCGTGGCAGAGCCACCAGATATCGTATACGGTAATATAATCGGCACACAGCCTTGGGTAAATATGATCGACACAGAGTCGTTAGTTCATATGTTAGTCACATAGCCATTATCAGAATGTGGCAGAGCCACCAGAATATGTGGCAGAGCCACCAGAATCAGAATGTGGCAGAGCCACCAGGCTACACTTCTCTTCTTTAACATTTTTCCCATCCCATGCAAAATATGCAAATGTAATATAAATAATAAAACATACTATTCACATATATAAACGACAATTATCAATCCAATAATTTATTACGGGGAATCAGCCTATTATAGCACTTTGTCATTCGGCCTACTAAGGTATTCTATTAAATCGGCCCATTAGGGGCATTTTGGTAAATCGGCCTATTAGGGGCATTTTCGTAATTCGGCCCATAGGGGTATTTTTGTAATTTAAAAATTTTACCCACTAAGGGTAATTCAGAAATCTCGCAACCTAGGGGTATTTCAATAATTTACCCTCCAAGGGTATTTTGGTAATTTGGCAACTCAAACTTAACTCCTAATTTGGGGCATAGAAATTGAAACTATCCATCTGCGTCATACTGACTAAATTGACTATAACTCGAGTTAGGAAGCTCAAAATTTAGATCCGTAAAATTTCCTTGAAACTAGACTCATATATCTTCTTACTACAAATTTTCCAGAATCTTTGGCTTAACCATTTAGTACAGTTTATTCCTTAAAATTTCTCTTGTTTCACTGACCAACGGTTCTGACATCTTTTAACCAAAATTCAAATATCTCACTGTACAGTTTCCATATGTTGCTCCCACTTGATTATAATGAAAATAGGCTCACTAAGGAAGCTATACATATAAATTATAACTCATGATTCACTTTGTACAATTTTATGTGATTTTTCCAAGACAGAACAGGGAACCGTGAAGTAAATTAGAACCAGTCTCACTAAAATTAAAATATCTCAGAATATAAAATTCCTTTTCCTTCTCCGTTTCTTCCATATAAAAATAGACACAGTAAGATTTAATTCAATATCTTATTCACTTTCTAATTTTCTTTCTCTTATTTTTCGTGATTTTTCAAAATCACATCACTGCTGCTGACTAAACTGTTTCATTGCGAAATATGGTTACTACTACGAATATACGCACGCCCGAGTAGTCACAAATGTCGGTTTCCGATTTTCTTCAGTATTTCTACCAAATCACAGAATATTTCATGCAACATTCAAAGAGGCATGAGATTACACACCATTTCAACCATGTATTCAGAAAGATACGGGATTACACACCTGATTGATTTCCTAAAGAACCACTCTTCGTTGACCCTAGAACAATACCAACCAAAAGTTAGCCTCGAATTACCAAAAGATTTCATACCCAACGTATTACTTACACTTGAATCACTTACCACTATAATCGTATGATCAACAAGTCGATGCGGTTTAGTCCCTTATCGATATTGGATTCGATTTCCACCGCTTGACTTAAGGCTAGAACGATATTCGGCCACCCACTTGGATAACGATTCGATTAAGAAGAAAATTTCCCACACGATAGGGAACGAAATGGTGAAGAAATAGGATGATAATGGGTTCGGCTATAGAGAAAATCGAACAAGAAAATGTGATCACAAAGTGATGTTGATTAAAGAAGAAGAAAGAGGTTGATGAAATGGTCAAAAGAAAAGAATGGATGGAGAAAAGTGCTTGGTAGTTTCGGCTATCAAAAGAAGATGAACCAAAAATGAATTGAGGGTTAAGGCAAAACAAAGGAGTAAGATGAACAAATGCAATAGGTGTTTAGGCCAAAACAAAAAGGGAAGAAAAAGATGTTGGCAAGGAAGAGTACCCAAAATGCTAAAAGAACCAAAACCTTATCATGCACAAAGCTTTGCAAAATGACCCAAGAAAAATTCGGCTCCCCCCATTCCCTAACCAAAACCTTGTATTCATCTTTACCAAAAAGATGAACATTGACCAACATAAAATCTTTCCAAAACACCTTCCACACTATAAGCCAACATGTTCCCTTATCCTTCCTTTTCTTTTGATTCCTTTCCTTACCTTCATCCTTTCCTTGTTTCTTTTGTAACACCCCAAACCCGGCCGAAACACCATGACTGGATCTGGCATGCCACTAAGGAGATTTTAAAAGTTGTCGCAAATTCGAGAAATATTTTTTTCTTGAGTATAGCCTTTTAATCGAGAAAACTAAATGGTTGAATAATTTGTAAAAGATATACATTTTATATTAATGCCTTAGTGAATTAGAAACCGAAATTTGATAGATGCCTTAGCTTAATTAAAACGTAAAGTCCAAATGTTTGATAGTAATAAAAGCCAAAACAAAACCGGAAAATATAAAGCTAATGGCCCATGGCCTTATTACAATGAAATAAAAATCCAACTATACCAAAATATTAAATATAAATAAATAAAATAATGTCTGTGGCAGTATCCAAAATAATCTCATGCATGGCCACCTTGCGTTCCTCTCCAGCTCGGTCCGATGCTTTAAGTGTCTCCTGTAAAATGTTAAATAATAGGGTGAGTCACGAGACTCAGTGTGCAACCCTCATGCACCATCAGATTGGGCCTTAGCCTCACAGAACAGATATTAAAACATGAAATAACAGAAATTATGCAAAGCCAAACCCAATCTTAGGTTTCCATCCGCTACACACCACCCTTACCTGCCATTCACACCATTGGGGATTTCTACAATCAACCCACACCACTACACACCATCGATGGCAGTCATGCTACAGCTAGCTGCTCATCGTCAGATCATGGCAATAGCCACTACAACAGATCATGGAAAAAAGCCACTACAATAGATCATGGCAAAAGCCACTACAACAGAACACTTCCCCTTTTATCAATCTCCCAACCCCGTGAAATCACAGAAATCGACATACAGACAAGCATATCATCAGTAGAAATATTCACTTATGAATGACAGATATCACTAACCTGGTGATTCGCTTTTACCCTCCTTGGGTTTTCAACCATTATGCCGGGATTTCGGCATTTAACAGAGTATAAGCAGATTTAATAACACATATTAGCAGACAATCTAAATGGTGTGAGAAGTTACACACCTGATTAATGCGTAGGACTACTCTCTATGTCGATATCCTCACTAATCAGATCTACTACCTTTTGTCTACAACTTTGCTCAAAAGCCGGAAGAACGCGAAGATAGGGCCTCTCCTATATTCGGCCAAGGGTTAATGTTTTACCCGAATTATATGTTTTAAATTAGCAGATCTCCTTACTTTGAAATCCCGGAAGTGTTACGATCCAAGTGCTACAGAACTTTGGCTTAGAAATCTAAGCGATTGAATCCCCTTCAAATCCCAGAATGTCGCAAATGAGAGAAAACACGAGATTAGCCAACTATTTAGCCATTCGACTATAGTCTCCAAAAGCCGAAAAAGATCAAAAGAAAACCCAAATCGATACTTACCTCTATAAAAGGTTTCGGCTATCCCTTGTAGAAAGATTCGGCAATCACAGGAGATAAAATCTAGGGATTTCGGCTTTTAAAAAAACCCCGAAAAAGTATGAACAAAAGTAGGCTGATGCGTTTTCGGCTTTTAGAAGAACTGAGTGAAGAGTTTTGGTTTTTGGAAAAAGAAGAAGAAAAGAAATCAAGAAAGAAGCTTGGAGATTTCGGCTAAGAAGAAAAAGAAAGGATTTTCGCAGCAGAGAAAACTGAGAGAAAGAGCTTCAGAGAAAAGAAGAAGAAAGGAAAAAGAAACTAACGAAATTTCGGCTTTTCCTAACTCTATCTAGCCGTCCCCTCCTTTACACACATAGTCCCATATTCGGCCACCTCTATCCTCCTTGATAGCTCCTCATCCTTTCCCTTATCCTTATCAGAACACACATCAAAAAGAGACCTACGTCACACCACTTCTTTCCTCCTTTATCAGCTTATTATCCACAAATTAAAAACATTAAAAATTTTCCTAAATTATAGCCTTGTTGTCGTCCCCCCCTTAGTCCCCTTATAAGTGCCGAATTTGGCCCAAAAACATGGGCTTCAGGTGGCCAAAACTTGGGCCTCCTCCTTTTACCATTGACGCCAACTCCCTTCCCTCTTAGTGGCGCCATTTTGCCACTGGGCCACAAGCCCAACTTGATATTTTAAACTATAGATACAATATTTTAAACCCTAAAGTGTTTAGACAAAATATTTAGTCAAGACCTCCGCCCATTCTTGAGCCCAATCTGGACCCCTAATCCTTAAATTAACAAATTAAACTTACAACACACAAAATGCACAGGCCCACTAAATCAGGATGTTACAGTTCTACCCCCTTAAATAAATTTCGGCCTCGAAATTTACCTGATCAGAAGAGATGGGGGTACTGTTGTCGCATAACATCCTCTGGCTCCCACGTCGCTTCCTCCGCGCCATGGTTCCGCCACAAAACCTTGACCAAAGGGATGGACTTCATCCTCAACACCTTTACGTCTCGATCCAAGATTTGTACTGGCTCCTCCTCAAAAGACAAATCTGGCCTTACTTCAATCTCTTCCGCCAGCACCACGTGCGATGGATCAGAACGATAACGTCTTAGCATCGAGACATGAAACACGTCATGTATCTGTTCCAACTCTAAAGGTAACTCCAATCGATACGCTACTGGCCCCACACATTCTAGTACCCGATAAGGTCCAATAAACCGAGGACTTAGCTTGCCTTTCCGACCAAACCTCATTACCTTCTTCCATGGTGATACTTTCAAAAAGACTTGGTCTCCCACTGCAAATTCCATCTCCTTTCGTTTTAAATCCGCATAAGATTTCTGTCGATCAGACGCTTCTTTCAACCGAGCCCATATTAACTTAACCTTTTCTTCCGTCTCTGAAACTAGTTCTGGACCTAACACTTGACGTTCACCCAATTCTGCCCAACAAGTAGGAATACAACATCTCCGTCCGTATAACGCTTCATAAGGTGCCATCTGAATACTGGATTGATAGTTGTTATTGTACACGAATTCTGCTAAAGGCAAATACTCCTCCCAACTACCCCTAAAATTGATGATGCAACCCCTTAGCATATCCTCTAAAATTTGGATTACCCTCTCAGACTGACCATCAGTCTGCGAATGAAAAGCGGTACTAAAGTCTAACCTTGTTCCCACTGCCTGATGCAGAGCCTTCCAGAATCGTGACGTGAATCTAGGGTCTCTATCTGATATGATCGACACAGGTACACCATGCAGTCTCACAACCTCAGCCACATACAGCTTGGCCAACATTTGCAGAGAATAATCCACACGAACCGGTATGAAGTGAGCAGACATCGTCAACCGATCCACAATCACCCAAATTGAATCCTTCTTAGTGGGCGTAAGAGGTAACCCACTAACAAAATCCATCGTGATTCTCTCCCATTTCCACTGCGGAATCTTTACCAGCTGCAACAACTCCGAAGGCAATTGGTGCCCCGCTTTCACCTGCTGACACGTCAAACATTTACCCACAAATTCTGTTACTTCTCGCTTCAGCCCTGGCCACCAGAATTGCTCTCGCAAATCCTGATACATCTTAACTCCTCCAGGATGCATAGCGTAAGGGCTACTATGCGCCTCTTGAAGAATCATCTGCCTTAACTCCACATCCTTTGGCATACAAACTTTCTTACGAAAACACAGGACTCCATCATCATTCAAACTATAATCCTCTCCTTCACCACTTTGCACTTGCCGGAGTCGAGCACTCAAGACATCATCTAGAAGTTGCTTCTCTTTGATCTGACATGTCCACATTGGTCTTACTTGGAGTTCAGCTACCAAACTGCCATCCTCATACAGACTGAGATGAGCGAACATCGCCCTTAAATCTGCTATCGCTTTCCGACTCAATGCATCTGCCACCATGTTAGCCTTACCCAGATGATATTCGATCGAGCAATCATAGTCCTTCAAGAGTTCAATCCACCTACGTTGCCTCAGATTCAACTCCTTCTGGGTAAGGAGATACTTCAGGCTCTTATGGTCCGTGTAAATAACCGACTTCCCCCCATACAGGTAGTGCCTCCAAATCTTCAGAGCAAACACTACTATCGCCAATTCTAAATCGTGCATAGGATAGTTCAATTCATGTGGTCTCAACTGTCGAGACGCATATGCAACAACTTTTCCATCTTGCATCAACACACATCCTAAACCCGTGTGTGACGCATCACAATAGACGGTAAATTATTTTTCCGCCTCTGGCTGAATTAACATTGGCGCTTCCGGCAAGATTCTCTTCAGCTTCTCAAAGCTCTCCTACTGTTTGTCGGTCCATACAAACAATACTCCCTTCCTCAACAACTTAGTTAAAGGTGCCACTATCAATGAGAACCCTTCAACAAACCTTCTGTAGTACCCAGCCAATACCAAGAAACTTCAAATTTTCGCCACAGACTTCAGCGGCTTCCAATCTAATACAGCTTTTATCTTCCAAGGGTCCACCCTAATTCCCTCTGCGGAAACTACATGCCCTAAGAAAGTCACTTCCTTCAGCCAGAACTCACACTTACTGAACTTTGCGTACAACTGCTTCTCCCTCAGAATTTGCAACACCACACGAAGATGTGCATTATGCTCCTCCTCGGACTTGGAGTAAACCAGAATATCGTCAATGAACACCATGACAAACTGATCAAGGTATGCTTGGAACACCCGATTCATCATATCTATAAATGCTGCTGGTACATTCGTCAACCCGAACGGCATCACCAACAACTCAGAATGACCGTACTGAGTTCGAAACGCCGTCTTATGAATGTCTCCTTCCTTTACCCTTAACTGATGATATCCTGACCTTAAGTCAATCTTAGAAAAGACCGAAGCTCCTTTGAGCTGATCGAATAGGTCGTTTCTTAACCGTTAACTTATCCAATTGACGGTAGTCCACGCACATATGCATGGATCCGTCCTTCTTCTTCACAAATAGGACCGGCGCTTCCCACGGAGACACACTCAGTCGAATAAACCCTCGATCCAACAGCTCTTGGATCTAAGCTTTGAGTTCCACCAGCTTCTTCGGCGCCATTCAGTAAGGAGCAATGGACACCAGAGCCGTACCCAAAAGTAGCTCTATTCCAAACTCCACCTCGCGATCCGAGGGTAACCCTGGCAGCTCCTCAGGAAAGACATCTACAAAATCCTTTACTGTCCTTACCCCCTCGACAGTCACCTCCTTAGTGTCCAAAGCACTGACAAGAGCTAAAAATGCATTGCATCCTTTCCGAATCATCTTAACAGCCTTCAATGCAGATACTACGTTGGACAAATAATTTCTTCCTTCTCCTAATACAACCACCTCCCCGCCTTCCGGGGTACTCAACACCATACGCTTAGTCTCACAATCCAACTTAGCACGATGTTTAGTCAACCAATCCATTCCTAGGATAAGATCAAACTCTCCAAATGGTAATTCCATTAAGTCTCCCAAAAACACTACCCCTTGAGTCTCTAAAGGTACATCCTTAAATAGTTTGTCCACTACCCTAAATTGTCCTAGGGGACTAACCACAGTTATCTTCCTAGTAGTTGTTTCAGAGTCTATACTTAGGGTCTCAGATACCGAACATGCAACATAGGAGTGGGTTGACCCAATATCAATCAAGGTAAGAAAAGGGTTATTAGCAATAAGAAAAGTACCGATTATGACGTCCGGTGCGTCATCATCCTCCCGTCGACGAGCTGCATAAACTAAACCCGGCTGCCTCACGTCTACATTACCTGCACCCCTACCAGGTGCTCCACAACCTCGACCAGCCCCATTTCCTCCTCTACCTGGGCCACGACCCCTCGGTACTGGCTGACCACCTCTCCCAGCCTGATCAGAACCTCGTCCAGCTGGCTGCACCTGATCCTTCTGTGGACAGTCCTTAATCATATGCTTCATGGATCCATACCTGAAGCATCCACCGATTTTCCTTCTACACTCCCCATAATGCACCTTCCCACACGAAGGACATGATCGATTCTGGCCCGTTGGAGCACGAGCTGGCCCATCGACCTAGACCTTTTCTGGAAATTTCTAGAAGATCCCGACGACCCAAAATTCCTCTTATTCCTGTTCCTATCCTTAACCTTATTTTGTTTCTCAGTCTGCTTAACCTCCTCAGATATCTTAGCTTTCTCAAACAAAACCGCAAAGTCTCTTTCCCGCTACGGTGCTACTAATACCTTCAGCTCATCCCTTAGTCCATCCTCGAACCGTACGTAACGCTCATAATCAATCGCCACAATCTCTCGAGCGTAACAGCTCAACCGCAGAAACTCTGCCTCGTACTCAGATACAGACTTACTTCCCTGCACCAAATTCAGAAATGCCTTCCTCTGGCCGTCCACATAGCTGGCCCCAACATACTTTCCTTAAAACGTTTCTTTAAAATAATCCCAGTCAATTCGGTCTGCGGCAGTACCCTCCTTTACCGTGAGCTACCACTGATAAGCCTCGTCTCGAAGAAGAGACACGACACCCTTCAACTTCTCCTCTACAGTGAAGTCAAGGTCATCCATTATACGCTTACTTGCCTCTAACCAATACTCAGCTGTGCCAGGGGCTACGCCAGAAACTCCCCTAAACACCTCCGCTCTTTGGCTCGGAGTCGTTCAGATATAGATTTCCGGGCTCCTAAACCTATGCCTACCCCAGCAACTCTTTCAAGAACTCGCAACATTGCCTGAGATACCGCATCATCTCCGGCCGCCTGATCCCGTAACTCTCCCTCCACAGTTGGCGGATCCGGCATCTCATTTCCTGATCCGTGGCCAGACCCTACTGGCTCAGACAAGGTCATCCTACCCCTACCGCGTCCACGCGGCGGACGTCCTCGACCCCTTGTACTCATTCTTTCGTTTGGCGTTTATCTGATTAAGAATCTTATGAATCATTAATTCTTTCCACTGATTAACCACGAACAGTCTTATGAATAGTAATTTTAAGAGTAGTTCTTTCGAGTTCGCAATTATATCTACAATTCAGTCTCAAGTTCACATCTCCTAATTCTAGGAACTACATACATTCAACAATCAACATACAGACAACATCCGTACACTCACATTCAATACATAAGGGTATTTTCGTTATTCCACTACCCAGGGGTATTTTCATAATTTTATCCTACAGGGGTATTTTCGTAATTTTCAAAATAGAATTCCTTGTTGATTTCATGAAATAAAGGTATTTTGGTAATTTTTGCAATTAGGGTATTTTGGTCATTTTACGAGTCAAGGGTAATTTGGTAATTTTACAAATCAAAGATATTTTGGAAATTTTTTTTTACAAATCAAGGGTATTTTCAAAAATTTTACAAAACTAAGGGTTTTTTTTTAAACAGGGGTATCTTGGAGAATTTGATTTCAAAAGAATAATAGTAGTGTTCAGGTGTTTGTGGGTTTTTGGTTGTTGTCGTGTGTTGTGTGTTTTTTTTAGGGAAAAATTCTGTTGACTTTGTAAATCGGGGCGTATTTGTAAATCATGGGTATCTTGGTATTTTTTTCAAAATAAGGGTATTTCAGCAATTTTGTAAAAATAAGGTGGCTGGTCCCTTTCGGGTTTTAATTATAGATTTTGGCTCGTCAACAAATCCTCGTGGGTAGGGTGAACAGTCAATACACACCAGGTAGGATTCCAGCGAAGAGGAGGTGAGTCACTAGGACTGCTTAAATACCAAGCTCTTTCGAATCCAATCCTAGACATGCGCATGCCTGTTGCCACACCCTAGTCTTGCGACTCGTTCACGGGTTTGTTTAGTGAAATTAAGTCTTATGAGTTTTAGAAAGTTGTTTAAGATAGGCCTAAAGTCCATCAATTTCTAATTTAACTAGTCTACATCCCATAGAGCCCATCAAGCCCACATATATTTCACACAATGGTTTAGAATACTTACCTGGCGGACTTGGGCCGGAGACGCAGGTGCCATGCCGAGCTAACAGACCTGTATCATTTATAAATATGCATGTTTCAAAAACCCAACTTTAGAAAATGTTTTGAGCCCAAAAACCCCCAAAGCCGAGTTTTGAACCGGGCTCTGATACCAATTTGGAACACCCCAAACCCGGCTGAAACACCATGACCGGATCTAGCATGCCACTAAGGAGATTTTAAAAGTTGTCGCAAATTCGGGAAATATTTTTTTCTTGAGTATAGCCTTTTAATCGGGAAAACTAAATGGTTGAATAATTTGTAAAAGATATACATTTTATATTAATGCCATAGTGAATTAGAAACCAAAATTTGATAGATGCCTTAGCTTAATTAAAACGTAAAGTCCAAATGTTTGATAGTAATAAAAGCCAAAATAAAATCAGAAAATATAAAGCTAATGGCCCATGGCCTTATTACAATAAAATAAAAACCCAACTATACCAAAATATTAAATATAAATAAATAAAATAATGTCTGTGGCAGTATCCAAAATAATCACATGCATGGCCACCTTGCATTCCTCTCCAGCCCGGTCCGATGCTTTAAGTGTCTCCTGTAAAATGTTAAATAATAGGGTGAGTCACGAGACTCAGTGTGCAACCCTTATGCACCATCAGATTGGGCCTTAGCCCCACAGAACAGATATCAAAACATGAAATAATAGAAAGTATGCAAAGCCCAACCCAATCCTAGGTTTCCATCCGCTACACACCACCCTTACGTGCCATTCACACCATTGGGGATTTCTACAATCAACCCACACCGCTACACACCATCGATGGCAGTCATGCTGCAGTTAGCTGCTCATCGTCAGATCATGGCAATATCCACTACAACAGATCATGGCAAAAAGCCACTACAACAGATCATGGCAAAAGCCACTACAACAGATCATGGCAAAAGCCACTACAACAGAACACTTCCCTTTTTAGCAATCTCCCAACCCCGTGAAATCACAGAAATCGGCATACATACAAGCATATCATCAGCAGAAACATTCACTTATGAATTACAGATATCACTAACCTGGTGATTCACTTTTACCCTCCTTGGGTTTTCAACCATTATGTCGGGATTTCGGCATTTAACAGAGTATAAGCAGATTTAATAACACATATTAGCAGACAATCTAAATGGTGTGAGAAGTTACACACCTGATTAATGCGTAGGACTACTCTCTATGTCGATATCCTCACTAATCAGATCTACTACCCTTTGTCTACAACTTTGCTCAAAAGCCGGAAGAACGCGAAGATAGGGCCTCTCCTATATTCGGCTAAGGGTTAGTGTTTTACCCAAATTATATGTTTTAAATTAGCAGATCTCCTTACCTTGAAATTCCGAAAGTGTTACGATCCAAGTGCTACTGAATTTTGGCTTAGAAATCTAAGCGATTGAATCCCCTTCAAATCCCGGAATGTCGCAAATGAGAGAAAACACGAGATTAGCCAACTATTTAGCCATTCGGCTATAGTCTCCAAAAGCTGAAAAAGATCAAAAGAAAACCCAAATCGATACTTACCTCTATAGAAGGTTTCAGCTATCCCTTGTAGAAAGATTCGGCAATCACAGGAGATAAAATCTAGGGATTTCGGCTTTTAAGAAAATCCTGAAAAAGTATGAACAAAAGAAGGCTGGTGCATTTTCGGCTTTTAGAAGAACTGAGTGAAGAGTTTCGGTTTTTGGCAAAAGAAGAAGAAGAAAAGAAATCAAGAAAGAAGCTTGGAGAATTCGGCTAGGAAGAAAAGAAAGGATTTTCGCAGCAGAGAAAACTGAGAGAAAGAGCTTCAGAGAAAAGAAAAAGAAAGGAAAAAGAAACTAACGAAATTTTAGCTTTTCCTAACTCTATCTAGCTGTCCCCTCCTTTACACGCACAGTCCCATATTCGGCCACCTCTATCCTCCTTGATAGCTCCTCATCCTTTCCCTTATCGTTATCAGAACACACATCCAAAAGAGACCTACATCACACCACTTCTTCCCTCCTTTATCAGCTTATTATCCACAAATTAAAAACATTAAAAATTTTCCTAAATTATAGCCTTGTTGCCGTCCCCCCTTAGTCCCCTTATAAGTGCCGAATTTGGCCCAAAAACATTGGCCTCAAGTGGCCAAAACTTGGGCCTCCTCCTTTACCATTGACGCCAACTCCCTTCCCTCTTAGTGGCGCCATTTTGCCACTGGGCCACAAGCCCAACTTGATATTTTAAACTATAGATACAATATTTTAAGCTCTAAAATGTCTAGACAAAATATTTAGTCAAGACCTCAGCCCATTTTTGAGCCCAATCTGGACCCCTAACCCTTAAATTAACAAATTAAACTTACAACACACAAAATGCACAGGCCCACTAAATCAGGATGTTACATCTTTAGCCATCATACCATAATTAAAAAGTCCACACTTGCCTTAAATACTACCTTGGCCGACACTTGGGGAAAGAACACAAAAAATAGTCAAAATATTTGTACCAAGTGGGATTCGAACCTCTTCCCTCAAAGCCTTTCATGTGGCGCCATATCCTCTTTACCAATTGCTCATTTATGCTAGCAATTTACTCACCTATTTCCATAAACCTTGATGCCACTTACTATCTCTCCTTAAAGTGCTTAAACATAAAAATTTTGCTAAGGCCCAATTTGAACCCGGAACTTCCTAGAAACCTCGTAACTTTCAAAAATCACCTTTCTAATAAGTCCAACTTGAAATAATGCCATTCTCTTATTCTCAAAAATTTTAAACATTCCTACGCCCAAGGCCCAATGGGCCCAATTCTACTAGGCCCAAATTCGGGTCGTTACAAGAGCAATCAACTGAAGTCCCTAATGAGGCAGAATCAATGGAACCAGAAGCTGAACCTGATATCAAAACCTCAATGTTTGGACCTCCATCGCCTAGTCTAGATCTTCGTGATGAGCTGTTAAAGCTGATGGACTTAATGTAACACATGCAATGGCAGCAACAAGCCTACTGGAGATACTCAAAAATAAAAGATGACTCGATGAGGAGTGCCCTCAAGAAAATTTATAATGACCCATTTATTTTTGTGCCTGATTTTCCAGTTTTCATATTTGAACCATGGACATCATCATCAAAGAGGGAGCAAGGCGATTCGTGTAAAGGCAATACTAATGGAGAAAAAGATTAGTCGAATTCGGAAAGATCGGCAAACAAATAAAAAAGGGGAGGACTTCAACTTTAGTTTATTTTTATTTTTAAGTTATTTTAGGATTAGATTAATTAGGAATTTTTATTGTTGCATAATAAAACAAGAGATAGGAATCATGAATAAAATCCGAACAATTCACAAAAGCTAAAGTGTGGCAACAGATATATACATGTCTAGGATTGAATTTTAGAGAGAGCTTGGTACTTAAGCAGTCAATTTGACTCACCTCCTCTTTTCTAAATATCCTACCTGGTGTATAGTATCTATTCACTTTAAACAATGAGGACATTGTTCACTTTAAGTAGGGGGGACCGAAAATTTGAATTAATTCCACTTAGAATAAAATTTTCTTTTAATTATGATTAGGATATATTTTGTTCAATAATATGAAATTTTGTTAAGTATGCTGAACTTCAGTATTAATAAAGTTCTATTATTTCAATAAGTTATTATGTTCGCTTAATAATGATATGAATGTATTTTTAATAAAACATGCAAATTCGTACCATAAAATTTTTAATTCCCTACGAAAAGTTAGGCATGCATGAAAGTTTAAGTCTTTAGAATTGGTTTAGTAATTTCTTGAGGCGAAATCCTAGGAAGCATGGAATATTGAAAATGATTTAGGCAACTATTGTTTGGACTATTTGAGCCTTTCAAGCTGACCCTGATAAAATTATCCTTTGAAACCCAAACTTTGAGACTATATGGCCTAATTTTATTTGGACCTATGCAATATTTAGCCATCAATTTTCTCTTCATTACTCTTAAAATTGTCCCAAACACTAGACTCAGTACTATTCAAAATATCATTTGAAAATAAGTTTGGGGGAGTTGAAAAGAAGTATCAAGTGCTCGAATTTGAGCTTGAAAAGGTAAAAAAAAAAACATGTACTCGAAATAAATGGTTGAAAGAGAAAAAGTTGGTGTATCAAGGGTGAGAATTCCGAAGGTTCAATTTTAAGCTGAGTCTAGGGTTTTTAAGCCAAAAATTTGTTTATCTTTTACCTACCCCTAAGCCCAGCCACGTTACAACCTTATTAAAGATCTATTGATTCAAAGTTCCAATGTTACCTACATTAGTGGAGAGAAATTGCTCTGCTCAACATATGAAGACATCAGTTAAGCTTAATGATTGCAGTTTAATTTTGAATAAGGAATTAAAATCAACTTGGTAGTGAGTAACATGTCTTTATTAAAAAACATTTAGTCTAATTTTGCTAGTATAATAATTGTTGGAGGTAATTTGAACGATATGTATACTTAAGTAGCATAACTATCAAATTTCCTATTTTTGAGCATGAGTATATTACATTCATAATTTTTAGAAGAAAGTTGTTCTGAAGGAGTTTTTCAAAGGTGTTTCCGAGAAAATTCTTTTCAAATTTGTGCATTACTCGGGACGAGCAATGAATTAAGTTTGGGGATGTGGAAACACGAAAATTTATATACTTTTTCATGCCCTTTTTAACTCAAATTTATGCAGTTTCGATAAATTCTTGTTGGAAAATAGTTAAATATTATAAAATAATTAAATTGTGCTAAAAATATGAACATGATGAATTTTAATTAATTTTATAGTTAATTTTGATTTATTTTGACTATTTTCGATAGATTCGCACAAAGGGCAAAAACTGACTCGGCAGATACTGCTCGAAGAATAAACTCAAGAAGCAATTGGAAGTATTAAGGCAAATTTATTTCCAGCCCAAGACGGTCCAATTATGAATATTTAATCATAATATAATTAATTTTAATTTATTCCCAATTTAATTTGGGCTAAATAAATTAATCTTAATTAATTATGAAAAAGACCCAGTTGAACCGCATCAGTTGAACCAAATCGGTTGAACTGAACCAAGCAAAGAGTTGGGCAGCCCAAACCGTCCATATTGCTGGCCCAAGTCAGCTTATTAGCTGATTAATTAAGCTTGCAAAGAAGCCCTTGAAGACTTTTCAAAGTTGCATTCAAACCCCTCCAAATTTAGTGGCTTTGTAGATTTGCCCCATGCCATATTTAGCAAAGTTGAAACCATCAACTTTGCCACACAGATGGCAGGCCAAGGGAGGTCTCTTTGGCTGCTACTATTTTCTATTTTTAGCAGCCACAATCAGCTATAAATACCACCCCTTGCTGATCCCTCAATCATCCCTCAATCCTTCATTTCTCATTCACTCTCTCATTCTCTCTTCTCTCCATTTCTCTCCTTTTCTCCACCAAAACCAAGCCTTCTTGTGCCGATTTCCCCTCTTGGAAAAGACGTGTTTTCTTAGCCATTTGGAGCAGGAAGTGGAGTGTTCATAAGCCACCTTGATCACCGAGGACAACGGAGAACGAAGAACGGAGCAATCAGTCAAGCCACGGAGAAACACCAGATTTGCTTCTTGTTCCTTATCTCTTTAAATTTCATTGTTGTTTTGACAAACATGTTTATGAATATTTATGCTATTGAAATGGTTATTTTAATTAGCTTAGCTTGAATTTAATTCGTGTTTGGTTGATTGTATTCCATCCTCTTAAATTATTAAAATTATGTTTATGCTGTTATAGGCCTCGGTAAAATGTTTGATTAAGTAAAATCATGATTAAGTTATTCTGGCATTATAATTGTTTAGATAACTAAAGAGTTAATTATTTAAACTCATTGAAATTGTAATTAATGGACACAATACTTAATCTGTGCATGTTTAATTCTTCTAAGGTAGCTGAAGATTAAATTAGCATTGTATTTGGCAATACATATGCCTTGCATAACTTGCAAGATTTTTGTGATTAAATTGTTTCAAGGTAAGGATACTTTGTTACTTCACATGATCTTTTATATGCTATTAGATTGAATTAATCTGTTGAATCATATAGGAATATGCGAGAGATTGTTTAATTTAATAGGTATGTATGTGCAATAACATGTAAATATGTTCATAAGTTAGCAAATTACCGAGTTGCCGTGATTTATTTCGTAACAAGTATAAGCATGAGTTTAATAATTCTAAGTTAAGAAATGTAATTAATGCAACACAATTATATCATCTTGATTCAAATCAGCTTTTAAAATCGTGCATTAGAACTTTGTTTTATTTTATTTTACTTTGTTTTTTTTAGTTTTTAAATATTTCTTAAATCCAAATATTTTTCTTTCACCAAAGTGTTTAAAATCATTTTCATAAATAATTCTTTTATAGTCCCTGTGGGTACGATAACTCGACATTTACTTGTCACTTTATTACTTGTTACGATTGTGTACACTTGCACATTTCCACTGTTCCAACCCGAACTGTGAATTTATGTCTGCATTTGATATTACTGTGTGCATATTTTCTGTGGGGATTACACACCGAGTTTGCGAAAACTCACCCTTTTCTATTTAATCTGTTTAGGTAATCCCCAGCGTTAGACGGATCGGTGCAGCGGAGGACTCGACGGTGACCATGGTTCTGGATATTTATTTATGGTTTTATTATTAATTATGGTTTGATTATGTCGGGGGTAAATTTTATGTAATATGGCCATTACGAGTTTTTGTTTAATTTGGGATATGTGATATTTACGGTTAATGGTAGGAAAACTCGAGTTTTCAAAATAAACAAATGTTTTATCAAAAACACACAAATTTGCAAATTACTTTTAAAAAGCTTTCGCAACGTATAATGTTTTGAAAATGGTCAATGAATGAATAAACGACGCGCTTTTTACGGTAACCTAAAATATTGAAAAGGGCATTATTGTAATTATGTTTTCTAAAGAACTATCATGTGACATCGCCAGATTCGGCCATAATGTCTAGGCCGAGTTTGGGGTATTACACGTTCCACCATCAACGACGCTTCCTCAATCTAGTACCACAAGATCAAGAATCGACAACCTTCTCCAGCCAATGCGTGAGCAGCAGTGCTAGCTTGTCTTTCAGCAAAACAAAAGGTGAGTCTTGCAAATATCTCCAATTTTGCCTTAATATCTCGAACAATCGTGCTAAGGATAGACTTGTCTGGTGTAGAAGTGAATTTCTTAATAACAGTAGTGAATTGCCCTCCACTGTACCGATCGAAATCCTAGCTCAATTGTAAAGATGATGGCTTGCTCACATGCCTGTGCTTCGGCAATGAAGGCATCAGCAACAACATGGTGGGGATAAGTATATACAACCATAATAAGATCTAAAAAATTTCTAGCCATAATAATTTTTTATTATTTCAAACTTCATTTATCAATTCTTTTAATTTAAAATTTTAGAGTAATGTAATATCAATTATCTGCTTTAAAACTAAACATTTATATTCAGATAAATGATTGAATAAATTAAAAAAATTTCTCACTCAAATAAGAAAAATAACATTCTTTCAAGCATTTTAATAAAATATTATAAATAAAAAAGTATATATATATATTAGTCATTACTTACATTAACATGTTGCATTAAAATCCTCAATTATGGGCACATATGTATAATGTATAATGTTATTATAAAGTGTGATACAAAATTAAGTAACAAATTATGTTATAAGTGTCATATGTATTAAATTGTCATGGAAATAATGTGTAGATGCCATAAGTTGTATTTATAATTTGATGAGGGGCCAAATTATAAATACCTAAAATTGATTTAATAATCAGTTATTTTAATACGAGGTAGTGATCCCCAAGAAATAGATAAATAACTCATATTTCTTTTCTATCCCCTTCAGGGGGAATATACAAAGAGAGAAAACTATTTTCTTGGAAGATCAAAATCTTCTAGGCAATCTCCAACAATGTATTCAGGTATGCTTCCGTATTTAGTTTTGTTCTTGATTTATTCTTGGTGATCTAATATAACAGATCTTGGTTTATTAAATTTTATATCATATTTTTACGGTTCTAATAAGTGGTATCCGAGCCTCTTCATGTCGAATCATTGGGAATTTAATAAATTTCTATTCTTTTTAGAATGATTGGTTCATGAAATTTCATAGGTTTGATATTTTGATTTGATATTTTGATTACATATATTAATGTTTGAGATGCATATTGAAGTTTTTAAATTTGGTCATTTATATTAAAATTTTGGGTTTATGAATATCGATTAAAACTTATGAATTGATATCAATTATACGAGTTGATAAAAAAAATTAATTAAAGTATGTGTTTGGTGTCTTTATATACCAATTTGGTTGGATTTTATTTATGATTTCGATTGAAGATTGTTTTTAATTCGTATATATAGATTGATGTATATTTATGGGCAAATTGGTTATTATTTATCTTTTCATGAATTTATATTTTCATGAAAATATAGTTTGGATTTGATGGAAACTTGAATATTGAGAATGGAGGTTTATGGGATTTAAGTCTTCTAATGTAAGTTATTTCTAATTTTGAAGTTTATAATGCACAAATTGCTCAATGCTGCGGGATTTTATATGTTTGAGAAATTTTTTTACTGATTTGGACTCAACAATTTTAAGTTTACTAGCTTGAAAATATTTTAAGTATTCATGCATAAAAAAGTTTTTTTTATATGAATCTCTGTTTAATCATAAATATAATTTTGAATTTATATGGTATATGCAGGGTAAATTTTTTTATTTGATTATGAATACACGCATATGCGTGAATTCCTTTGGTGTTTTGTTTATGCCAAAATCATAAATACATATGTTTGTTAATTATTTGGTCTTACATCACTATATTATTTTTGTTTGATTTTGGTATATATAGTTTTGGAACAAAAGCAATATATGATTTATAGAGTTATGCTATTATTAAAATAAATATTTTCTTGTTTTGATTGCGACATTTAGATAATCTTATTTACGATTACTTCGGGAAATGACATGATTAGAAATTTTAATTCTGACCTTTGTTTGTTATGAAAATTTTAAATTTGAATATAGATATGTTTATATGTATTTAAAAATATATTGTTATCTTTTAATTTGATTGAAAGAAAAATTAAGAGAAATATTTTGAAATAAATAAATTCAGATTTTGACTTGTGGGTTTTAATTAAGGATGTCTAATATTTTAAATACATTAGTTGAAACAAAATACCGCCAAAGTGACGTCTTTTTGCATAGATTAGTTTATTTAAAATATCAAGATGATTATATATATTTGTGATTCATGCGTTTATTAATTGACTCAAAGGTAAGTTAATATTTGGCAAAATTTTAACGACATCTGTGGTGATAAATATGTTACAATTATGTACTCTATGTGAGTAATATGTTTGTCCAAAGATTGATTTATTGTTTCCAAAGATTGATTTATTGTTTGACATAATTTATTGTCAATGGTTGATTGCTACAACAAGTGTATCGTTTACTGTTAATATTATTGTCCAAAGACTTGATATTAATGTTGTGTTTGGTATCTTGAGATAGAATTAGCCATTATTTTGAATTTATTGTTTACTTATGAATATTGATGTGAGTTTGTTTTTATTTATTTTTGTTCTATATTCAGCTAGGTCATCTTTTGCTGCCACAATATATGCTAATACCAATTCTATACCCATGCTTAAAGGGACCAATTTCAAGGAAAGAAAAAGACACTTACTTATAGTGCTTGGTTGTATGGACATAGATCTTGCATTAAGGAATGAACAACTTGTACCTCTCATTGCAGTAAGCACTCTTGAAGCTAAAGGGGATTTTGAGAGGTGGGATCGTTCAAACCACACGAGTCTAGTAATCATGAACCATAATGTTCCAAAAGCCTTTAAAGGCACAAAATCTGAAGAGATTACTCAGGCCAAGGGTTTCCTTGACAATATTGAGAAACATTTTGCCAAAAAACGATAAGGTTGAGATGACATCACTTCTAGCTTCTTTGATGTCTATGAAGTATAAGGGTTAAGAAAATGTGAGGGAGTACATCATGGACATGTTCCATGTTGCTTCAAGACTTAAGAAATTTAAGATCGAGCGTTCTGAGGAATTACTTGTTCTTATGGTTTTGGTATTGCTTCCTGCACAGTTTAACCAACTCAAAATTAGTTACAACTATCAAAAGGAGAAATGGACTCTAAATAAGCTCATTTCTTATTGTGTGCAAGAAGAAGAAAGGTTGAAGCATGATAAGTTTTAAAGCACTCATTTGGCTTGTGCCTTTAAAGATAAGGGCAAAGAAAAGAAAATATCATAATGAAGCTGCTAAGGGTCCAGCTCAAAAGAAACAATAGGTTGCTGAGGGTTGTTTCTTTTGTAACAAGTCTGGACATGTGAAGAAAGAATGTGACAAGTTTCACGCCTGGCATGCAAAGAAAGTTATAATTCTTACTTTGGTCTGTTTTGAGGTTAATTTATTTTCAATACCTAGAAACACTTGGTGGATAGATCCTTGTGGTACTGCTCACATAAGTGTTTCTATACAGGGTTGCATAAGCTACCAAAAGCCAAGTGATGGTGAAAGACACATCTTCGTGGGTAATGGAAAATCAGTGGAAGTGGAAACAATTGGACATTTTAGGTTGTTATTAGAAGCTGATTTTTATTTGGATTTAAAAGACACTTTTGTAGCACCGTCTTTTAGACTGGATTTAGTTTTTATTTCTTTGTTGGACAAATTTGGATATTGTTGTTCATTTGGAAACAATCAGTTTAGTTTTTCTTTAAATTCAAATGTTGTTGGAACTAATTAATTAAATTCTTATGACAACCTTTATTTGCTAGAAACAATTGCATCCTATAATGAAACCTTGCATGTGGAATCACGTGGTGTTAAATGGAAATTAAATAAGGAAAATTTGGCTTTATTATGACATAAGCGCTTAGGTCATATCTCAAAAGGTAGAGTTGAGCGCCTCATGGCTGATTGCATTTTAAAGTACCTTGACTTCATAGACTTTGATGTCTGTGTCGATTGCATTAAGGGAAAACAAACCAAAACCAAGAGATTGGGTGCCAACAAATCTTCAGATGTTTTAGAATTAATTCATACTGATATTTGTGGGTCATTCTCTACGGCATCCTGGAATGGTCAACAATATTTTATAACACTCATAGATGACTACTCACGTTATGGGTACCTATACCTCATTCATGAGAAATCTCAGTCTCTAGACACGTCCAAAGCTTATAAAGCAGAAGTTGAGAATAAAATCAACAAAAGGATTAAGATCGTTAGGACCATTCGCAAAATTCCTAGAGGAATGTGTTATTGTCCAATGGTACACCATGCCAGGATCACCTAGTATGAATGGTGTAGCTGAAAGATGAAATAAGACTTTTAAGGATATGGTAATGAGCATAATTGCTCATCCTATCTTACTCGAGTCCCTCTTGGGAGAAGCATTAAAAACAATGACTTATATTTTGAATAGAGTACCCACTAAAGCAACTGCAAAAACACCTTATGAGCTTTGGACTGGTCAAAAGCCTAATCTAAAGTACTTTCACATTTGGGGATGTCCAGCTAAGGCAAGGCCTTATAGGCCACATAAAAAGAAATCAGAATCCAAAATAATGCGCAGCTGCTTTATTGGTTATTCTGAGAAATATAGGGGTTATAAGTTTTATGATCCCACAATTAAAAATATTTTTGAGACGAGAACTAGAACATTTTTTGAGGATGTAGAGTTTGGAGAGAGAAATAAGGTTAGAGACATTACTTTTGAGGAGGAATTGGATTTTAACTCAATTCTTGCTATCACTTTTGACGATTTTTAGGTTCACATACCTATCATTGATCAAGAAATGAATCAAGACTCTCAACAACACAATGTTGAACAACTCTCTATTCAAGATGAGATAACTGTTCCAAAAGAACAAACTCAACAATCTCAAGAACAAGTGTCACTAAGGAGTTCCACGAGAGAGAGGAGAAATGCTATTTTAGATGATTATGTTGTATTTCTCCAAGAACATGATGATGATAATGGAATGATGGAAGATGATCCAATCAACTTTCGTCAGGCCATGAAAAGTTCTAATTCTCAAAAGTGGATTGATGTCATGCAAGAAGAGTTTACATCTGTAACACCCCAAACCCGGCCCATGCATTAAGGCCAGATCCGACACGTCACATGAGAAAAATACTATTAAGTCTTTTTTAATAAATAGATAAATTAAAACAAACTCCCGTTTTAAACATTTTTGATAAAGTATTATTAAATAAAAGTTTTATTGATAAATCGATAAATTTGAGATATAAAAATCTTATAAAATCGTAACCTTGAAAATATCGTCAATAGTTCGAGAAGATTTAAAAGAATTAGAAAATAATTTTCGAAAAATGTTGATGAAAAATTTGAAGAGAAAATTTTCGAGTTAAAAATATATTTATAAAAGTTTATTATGAAACCCTTTTTGTTTATCCATTTTAAGAAAACGATTATTTTAGTTTTTTAAAAAAATCTCAATTTGAAATACTTAGAGCAATTTATAAATTCGTCAGACATAAATCAAAACAAAAATTAATCCAGAGGCCTTATTACAACCTTAACTCAAAATAGCAAAGTAATTAAAAGTACTAAAAAGAAATCCAAATTCCAATTTAAACCGTTTTTGTAGTATGGCCTCCACCGAGTCATCCATGGCCCAAGTCTCCATCACTGATCATTACCTGAAAGGGGTAAGGAAAAACGGGGTGAGTTACTAGAACTCAGTGTATAACCCCCTTACCGTTGTCCATTGGGCCTTAATCCCATTAAGCAATATTTTGGGCCTAAGCCCATTTACAAAAAAAATATATTAAATATAACATGTGTATGAAATGCAATTCCCAAACCAAACCTAGTATTCCATCCGCTACACACCACCCGTACCAACCAACACACCTGTGGGGATCAAGTCAACCCATCCCGCCAACACACCAATCGTAGGCATTAAGCCATTTATAACAAATTTAATTGTGGACAAGCCACTAGAATAACAGAATTTACGTGGCATTGCCACTTTTCAGATTTGTGGCAGAGCCACCAGAACTTCTCTTCAACATTATCCCATCCCATGCAAATCATGTATATAATGCATAACAAATCACAATATAACAACAATAATTTGTTCGGATATTTATTGCAAATTATAGCCCTTATAACAATTTATCAAATAGGCCCATTTAGCAAAATATCAGATTGGCCCATATAACAAAATATCAGATTGGCCCATGTAGTAAATTATCAGAATGGCCCATATAGCAAATTAATAGATTGGCCCATATAGCAAATTAACAGATCGACCCATATATCAAATTACAGATCGGCCCATATATCAAATTACATCGATTTGGCCCATTCGTAAATTAACAGATCGACCCATTAGCAAATTAACAGATCGGCCCATTAACAAATTAACAGATCGGCCCATTAGGGGTATTTTTGTAATCTTTCACGGTGTTAATACCGATTTTGTCAATTTTATCAAAATAGTGAGATCTAAGCAAATTTTCCCCGGTTTCACCATAATACGATTTTTGTCAAGGATTTATTACCCATATGATAATAATCTTTAACCCACGGAAAACAGTGTGAGATTACACACCTGATTATGGTAAGCACTAAGCTTTCTTGATTGTCGACACCTAAAATAATATAACGCTCGATTAGTCAACGTACGCGATTTAATAAATATACTTTAAAACAAATGATCTAAAATTTTACCCTCGGGATCGTGAACGACTACGATTTGTCGGTTTTCCCCGCTTGACGGTCCACAACCCGATGGTAAATCCCGAATCGCTGATGCCTCAAAATTGTGAATGACCTCGAATAGTCGATTCTCACCGGATGAGGGTCCACAACCCGGTGGAAAGTCCCGAATCACCGATACCGCCCTTCGCTTGAATTTAGGAGTAGGGATCGCTAATCCGCTCCTTTTGAGATCTCCACTCGACTTTCCATTCGAATCGGTCCCACAAGCCTCCATTCGGTTGGATCTTATATAGATCGATATTATGATAAAATATGGATTATCAAAAGGGTAAAGATCGGCTTACCACTAATTTCCGAGTGATCAACGGTTGGGTAGATCGAGCGATTTAATCCCTATAATTAATATCGATTAATCATCACCATTCCAATAACATCTTAACGAATAAAGAACGATTATAGAATCCTTGAAGAACTCTTACCCTAAAGATTTTAGGATCGATTTCTAGCGATTATACGATGACTTCGGACGAATCAAGGTTTCAGCCTTCCACTATACCACTACAGAGAAGAAAAAGATCATGTTTGAGAGAAAATAAGGTGTTGATCTCGGTCAAAATGACCATCCCAAACCAAAACATAGATTTGGCCATAAGAGAAAGAAAATAAAAAGTTGAAAAGAACACTTACCACTTACCGATTGATCAAGGGGTGAGTGACAACTCGAATGAAAGAAAGACTAATGAAGAGATGAAAGGTTTCGGCTATGGAGGAATAATGGGCAAAATATTCGGCTATCGTGAAAAGGATTAGAAAAGAAGAGATGCTTGAAGGATTTTGTGAAAAAAAAAAAGAAAAAAGAAGAAAGAAGTATGTTTGACTAGCTTCGGTTTTCAAGAAAATGAGTGAACAAATTTTTGGTCTTAATGTTTGTGTACATTCAGCAAGAAGAAAGAAAGGAAGAGAATATGCACCCTCAAAGTTGTAGATTCGGCAAGGAGGAGAATGAAATTTGGAGAGAAAAGAAAAATGACACCAAAGTTGCAAATGGGAATTTGGTCAAAACCACACCAAAACTTTTACCAATTGACAAAGGCAAAATTCGGACAAGAGAAAAGTATTTTGGAGAAAAATGGCACATTAGATGCTAAAGAAATTTTTGACCAAAACAAAACACAATAGTTTACCAAAACACCAAGTAAAAATTTGGCTACCTCCCTTTAGCCCCAAAACCGTCCACATTCATGCTTCTAATAGTCAAAAATTTGCCAACCACCCTTTCCATAACATTTCCCTTGAAAAAGGCCACTTGTTCCCCTTACTTTCCCCTTTCTCTTGATTTCTTTCCTCAACTTCATTCTTTCCTATTATCCTTAGCCATCTTGCCAAAAATAAAAAGTCCACCTCACCTTATTTACATGCTTGGCCGACACTTAAGGAAAGAATGCAAAAATAAAAGTCAAAAAATTACACACAATGGTTTTCGAACCTCTTCCCTCAAGGTACTTCATATGGCGCCATAACCTCTTTACTAATTGCTCACTTATGCTAACCATTTACTCATTTATTTCCATAAGCTTTAAGGTCACTTACTCTATCTCCTTAAAGTGCTAAATGCCAAAATTTTTACTAGGTCCAAAAAGACCCCGAGCTTTCTCAGGACCTCCCTTAGACATGAAAAATTAATAAGTTAACTAGCTTAGCACCAAAAATAATGCAACACATAAAATTCCAAATTTTAGGATGTTACAATTCTACCCACCTTAAAAAAAATTTTGTCCTCGAAATTTACCTGATTAAAAGAGATGAGGATATTGCTGCCGAATCATGTCCTCAGGCTCCCATGTAGCTTCCTCTACTCCGTGATTACGCCATAATACCTTGACTAACGGTACCGACTTCCTTCTTAGCACCTTGACGTCCCGATCTAAAATTCGCACTGGCTCCTCTTCGAAAGACAAGTCAGGTCTTATTTCAACTTCTTCTACCGGTACTATAAGAGACGGATCCGATCGGTAACGCCTTAACATTGAGACATGAAATACACTATGTATCTGGATGCTGGATGCTGGATGCTGGATTGATAGCTATTGTTATATGCAAACTCTGCCAACGGTAGGAAATCCTCCCAACTACCCCTGAAGTTAATCACACAGCCCCTTAACATGTCTTCCAAAATCTGGATTACTCTCTCCGACTGACCATCCGTTTGAGGATGAAATGCCGTACTGAAGTTCAACTTGGTTACCAAAGCTTCATGTAAGGCTTTCCAAAACTGTGATGTAAACTTAGGGTCCCTGTCCGATATAATAGACACTGGTACCCCATGTAACCTCACGATCTCTGCTATGTACAACTTGGCCAACTTCTGCAATGAGTAATCCGTACGAACAGGTAGAAAATGGGCAGTCTTCGTCAACCGATCCACTATTACCCAAATGGAATCTTTCTTAGTATGCGTTAAGGGTAACCCACTAACAAATTCCACCGTTATCCGTTCCCATTTCCGTAATGGAATCTTCACCGGTTGTAGCAATCCCGACTGTAATTGATGTTCCGCCTTCACTTGTTGACATGTTAAGCACCTACTCGCAAAATCAGTAACGTCCCGTTTCAACCCTGGCCACCAATACTGCTCACGGAGGTCTTGATACATTTTATTTCCCCAGGATGAATAGCATATAGGCTACTATGTGCCTCACGCAGAATCATTTGCCTCAACTCCGAATCTTTGGGCATACAGATTCTTCCGCGAAAACATAATATTCTATCATTATTCAATCCAAAATGCCCTATTACACCACCTTCCACTTGCCGAAGTAAGGAACCCAACCTTTCATCTAATAACTGCTTTTCCTTAATCTGGCTTACCCACGCAGGCTTCACCTGAAGTTCGGCTAGTAGACTACCATCTTCATACAAGTTGAGATGAGCGAACATCGCTCTCAAATCCGATATCACCTTACGACTCAACGCGTCTGCCACCACGTTAGCCTTTCCGGGATGATACTCGATTGAGAAGTCATAATCCTTCAACAGTTCTATCCACCTCCACTGTTTAAGGTTCAACTCCTTTTGGGTAAGGAGGTACTTTAGACTCTTATGATCCGTATAGATGATCGACTTCTCACCGTACAGGTAGTGTCTCCAAATCTTCAAAGCAAACACCACTGCAGCCAATTCCAAATCATGAGTGGGATAATTCACCTCGTGCGGCCTTAACTGACGAGATGCATAAGCCACCACTTCTCCACCTTGCATCAACACACATCCCAAGCCCGTGTGTGACACATCGCAGTAAACAATAAACTCTTTTTCAGCCTCAGGTTGAATCAATACTGGCGCTTCCGTCAGAATCCTCTTCAATTTCTCAAAGCTCTCTTGCTGCTGATCTGACCACACAAATGGTGTAAGAGTATGCCCAAAGATCAATCATGAGATGGTTGTAATAACATACTTAATTTACCATGTTTATTAATATAAAGCGTTGTCATTATTATTTCAGTTTTTCTTTCTGTGTGTATAGATAAACTGTTTTATAATAATGTCCTGAGAATAATATGATTATTCTTAAAAGATCCTTAGTCGAGTATTATTGTTGACTAGGACAATAATAATGCATTAAGACTAACATGTAGTTGATTGATGATAAAGAGTTGTCATTGATATGGAGTGTCAAAATCAATGCATGAATATGTGTGTTAGAGAACAATATATTGGATTGACCCGCTATGAGTATGTTTCTTGGATTATTATGTAATTGTCACAACATTACTCATAGTGATTAATATGTATATGATCCTCAGACTTGAGATCATTTTATCCCAACATCGTGAGTTGTATATTTTGATATAGTCAAACGTACACTGTAACAGGTTGTTCTATAAAGGCTGATGTTGGATATACCACAATCTATGTAGAGGGATATGGTTCATCAATAAAGGATAAGTCCCTCCTACATAATAGGAGTAATATCTTAGGCCACTTGATTGAGTGAGACTAGAAATGCATGGCAATGCTCAAATAAGTTGATATGAGATGTCATACTAATTTGTATATCATAGTCTACTCAAGATATCAAGAAACATGGGATGGACTATGCAAGTGTGACTATCCCATGACTTGTATCCGTTCCAGAGATAAAGGACTTAAGGATTAATGCATGAAAGGTTAATCACGAAAGGTTATGTCGAATCATGACTTCTTGTAACTTAGGTAGCAATGATGCATTGCTAGATGCCACTCATTGTCTATGACAATAGAATCGTTCTAGTATTACTGCTAACATTGCAAGAACCTACAGGGTCACACCCTATGGTTGAAATGAACGGAATAAATTATAGTTGGTATTGTGCTTGGTTGTCACATAAATTAAATTAATTAAAGAATTAATTTAATTGGGCAATCAAATATTGAACATATTATATGTACAAGGATGTTGTACACATAATGATAACATAATTTTATTAATATATGAATTTGATTCATATATAAATTTAAATAAATATAGTTTACCGGAATCCTTATTATAATTAATGTAATTATAATTTTCAGATATAATTAATGTAATTATAATTTTTGGTTAAAAACTTTATTGTATTTATTTAATCTTGTAATACATTCAAGAGATACCAATTATAAAAGGCCCAATTAAGAGGATACCTATTATAAAAGGCCCAATGAGAAAGGCACCCATTATAAAAGGTATTAAAAGGAGACAAAACTCAACATGAAAACCCTAAGTGATTGCTTGTTAGGTCTAGCAGCCGTCAAGCAAATATGCCTCCAAAACAGTTTTGGAGATTTCTTCCGTTCATAGTCAAACCAGGTGGATTACGTAGAGGCCGACATCGGAAAAGGTTGAGGCTTGATTCGACAGTAGATCAAAACTCTTGTTGCCAAGGCGTCGCTGTCTACTCAGATTGAAGTTTTGGTAATTTCGAAACCTTTATTTCACCTCGATTCGTTCCTCACACATGGATCCATGATTTGGATCGCCGAATCTAATTTTATTCTGCTGCGCCATGGGGTACCGGCGAACCAACAGTGGTATCAGAGCCACTTGTGTGATACAAACTCGGGTTTAAATACTTGGGTGATGCAATTGTATGAGATACATGTTTTGATCTTATTATATTTTTGATTGTTTAAATCGTTTAAGCATAATCTGATAATTGTTCCTTTCGGTAATTGATTAAATGCTAATCATGGTGTTGTGGCCTATTCGATTTTATGTTATTACTGTTAACTATTAACAAATCTGTAATAATGCGGCGGTGGTATTTATAGTTTCCAGCAAGTGTTAACTGGCTAGTGGAACAAGGGTTGTTCCGAGATGAAACCTCAAGGATTAAAATCCTAAAAACACGATTCTGTTGATAAAAATTTATCAAATCGTGAGGCTTCATTTGACTGGGGTATGCGATTCATATAAAAGAATTTATCCTCAGACCCCCACAAAAAAAATTGTTAATAAAAGAAATTTATAAACTTGATGGGCCACAAAAGGTTGAAAGGATATTTTATAATTCACCTTAGCAAAAAAAGCATTGAATTATGTATGCTATTTTTGACATGCACGGTGTTTGAAATGCATAGTTATAGCCCAATGACCCATTCGATAAAAGGTTGTATTTTTTTTTAAAATACGGCCTGCGTGTCGTGCCTTACTACTATTCTCTTGTATTTCTCTTCTCATCTTATTCCCTCGTATGTAAAACGAGTTTCTGCATATTGTAATTTGCAAGAGTTGCTGTGGACCAAACAAGAAGGAAGATGGGACAATGATTGTGAATGATAGCTTGTGAAAGGGCTTACACCTTTAGGTTTCCTTTTGGTTTTCCCATTGGCTTGGGTTGAACCACTTTAGTTTATGGGCTATAACTATTGCATTTATTTATTGCTTTATTTATTCATGTATGAGATGCTATGGATGATGATAAACCCTATTAATTGATGAGATCGATTAGAAGACTAAATGGGCTAAAGTAGACCATAATTGGTGAGATGCAATAATAAAATCCCTCTATTAAAATATTAAGTCAACATGGCCTTCCAATTTTGCCCTCGTTAAGGCTTCGATCAATACGATGTAGGTTCTGCCAAAGCGAAGTACTAGTATTTATCTTGGTTAAACGCGAAGAATAAACAAGTGATATTCGCTGGTTAAAAAAATTGGTTAATGACTTAACTAGGTTACTCTAATAGGATTAGAAACCTAGAGGCAAGTAAATTGGATAAATCATAAGATGATTAGAACAAGAGTTGTTCACCAAATATTAGGAGTTACATATGATGTAATTAGCAAATGTTGCTTACCTAAATAACCATAATCTTAAGAGTAAAGCCAAAGCTGACTTAAGAGGTGGTGAAATATGGATCCTTAACCTACTAGAAATACTTTTGAGAAAGTTTTTTCGATATTAATATACGAGGGTTATTAATTTTGAAATAAAATAGTGGGAATATCATTTAATAAAGTCTTTTTAATGATTGATATAAAATTGGTAAATTTACTCACATGCATATTTAATTGTTGTAGATATATTATGGCTGCAAACACTAGCACACTCTCATTGCGATCGGTCCTTGAGAAGGACAAATTGAATGGTTTGAATTTTCTTGATTGGTTCCGTAACTTGAGGATTGTCCTTAAACAAGAACGGAAATTATATGTCATTGAACAACCACTTCCTAATGAACCACCGCTAATGCCTCGAGGACTGATAGAGATGCTTACAAGAAGTATCTCGATGACATGATAGATGTTGGATGTCTTATGCTTGCCACTATGAATCCTGAACTTCAGAAGCAACATGAGGACATGGTTGCTTATGATATGATCGAGCACCTGAAAGAACTTTATCAGGGACAAGCACGGCAAGAGAGGTTTGATATCTCTAAGGCCTTATTCCAATGTAAGTTGGCTGAAGGAAGCCCAGTAGGACCTCATGTCCTTAAGATGATTGGCTATATTGAAAGCCTGTCTAAGCTTGGGTTTCCATTGAGCCAAGAGTTGGCCACTGATGTTATTTTACAATCGTTGCCGGATAGCTACAGCCAGTTTGTCCTCAATTTCAATATGAATGAAATTGGCAAGACTCTACCACAATTGCTCAGTATGTTACGAACTGCTGAAGGCAACTTGAAAAAGGTTGGACCCAAGCCCATACTGATGGTCCGTAATAACAAGGGCAAGGGAAAGGCCAAAGTTCAAACAAAGCCCAAGGGCAAAGGTAAGCCCAAATTTGGAAAAGGAAAGGCTGCACTGAAACCTAAAGGTGGGGTGTCTAAGGAAGGAAGCTGTTTTCATTGTGGTGTGACTGGACATTGGAAACAGAACTGCCCCGCCTATCTTGAAGAAGTCAAGAAGGCTAAAGCAAGCGGAATGTCTGCTTCAGGTATTTATGTTATTGATATTAATTTATCAACTACTACTTCTTGGGTATTAGATACTGGTTGTGGTTCTCATATTTGTACTTCTGTACAGGGACTACAAAGGAGTAGGACTTTGGCTAGAGGAGATGTGGACCTACGAGTTGGAAATGGAGCAAAAGTTGCTGCATTAGCTGTGGGAACATATACTTTATCTTTGCCTAGTGGACTTGATTTATGTTTAGAGGATTGTTATTTTGTGCCCAATTTGACTAAAAACATTATTTCAATTTCTTGTTTAGACAAAATTGGTTTTGAGATAATTATTAATGTAACATCCTGAAATTGGGCCTAGGAGAATTGAGCCCAATGGGCCTTAGGCGTAGTAGCGTTTAAATTTTTAGAGAATAAGAGATCGGCTTAAATGCAAGTTAGACCTATTGGATAAGTGATTTTGGAAGGTTAGAGGGCTTTTATGAAGTCCCGGGATCAAATATTGGCTTTGGGGAAATTTTGGTTTTAGGTGAAAAAAAACCCTGGAAGTGGGCAGGTAGGCCTTAAGAATAAAATATGGAGAAAATAACACAAGAGGAGTGTGTGGTGTAGTGGCAAAGTGACGCCACTTAGGGGATAAGGGAGTGACGCCACAAGGGAAGGAAGGAGGTCCAAGGTTCAAGTCTTGGCTTTTGCATTTTGGTTTCTTTTTGCTTGGACCTTAGAATTTGGCCCATAGTTTATATTTAGTTGCGCATGGTTTAAGACACAAGAGGAGCTTGTGGCCAAGTGGTTAGCGGCGTGGATTATGTTGCAAGGGAGCCTGGGTTCGAATCTCATGAGAAGCAAGGGAGTATTTATTTTGCGGATTGGACGGCAAGAGTTTCAGTTGAATTTAAACCCTACTGAGGAAGGGATCCCACATCGGAAAGACACAAAGAATGAAGGTGAAGAGCTAGCTATATAAGGAGCATCCTGGGAGGAGAGTAAACACATCTTGGAGGGCGTTTGGGCACAAGAGTGGTCGGAGCGCGGATTAGCCCAAGAGTCCTATCAGGTGTGTAACTCTCTCTACTCTAGTTGTAGAGCGGCAAAATGCCGAAATGCCGGTTACACGGCATTAGTAGCCATACAAGAGTGCGAGTGCATGTGTGGGGCTTCGACGCGACAGTTGAGGCCATCAGTAGTATTCTCGTGGGTTGGGGCTGCTTGGGCCTCGATGGGCCGAAGTGGGCCCAATGGGCCCGTGGGCCCATATGAGTAAATTGCATGATTGGTTAGTATATGTTGAACTAGACTAGGTGGAAGTTATATACGTGGCTAGATTCGTGTTAGGTGGGCCACACGAGCGTGTGGGCCCGGATGGGCCGAAGTCGAGTTTTAGGCCCAATCGTCCGGTACAACCGGAAATGGTAGCTGAGTCGCTAGTGGTGACATTAGGCCTTCGAAAAGGCCATTTTAGTTGTGAATTTACGAAAATACCCTTAGTAGGTAAAATTACAATTATACCCTTAGAGGTTGATTAGCATGATTATGTTGTTTAGTTCTGGCCGATTGTAGGGGAAGGCTTGATCTCGCATATCTCGGGTTGTGGCTAGTGCTCGAAAAGTGTTAAGGAAGGGGGATCTAGTGCGTTAGATCTTGATCTACGGGATTTGATAGTCGCATTAGTAACGAGGTGTGTAAACTAACACACTTCTTGCTTTGTATATGTTTGATAAACTGATTGATTGGTAAAACCGAAACAGTATGGTGGAGTGATATGATACCCTATGGGGTATGTGCACGGATTCAGGTAAGTCCGTTTCATTATGAGTACTGTTATTGATACATGATGTCATGATTTATGATGTATGTGCTATGAGATACAACGTTAAACATGTTTGCATGATTTGAATACTATACATAAGTTGGTATGATGATGGGTGATATGAGTGGAGGGGGCAGTGATATTTTGTGCTGACGAGCACCAGTGTTTTGGTAACACACTTTGTGACTTTGGGTCACTAGAGGTTTGGCACCTCCAGAGGTTTGGCACCTCAGCGTCTCGTCCCCGTGGTTTCGCACCACAGTGGGTTGGCCCCATAAGGCGGTATTGAGGGATTGACGCCAGTGATTTGGTATCACACGATGGGTTGGCCCCATCAATTGATTTGGGACTTTGGTCACCAGTGTTTTGGTAACACACTTTGTGTCTTTGGGGCACCAGTGGTTTGGCACCACATTGACGGATATCGTGTCTGCGGACACCAGAGGTTTGGCACCTCCAGTGATTTGGCATCACCTCTGTGACTATACGTCACCAGTGGTTTGGCACCACCAGTGGTTTGGTACCACACGGGGTAGAGAAAGGTGTTATGGATGGTTAGGTTGGGTGCATATTAATGAGATGCATGATGATCATGTTTATGTTTGTATATGATATTTTGCTAATCCGGGAAAAAGGGTTGCACACTGAGTCTTGGTGACTCACCTTTTTCCTTTAACCATTTCAGGTAGTGCATAAAGCTGGACCGGGATCGGAGAGGACAAGGTGGCCCATGCCGAGGATGATGTTTAATTATTTCATGCTTGATTTTGACATAAGTACTTTATTTGAATTGTTGGGTTGTAATAAAGGCCATTTTATGTTTTTGGTATTACTTTAACTATGGTTATTTAATTTAAGTTGCTAGGTGAAAATGATTTATGGGTTGCAACCTATTTATTCAAACCGGTTTTCATATACTAAAGCTTTAAAAATGCATAAGTTTTAATAATAAAGTTTTACTCAAAAGCTTCAATGGATAAGTATTCCAAAATTCAACAAATTACAATGTTTTATCTTAAATTAGAAAGATTTTCAGCCGACTTTCCTCAGTGACATAACCAGATTCAGTCGTAATGAATGGGCCGGGTTTGGGGATGTTACAGTTTGGTATCAGAGCCCGGTTCAAAACTCGGCTTTGAGGGTTTTGGGCCCAAAAACATTTTCAAAATGGGATTTTCAAAAAATAGGGGTTTTTATGAAATATTTTTCAGGTTATTCTGGCATGGCACCTGTATCTCCGACCCGCAGTCCACCAGGTAAGTAACTCTACTTGATGAATTAATTTATATGTGAATATTATGGGCTTTTATGGGAACGTAGATTAGTGAACTAGGATCTGTTGAACCCTAGGACTAGTCTACTCAAACACATGCATAAGACTTAAGGCTACCAAACAAACCTGTGAAGTAAGTCACCGAGTTAAGGTGTGGCAACCACTGTACACATGTCGAGGATTGGTATTCAGTAAGAGCTTGGTATTTAAGCAGTCCTAGCGACTCACCTCCTCTTTACTCGAATCCTACCTGGTGCGTAGCTACGGTTCACCTTAACCAAGAAGACTTGTTCATAGGCTAAACCAAGTATTAAAACCCGAAAGGGATTAGCCTTACTATTTTAGAACCCTTAGTTTTAAAATTTTCAAACTTACCCCTTTGGTTTGTAAACCTTAAATCTGATTTTGAAAGACGTTTTCTCGATTTACCAAAATTTCCAAAATGCCCCTAGTGGCAAAATTAGAAAAATGCCCTTGTATTGTAAAATTACGGTACTACCCTCAACTTCTGTTAAAATGATTTTACTTTGCAAAATACCAAAATCTCGAAATTTCAAAATGTTAAGATACTCTGGTATGGGGAAATTACAAAAATACCCCTGTGTTGAAAATTACTAAAATGCCCCTGACTTTCAAGATTTTCGGTTTAACTCCAATTTTAATAAAATTTCCCTACTTTGCAAAAGTATACAAAAACGCTATTTTCAAGATACCCTGATTTGAAAATTTACAAAATTACCCCTGATGAACAAAATTACCCCTGATGATCAAAATTACCAAAATGCCCTTGGTTTCAAAATTTTCATAATTCCCTCGATTTTTACTAAAATGTTCTTACATTATGAAAATATCAAAAACTTCTATTTTACAAATATCGAGATATCCTGATTTGAGAAATTTATGAAAATGCCCTTAACGTCCCCAATTACTGAAATAACCCCGATTTCTGAAATTTTTGCAACACATCTGGTTTGAAAAACAAATTTTTCCAAGATGACCCCTGAGATTTTGTAAACTTTGAAATATCTTTAATTTGAAAACTATTTTCAAATTGACCCTGAGTTATCACCGAAATACCTCTTTAGGAAAAATGACGGAATTACCCCTGGGTTGGGAATGCTCAAGAAAGTGACATGGATGAATGAATGTGTCTTTAGTGAAGTATGTGAATGTTTGAATTAGAACAGAGAACTTGAGATGAAACTTTGATTGCTCGAAAGAACGACTTCCAGAAACTTCTGTTCATAAAATTTGCTCGTGGATAAAACAGTGGAACAAAATTCCTAATGCATAAAACTTTTAATTAGATTAAATCGCGACGCTAGATATGAGTTCTAGGGGACGTGGTTGTCGCGGGCGTGGTCAAGGTGGAATCACAGCTTTATTAAGATCAGAGTGCGCAGCAAGAGCGTAGTGTGGTAGGATGTGCGACTGTTAGTTAGTTGGAAATTTCGAGGACGAAATTTCTTTAAGGAGGGTAGATTTGTAACATCCTGAAATTGGGCCTAGGAGAATTGAGCCCAATGGGCCTTAGGCGTAGTAGCGTTTAAATTTTTAGAGAATAAGAGATCGGCTTAAATGCAAGTTAGACCTATTGGATAAGTGATTTTGGAAGGTTAGAGGGCTTCTATGAAGTCCCGGGATCAAATATTGGCTTTGGGGAAATTTTGGTTTTAGGTGAAAAAAAACCCTGGAAGTGGGCAGGTAGGCCTTAAGAATAAAATATGGAGAAAATAACACAAGAGGAGTGTGTGGTGTAGTGGCAAAGTGACGCCACTTAGGGGACAAGGGAGTGACGCCACAAGGGAAGGAAGGAGGTCCAAGGTTCAAGTCTTGGCTTTTGCATTTTGGTTTCTTTTTGCTTGGACCTTAGAATTTGGCCCATAGTTTATATTTAGTTGCACATGGTTTAAGACACAAGAGGAGCTTGTGGCCAAGTGGTTAGCGGCGTGGATTATGTTGCAAGGGAGCCTGGGTTCGAATCTCATGAGAAGCAAGGGAGTATTTATTTTGCGGATTGGACGGCAAGAGTTTCAGTTGAATTTAAACCCTACTGAGGAAGGGATCCCACATCGGAAAGACACAAAGAATGAAGGTGAAGAGCTAGCTATATAAGGAGCATCCTGGGAGGAGAGTAAACACATCTTGGAGGGCGTTTGGGCACAAGAGTGGTCGGAGCGCGGATTAGCCCAAGAGTCCTATCAGGTGTGTAACTCTCTCTACTCTAGTTGTAGAGCGGCAAAATGCCGAAATGTCGGTTACACGGCATTAGTAGCCATACAAGCGTGCGAGCGCATGTGTGGGGCTTCGACGCGACAGTTGAGGCCATCAGTAGTATTCTCGTGGGTTGGGGCTGCTTGGGCCTCGATGGGCCGAAGTGGGCCCAATGGGCCCGTGGGCCCATATGAGTAAATTGCATGATTGGTTAGTATATGTTGAACTAGACTAGGTGGAAGTTATATACGTGGCTAGATTCGTGTTAGGTGGGCCACACGAGCGTGTGGGCCCGGATGGGCCGAAATCGGGTTTTAGGCCCAATCGTCCGGTACAACCGGAAATGGTAGCTGAGTCGCTAGTGGTGACATTAGGCCTTCGAAAAGGCCATTTTAGTTGTGAATTTACGAAAATACCCTTAGTAGGTAAAATTACGATTATACCCTTAGAGGTTGATTAGCATGATTATGTTGTTTAGTTCTGGCCGATTGTAGTGGAAGGCTTGATCTCGCATATCTCGAGTTGTGGCTAGTGCTCGAAAAGTGTTAAGGAAGGGGGATCTAGTGCGTTAGATCTTGATCTACGGGATTTGATAGTCGCATTAGTAACCAGGTGTGTAAACTAACACACTTCTTGCTTTGTATATGTTTGATAAACTGATTGATTGGTAAAACCGAAACAGTATGGTGGAGTGATATGATACCCTATGGGGTATGTGCACGGATTCAGGTAAGTCCGTTTCATTATGAGTACTGTTATTGATACATGATGTCATGATTTATGATGTATGTGCTATGAGATGCAACGTTAAACATGTTTGCATGATTTGAATACTATACATAAGTTGGTATGATGATGGGTGATATGAGTGGAGGGGGCAGTGATATTTTGTGCTGACGAGCACCAGTGTTTTGGTAACACACTTTGTGACTTTGGGTCACCAGAGGTTTGGCACCTCCAGAGGTTTGGCACCTCAGCGTCTCGTCCCCGTGGTTTCGCACCACAGTGGGTTGGCCCCACAAGGCGGTATTGAGGGATTGACGCCAGTGATTTGGTATCACACGATGGGTTGGCCCCATCAATTGATTTGGGACTTCGGTCACCAGTGTTTTGGTAACACACTTTGTGTCTTTGGGGCACCAGTGGTTTGGCACCACATTGACGGATATCGTGTCTGCGGACACCAGAGGTTTGGCACCTCCAGTGATTTGGCATCACATCTGTGACTATACGTCACCAGTGGTTTGGCACCACCAGTGGTTTGGTACCACACGGGGTAGAGAAAGGTGTTATGGATGGTTAGGTTGGGTGCATATTAATGAGATGCATGATGATCATGTTTATGTTTGTATATGATATTTTGCTAATCCGGGAAAAAGGGTTGCACACTGAGTCTTGGTGACTCACCTTTTTCCTTTAACCATTTCAGGTAGTGCATAAAGCTGGACCGGGATCGGAGAGGACAAGGTGGCCCATGCCGAGGATGATGTTTAATTATTTCATGCTTGATTTTGACATAAGTACTTTATTTGAATTGTTGGGTTGTAATAAAGGCCATTTTATGTTTTTGGTATTACTTTAACTATGGTTATTTAATTTAAGTTGCTAGGTGAAAATGATTTATGGGTTGCAACCTATTTATTCAAACCGGTTTTAATATACTAAAGCTTTAAAAATGCATAAGTTTTAATAATAAAGTTTTACTCAAAAGCTTCAATGGATAAGTTTTCCAAAATTCAACAAATTACAATGTTTTATCTTAAATTAGAAAGATTTTCAACCAACTTTCCCCAGTGACATAACCAGATTCGGTCGTAATGAATGGGCCGGGTTTGGGGATGTTACAATTAAGAATAATTGTTGTTCATTTTATCTCAATAATGTTTTCTATGGTTCGGCACAATTGATTAATGGCCTCTATATTTTAGATCAAACGAATCCCATTTACAACATAAATACTAAAAGATCTAAAATAAATGACTCAAATCAAACTTATCTTTGGCACTGTCGTTTGGGCCACATAAGTGAGAAACGCATATCCAAACTCCATAGAGATGGTCTCTTGAATTCATTTGTTTTTGAACAATTTGAAGTATGTAAATCTTGCTTATTGGGAAAAATGACTAAATCTCCTTTTTCTGGAAAAGGTGAACGAGCTAGTGATTTATTGGGCCTAATACATTCTGATGTATGTGGACCAATAAATACACAGGCCAGAGGTGGATTTCACTACTTCATTACTTTCACTGATGATTTCAGTAGATATGGGTATGTTTATCTCATGCGCCATAGGTCTGAGTCCCTTGAAAAGTTCAAGGAATTTAAAAATGAAGTACAAAATCAACTAGGCAAAACTATCAAGTCACTTCGATCTGATCGAGGTGGAGAGTATTTGAGCCTAGAGTTTGATGATCTTTTGAAAGAATGTGGGATTGTCTCACAACTTACTCCTCCTGATACTCCTCAATGGAATGGAGTATCTGAGAGAAGAAATCGAACTTTGTTAGACATGGTTCGATCCATGATGAGTCATGCTGATCTACCGACTTCCTTTTGGGGACATGCACTTGAGACTGCTGCCTTCACACTAAATCGTGTTCCATCTAAATCGGTTCAAAAGACGCCATATAAGATGTGGACTGGGAAACGTCCTAGTATGTCCTTTATGAAAATTTGGGGTTGTGAAGCTTATGTTAAACGTCAGACGTCTACTAAGCTTGAACCCAAATCTGAAAGGTGTATTTTTGTGGGGTATCCAAAAGAAACCAAAGGACATTATTTTTTTAATCCCACTGAGAACAAAATTTTTGTTGCTCGGACTGGTGTCTTCCTAGAGAAAGAATTTACTTCTAGAAAAGGAAGTGGGAGAAAGATTGAACTTGAAGAAATTCAAGAATCACAAGATACCACTGAACCAGAGATTGAACAAAACCAAATTCCACAAGAAATTAAGGAACAAACAACTGCTATAGAAACACAACCACCGCGCAGATCTTTAAGAGAACCCCGTGCACCTGAGAGATATGGATTTCTCATTACAACGCATGGTGACGTTCTTCTTATAGATTAAGATGAGCCTAGGACTTATCAAGAAGCGGTGACGAGCCCAGACTCTGAGAAATGGCTTGAGGCCATGAGATCTGAGATGGATTCCATGTATGAAAACCAAGTATGGACTTTGATTGACCCACCCGAAGGGGTTAAACCTATAGGGTGCAAATGGGTTTTCAAAAAGAAAATAGACATGGATGGTAATGTACAAACATACAAAGGGCGATTAGTCGCTAAAGGTTTTCACCAAATTCATGGTGTTGACTATGATGAAACCTTTTCTCCTGTAGCTATGTTTAAATCCATCAGGATCTTGCTCGCCATAGCTGCATTTCATGATTATGAAATCTGGCAGATGGACGTCAAAACAGCTTTCCTTAACGGGAAACTTGAAGAGGATGTGTATATGACACAACCTGAAGGTTTTGTAAATCCAAAGGATACTAGAAAGATATGTAAGCTACAAAGATCCATTTATGGATTAAAGCAAGCTTCTCAAAGTTGGAATATTCATTTTAACGATGCAATCAAAGAGTTTGGTTTTATCAAAAATGAAGATGAACCATGTGTTTACAAGAAAGTTAGTGGGAGCACTATCACATTCTTGGTATTATATGTGGATGACATACTTATCATGGGAAATGACGTACCTACCTTGCAGTCTATTAAGACTTGGTTAAGAAGTTGTTTTTCTATGAAGGACTTGGGCGAAGCCACTTATATCTTAGGAGTCAAGATCTATAGAGATAGATCAAGACGATTACTAGATCTAAGCTAAAGTACATACATAGATAAAGTACTGAAAAGGTTCTGTATGGAAGAATTTAAAAGAGGATTCCTACCTATGAGACATGGTATTTCACTCTCGAAGGAAATGTGTCCTTCAACTCCACAAGAGAAAGAACGTATGAGTAAAATTCCATATGCTTCCGCTATTGGATCTATCATGTATGCTATGTTATGTACCCGTCCAGATGTCTCGTATGCCTTAAGTATGACGAGCAGGTATCAAGTAGATCCCGGTGAAGGTCACTGGACCACAGTCAAGAGTATCCTTAAGTACTTAAGAAGAACTAAGGATACGTTCCTATTATAGGGAGGTGAGGAAGAGTTAAGTGTAAAAGGTTACACTGATGCCAGCTTCCAAACCGACAAGGATGATTCTCGATCGCAATCAGGTTTTGTGTTTTGCCTTAATGGTGGTGCTGTGAGCTGGAAGAGTTCAAAGCAAAGTACAGTAGCCTATTCTACAACAGAGGCCGAGTATATTGCAGCCAGTGAGGCAGCAAAAGAAGCAGTTTGGATCAAGAAGTTCATTACTGGACTAGGGGTTGTGCCTAGCATATCAGATGCTATAAAACTCCGATGTGATAACAATGGAGCTATTGCACAAGCTAAAGAACCCAGATCTCACCAGCGGTCCAAACATATACTTAGAGGCTACCATCTTATTCGAGAGATTATCGATCGAGGGGATGTAGAGATATACAGAGTACCTTCAGATGATAACATCGCTGATCCCCTGACCAAGCCTCTGACACAGCAGAAGCATGATCGTCACAGTAAGTCACTTGGTATTAGATATATGAGTGATTGGTCTTAGTGCTAGTGGGAGATTGTAAGAGTATGCCCAAAGATCAATCATGAGATGGTTGTAATAACATACTTAATTTACCATGTTTATTAATATAAAGCGTTGTCATTATTATTTCAGTTTTTCTTTCTGTGTGTATAGATAAACTGTTTTATAATAATATCCTGAGAATAATATGATTATTCTTAAAAGATCCTTAGTCGAGTATTATTGTTGACTAGGACAATAATAATGCATTAAGACTAACATGTAGTTGATTGATGATAAAGAGTTGTCATTGATATGGAGTGTCAAAATCAATGCATGAATATGTGTGTTAGAGAACAATATATTGGATTGACCCGCTATGAGTATGTTTCTTGGATTATTATGTAATTGTCACAACATTACTCATAGTGATTAATATGTATATGATCCTCAGACTTGAGATCATTATTATCCCAACATCGTGAGTTGTATATTTTGATACAGTCAAACGTACACCGTAACAGGTTGTTCTATAAAGGCTGATGTTGGATATACCACAATCTATGTAGAGGGATATGGTTGATCAATAAAGGATAAGTCCCTCCTACATAATAGGAGTAATATCTTAGGCCACTTGATTGAGTGAGACTAGAAATGCATGGCCATGCTCAAATAAGTTGATATGAGATGTCATACTAATTTGTATATCATAGTCTACTCAAGATATCAAGAAACATGGGATGGACTATGCAAGTGTGACTATCCCATGACTTGTATACGTTCCAGAGATAAAGGACTTAAGGATTAATGCATGAAAGGTTAATCACGAAAGGTTATGTCGAATCATGACTTCTTGTAACTTAGGTAGCAATGATGCATCGCTAGATACCACTCATTGTCTGTGACAATAGAATCGTTCTAGTATTACTGCTAACGTTGCAAGAACCTACAGGGTCACACCCTATGGTTGAAATGAACGGAATAAATTATAGTTGGTATTGTGCTTGGTTGTCACATAAATTAAATTAATTAAAGAATTAATTTAATTGGGCAATCAAATATTGAACATATTATATGTACAAGGATGTTGTACACATAATGATAACATAATTTTATTAATATATGAATTTGATTCATATATAAATTTAAATAAATATAGTTTACCGGAATCCTTATTATAATTAATGTAATTATAATTTTCAGATATAATTAATGTAATTATAATTTTCGGTTAAAAACTTTATTGTATTTATTTAATCTTGTAATACATTCAAGAGATACCAATTATAAAAGGCCCAATTAAGAGGATACCTATTATAAAAGGCCCAATGAGAAAGGCACCCATTATAAAAGGTATTAAAAGGAGACAAAACTCAACATGAAAACCCTAAGTGATTGCTTGTTAGGTCTAGCAGCCGTCAAGCAAATATGCCTCCAAAACAGTTTTGGAGATTTCTTCCGTTCATAGTCAAACCGGGTGGATTACGTAGAGGCCGACATCAGAAAAGGTTGAGGCTTGATTCGACAATAGATCAAAACTCATGTTGCCAAGGCGTCGCTGTCTACTCAGATTGAAGTTTTGGTAATTTCGAAACCTTTATTTCACCTCGATTCGTTCCTCACACATGGATTCATGATTTGGATCGCCAGATCTAATTTTATTCTGCTGTGCCATGGGGTATCGGCGAACCAACAAATGGTACTCCCTTGCGCAACAGTTTAGTTAGAGGTGCAGCAATCAACGAAAATCCCTCAATGAAATGCCTGTAGTAACCAGCAAATCCTAGGAAACTCTGAATTTCAGCCACTGACTTTGGTGGTTTCCAATCCAACACAGCCTTTACTTTCTGGGGATCAACTCTAATTCCTTCGACCGATACAACATGCCCCAAGAAGGTCACTTCCTTCAGCCAAAATTCACACTTACTGAATTTGGCATAAATTTGCTTTTCCCGTAATATCTGCAATACTACCCGCAGATGCGAATCGTACTCTTCTTCATTCTTCGAGTACACCAAGATGTCATCTATGAAAACCACCACAAACGGTCTAAATAGGGTTGGAAGACCCGGTTCATCATGTCCATAAATGCAGCTGGCGCATTGGTCAACCCAAACGGCATCACCAAGAACTCATAATGCCCATAACGAGTTCGAAACGCAGTCTTATGAATGCCCGCCTCCTGACCTTAAGTTGGTGATAACCAGATCTCAGATCTATCTTCGAGAAAACCGAAGCTCCCCACAATTGATCAAACAGGTCATCGATTCTCGGCAACGGATACCTATTCTTGATCGTCAACTTATTCAACTGCCTATAATCGATGCACATGCGCATCGACCCATCCTTCTTTTTCACGAACAAGACCGGTGCTCGCCACGGTGACACACTCGGTCGAATGAATCCCCGATCCAACAACTCCTGAATTTGAGCTTTAAGCTCCGCTAACTCCTTCGGCACCATTCTATAAGGAGTAATGGACACCGAAGCCGTTCCTGGCAATAACTCAATGCCAAACTCTACCTCCCGATCCAGAGGCAATCCAGGAAGTTCCTCGGGAAAGACGTCCAAAAACTCTTTCAGCGTTCTAACACCTTCCATCGACAATTCCTTGGCATCCAACGCACTAATGAAGGCTAGGAATGCTCCACACCCTTTTCGCACCAACTTTTCTGCCTTTAAGGCAGATACCACATTTGATAGATAGTTCCTCATTTCACCTATCATTACCACTTCCTTATCTTCCGAAGTTCTTAGTGCCATCCGCTTTGCAGCACAATCCAAGTTTGCACGGTTTTTCACCAACCAGTCTATGCCCAAAATAAGTTCGAACTCACCGAATGGCAGTTCCATCAAATCCGCTAAAAATGTTTCTCCCTGAACTTCTAAGGGTACATCTCTAAACAATTTATTTACTAACACTGACTGTCCTAAAGGACTAATTACCGTCATCTCTCTACCAGTAATCTCAAATCTAATGTTCAAATTTCCAGATACAGCACTAGTAACATACGAATGGGTCGATCCAATATTTACCAAAGCAGTAACAGGTACATCAGATATGAAGAACGTACCGGTTACCACATTAGGGGCATCACCATCCTCTCGGCGTCTGACCGCATAAACCAACCCTGGCTGCCTCGCCTCCGCGTTACCCCTGAACCCAGTACCACTACACGATGCACCCTGACCTCGTCCTCCGCCATTACCACCTCAACCTGGCCCACGGCCTCTCAGTGGCTACTGAGCGCCTCTAGCTGGCTGTGCATCATAGTTACGAGCCTCTTGAGTCTAAGCAGTCTGTCGAGGACAATTTTGAGTTGATGGTCCTTGGAACCACATTTGAAACAACCACCGATTCTTTTGCAGCATTCACCCGGGTGTCGTTTTCTACAATCTGCACATGGTTGTATCTGATTGGTAGCAGCTGGTACTCTAGCTCGAGCTGGCTCATCATTCCTGAGCCTCTTCTGAAACCCTCTAGCAGGACCTGAGTACTTAAAGCCCCTTTTGCTCTTGCCTCTATCTCTTTCTCTGTTTCACCGCTCCGAGTGCTTAGCCTCTTCAGTTATCTTGGCTTTCTCCACAAGTGTGGCAAAATTCCTTTCCTGTTGTGGGGCTATCTGTAACATCCTGAAATTGTGGGGCTATGCATTTAGTGTGTGGTTATGTTAAATGTTAGTGTTAGGGGTCCAGAATGGGCTCAGGGTTGGGCAGAGGCCTTAATCAAATTTTCTGTTTGGACACTCTAGTGGAAAGCCTGGTAAGATAGGGCTTAAAAAATGTTATCTGTGTTTTAAAATACAAATGGGCTTGTGGTCCAGTGGCCAAGTGGCGCCACTTAAAAGTAGGGTAGTGGCGTCAACCGAGGAGGCCCAAACTCAAGTTGCATGAAGCCCAATTCTTTTAATTAAAATTTAGCTAATTTTCGGCTTTTAAGTGAGTAGAGTGGGATGACAATTGGCCTTGGAAATAGGGGGTATATATGTGTTTGGATAATGTAGATAATATGGCTGATAATGTGGCAGATAAAAGGAAGAAGAGGTGGTGTTATCTGGGTCACTTGTAGATGAGAGATTAGATAATGATAAGGGAGGAAATTTAGGAGTTATCTGCTGATCAACAGTGGTGGCCGAATTTCCATCTCTTGGAGGGGGGAGGAATCAGTTTTGGTATAATCAAGGGGTGCCGAAATTCTCCTTGATTAATCGCTTAAGTTTTAGTTTTAAAAAGGGGGCAATTTCGGGTTTTTGAAAGGTAGTTGCCGAAATTTTGTTTAAGTGAGGGGAATACCTTTTTATTTTTGGCATTAGGGGTTTATTCTCCCACTCTCTTCTTCAATTTCGACATTAGAGTTTCTCTATTCCCCCATTCCCTGCAAAAGTCAAAATCCCTAAGTCTTCACTTTTATGCAAAAGTCGAAATTCCATTGCTTTCTCTGCTTTCACCTCCATAGCCAAATACCCTTGTCTATTCCCTTCTCTTTGTCGATTTCTTCATCAAAGCTGAATCTTCATAGATCTCTTGAGATCATCTTTTCTTTCTGATCTTCTCAAAATCCAAAATTCCCTAGGAGTTGCCGAATTCTCTGCGTTAAGGTGAGGGTCGATTTCTTCTATTTCTTCCTTACTCTTTCGGTTTTAGGAGGCCAAAGCCAAAAGGCTAATTGATGTGGCAAGGTTATCTCTTGAGTAATGTTTTGATTGTTTTTATGTTTACATCTCGGGGCGACATCTCGGGAAATCGAAGTAGATCGTATCATCAAGATTCCAAAAGCCAGAAATTGTTAATCTCTGAACCTCATATCTCTCTTTTCGGGATTTCAAGGCGAAGGAGGGGATTGGATCTGTAAAACCAATCCCTAAGTTTAAGAAATGAGCGGTGTCAGCAGTTTGGGATTGGCCATCGGGTTGTGGACCGACTTCAGAACAACACCTTACACAGATACCAGTCGTATCGGCTTCTGATAGTGTCGACATAGAAAGTCTCGTCTTGTCAGTAATCAGGTGTGTAGATCTCTATCACACTAATTAAACTGTATTATGTATGTTATGGGCTAACAGTCGAAAAAAGGTTGTATGGACAGTCGTATTACCCGAAAAGGGAAGGCAAGGGATGCCAGGTACGTAATCATAGAAACTTCTCTATGTGTATCGATGTATGTGATAGTCTATGGTCTTTTAGGCAGTACATTGTCTGTTTCTGCATGAATGTATGCATGGGATGGTGATACAGGCCGGCTCGGGATGAGTCGAAAAGTATGCGGGTTGCCCAATCGTCTACGAGGAGGAATCAAGCCTTCGAAAAATAATCGAAAAAATATGAATGAATTTGCGGAAGCTTTAAGTGAATAAAAACGAGAAATGGTTCGGTTTGATGAAAAGAAATGAAAATGGATAAATAAAAAAAAATAGATAAAGGATAATTTTTTTTGATGGAGATGGATAAACGAACTTAAACAAGAAGCGGTTCAACACTATATAACAGTGTCACCCCGGGTTGTATAATGTTTAAGGTGGATAGATGGTAAATTGTTGATATGGAAATGGAAATACGAACTTAACTTAAGAAAGATTCAACACTATATAACAGTGTCACCCCGTTTCTTATATCGTTAAGGTGGAAAGATGGAATTCGATGATGGACCAAGACCCGTTATCTAAAAAAATAAGAACCTATGGTATAGATAAATGGATGAGAAACGACTGACGCCACAAGGAAAGCTTGATAAGTCAGGATCAAACTCGTACGAAAGATAGAGAGGAGATAAACTCACTCAAATGAACAAAGTTCATATATTTTCATTAAAGTCTGAATTGTGTTCCTTACAAATGAAAATAGCAAATATTTATAGGCTATCATGGAGCTATCCTAATTTGGTCACTATTATAATTTAAAGACTAAGAAAACTCTAGAATAAAATAACCATTAAACTAAAGGCTGAATGTGTGTCATCCAAATGCTTGCAAATTCGGCTTGGAGAGATCAAAGTGTGTTGGCCGAATATTCCTTTGAAAAATAAACACCAAAGTGTAGCCCATTAATGCGGCCCCAAGCATACCACCATCCCTTGTCTTCCTAATAAATAAATTAAATTAATCACATATGGCCATTGCCGTCCAAACATGGAAGCTCTTCAATTCCAACCACTTCCACTCATTGTTAATGATTTAAAAATCAAGCCACTTATGCAATTCCATGCTTTATTTGCTTCCCACGCATTGATAAAGGAATCATAGGCTCCTTTGTTCCATGTTTATCCCATGCTCCTTAAATGAATAAATAAATCAATCCTTTGTCTTATTCAAGCATGCTAATCTCCCCTTGTTCAAATTATTAAATCCACCACACATCATGCAGCAAAATTAAGCAAATGGAAGAATGGAGAAAGCAATTAAAATATTCCTTATTTGCTGCCCTTGAACAGCCGAATGTCCCTCCATTATTGTCAACAAAGTGCAGCAACATTTACTTGCCTTCATGTCGTCCAAGGATGGGCATTAGAGGTTTGTCTTTATTCTAAATTTCAGCCAATTAATTATCCTACCATGATTCTTTGTTGGCCCTTTATTACTATCCAAATTAAAGCTTGGTGCAACACTTTAATTAAAATAAAATAAAATGTTCCAACCAGGCTTTTCATGCCATCCTCGGTAATTAAACCTTCGAGTTTCGGCCAATCTCGGTGGCATCAAGTTGTGTCGTAACAAGATGCGGCCGGGTTCGTATCATACCCTCCCTCTTGAAGGCGATTTGTCCTCAAATCAGGCCCTTTGCTCGCGAAAAATTTTTCATCGTCACAAACCTGAAAAATACATAATTCTCGAAAATGAAACAGATTAGACACTTGCCCTCCCTCTTTAGGAGAAATCCATTTCCAAATGTCACCTTCACAAAAATGAAAATGGTTAGTGACACCATGGATGATGAACTTGAAATAACATGTTGAAACATTATTCACAAATTGAACAAATGAATTGATGACGGGATCAAAAACAAGAATCTTTTTATCTACAAACAAAATAGATAGATCATGCTCAAATGAAACAAAACAATTAACATCACGATCTAAATATCTTTCAAAAATCAAAGTATCAACAAGATTTTTACCACCATCCGAAGAGAACAAAAACGTCTCAAAGTCTTCAAGTGACTTACCTTTTTCAGCAGGGAAGACAAATATCATTCTTACATTGTTCGAGCAATGCAAACCTTCTCTCCGTAGGAATGTAGTGTAGTCGAAGCTTCAAGTTCGAATCAACACTTTTCAAATGGAATGTGAATTTTAAACACGACCACAAAATTTGTTTAAAGAATGAATAAAATTTGAACAAGAAGTTGGCAAAGTTTTTACCTTATTCAAAAACCCAGTATCAAAAAGATAGAAATTATATGCACATAATTGATGTTGCTTATCTTTCCAAAAAGATGAATCAAAACGGATTCCCAACTTAAAAATTTGATTTTGATTATTGGAGTCAAGATGTACCAACGGTCTCGATAAACCAAACTCATTAAACCAATAAGACTTATGTACATTCAAGATAAAGCGATCAAAACTCTTAACATATTTCAAAATGTATTTACAAAAACTCAAAGATTTTATTTTAGATAATGAATTAATCTCGTAATATCTACAATTAAACAAATTGGGGTAAAAAGAAAAATCATCGTCATACCAAAAATTCGATTGAGATTGAATTACTTCAGAACACTTTCTTTCCTTACCTTCCTTACCTTTTTCACTCAAATGAAAATGCTTTTCTTTGGGAAGGTACTGAAGTTGGAAATCATCGTGCAATACGTTGGACACCTGAAATGAAGAAACAAAAGAAGAACAAAAATCCAAAGAGTTAGCTGAATAACCACTTTCTTTTTCTTGCTCATCTTGTTCTCGCGTTTCTTTTTCCTACTCCTATTCTTTTTTAACGCTCTATTTATTCTCAATCTCGATTTTCTTTTCTTTTTCTTCTTTTTTAATTTCTTTTTCTTTCTCATTTTTATTTTCTTTTTCAAACTTTTTCTCTTTTTCTTTTTCTTTTTAATTTTCTTCTCTTTCAATTTCTTCCTTTTTTTATTTTCTCGAGTTCGTTCCATATTCGCTCGTTTTCTCTCATGATCTTCTCTTGCCTTTCTTTTCTTTTTTGTTCTTTTTCTCTCTTCCTTTCATTACAACAAGAAGAGGATACAAAAGAATCAAAATGAGTAAAATTTTATTCAAGAGAAGGGATAGCGTTCTCAAAGGTATCTCGATAAGTTCTTCGAGAACGTTTCTCCAATAGAGACTTCGCTGAAGCAGAAGAGGAATAACTTGTTCCTTCTCGTTCGTCGCCTCGAAAGGATTCGAACTCGTATCTTTCTTCTCTCCGTCTCGAAAATCTTGACGAATATGAATCTTGACAAGGGTCTCTTTGCGAATAGTCTTTGGATGTGTATCGCCGTGATGAACTCGACTCTGCCCTCTGGCTTGATGAAATCTTTCGGTCGAGCAGGCTTTCCATTTCGCTCAATAAGTATTGGAAGTCACCGGCTGAGAATTGGTCTTGATACATGTTTATTGCTGAAAAGAAATTGTTATAAAGGAAAAAAATAATAATAAATAAATAAAAAAAGTTAAAAATACCTTACTACAAAACTCACAAGTCACTCACAAAGAAAAATCACTCACACTCGTGTTTCACTCGTTTAAGGCTTTTTCTTTAATGTAGCACTCGTGTCTTTTACCGCTCACTCTCGCCTCACAATTTCGTACTTCGTTTTGAAAGACTTATTGCGGCTTGAAGGTCGGCTTCAAAGGGTTTCAAGGGTTAAATGATTTATGGGTGTAGGGGAGGTTGAACAAAGCAAATTTTTTTTTTTTTTGGTATCGGGTAGGTTAAAAGAAAAAAAATTTGAGGGGGTGTAGAGCGTTGTGGTTTTGAAGGAATGGGGTAAGAAGGATGAAAACGAAACAAGGACTTGCAAACTTTCAAAAATTTCCAAGCACACCTTTTTTTTTGACTTTTCTCTTTTTTTTAATATATATACGTATTTCTTTTTTCAAATTTTCGCCTTTTTTTCCTTCAAACACAATATATGCTAAATACAATGAAAATAAAATACAACTTTTTTTTGACACGAATTTTAAAAAAAAAATTTTCAACTTACGAACTTATTCCGGCTTCACATACGTTGTCGTGCCCCTCATTTTGTGGCTCTTATACCAGATGATACGGGCCGGCTCAGGATGAGTCGAAACGTATGCGGGTTGCCCAATCGTCTACGAGGAGGAATCAAGCCTTCGAAAAATAATCGAAAAAATATGAATGAATTTGCGGAAGCTTTAAGTGAATAAAAACGAGAAATGGTTCGGTTTGATGAAAAAAAATGGAAATGGATAAATAAAAAAATTAGATAAAGGATAATTTTTTTTGATGGAGATGGATAAACGAACTTAAACAAGAAGCGGTTCAACACTATATAACAGTGTCACCCCGGGTTGTATAATGTTTAAGGTGGATAGATGGTAAATTGTTGATATGGAAATGGAAATACGAACTTAACTTAAGAAAGATTCAACAATATATAATAGTGTCACCCCGTTTCTTATATCGTTAAGGTGGAAAGATGGAATTCGATGATGGACCAAGACCCATTATCTAAAAAGATAAGAACCTATGGTATAAATAAATGGATGAGAAACGACTGACGCCACAAGGAAAGCTTGATAAGTCGGGATCGAAACTCGTACGAAAGATAGAGAGGAGATAAACTCACTCAAATGAACAAAGTTTATATATTTTCATTAAAGTCTGAATTGTGTTCCTTACAAATGAAAATAGCAAATATTTATAGGCTATCATGGAGCTAGCCTAATTTGGTCACTATTATAATTTAAAGACTAAGAAAACTCTAGAATAAAATAACCATTAAACTAAAGGCTGAATGTGTGTCATCCAAATGCTTGTAAATTCGGCTTGGAGAGATCAAAGTGTGTTGGCCGAATATTCCTTTGAAAAATAAACACCAAAGTGTAGCCCATTAATGCGGCCCCAAGCATACCACCATCCCTTGTCTTCCTAATGAATAAATTAAATTAATCACATGTGGCCATTGCCGTCTAAACATGGAAGCTCTTCAATTCCAACCACGTCCACTCCTTATTAATGATTTAAAAATCAAGCCACGTATGCAATTCCATGCTTTGTTTGCTTCCCACGCATGGATAAAGGAATCATAGGCTCCTTTGTTCCATGTTTATCCCATGCTCCTTAAATGAATAAATAAATCAATCCTTTGTCTTATGCAAGCATGCTAATCTCCTTTTGTTCAAATTATTAAATCCACCGCACATTATGCAACAAAATTAGGCAAATGGAAGAATGGAGAAAGCAATTAAAATATTCCTTATTTGCTGCCCTTGAATAGTCGAATGTCCCTCCATTATTGTCAACAAAGTGCAGCAACATTTACTTGCCTTCATGTCGTCCAAGGATGGGCATTAGAGGTTTGTCTTTATTCTAAATTTCAGCCAATTAATTATCCCACCATGATTCTTTGTTGGCCCTTTATTGCTGTCCAAATTAAAGCTTGGTGCAACACTTTAATTAAAATAAAATAAAATGTTCCAACCATGCTTTTCATGTCGTCCTTGGTAATTAAACCTTCGAGTTTTTGCCAATCTCAGTGGCATCGAGTTGTGTCGTAACATAATGCAGCCGGGTTCGTATCAGATGGGGTTAACCTGATGAAGGGGAAGAGCATGTTAATAGGTCACTTGGTGATCGGTGGTTAAACCACGATTTATAAAATTAGGTCACAAAAGTGATCGGTGGCTAAGCCACGTTAAATTTATTCCGAATTGATAGGAATAGGCAGCATGACTGTCGATATGGTGTGTAGCAGTTGGTGGGTTGAATGTAGAAATCCCCGAGGTGTGTTGGCTGGTACGGGCTGGTGTGTAGAGGAAGGATTTTTAGGTTGGGTTGGGCCATGGTGCATGTAAATATTTTGTTGCCATTGTGTATGGGTTAAGGCCCATAATGTGTTTGTGGGCCTCAAGCCAATTATGTGTTTTCGGGATTTGCACACTGAGTCTTGGTGACTCACCTTTTTATTTTCCTTAATTTTTCAGATGAGTAGTAGATCGTGGACATGGGAGTCGAGGGGGACTCGAGGGGCCATCAAGTTTTTATTTTCATAAATTATTTTCAGTTTTTCTTTAAGTTTAATTTTGGACCATTTATGTAATAAGGTTCCATAGCTTAGGTTATCGATTTATATGTGTTAATGTTATATTTTGAATTTGTTTTAAAAACTTAATTCTTATAAGTAATGAAATGGGAAATTTCAAACACGTTTAATGCAAAGATATGTTTTTAAAAAAAAAACTACAAAGGTTTTCTACAAATAGCACGTATTTATCAAATACCCACTTAAACAAACCGAGATTTCAAATCCCTTCAAAGAGAAGTTTTCAACTGTTAACTCGTAGCATACCAGATCTGGTCGTAGCATTTGGGCCAGGTTTTGGGTGTTACATTTTGGTATCAGAGCCCAGTTGCAAAACTCGGGCTGTGAAATGGGTCTAGTAGTGTTTTGAAAATTTGATGTGAATTTGAAAAAAAATGTCTTGGATGAAGATATGGCCCTCGAGTCTACCGGCACCCGATCCACGCAGGTAAGTATTCTAACTTTTGATATGATATGCATGATTGGGCTTGATAGGCTTGATGGACGTAGACTAGTATGTTAGGCATTGATAGACTTTAGGCTTAGTTTAAACAACTCTTTAAATTCATAAGACTTAATCTATCCAAACAAACCCGTGAACAAGTCGCTGGTTAGGGTGTGGCAATAGGCATACGCATGTCTAGGATTAGATTCAGGGAGAGCTTGGTACTTAAGCAGTCCTAGTGACTCACCTCCTCTTCGCTGGAATCCTACCTGGTGCGTAGTGACTGTTCACCTTAGCCACGAGGATTTGCTGACCGGCCAAACTCTATAATTAAAACCCGAAAGGGACCAGCCACCCTATTTCGCAGAATTACCAAAATACCCTTGATTTGTGAAGATTTCCCAGAATACCCTGGATTTGTAAAATTACCAAAATTTGTGAAATTACTGAAACACCCCTGGTTGGCAAAGTTACCAAAATACCTATGTTTTGCAAAATAACCCGAAAACCTCTGGATTTCCAAAAGTACCTGGTTTGCAAAATTAAATTTTCCAAAATACCCTTGTTTTAATTTTTTTTTCAAAATACCCCTGTATTACGATAATACCAAAATACCTCTATTTCGAAAAATCACCAAGATACCCTATTTTTAGGAATTACGAAAATAACCCTGTAGGACAAAATTACGAAAATGCCCCTAGGTAGTGAAATGATGGAAATACCCTTATGTGATGAATGTGAGTTCATGGTGCTACTTGCATGTTGATTTATAATGGTTGAATGTATGTGGTTCCTAGAAATAGGAGATACAAACTTGAGACTGAAACTCGTAGGTATATTCTAGAATCTAAAGAACTACTCTTAAACTATTGTTCATAAGATTGTTCGTGGTTAATTAGTGAAAGAAATTAATAATTCATAAAATTTCTAATCAGATAAACGCGAATCGGTAGAATGAGTACAAGGGGTCATGGACATCCGCTGCGTGGCTGTGGTAGGGGTAGGATGGCCGTGTCAGAACCAGTAGGATCTGGCCATGCGTCAGGAAACGAGATGCCAGTTCCACCAGCTGCGGAGGCCAAATTTTAGGATCAGACGGCCGGAGATGATGCGGTATCTCAGGCGATGTTAAGGGTTTTGGAGAGACTTGCTGGGGTAGGCATGGGCACAGGAGCCCGGAAATCTGTGTCGGAACGACTTAGAACTAATGGGGCAGAAGTGTTTAGGGGAATTTTCGGTATAGCCCCGAGTATAGCTGAGTATTGGCTGGAGGCGGTTGAGCGTATAATGGATGATCTGGATTTCACGGAAGAGGAAAAACTGAAAGGGGTTGTATCTCTCCTTCGGGACGAAGCTTATCAATGGTGGCTTACGGTTAAGGATGGTACGATGCTCGACCGTATCACCTGGGATTTCTTCAAAACAGCGTTTCAGGGTAAATACATTGGGACAAGTTATGTGGATGCGCAGTGTAGAGCATTTCTGAATCTGGTGCAAGGAAGTAGGTCGGTGGCTGGGTATGAGGCAGAATTCTTACGCCTTAGTTGTTATGCTGGAGGAATGGTGGCCACAGACCATGAACGTTGTGTTCGATTTGAGGATGGTCTGAGGCATGATTTGCGAGTATTGATAGCTCCACAGCGGGAGAGGGAATTTGCTGTGCTTGTGGAAAAAGCTAAGATAGCTGAGGAGGTTAAGCGGACAGAAAAATTGAATCGGGATAGAGATAGGAGTGAAAGTAAGAGAAATTTTGGATCGTCAGGGGCAACTGGGCATACTCAGAAAAGGCGTAGGTCAGACGGGCCGAGACGGGATGAGAGACCTGCTGCTACTAGTCAGACACAGAAGTGTGCTCGATGTGGTAAATTCCATGTAGGTGAGTGTTGGGCGGGCAGTGGGAAGTGCTTTAGGTGTGGATCTACAGACCACTGAGTTAGAAACTATCCGCAGCAACGGGGCAGTGAAGGGTCCACAGGTCAAGAGAATACACCGCCGGGATGAGGAGGTCAACAACCATCAAGGGGCCGTGGTCAAGTCAATGGTGGCAATGGCACAGGACATGGTCGTGGAGGTGCAGGTTATGCTGAGGCGAGGCAGCCAGCTTTGGTCTATGCAGCGCATTGCCAAGGGGACTAGGAATCTCTATATGCGAATACCGGTGCGTACTCTACCATAGTATACTAAGTGTTTCTTTTGGCTTTAGAATTAGAGTGCACAACGAAAGCATAGTGGTGAGACTTGGGTAGTACGATTAATAGTTAGTTGGAAATTTCGAGGACAAAATTTCTTTAAGGGGGTAGAACTGTAACATCCTGAAATTGTGGGGCTATGCATTTAATGTGTGGTTATGTTAAATGTGAGTGTTAGGGGTCCAGAATGGGCTCAGGGTTGGGCAGAGGCCTTAATCGAATTTTTTGTTTGGACACTTTAGTGGAAAGCCTGGTAAGAGAGGGCTTAAAAGATGTTATCTGTGTTTTTAAATACAAATGGGCTTGTGGCCCAGTGGCAAAGTGGCACCACTTAAAAGCAGGGAAGTGGCGTCAACTGAGGAGGCCCAAACTCAAGTTGCATGAAGCCCAATTCTTTTAATTAAAATTTAGCTAATTTTTGGCTTTTAAGTGAGTAGAGTGGGAAGGCAATGGGCTTTGGAAATAGGGGGAATATATATGTTTGGATAATGTAGATAATATGGCTGATAATGTGGCAGATAAAAGGAAGAAGAGGTGGTGTTATCTGGGTCACTTGTGGATGAGAGATCAGATAATGATAAGGGAGGAAATTTAGGAGTTATCTGCTGATCAACAGTGGTGGTCGAATTTCCATATTTGGAGGGGGAGGAATCGGTTTTAGTATAATCAAGGGGTGCCGAAATTCTCCTTGATTAATAGCTTAAGTTTTAGTTTTAAAAAGGGGGCAATTTCGGGTTTTTGAGAGGTAGTTGTCGAAATTTTGTTTAAGTGAGGGGAATACCTTTTTATTTTTGGCATTAGAGTTTTATTCTCCCACTCTTTTCTTCAATTTCGACATTAGGGTTTCTCTATTCTCCCATTCTCTGCAAAAGCCGAAATCCCTAAGTCTTCACTTTTATGCAAAAGCTGAAATTCCATTACTTTCTCTGCTTTCACCTCCATAGCCGAATACCCTTGTCTATTCCCTTCTCTTTGCCGATTTCTTCATCAAAGCCAAGTCTTCATAGATCTCTTGAGATCATCTTTTCTTTCTGATCTTCTCAAAAGCCGAAATTCCCTAGGAGTTGCCGAATTCTCTGCGTTAAGGTAAGTGTCGATTGCTTCTATTTCTTCCCTTCTCTTTCGGTTTTTGGAGGCCAAAGCCGAAAGGCTAATTGATGTGGCAAGGTTATCTCTTGAGTAACATTTTGATTGTTCTTATGTTCACATCTTGGGGCGACATCTCGAGAAATGAAAGTAGATCGTATCATTAAGATTCCAAAAGCTGGAAATTGTTAGTCTCTGAACCTCATATCTCTCTTTTCGGGATTTCAAGGCGAAGGAGGGGATTGGATCTGTAAAACCAATCCCTAAGTTTAAGAAATAAGCGGTGTCAGCAGTTCGGGATTGGCCACCGGGTTGTGGACTGACTTCAGAACAACACCTTAGACAGATAGCAGTCGTATCGGCTTCTGATAGTGTCGACATAGAAAGTCTCGTCTTGTCTGTAATTAGGTGTGTAGATCTCTATCACACTAATTAAACTGTATTATGTATGTTATGGGCTAAAAGCCGAGAAAAGGCTGTATGGACAGTCGTATTACCCGAAAAGGGAAGGCAATAGAGGCCAGGTACGTAATCATAGAAACTTCTCTATGTGTATCGATGTATGTGATAGTCTGTGATCTTTTAGGCAGTACATTGTCTTTTTCTGCATGAATGTATGCATGGGATGGGGTTAATATGATGAAGGGGAAGAGCATGTTAATAGGTCACTTGGTGATCGGTGGTTAAACCACGATTTATAAAATTAGGTCACAAAAGTGATCGGTGGTTAAGCCACGTTAAATTTATTCCGAATTGATAGGAATAGGCAGCATGACTGTCGATATGGTGTGTAGCGGTTGGTTGGTTGATTGTAGAAATCCCCGAGGTGTGTTGGCTGGTATGGGTTAGTGTGTAGAGGATGGATTTTTAGGTTGGGTTGGGCCATACTGCATGTAAATATATTGTTTCCATTGTGTATGGGCTAAGGCCCATAATGTGTTTGTGGGCCTCAAGCCAATTATGTTTTTTCGGGATTTGCACACTGAGTCTTGGTGACTCACCCTTTTATTTTCCTTAATTTTTTAGATGAGCAGTAGATCGTGGACATGGGAGCTGAGGGGGAATCGAGGGGCCATCAAGTTTTTATTTCCATAAATTATTTTTGGTTTTTGTTTAAGTTTAATTTTGGGACCATTTATGTAATAAGGCTCCATAGCTTAGGTTATCGATTTATATGTGTTAATGTTATATTTTGAATTTGTTTTAAAGACTTAATTCTTATAAGTAATGAAATGGGAAATTTCAAACATGTTTAATGCAAAGATATGTTTTTTTAAAAAAAAAACTACAATGGTTTTCTACAAATAGCACGTATTTATCAAATACCCACTCAAACAAACCGAGATTTCAAATCCCTTCAAAGAGAAGTTTTCAACTGTTAACCCGTAGCATACCAGATCTAGTCGTAGCGTTTGGGCCGGGTTTGGGGTGTTACACTATCAGTACCCGCAACTCATCAGTCAACCCATCCTCAAAACGCACACAGCGTTCGTAGTCAGTTGGCACTATTCCCCTGGCATAACGACTTAGACGCAGAAATTTCGCTTCATAGGCTACCACAGTCTTACCTCCTTGGACCAGATTTAGGAATTCCTTCCTTCGGGCATCCACATAGCTAACCCCAACATACTTTCCTTGGAATACAGTTTTGAAGAAATCCCAAGTAACACGATCGGCCTGAGTGCCTTCCCGAACAGTGAGCCACCATTGATACGCCTCGTCTCTTAACAAAGACACAGCTCCTCTCAGTTTCTACTTGGCGGTGCAATCCAGATCATCCATGATCCACTCCACTGTCTCGAGCCAATACTCCACTACATTTGGGGCTACACCCGAGATACCCCTAAAAACCTCAGCACCATTTGATCTAAGTCTTTCCGAAATTGATCCACGAGCTGCTGGCCCAGTTCTAGCCCTAGCAACCCTTTCCAAGACTCGCAACATCGCTTGGGACAGAGCAATGTCCTCCCTCTACGGTCATGTGATCCAATTTCAGTCACGGGTGACGCAGGTGCGTCCATTTCCGGCATATGTCCCGACGCTTCAGACGCAACCCTAGCACCTCGGCCTCTACCACGGCCACGTCTACCGCGTCCACGTCCTCTAGCGCTCATATTGGCTAATTCGATTTAATCTGATTAGAAGTCTTACGAATCAGTATGCTATTTCGATATTTATTAAACAATATTTTATAAGGTATAAGAAGTAAAGTTATTTTCGTAAACGCATCCTATAGTCTCAATCTCTATAGTTTCAATACCTAAAACTAGAACTTCTAGAGTATTCTTACAGTCATATCACAATAATCATAATCATACAATAATATACTTACTTGACTTGGTGCTGGATACCCGTGGTGCCATACATCTTTCAAAACATACGTTTAAAATTTAAAACAGCTTTGGAAAATATTTTTGAACCCAAACCACAGTCGAGTTTTGAACCAGGCTCTGATACCATAAAATGTAACACCCCAAACCCGGCCCATGCATTAAGGCCAAATCCGACATGTCACATGAGAAAAATACTATTAAGTCCTTTTTAATAAATAGATCAATTAAAACAAACTCCCATTTTAAACATTTTTGATAAAGTATTATTAAATAAAAGTTTGATTGATAAATCGATAAATTTGAGATATAAAAATCTTACAAAACCGTAACCTTGAAAATATCGTCAATAGTTCGAGAAGATTTAAAAGAATTTGAAAATAATTTTCGAAAAATGTTGATGAAAAATTTTAAGAGGAAATTTTCGAGTTAAAAATATATTTATAAAAGTTTATTATGAAACCCTTTTTGTTTATCCATTTTAAGAAAACGATTGTTTTAGTTTTTAGAAAAAATCTCAATTTGAAATACTTAGAGCAATTTATAATTTCGTCAGACATAAATCAAAACAAAAATTAATCCAGAAGCCTTATTACAACCTTAACTCAAAATAGCAAAGTAATTAAAAGTACTAAAAAGAAATTCAAATTCCAATTTAAACCGTTTTTGTAGTATGGCCTCGACCGAGTCATCCATGGCCCAAGTCTCCATCACTGATCATTAACTGAAAGGGGTAAGGAAAAACGGGGTGAGTTACTAGAACTCAGTGTATAACCCCCTTACCGTTGTCCATTGGGCCTTAATCCCATTAAGCAATATTTTGGGCCTAAGCCCATTTACAAAAAAAAAATAATGTATTAAATATAACATGTGTATGAAATGCAATTCCCAAACCAAACCTAGTATTCCATCCGCTACACACCACCCGTACCAACCAACACACCTGTGGGGATCAAGTCAACCCACCCCGCCAACACACCAAAATTATGGACAAGCTATTTATAACAAATTTAATTGTGGGCAAGCCACCAAAATAATAGAATTTATGGTGCCACTTTACAGATTTGTGACAGAGCCTCCAGAACTTCTCTTCAACATTATCCCATCCCATGCAAATCATGTATATAATGCATAACAAATCACAATATAACAACAATAATTTATTCGGATATTTATTACAAATTATATCCTCTTATAACAATTTATCAAATAGGCCCATTTAGCAAAATATCAGATTGGCCCATGTAGCAAATTATCAGATTGGCCCATATAGCAAATTAACAGATTGGCTCAAATAGCAAATTAACAGATCGGCCCATATATCAAATTACAGATCGGCCCATATATCAAATTACATTGATTTGGCCCATTACCAAATTAACAGATCGGCCCATTAACAAATTAACAGATTGGCCCATTAGGGGCATTTTCATAATCTTTCACGGTATTAATACCGATTTTGTCAATTTTATCAAAATAGTGAGATCTAAGCAAATTTTCCCGGTTTCACCATAATACGATTTTAGTCAAGCGATTTACTACCCATATGATAATAATCTTTAACCCATGGAAAACAGTGTGAGATTACACGCCTGATTACGGTAAGCACTAAGCTTTCTTGATTGTCGACATCTAAAATATTATAACGCTCGATTAGTCAACGTATGCGATTTAATAAATCTACTTTAAACTCTGGATCATGAACGACTACGATTTGTCGGTTTCCCCGATTGACAGTCCACAACCCGGTGGTAAATCCCGAATTGCCGATGCCTCAAAATTGTGAATTACCTCGAATAGTCGATTCTCACCGGATAAGGGTCCACAACCCAGTGGAAAGTCCCGAATTGTCGATACCGCCCTTCACTTGAATTTAGGAGTAGGGATCGCTAATCCGCTCCTTTTGAGATCTCTACTCGACTTTCTATTCGAATCGGTACCACAAGCCTCCATTCGGTTAGATCTTATATAGATCGATATTATGATAAAATATGGATTATAAAAAGGGTAAAGATCAGTGTAACACCCCAAACCCGGTCAATACGCCACGACCGAATCTGGTATGTCACTGAGGAAAACGTTTTGAAGAAAAACGAGTTCACGATTTAAATTTTGTGAAAAACCCTTTTGAAATTCTATATTTGTAGAAAATAAGTTTAAGACTGAAATCTACTTTGAAATTACATAAAACTTTAATATAAGTAAGTAAATCATAAGTTAGAAAAGATTTATATCATTTTAAGAAAACTCAAATTATTACTTTGAAACCATTTACATTTGATAGTAGTAACTAAATATTTGTAAATCATTTAATATATCGAAAACACTTAAGTTGTTGAAATTGTCAATTAATTTATGTTACCCGATGGTAACATTTTAAAAACCATTGCGTTGTGTAGTTTAGAAAACTTTGGGCTCAATTATTAAATCAAACATGTAATTTATAAGCCATATTTTAAATCAAATCCAAAGCATAAATATAATCCAAAATCATAATATAAGAGGCCTTATTACAAACCCATAAAAATATAAAAAACCAAATTTAAATAAAGTAAAGTTCTCAAACCAAAGTTCACGTAGAACCCAAATTTATTGCATGGCCTCCTCGAGTTCATCCGGCTCCACATCCGCGATCTCACGAATCACCTGAAAAGATAAGGGAGACGGTGAGTCACCAAGACTCAGTGCATATTCCCTCTCCCGGGTAAATGCCACATACTTACACAAATTATAACAAAGCACATATATGTAAAATGCACCTAACCTAGCCATCCATAACACCTTTTCTACCCCGTGTGGTACCAAACCACTGGTGGTGCCAAACCACTGGTGTCCAAAGACACAATTGTGTTACCAAAACACTGGTGACCGAAGTCACAAATCAAGTGATGGGGCCAACCCATCGTGTGATACCAAATCACTGGCAGACGATCCCATATCTCAAAGTGGGGCCAACCCACGGTAGAATTAACCACAGGGACAAGTCGCTATGAGGTACCAAACCTCTGGTGTCCGAAGACACGAATGTGATACCAAATCACTGGTGGTTCCAAACCATTGGTGTCCGAAGACACGAATCATCAAGTTGTGGGGCCAACCTACGTGTGATACCAAATCACTGGCGTCGATCCCGTATCTCAAAAGTGGGGCCAACCCACGGTGGAATTAACCACAGGGACAAGACGCTATGAGGTGCCAAACCTCTGGAGGTACCAAACCTTTGGTGACCGTAGTCACAATGTGTTACCAAAACACTGGTGTTCGTCGACACGAATATCAATCTTCCCCCTCCTCTCATATTGCCCATACCAATGCAATAGGTAACCAAATCATGTTAATATACTTTAATATGAAACATATAATAAATACCATAAATCATAGATCATGATTTCAATCCACATGTATTAACAACATATCGAAACGGACTTACCCGAATCCTCATTCATACCATCATGGTATCGAATCCAAATCTCATCGTTTTTCCTACTTTCATAATATGATTAGTAAAAACACACATATACATACATATATAAACCAAGTTATAAAGTGTGTAAGATACACACCTTTCACCAACGCAAATACTAACTTCCGAAGATCCGATCTACCCACTAGATCACTTTGTCCTACAATCGGTCAATACTAAAAATTATTAACAAAGGCCATTCGGCCAAACCACAATACTTTAATCCTAAAACTTTAGTCTTACAAAAGAATAATGAATCAACTAAAATCCTTACCCTTTGACTTACCAACTTTTGATTGCTAGAGAGAGATAGGGCTTAAATCAATCGCTTCCAAAGTCCCAAAGATCCTATCTTTCAAAACCGATTGAAGAGCACCAAAATAAAAACCTACCCTTGATGATATTCGGCCACAACAATACTAAAAGGAAATGGGAAGTTTCGGCTATATAGTTATGAAAGGAGAAAATATGTGAATAAAAGTGAGGGAATATGTAAGTAGAAAAGAGAATAAAAAATGAAAGGATGAGGATTCGGTTTAATCAACAATGGAAGAAAGGAAAGAAAAGAGGATTTGGAGAAGAAAGAGGTTCGACCAAATGAAAGAAAAGGGATTTGTGTTTGAGCACAAATCAAAGGAAGAAAAGAGAGAGATGGGAGAATTGAGATTCGGCCAACACCTTGTTTGCCCAAAAGAAAATGCACATAAATAAAAAGATAGTTTTGGGATCAAAAGGAAAAAATGAGAGAAAGAGAAATGGTATTTGATTCAACAAAATGAGGCTTTAAAACCAAAACAATTTTGCACAAAAATGCCTAAGTGCATTCGGCCAAAGAGGAATTTGCTTGGAGAGGAAAAGAAAATATGCCAAATGGTGCCCAAATGCCAAAATTGGCCAAATATCCTCCCCCAAACCACCTAACACATTCGGCCACCCACCTAGACACCCATACCGTCCACATTCAACACTAAAAGCATAAGAATTGTTTCCAAAACATTTTCCACAAGCCAAGCCTTTTGTCCCCTCAATATACCATAACTTCAAGATATCCTTCCATAACCTTAAGAATCTTATCCCCAATATCAAGCTTTCCTTAAACAAAAATTAAACTTACCAAAAGTTATTAGTCCACCTATCATAAATAAGTTTGACCGTCCATTAATGCTAGAACACAAAAATAAAGTTTTCAGAATGCTAAACATGCTACTCGAACCTCTAACCTCTAGCAACCTTCCAAACTCCTTAACCAACTTGCCACTTACTCCTCTTATGCTATAAATGAACACTTAAATTAACTTAAGTGCTAAGCTCACTTAATCCACTTCGTTAAATAAACCATACTAAAATTTATTCTAACTTCCTAATTAAAATCTAGCCTTCACAAGACTATGCTAACACACAAAATTCATACCCGAGCTAACACAAGAATAAATAATATTCTAATTTTCCTAAAGCTCAAGGCCCAATCCTACTAGGCCCAATTTTGGGATGTTACAATTCTACCCCCTTAAAGAAATTTCGTCCTCGAAATTTCCAACTAACTAACCGTCGTACATCCTATCTCGCCACACTATGCTCTTGCTGTGCACTCTGATCTTAATAAAACCACAATGTACTTTTTAACAAAATCTTGAATCTTTTTATTTTTATTTTTATTTTTTTTCACAACCAGACATCTAATTCACAATAGCAAACCGTTATCTAACACTTACACTTATACCAAAAATTTTCCTACATTCAGCCATCACTTCTAACCAAAACATACCTGACTTGAGAGTGAGGAAACAATCCTGAGCCTTATGCTCCTTAGACCCACATCTCAAACATGCTTCAACCCTCCTCCAATATTCTCCCGGATGACACCTTCCACAGTAATCGCAAGCCAATAAGTTCGATCATACCGTGATTTTACAAAATGAAATTGTGACCCTAGAGAACCGTGATCTCTATTCTTCTCCAAAACTTCTTTAACTAACTGAGTCAGCTCATCAATCCGATTTCGATCATGAGACCCCGTCTCAAGCACTAACGATGCTAACGCCTCCATTTCGAAAATATGCCTCGGTGCCGAAGATCTAGCCCTAGCACAATCGGCCTTTACCATGTCCATGACGACCACGATCTCGAGAGCTCATTCTAGCTATCGCGCTTTAATCAGATTAGGAATTTTTTATGGATTAGTACATGTTTCACTTGGTTATCCACGAAGAAATTTTATGAAGAATTTAATAGAGATTCTTTCGATCAATCAAAGTTTTAAGTCTTCTATCCTAGTTTACACAGAAAAGTACATCCATTCCATAATACCTTTCATACTTATTCACTCTTCGGGCATTTCTGTCCGTTTCTATCCCAGGGGTATTTTCGTCATTTTCCTACAGGGTATTTTTATAATAAATCAAGAAAATTTTAAAACTTTAATAAATCAAAACATCTTGTGATTTCTAAAACTGAGGAGTATTCCTTGTAAATTTCACAATTTAAAGGTACAGCAAAATTTTGAAAACCAGGGGTATTTTGGTAATTTTGTCAATCAAGGGTAATTTTGTAAATTTCCAAAGTCAGGGTATTATTTTGAAATACAAAATTTTTCGAGTACTTAAACAAAATAAAAAAATTTAATCAAATTGGGGTAATATGGTAATTTTAGAAATCAAGGGTATTTTCGTAATTTTGCCACTAGGGGCATTTCGGTAATTTTGGTAAACTGGGAATATTTGATAATTTATGAAGATAAATTTGTCCTACTATCTAAAAGAGATAATTTAGTGGTTTTAAAACCGAAGTTTTCCTTAAAACATGGCTAGTCCCTTTCGGGTTTTATTTAGGGTTTTGCCTATGACCGAGTCCTCTTGGTTAAGGTGAACCGAAGCTACGCACCAGGTAGGAATCCCGCGAAGAGGAGGTGAGTCACAAGGACTGCTTAAATACCAAGCTCTTCCGGATCCAATCCTAGACATGCGCACCAAGGTTACCACACCCTAACTCGGCGACTTGGTCGTAGGTTGGTTTAATTAGGCTTTTAAAGTCTTATGTCTTTGTTTGGGGTATCTAGTCCTAATGTTCAACACCTATCACACTAACTACGTTCCATACCTACCCTTCTACCAATAATAATTCACAAAGAAATGAGAAGTACTTACCTGGGCGGATCGGTGCCGGAGACTCGGTGCCATGCTTATTCAAAACCAAAATATTTCAAAAAGGCCTACCAAAACATTTTTGGGCCTTGGGCCCCCACAGCCGAGCTTTGAACTTAGCTCTGATACCAATTTGTAACACCCCAAACCCGGTCAATACGCCACGACCGAATCTGGTATGTCACTGAGGAAAACGTTTTGAAGAAAAATGAGTTCACGATTTAAATTTTGTGAAAAACCCTTTTGAAATTCTATATTTGTAGAAAATAAGTTTAAGACTGAAATCTACTTTGAAATTACATAAAACTTTAATATAAGTAAGTAAATCATAAGTTAGAAAAGATTTATATCATTTTAAGAAAACTCAAATTATTACTTTGAAACCATTTACATTTGATAGTAGTAACTAAATATTTGTAAATCATTTAATATATCGAAAACACTTAAGTTGTTGAAATTGTCAATTAATTTATGTTACCCGATGGTAACGTTTTAAAAACCATTGCGTTGTGTAGTTTAGAAAACTTTGGGCTCAATTATTAAATCAAACATGTAATTTATAAGCCATATTTTAAATCAAATCCAAAGCATAAATATAATCCAAAATCATAATATAAGAGGCCTTATTACAAACCCATAAAAATATAAAAAACCAAATTTAAATAAAGTAAAGTTCTCAAACCAAAGTTCACGTAGAACCCAAATTTATTGCATGGCCTCCTCGAGTTCATCCGGCTCCACATCCGCGATCTCACGAATCACCTGAAAAGATAAGGGAGAAGGTGAGTCACCAAGACTCAGTGCATATTCCCTCTCCCGGGTAAATTCCACATACTTACACAAATTATAACAAAGCACATATATGTAAAATGCACCCAACCTAGCCATCCATAACACCTTTTCTACCCCGTGTGGTACCAAACCACTGGTGGTGCCAAACCACTGGTGTCCAAAGACACAATTGTGTTACCAAAACACTGGTGACCGAAGTCACAAATCAAATAAAGGCCAACCCATCGTGTGATACCAAATCACTGGCAGACGATCCCATATCTCAAAGTGGGGCCAACCCACGGTGGAATTAACCACAGGGACAAGTCGCTATGAGGTACCAAACCTCTGGTGTCCGAAGACACGAATGTGATACCAAATCACTGGTGGTTCCAAACCACTGGTGTCCGAAGACACGAATCATCAAGTTGTGGGGCCAACCCACGTGTGATACCAAATCACTGGCGTCGATCCCATATCTCAAAAGTGGGGCCAACCCACGGTGGAATTAACCATAGGGACAAGACGCTATGAGGTGCCAAACCTCTGGAGGTACCAAACCTCTGGTGACCGTAGTCATAATGTGTTACCAAAACACTGGTGTTCGTCGACACGAATATCAATCTTCCCCCACCTCTCATATTGCCCATACCAATGCAATAGGTAACCAAATCATGTTAATATACTTTAATATGAAACATATAATAAATACCATAAATCATAGATCATGATTTCAATCCACATGTATTAACAACATATCGAAATGGACTTACCCGAATCCTCATTCATACCATCATGGTATCGAATCCAAATCTCATCGTTTTTCCCACTTTCATAATATGATTAGTAAAAACACACATATACATACATATATAAACCAAGTTATAAAGTGTGTAAGATACACACCTTTCACCAACGCAAATACTAACTTCCGAAGATCCGATCTACCGCACTAGATCACTTTGTCCTACAATCGGTCAATACTAAAAATTATTAACAAAGGCCATTCGGCCAAACCACAATACTTTAATCCTAAAACTTTAGTCTTACAAAAGAATAATGAATCAACTAAAATCCTTACCCTTTGACTTACCAACCTTTGATTGCTAGAGAGAGATAGGGCTTAAATCAATCGCTTCCAAAGTCCCAAAGAGCCTATCTTTCAAAACCGATTGAAAAGCACCAAAATAAAAACCTACCCTTGATGATATTCGGCCACAACAATACTAAAAGGAAATGGGAAGTTTCGGCTATATAGTTATGAAAGGAGAAAATATGTGAATAAAAGTGAGGGAATATGTAAGTAGAAAAGAGAATAAAAAATGAAAGGATGAGGATTCGGTTTAATCAATTATGGATGAAAGGAAAGAAAAGAGGATTTGGAGAAGAAAGAGGTTCGGCCAAATGAAAGAAAAAGGATTTGTGTTTGAGCACAAATCAAAGGAAGAAAAGAGAGAGATGGGAGAATTGAGATTCGGCCAACACCTTGTTTGCCCAAAAGAAAATGCACATAAATAAAAAGATAGTTTTGGTATCAAAAGAAAAAAATGAGAGAAAGAGAAATGGTATTTGATTCAACAAAATGAGGCTTAAAAACCAAAACAATTTTGCACAAAAATGCCTAAGTGCATTCGGCCAAAGAGGAATTTGCTTGGAGAGGAAAAGAAAATATGCCAAATGGTGCCCAAATGCCAAAATTGGCCAAATATCCTCCCCCAAACCACCTAACACATTCGGTCACCCACCTAGACACCCATACCGTCCACATTCAACACTAAAAGCATAGGAATTGTTTCCAAAACATTTTCCACAAGCCAAGCCTTTTGTCCCCTCAATATACCATAACTTCAAGATATCCTTCCATAACCTTAAGAATCTTATCCCCAATATCAAGCTTTCCTTAAACAAAAATTAAACTTACCAAAAGTTATTAGTCCACCTATCATAAATAAGTTTGACCGTCCATTAATGCTAGAACACAAAAATAAAGTTTTCAGAATGCTAAACATGCTACTCGAACCTCTAACCTCTAGCAACCTTCCAAACTCCTTAACCAACTTGCCACTTACTCCTCTTATGCTATAAATGAACACTTAAATTAACTTAAGTGCTAAGCTCACTTAATCCACTTCATTAAATAAACCATACTAAAATTTATTCTAACTTCCTAATTAAAATCTAGCCTTCAAAAGACTATGCTAACACACAAAATTCATACCCGAGCTAACACAAGAATAAATAATATTCTAATTTTCCTAAAGCTCAAGGCCCAATCCTACTAGGCCCAATTTTGGGATGTTACAATCAGCTTACCACTAATTTCCGAGTGATTAACGATTGGGTAGATCGAGCGATTTAATCCCTATAATTAATATCGGTTAATCATCTCCATTCCAATAACATCTTAACGAATAAATAACGATTACAGAATCCTTGAAGAACTCTTACCTTAAAGATTTTAGGACCGATTTCTAGCGATTATACAATGACTTCAGAAGAATCAAGGTTTCGACCTTCCACTATATCACTACGGAGAAGAAAAGGATCTTGTTTGAGAGAAAATAAGGTGTTGATCTCGGTCAAAATGACCATCCCAAACCAAAACATAGATTCGGCCATAAGAGAAAGAAAATAAAAAGTTGAAAAGAACACTTACTAATTGATCAAGGGGTGAGTGACAACTCGAATGAAAGAAAGACTAATGAAGAGATGAAAGGTTTCGGCTATGGAGGAATAATGGGCAAAATATTCGGCTATGGTGAAAAGGATTAGAAAAGAAGAGATGCTTGAAGGATTTTGTGAAAAAAAAGAAAAGAAAGAAGAAGAACGAAGTATGTTTGACTAGCTTCGGTTTTCAAGAAAATGAGTGAACAAATTTTTGGTCTCAATGTTTGTGTACATTCAGCACGAAGAAAGAAAGGAAGAGAATATGCACCCTCAAAGTTGTAGATTTGGCAAGGAGGAGAAGGAAATTTGGGGAGAAAAGGAAAATGACACCAAAGTTGCAAATGGGAATTTGGTCAAAACCACACCAAAATTTTTACCAATTGCCAAAGGCAAAATTCAGCCAAGAGAAAAGTATTTTGGAGAAAAATGGCACACTAGATGCTAAAGAAATTTTTGACCAAAACAAAACACTATAGTTTACCAAAACACCAAGTAAAAATTCAGCTACCTCCCTTTAGCCCCAAAATCGTCCACATTCATGCCCCTAATAGTTTAGGAACTTGTCCCATTACCTGAAAGTGAAAACAAAAAACAATTGGTTGTAAATGGATATTTAAAACCAAGAGGGATGAAAATGGTAATGTGGAGAGGTATAAGGCAAGTATTGTAGCTAAAGGATATATTAAAAAAGGAGGCATTGATTTTACAAAAACTTTCTCTTCAGTTTCATCTAAAGAATCTTTCAAGAAAATCATGACCCTTGTTTCTTATCTTAATCTTGAGTAAAATCATATGGATGTTAAGACCGTGTTTCACAATGGTGACATTGAAAAAACGTTTTATATAGTGCAACAAAAAAACTTTGAGTTGGGAGACCCAAATAATATGATTTGCAAATTAACAAAATCCATCTATGGACTTAAACAAGCTTCTTAGCCGCTTCTGGATGTACTAACGTCTAGAGTGTGAATACTGCAGTAAAAAATATATATGAGGCGATATCTGCAAGTATACAGATCCAATTGTAATATAGTTACAATAAAGTAGGTGAGTACTCCAAGGATCATACCTAAGGGAGGCTAGTGTCAGATCAATTTTAACCTATACACCAAAAGATCTAATAGTACTCGAAATAAGTTATAGTATGAAAATATAAATGAAAGGAATTTTTAGGGTTTTTTAAAATAGTAAAATATAATAAATAAATATCAAGAGATTGGAAAGTAGAATTAATCAAATTTGGTTATGGGTGATTAGCTCGCTTTGGTAATCTTCATCAACTATTCTTCGGGTTTCTCGTCAATGAACTAGTCACTATCCCAATAGGATCATCCAATCTTCTACAAAAATAATGAGCCGACAATGACTACTTATCTTCCAACCTCACAGTCTAGATCAGCTTGGGGTGAAGGTGTTCACGGATAGGCGATACCAATTTTAGGTTAATTCTCACCTTGATGACTTCCTAGGGTTTATAAGTTCTTCCTTTCCCAAATAACTGATCCATTGAGTAACCCTATAAAATAGTTAATAAATCATAACTCCACTCGTTAATCCCCCTTAGAAGGATGAGTTCCTCATAGTTTTCATAAACAATATAGAATCGATATAAATAGTAAACATGATAAATGGATCAAAAGTATAGAGTTTAAGAAAAAACCTGATTTGTATTAAGAATGAACGTGAATACAGAAAGTTTGATCATACCCACACGTTAGATCCCTCGATATAAAAAAAAGAACAAACTAAAAGTAAATCTAAAACCTAATAAAAGAGAAAAACTAAACTGAAATTAAAAAAGAAATTCTAAGCTAAGTAATTGGTGTCCATAATGTGTGACAAATGAGCCTATTATAGATTTCAGGTGGCCGTTGTCCTTATTCCTAGGCTAGCTGACATTTTCGAGCTTCAAGTTTGATTGTTCGGACTAAAACGTCCCCTGGCTCATGTTAATTCCCGTTCAGAGTCGATGTTGTGACACATCAAGACCTGTGTCGCGACATAGGAGTCTGTATACTTCTCTTTAAAATGTCTTCAGGGGTAAGTCACGACACCCTTTAGCTGTGTCACAATGTCAAATGCAGTCTTTGAATTTCTCTATTCTACTCCCTATATTGCAAAATCAAACCCTCTGTGTTGTGACATAGGAACAAGTATCAGTTTAGCACACCTTCTAATGGTCTCTTGCACAATCACAAAATTTATTAGCTCACCCTTAGTGTAATGCCCTGAAAAATTTAAGTCTATTTTTGTGAAATCTGACAGAAAATGTGTATCTGCTTCAGGGGTTAAGTGTTCTGGGTGTGTGTATGAGGTCTTGGGTTCAAGTCCCTCATTTGGAGAATTTTGGTTGTTGTTTATTCTAGCCTTATCCTTGGTGGGTTGGGTTATATTTTATCTTTAGTAAACTCATACCAGAATGAGCCTGCTGGTTCGAGTGGTAAGGGGGTTGTGCTGGAGGTCCTGTGTTCGAATACCTGCGGGAGTAAAGGTGTTAATTTTTGTTTCAGTTGGCTGAAAGAGTTTGAGTGGTCTTGAAATTTTGAGATGATGGGGTAGTTAGTGGGATAATGGGAAGTTGAGATATTAGGATTTTCAAATCTTATTTTACTATTTTATTATTTTCTTCCCAAAAGTTTTTGACGTCAAGTTTTTTTCTCTTTTTCCCTCTTTTGACATTTTTCCCTTTTAGGTAAACTTCCTTTCATTTTCCTTTGATTCGGTCTGTGAATCCTTCGTTCAATCGGCACTACTGTGATTTCTTGGTTTTTTTAATAGGCTGGTGAGTACTTTGCATCCCTTTAACTTTTGGTTTGGGTTCAGCGATGTTAGACTGTAGTGATTAATTGGCGGATTTTGTGATTAGGTGAAGGTTGTGAGGCGAAGAATTGCACGCCAACGATTAGTGCGCATTAGAGGTGGTTTGTCATCGGTGGTAAGTCAGTTTTGTGTTGGTTCTTGTTGATGAATTCGTTAATCAAACTTCTAAATCGGTGTTGGGTATTTTGTTTTTAGGTTTATAAATGCTCGAGATTGTTTTCGCATCGAAACAAACTAGGTGCGTAGTCCTAACGCGAAAAACTGAGCTTCAGCGAAAGCCGAAAAAGTATTCTGTCGACGCCACATGGGCATGTGCCTGGCCGTGTGGTTGGCCGTATGCGAGACATGATCATGTGTTTCACGAAGGCACGGCCATGTGCAAGACACGACCGTGTGATTGTGTGAGTGTGGCCGTGGGGGCCACACGGGCTAGGCCATATTGGGCTTGTGGGCCCACATGGGCATGCCACACAGGCGTGTGGGTTTTGGGCCAGGTCGTGTGGGCCACATGAGCGTGTAGGCTACACGAGCAAGCCATACGAGCATGTGGGCCCATAATTCTAAAATTTTCCCTAAGGTCACATGGGTCGTTCCGATCAACTGTGGGCCTACCGTAGGGTCCGTTAGGGCTAACCAAACCCAAAATATATGATTTGATACTCTGATAGTCTACTCTGAGTAGGACACCGATATGTAAATCTGACTGTTCTGTTTAAGTATATATGTTATCTGTATATGAGCATGTTATGCATGATATTATTGTATCTGTATTTTGTATCATTGATTGAGGTGGGAATTGTATATGCGGAGGAAGTGATATGTAAGGCGACTCTTCGCCTATATTCTAGTAGCTTGTCTGCATATTATCTGAAATGTGTCGTATCGGCACTATATGGTTTGTAGGGATGGGTGAGTGTTTTTAACCCCACATGGTGTGATGGGATGGTTGGAGATGGTGTGTAAAGGATGGGGTAAGACTCTGGATATCTGCTCTGTTTATCTGATTTTGTATCTGCATCTGTCATGGACCTAAGTTCGAATTAGTATCTGTCTATATATGAGATTTCTGTGTATACTGCATGTCTACTTTTTCTGGGTTACACACTGAGTTTACGAAAACTCACACCTGTTTGTTTGTTCTGTACAGGTAATCCACAAATTTAGACTGATCAGTGCAACGAAGTCTCACGATGATCACAAGTTTGTGAACTGACTTTAAATAATGGTTTTTATTTAATTAAGGATTATTTCTAAGAGTTTTGTAATTATTAGACTCTCCAGACTGTTTGATTTCTATTTTGGTTTTCATTTTGACTCTTTTATCGTGACGGTTGACTAGAAACACGATTTTAGGAAAACAAAGGTTTTTCTAAAAATACGTACTAAATTTCCAAAATATAACATTTTCTAAGACTTCTACTGTAAATTATGTTTTTGCAAATAAATTAATTAAATAACTCTTTCAATAATAGTTATGTAAACCAATATAGGTTATAAAACTTGGATGAATTATCCAACAACTATACAAAGTTTTATCGAAGTAATATTGATTTCAAAAACCTTCTTTGTAACACTCCCAGATTCGGCCATAACGTCTAGGCCAGGTTTGGGGTGTTGCATTTAGTGGTATCAGAGCCAGGTTGCAAAGCTCGGGCTGTGAATTTTGGGTTCCCAAATTGTGTTTCAAAAAGGACTGTTTTTGAAATAATTTGGATAATTTTGAGTAAGTATGTGGTACACCGAGTCTCCGACGTCGATCTTGTAAGTATTTCTGAACTTAGATAGGATTTTCTGAAAACACTATAGTTAGCACTTTTTGAAACTATACTGAGTTGGATAGAGATTAAAACCTCTGAAATACTTCTGAACTTCTGATAATTTAAGCATAAAATATCTGCTAATAAATACTAGAACTGATGCATAAAATTTTATAATGTAGACAAATTTGAAATATACGATGAGCGCTCATGGTATTCGTGGGCGCGGTAGGAGCCGTAGGGGGGTTCGAGTTGAGTCTTCCTCTCTGAGCAGTTGTAAACGGAAAAATATATAGGATTTTTCCAATGTAATTTATCACCTTTTTACTTAAATCCGTTGTTAAAACTAAGTAATTATTTAATAAATTAATGAAATATGAGAAAATATGAAATTAGGACATAGAAATGATTAAAATGTGATTTTATGCTTTATTATATAGTTTTCATGCAATAAATGACTTATTTTATATTGATTTGAATATATTATATTTTTTTAAGACATAAAGTGAGCCATGCATGATTAAATTAAATAATAATATATAAAATTATATTTAATAATTCATTTTAAAATATTTCATTAGTAATTTGGGTTTTAATTAATTAATTAAATTGGATAAATTTTATTCTTTGGCCCTCTATCTTGTTGATTTATTCTGGACAGGTTTGATAGCTTTGCTAGATTACAAAACCGTCCAAATTGGAGACCAAGTCAACCCAATATTCGACTACACATGGCTGTCCATTTAAACTATTCTTTGGTTTAATTATACAAGGTCATTGCAGTGTTGAAGAAATTAGAGATTTGCCCAAAGATTTACGATTGATCGAGCCTCAGTCTTGAGTTGTGTGGCATCCAAAATTGCTTAAAAATCAAGCAAAAATCAAGTCAAAAGCCACTAAGCATAGCTGACCACAATTTGAGGAGATTTGAAAAGGTTAACATCCACTATTTTTAGCAAACTATCCCCTTCTCCTCACATATAAATAAGACCCTCTCATTCCCTCATTCATCATCCCTCAAGCATCCCTCAATCATTCATCATTCATTCTCATCATTAATCATTCTCTCCTCTCCCCAAATTCTCTTAGCCTTTTCTATTCCCACTCCTAGCATCATCTCTTCATAGAGATTTTAGCAATTAAGCCTCTTAAAGAACCCTTGGTCAGCCACCTTGGAGAGCCATCAGCAAAGGATCAAAGCAAAGGAACAAAGGAGCCTCGTCAGTCAGAGTCTTGGGTGACATCCACTCTGAATTGGGATTAATCTTTCTTTTCTTTAATTTAATCTAAAGATGTTTGCTATGTGTTCTTTGTTCTTGTTGACAACAATGTTAGCTTAATTTTATTTAAGCTAGTATGATTGCTTTGATTAAATAATATTTATTCATGCTTATAATGTTTGTGCCTCAGTCGATCATGTTTTCATTTAAAATCAAGTCTATATTTCGTTCATACGTGATTGAAATGCACCTAAATTAGCTGAGCGATCCTGACCAGACGATGGTTAATGGAGACATAATTGAAATGTGCATGCTCAATTTAGATCCTGACCCGATTAAATTGTAGGTTGCATAACAACTCTGACCAAGCTCTGTTATCTACACATTTTTTAGAATTGTGTGATTAAATTGTTTCAAACCTGACACGTCCCTGTTACCTCACACGAATGCTAAGAAACCCTTAGTAAATAAGGATCAGTAAAATGCATATTTACTAAGTAAAGGATTTCGAAAGGAACTAATGTGGCTTCCAAACTCATGAAAGATTGAGTTGCCATGGAATGTTTTTCTGAATGTTATTAAGCATGTTGATAATAAATTGAGATTAATTAAAGTAATTGTCCTAGTTTATTTATGTTATAATTGTTGCAATTTGTGTTTAATTTTGTTAAAATCTATTTCATTCATATAGTTTGCATATTTAGGATAATCTGCATTAGGGATCATTGCATTTAGTTTAATATATTTTAATCACCACTTCTCAACTATATTGTGTTTTTATTTACCAAATTGTTAATATAATTTTACAAATTAAGTGACTTAACAAAAATACAATCCTTATGGAGACGATAACTCAATACTTACTTATTACTTGATAACGACTGTGTACACTTGCACAAACTTACGCGTTTCAAGTTTTTGGCACCGTTGCCGGGGATTGTCAATTGTTGCCATAGTCATTTCTTTCGTGAAATTATTTATTTTTAATTTTATTCATTCCTAACATTACTAACTTATTTTTTTTAATTTTTTTCAGGTGTTTATGAGCATAGATCGAATTATCGATTTACTCCCTGTAGACCCTGAAATTGAGCGAACTTTTAGACAAAGAAGACGTAAACGAACAGCTTAGAGACAAGTCGAGATGGACCTTGGAAATTAGAATCAAGACCAAGGTAATGTAATATCCTAGATTTAGGGGTTATGCGTTTAGTGCATAATTCAAATGATAGTGGGCTTAGTGTGCATGGTTGGATGTGTTTTAGGGGTCTCGAGAACCCTAGGATGTAGAGGAGTGTCTTAAGAAATTATTAGTTTTTAAGTTTGAAAGAGGGAGCTTGGCTAGGTAGGCCTTAAAGGAATAAGTGGTGGAGTTTATGACACAAAGACAGCATTGGAAAAGTGGCTTGGGACGCTACCTTAGGGGCTTGGAGGCTTGCGTCAAAGGGAGTTCAGGAGGGAGGAGGTTCGAGCTGCAAGAATCTCGTTGTGGGCATTTGTTTTTAGCGTCAAGAGGAGGGGGAGTGTTGGACGGCTTTGGGGCTTTGGAAGGATGTGATAAAGTTTGGTTTTTCTTTTAAATTTTGGCTAAAAGATAGAGGATAATTGAGGTTTTATTTTATTTAGTTTAAATGATAGGATAAGAGATAAATGAGGAGACTATTAAGGGATATGATAGGAAAGAATTAAGGGATATGATAGGAAAGAATTAAGGGATATGATAGGATAAGAGTTAAATGATGAGAGAAAAATGGGATATGATAGGGGAGGGAGCAATGGTCGAATATAGGGCTCTTGGGGTAGCATTTTTGGCTTTGAAGCTTGATAAGGAGGGTGTGCCGAAAATTAGAGTTTTCTTTTCTCTCTAAGTTCCGTTCTTGTGCATAAGCCATTTAGTTTCGGTTTCCCTTCTCTTTGTTTTGTGTTCGAAACTTCAAAGACCATTAAGGTCACTAGCATTTTCTTCTTCTCTCTATTTGCTAGCTTGGCCGAATCTATCTCCATTCCCAAACTCCTTTTCCTTTTGATAGCCGAGTATGTCATCACCATTGGTAAGGCTTGGCTGAACCCTATAGCCTCTTTCTCTCTTGTCTTTGCTTGAAACTTTAAGGAAACCCCATAGCCGAATCTTGTAGCCTTCTTTGTGTACCCTTTTCTCTTGGTTTGAAGCCTTAAAGAAACACCATAGCCGAATCCTCTAAGCATTCAACTCCCTCCATTTTGGCGTGATCTCTCTTCACCATTCAAGTGCCGAAATCTTTCTCTTTGGGACCTTGAAGCTGATTCTCTGAGGGTGATACCATCGATCTCTTGCTCTTAGTTTCGTTTTAAAGTGTAAAGTGGTATGTATTTTCTTCCTTAAGTAATCGGTTTTGGATTCTTTCTTTTAAGAGTGCCAGAATCAAGGGTTGGCCTTGGTTTCTAGTGGATGGCCGAATGTGTGTTAAGCCATAATCTTATGTTTTATTTGTAGCTCGCATAAGGGAGTCTTTTGGATTCGATTCTTCAAGGTAAGTAAGTGTAGCATTCGGCCAAGGGCCATTTTTATGGACTAAATGCCTAAAGCCGTTTCTAACAATGGTCTAATAGGGATTTCGACAACTTCAGGATAAGTGGTGGTTTTCGGGATTTGGATAAGCAAGGTAAGTGATTTAGGACTTTCGGCCATAGGCCATTTTATGAGTTTGAGTGATGACCGATTTCTGACTTTGGTTCTTAGGAGCAAATCGACAGGAATAAAGAGAGTTTCAGGATTGAGTAGACTGTGCCAAAAAGGTGTGTAGTTATCACACTGTTCTCCTGTTATTTGGGTATGTTGTTATGTATATATATATATGTGTGTATGATGTGTATGGTAGCCGACAATAGTGGCTAAGTTGGTGGATACCCATGATGGGTAATCGAAATACCAGGTCAGTAATTTATGACGTTAATTTACATCTGGTATATGCATAAAATTGGGATGGCATGTGATGTATATTTGTTCCAGTGATATGTTGTCATGATACATATATATGCATGGGGCTTGGGATATGATTAAAGAAGGACAGGGTGTACATATTTACGTACGTGGTCTAATGTTAGCCTTGGGCTACCTTAGCGCTTGATGTTAGCTATGTGCTTCATCAAGGTCAGGTGTTGGCTAGGTGCCACATCTTGGCGGATGATAGCTGTGTGCATCACCGTGGACTGAGGATGACCTCGAGTCACCTCGCGGATATTGACATGTGGGGTCACTTAGGTGATCGGTGGCTTAGCCACGGCCTTGAGCAGCAGGTCTGCCAGGTGGGTGTGTAGCGGTTGGAGGGCGATTTAGTAATCCCCTAGTGTGTGCGGCAGGTACGGGGGTGTGTAGCGGATGGATACTAGGTTGGGCTGGGCTTCATTTTGCGTATGTATGTGTGTGGATCAATGTGGTTATGGGCCAAGCCCAATATGTAAAATTATGTGGATGAATTGCCTTATCATCTGAGATGTGATTGATGTGGATATGGGCCAAGCCCATATGTGGGGACATGTGAAATAATTACAAACTGAGTCTGTTTGACTCACCCAAATTTTTACCAATCATCGCAGGTGATTCGTGATGCTTGGACCGGGTTGGAGTGGATACGAGGTGGCCCATGCAGAAGATATTTTATTTGTTTTACACATTTTATTTATGAAAGGTTATTTATTGTAATAAGGGCCATCCTAAAGTATTTAAGGATTTTTATTATGTTTTAAGTTTGATTGTCGATTATATTATTATCTGAAAATGTTTTATTTTTAGTAACTTATATTTTAAAATATATGTTAAAGTTTTTAATCGAAGAATTTGTAACAACTTAAATTTATTTCGGAATTTTAAATACCCAATGTTTTATCAAAGGCAATAAATTTTTATGTTTTACTTTAAGGCAAAATATTTTTCAAACGTTTTCCGCAGTGGCATTCTGAATTCGGCCGTGGCTCGTGGGCCGGGTTTGGAGTGTTACAGTTTGGTATCAGAGCCCGGTTCAAAACTCGGCTTTGAGGGTTTTAGGTCCAAAAATAATTTTTTTTTCAAAAATGGGCTTTTTAGAAACAAAGATTTTCATGAATTTTCAGGTTCGTTTCTGGTATGGCACCTGTATTTCCGACCCGGAGTCCACCAGGTAAGTACCCCTAATTATTAAAGTGATCTGTATATGTGAACTGTATGGGCATTATGGGATCGTAGATTAGTAGATTAGGGCTATTGAACCCTAGGACTAGTCTACTCCAACACAACATGCATAAGACTTAAGTACAACCAAACAAACCTGTGAAGTAAGTCGCTGAGTTAGGGTGTGGCAACCATTGTGCGCATGTCTAGGAGTGGATTCGGTAAGAGCTTGGTATTTAAGCAGTCCTAGTGACTCACCTCCTCTCCACTCGAATTCTACCTGGTGCGTAGTAACGGTTCACCCTAACCAAGAGGACTTATTCACGGGCTAAACCCAATAACTAAAACCCGAAAGGGACTAGCCGTATTTTTTTTTATAAAAACCCTAGTTTTAAAATCCTTAAATTACCCTTTTTGATTGGTAAAAACTATTCCATAAGATTTTTCTGAAATATTCCCGATTTACAAAATTACCTAAATACCCCTAGTGGTAAAATTACTAAAATGCCCTTGGTTTCTAAAATTACCATACTAGCCTCGATTTTAATAAAATTTCCCTACTTTGCAAAAGTATCCAAAAACCCTATTTTGCGAAAGCTCAAAATACCCTAATTGGGAAAATTTACTAAATTACCCCTGGTTTATCAAAATTACCAAAATGATCCCGCTTTCCGAAATTTCTGCCATACCTTTGATTTGAGAAAATTTTCAAAAATACCCTGGAGTTTTGAAATTTCAAAGTGCCCTGATTTATTAAGATTTTCAAATTGACCCCGGTTTATTACCAAAATACCCCTGTAGGACAAATTACGAAAATACCCCTGGGATAGGAACGGACAAAAATGTTCGAAGAGTGAATGTGTATGGGAGATACTATGGAATGGATGTGTTTTCTTTGAATTAGGATAGAAAACTTGAAACTCTGAATGATCGAAAGAACTACTATTAAGCTCTTTTCATAAAATTGTTCGTGGATAATCAGTGGAACAAATACTAATACATAAAATTTCTTAAATCAGATTAAAGCGCGATCGTAGACATGAGCTCTAGGGGACGTGGTCGTAATGTGTAAGGACGTGGTCGAGGCAGAATGACTGTGTCGGAACCCGTTAGATCGGGTCAAGGGTCTGAGAATGAGGTACCACTACCACCCTCACCACCAGCTGTTGGTGTTGAGCAACAAGATCAGACGGGGGATGATGTTGTATCGCGGGCTGTACTGCGAGTTCTGGAGATAGTGGCTGGAGCAGGTGGAAATATGGGAGCTCAGAAATCTGTACCCGAGCGACTCCGAGCCAATGGAGCTGAGGTGTTCCGTGGCATATCTGGTGTGGCACCTAGTACTGCTGAGTATTGGTTGGAGGCGACCGAGCGAATTATGGATGAGTTGGATTTGACGGCTGAGGAGAAAGTGAAAGGAATGCTATCGCTTCTTTGCGATGAGTCATATCAATGGTGGCTCACAGTTCGAGATGGGGCCACAGCTGAGGATCTCACTTGGGAGTATGTTAAGGCGGCATACCAGAAGAAGTATGTTGGTACTCATTACATCGATGCGCAGAGAAAGGCTTTTCTGGGGCTGGTTCAAGGGAATAAATCCGTGGCAGAGTACGAGGCTGAATTCCTAAGGTTAAGCAGGTATGCTCGAGGAGTAGTGGCTACGGAGCATGAACGATGTGTCCGGTTTGAGGATGGACTGAGAGATGATCTGAGGTTATTAATAGCTCCACAGCAGGAGCGGGAGTTTGCCGTATTAGTAGAAAAGGCTAAGGTAGTTGAGGGGATTAAGGATTCGGTGAGACAGAACAGAGATAAGGATAGGAACCGGGATAAGAGGAGTTTTGGACCGTCGGAATTGTCTGGGAGCCTTCAGAAAAGACCGAGGGTTGAGAGTTCTACTCGTGTTACTAAGCCATCTACTGGAAATCCGGACCGTCTGTGTGCTCAGTGTGGAAGGTATCATGTTGGCGAGTGCTGGAATCGGGACCGGGAGTGTTTTAGATGTAAGTCTGAGTCTCATCTGATTAAAGACTGTCCTCAGGATCCGAATAGGGCTCGGACAGCAGGTCAAGGTTATGTGCAGCCAGGCAGAGGTGGTCAGCAGGTGACAAGGGGTCGTGGTCCGAATCATGGAGGGAATGGTTCCGGCCGAGGTCGTGGAACACCAAACAGAGGTGCTGAAGGTGCAGACGCGAGGCAACCAAGGTTGGTTTATGCAGTCAGGCGTCACGAGGATAGTGATGCGCCAGATGTGACAACGGGTATGTCCCTTATTTTTGGAATACCCTTTATTGCCTTGTTTGTTATAGAGCTAGCTCGTTCTGGTGTTGCTAGTGAAGTGTATGGAACCTTGATTGTGAACTTTGAGACTGTGCATATAAATATGTTAGTTTATTAAGATCAGAGTGCGCAGCAGTAGCATAGTGTGGTGAGTTAGACTGTACGATGGTTCGTTAGTTAGTAATTTCGAGGACGAAATTATTTTTTAAGGAGGGTAGAACCGTAATATCCTAGATTTAGGGGTTATGCATTTAGTGCATAATTCAAGTGATAGTGGGCTTAGTGTGCATGGTTGGATGTGTTTTAGGGGTCTCGAGAACCCTAGGATGTAGAGGAGTGCTTGGCTAGGTAGGCCTTAAAGGAATAAGTGGTGGAGTTTATGACACAAAGACAGCATTGGAAAAGTGGCTTGGGACGCTACCTTAGGGGCTTGGAGGCTTGCGTCAAAGGGAGTTCAGGAGGGAGGAGGTTCGAGCTGCAGGAATCTCGTTGTGGGCATTTGTTTTTAGCGTCAAGAGGAGGGGGAGTGTTGGACGGCTTTGGGGCTTTGGAAGGATGTGATAAAGTTTGTTTTTTATTTTAAATTTTGGCTAAAAGATAGAGGATAATTGAGGTTTTATTTTATTTAGTTTAAATGATAGGATAAAAGATAAATGAGGAGATTATTAAGGGATATGATAGGAAAGAATTAAGGGATATGATAGGAAAGAATTAAGGGATATGATAGGATAATAGTTAAATGAGGAGAGAAAAATGGGATATGATAGGGGAGGGAGCAATGGCTGAATATAGGGCTCTTGGGGTAGCATTTTCGGCTTTGAAGCTTGATAAGGAGGGTGTACCGAAAATTAGAGTTTTCTTTTCTCTCTAAGTGCCATTCTTGTGCATAAGCCATTTAGTTTCGGTTTCCCTTCTCTTTGTTTTGTGTTCGAAACATCAAAGACCATTAAGGTCACTAGCATTTTCTTCTTCTATCTATTTGATAGCTTGGCCGAATCTATCTCCTTTCCCAAACTCCTTCTTTTCCTTTTGATAGCCGAGTATGTCATCATCATTGGTAAGGCTTGGCCGAACCCTATAGCCTCTTTCTCTCTTGTCTTTGCTTGAAACTTTCAGGAAACCCCATAGCTGAGTCTTGTAGCCTTCTTTGTGTACCCTTTTCTCTTGGTTTGAAGCCTTAAAGAAACACCATAGCCGAATCCTCTAAGCATTCAACTCCCTCCACTTTGGCGTGATATCTCTTCACCATTCAAGTGCCGAAATATTTCTCTTTGGGACCTTGAAGCCGATTTTCTGAGGGTGATACCATCAATCTCTTACTCTTAGTTTCGTTTTAAAGTGTGAAGTGGTAAGTATTTTCTTCCTTAAGTAATCGATTTTGGATTCTTTCTTTTAAGAGTGCCGGAATCAAGGGTTGGCCTTGGTTTCTAGTGGATGGCCGAATGTGTGTTAAGCCATAATCTTATGTTTTATTTGTAGCTCGCATAAGGGAGTCTTTTGGATTCGATTCTTCAAGGTAAGTAAGTGTAGCATTCGGCCAAGGGCCATTTTTATGGACTAAATGCCTAAAGCCGTTTCTAACAATGGTCTAATAGGGATTTCGACAACTTCAGGATAAGTGGTGGTTTCCGGGATTTGGATAAGCAAGGTAAGTGATTTAGGACTTTCGGCCATAGGCCATTTTATGAGTTTGAGTGATGATCGATTTCTGACTTTGGTTCTTAGAAGCAAATCGACAGGAATAAAGAGAGTTTCGGGATTGAGTAGACTGTGCCAAAAAAGTGTTTAGTTATCGCACTGTTCTCCTGTTATTTGGGTATGTTGTTATGTATATATATATATATGTATGTATGATGTGTATGGTAGCCGACAATAGTGGCTAAGTTGGTGGATACCCATGATGGGTAATCGAAATACCAGGTCAGTAATTTATGACGTTAATTTACATATGGTATATGCATGAAATTGGGATGGCATGTGATGTATATTTGTTCCAGTGATATGTTGTCATGATACATATATATGCATGGGGCTTGGGATATGATTAAAGAAGGACAGAGTGTACATGTTTATGTACGTGGTCTAATGTTAGCCTTGGGCTACCTTAGCGCTTGATGTTAGCTATGTGCTTCATCAAGGTGAGGTGTTGGCTAGGTGCCACATCTTGGCGGATGATAGCTGTGTGCATCACCATGGACTGAGGATGACCTCGAGTCACCTCGCGGATATTGACATGTGGGATCACTTAGGTGATCGGTGGCTTAGCCACGGCCTTGAGTAGTAGGTTTGCCAGGTGGGTGTGTAGCGGTTGGAGGGCGATTTAGTAATCCCCTGGTGTGTGCGGGAGGTACGGGGGTGTGTAGCGGATGGATACTAGGTTGGGCTGGGCTTCATTTTGCATATGTATGTATGTGGATCAATGTGGTTATGGGCCAAGCCCAATATGTGAAATTATGTGGATGGATTGCCTTATCAGCTGAGATGTGATTGATGTGTGGATATGGGCCAAGCCCATATGTGGGGACATGTGAAATAATTACAAACTGAGTCTGTTTGACTCACCCAAATTTTTACCAATCATCACAGGTGATTCGTGATGCTTGGATCGGGTTGGAGTGGATACGAGGTGGCCCATGCAGAAGATATTTTATTTGTTTTACACATTTTATTTATGAAAGGTTATTTATTGTAATAAGGGCCATCCTAAAGTATTTAAGGATTTTTATTATGTTTTAAGTTGGATTGTCGATTATATTATTATCTGAAAATGTTTTATTTTTAGTAACTTATATTTTAAAATATATGTTAAAGTTTTTAATCGAAGAATTTGTAACAACTTAAATTTATTTCAGAATTTTAAATACCCAATGTTTTATCAAAGGCAATAAATTTTTATGTTTTACTTTAAGTCAAAATATTTTTCAAACGTTTTCCGCAGTGGCATTCTGAATTCGGCCGTGGCTCATGGGCCGGGTTTGGGGTGTTACAGGTAATGAAGCCAATCATGTACGAAATCCCATCCTCATTGCCAATGATAGGGATCGATGCATCAGACAATATGTTGTACCACTTTTCAGTGAGTTAAATCCAGGAATTAGAATGTTAGATATAGAGGCAACCCAATTTGAATTGGAACCAGTGATGTTTCAAATGCTACAAACGGTGGGCCAATTTAGTGGTATGCCCACGGAAGATCAACATCTCCACCTTCGATTGTTTATGGAGGTGAGTAATTCATTCAAGATAGCTGGTGTGACTGAAGACAAACTGAGGTTGAAGTTGTTTCCGTACTCATTGCGAGATCGAGTACGAGCATGGCTTAATTCATGGCCACCAAGTTCCATATCCACATGCCAAGAATTAGCAGAGAGATTTTTGGTTAAGTATTTCCCACCTAGCAAAAAAGCTAAGTTGAGGAACGAGATCACAACTTCCCAACAATTGGATGACGAGTCTTTGTATGAGGCTTGGGAGCGATTCAAGGAGTTACTTCGTAGGTGTCCTCATCATGAGATTCCTCATTGTATCCAGTTGGAGACATTCTATAATGGTCTCAATGCACATACAAGATTAATGGTAGATGCTTCCGCGAATGGTCCAATTTTTTCTAAGTCTTATAATGAGGCTTATGAGATCATTGAGAGGATCGCGAGTAATATCTATCAATGGCCAACAAAACGAACAACTTCAGGAAGACGTGTAGCCGGAGTTCATGAAGTTGACGCCCTCACTTCATTATCAGCTCAGGTATCGTCTATTTCCTCTATGTTAAAACAATTTACCGCTAATAGTGCTAATAGTTTTGCAGCTCAGCCACCAAGTCCGTTTGAAGTAGTTTCCTATGTGTACTGTGGGGAAGGTCATTCTTTTGAGAATTGTCCATCAAATCCCGAATCAGTATACTATGTGGGGAACCAATATCAAAATAAGAGTGGGCAAGGACCCCAGTCCAACTTTTACAATTCTTCACAGTGTAATCATCCGAACTTTTCTTGGAGCAACCAAGAAAATGGATCGAACAACAATTTATTGCAGCAAAGACCTAACCAATCTCAAGGGTTTAATCAACAAGCTCCAAAACCACCTCAAGCTAAGGCATCAAATAGTTTGGAGAACTTGTTGAAGGCGCACATGGCAAAGAATGACGTTTTGATCCAAAGACAAGCAACAACACTGAAAAATTTGGAAAACCAAATGGGCCAGTTAGCTATGGAGCTTCGTAATAGACCACAAAGAACCTTGCTGAGTGATACTGAGAATCGAAGAAATTTGGGTAAAGAACATATGAAGACAGTGGCATTGCGAAGTGGTAAAATTCTGGAACCTCGATTGATTGATGTCGAAGATAAGTCCGTTAAATTGAATCAACCAGCTGTTGAAGTTCCTACACCAAAGGAATCAAAATCTACAAAGTCTGACAAGGTAAACCCTGACTTAGTGAATTTAGATATTTTAACATCTTCTTTGGGTGCAGATTTACCTACTCAGAAATGTTTTCCGGTTCAACTGAAAGTTCCATCACCTCCATATCTGCAAAGATTGCAACAACACAAGCAGAAACAGGAGGTGCAATTCAAGAAGTTTTTGGATGTTCTGAAGTAGTTACACATCAATATTCAGTTGGTGGAGGCTTTAGAACAAATGTCAAATTATGTGAAGTTTATGAAGGATATACTATCCAAGAAGAAACGACTGATTGAGTATGAAGGATATACTATACCCTATAACATTGGTGAATCTTACTGTGGTAAAACTTTGTGTGACTTAGGAGCAAGTATCAACTTGATGCCTAAGTCTATTTTCAAGATGTTAGGGATAGGTGAAGTAAGACCTACAACTGTGACGCTTCAGCTAGCGGATTGATCTTTAGCATATCCCGAAGGAAAGATCGAGGATGTTTTGGTAAGAGTCGATAAATTTATTTTTCCTGCTGATTTCATTGTCTTAGATTTTGAAGCAGACAAGAAAGTGCCGATCATCCTTGGAAGACCTTTCTTAGCCATGAGAAGAACGTTAATTGATGTGCAAAAAGGTGAACTCACCATGCTAGTTCAAGACGATCAGGTAACCCTTTAAAATTCTTAAAGCGATAAAATTTCCCGATCTAGAAGAAGAGTCTTCAGTTATGGAAGAGATAGAAACCTTGGTTTCTATGGAAAGCAATTTTGAAGAAGATCCATTGGAGAAAGCCTTAGATCTTGACCCTTTGGAGGATGATGAAGGTGAAGAAAACATGGCTTTGATGGAAGCCAATCCGAGAAATTTTATTCAATCCACATGGTTTGAATCGTTGGAGTTAGAAGTTAGAGAATTTGTGCAACCCAAGTTGTCAATTGAAGAACCACCTAAACTCGAACTAAAGGTACTTTATTCCCATTTGTAATACGTTTATTTAGGTGACTGTTCTACTTTGCCTGTGATTATTTCAGCGGAACTGACGAAAGATCAAGAGGAGTAACTAATTACTGTTCTAAAGAAATTTAAGAAAGCAATTGGTTGGACCATAGCTGATATTCGAGGTATAAGCCCTTCTTTTTGCATGCATAAAATCATTTTAGAGGAAGGTGAAAGAGCTCAAATTAATGGGCAAATGAGGCTCAATCCTATTATGATAAAAGTTGTGAGAAAGGGAGTGATCAAATGGTTAGATGCAGGAATCATCTATCCTATTTCAGATAGTTCGTGGGTAAGTCCAGTGCAGTGTGTGCCGAAGAAAGGTGGAATCACGATTGTTGAAAATGAGCGTAACGAGTTAATTCCAACGAGAACTGTTACCGGTTGGAGAATCTGTATTGATTACAGAAAGTTGAACAAAGCCACTCGAAATGATCATTTTTCGTTGCCTTTTATGGATCAGATGTTAGATCGACTGGCAGGTAATGAATTCTATTGTTTTTATGATGGCTATTTGGGATATAACCAAATAGTTGTAGCCCCAGAGGACCAACATAAAACAACCTTTACTTGTCTATACGGTACGTTTTCTTTTAGGCAAATGCCTTTTGGTTTATGCAATGCACCTGCAACTTTTCAACGATGCATGATGGCAATATTTACTGATATGGTTGAAAATTTTATTGAGGTTTTCATGGATGATTTTTCTATTTTTGGTAACACTTATGATATATGTTTGAGTAATTTGGCTAAGGTACTGAAGAGATGCGAAGAGACGAATCTTGTCCTTAATTGGGAAAAATGCCATTTTATGGTCAAGGAAGGGATTGTCTTAGGTCATAAGATCTCAAAGAAAGGAATTGAAGTCGATAAAGAAAAGGTGAACGTAATTGAAAGATTATCGTCCCCAATGAATGTGAGAGGAGTCATAAGTTTCTTAGGCCATGCCGGTTTTTACCGAAGGTTTATCAAAGATTTCTCAAAAATTTCTAAACTGTTGTGTTTGTTGTTAGAGAAAGATACAGTGTTTGATTTCAACAAAACATGTTTAGAGGCTTTTGAAGATCTAAAGAAGCGGTTAATCTCAGCCCCAGTAATCGTTACACCTGATTGGAACTCACCTTTTGTGTTGATGTGCGATGCAAGTGATTATGTCGTTGGAGCTGTGATGGGTCAAAGAAGAAACAAAGTGTTTCACCCTATTTACTATGCAAGTAGGACTTTGACGGGAGCCCAACTCAATTATACGGTAACTGAAAAGGAACTCTTCGCTATAGTTTTTGCTTTTGACAAATTTCACTCATATCTTATAGGTACCAAAGTTACATTATTTACTGACAATGCGACCATTAAATACTTGCTCACGAAGAAAGATGCAAAACTAAGGCTAATTCATTGGATACTTTTACTCCAAGAATTTGACCTTGAGATCTAAGACAGAAAAGGTGTCGAAAATCAAATAGCTGATCATCTGTCGAGGTTGGAGCTAGATGAGGTAACTCAGTCATGTGTACCTATCAACGAGAATTTTCCAGATGAACACTTATTTGAGGTAAATCGAATTCATGAAATACCCTAGTTTGTTGATTTTGCCAATTATCTTGCATGTGGAATAATTCCTCAAGAAATGACATACCAACAAAGGAAAAAATTCTTTCATGATAGTCGATATTATCTTTGGGAGGTTCTGTTTTTGTTTAAAAAAACGTGCAGATAATATAATCTGAAAGTGCGTAGCTGAAAGCAGGATTGCTTAGATCTTGTATCATTGCCATTCATCTCCAAGTGGGGGACACTTTGGTGGTTCACGTATTGCAGTAAAGATTTTGCAAGCAGGTTTCTTTTGGCCTACACTATTTAAATATGCTTATGCTTATGTGAAGAACTGTGATAAATGCCAAAGGACCGAAATATATCAAGGAGGAATGAGATGCCCTTGACAAACATTTTGGAGATTGAATTGTTCGGCGTATGGGGCATTGACTTCTTAGGCCTATTTCCTTCTTCGTATTGGAACAAATACATCTTAGTTGCTGTGGACTATGTATCCAAGTGAGTTGAAGCTGAAGCATACCCTACAAATGATGCTAAGGTAGTCATGCGATTCTTACATAAGCATGTATTTACACGATTTAGGACACCAAGAGCTATTATTAGTGATGAAGGTTTTCAGTTTGTGAACAAATGGCTTAAGTGGTTGCTTGACAAATATGATGTGAAACACAAGATTGCTACTGCCTATCACCCCCAATCTAACGGGCAAGTTGAAAGAGTGAATCGCGAAATCAAAGGTATCCTTGAAAAGGTAGTACGCCTTAGCATAAAAGATTTGTCTCAAAGGCTCGATGATGCATTATGGGCTTATTGAACAGCATTTAAGTCACAGTTAGGAATGACTCCTTATCGGTTAGTCTTTGGAAAGGCATGTCATTTGCCATTAGAGTTGGAGAATAAAGCTCGCTGGGCGTTGAAGCAGTTGAACTTTGATCTTAAGCAAGTCAGTGAGAAAAGGATGTTACAACTTGATGAGTTGGAAGAGGGAGGTTGCTTTCCTAGAGAATGCCAAAATGTGTAAAGAAAGATCAAAGAGATGGCATGATAGTCATATAGAACCTCGCGAGTTTAAAGAAGGTCAAAAGGTTTTGTTGTTTATTCAAGGTTGAAGTTATTTCCTGGGAAGCTTAAATCCCAATAGAAAGGACCCTATACCATCTACCGAGTTTATCCTTATGGAGTTGTTGAATTATACAACAATTACAGAGGTACATTTAAAGTTAATGGTCAACGTCTCAAACACTACTAGGATGGTGAAGTTGAGCGAGTTAAATCCTCGTTCAAATTAACAGACCCTTAATTTTTCATGAACTCATTTTGTAAATAAATAAATAATTAGAACTTATTTTCTTAACTTACTACATTTAATTAATGCTGTCTAAGGAGACTGGAACTTAAGCGAGACCGCTGTGACCCTTCCAACCTTTTCTGGGAATTAATTTATTGTAATTTGTTAAGAAGAAATTTTCTAATTAAGATTTAAAATTTTTAAGTTTCATTTGTTCTGTTTAAATTTTAATTTTTATGTTAATAAAGGGGGTCAAATTTAGCCCAAGTACTAATCATATAGTCTGAGTTTGAGGCCCAAGACAGCAAAAAGGAGGGAAAAATCCATGCCTTGCCGTCACACCCATTGCTTGTCGCCCAAGTAACCCTAATGTAGCTAAATTTTTGCTACCTATTCTTCCCTATATAAACCCGTCTCCATTCTACTAATTTTCATATCCCTCAAAGCAATTTGCTTACACCCTAAAACTCCCTAAATCTCTTTTTTGTACCTTCAACCTCAAATCCCAAAAGAAACCCTAGTTCTCTCCCCTTTCTGCCGAAATTCCCTATTGCCGCCGCAAAGAGATTACCAAAGCACTACCGTTGCTGTCGCACACCGTTGTTGTCGCTGCACCTCGCTGTTGCTGTTGCACATTGTCATCGCCGCTGCACCATCCTTGCCGTCGCAAGGTTTTTGCCATAGCAAGTTCTACCCACTTTGCCGATTTCTCTTTTCTCACTTGTGCAAAAACTTTTCCGAAATTTCGAGAAAAGATACTATGTCTCGTAAAAGAACTAGATATTCAAAGACTACTCCTGAAAACCTGATTTTGTAATGCCCTGAATTTGGGCCTAGTAGAGTTGGGCCTATTGGGCCTTGGGCATGGGAGCGTTTAAAATTTTTGAGAACAAGAGAACGACACTAATGCAAGCTGGACCTATTAGGTGAGTGATTTTGGAAGGTTAGGGGCCTTCTAAGAAGTTCTGGGGTTAAGCCATGTCATATGGGAAATTTGTATTTTTAAGCTATATGGGACCCTGACTCCTGGTATGAAGCCTTATAAGTTTTGGGATTAAAAAGGTGACATAAGAGGAGCTTGTGTCCTAGTGGCTTGTAGCGTGCGGAGCATGGGAGAGGGCAAGAGTTCGAATCCCATGTCAAGCAAGGGAGTGTTTATTTTGCAGATGGGATGACCAGAGCTTGTGTTGGATCTGAACTCTAGCATTGGAGAGTTTAAATTGGTCTTGTGAGATGGTTGTAGAGGAAATCAAGGAGGGATAAGGGGAGAGTATCTTGGAGATTTTCTAGGAGTTGGATTGGAGGAAGAGTTGTAGTCGAATGGGGAGGCTTGAGAGGGGAATTTTGGCTAGGGAGACTTCATTTAGTACTTTTCGACATTAGGGAAGGGTAGAAGCTAAATTTGCTCTCTACTGTATTGAGGGTTTCTTTTATTTCGCTTCGGTTTTTTTTCTCTTCTGGTAACATCTCGTGCATCTTTTGTGACCATTCGGGTCTTGCTCTCCAACTTCTTCTGTCGACTGTTATTCACCTTGGCCAACACACAAATACAAGTGCCAAATTCTTCCTTGAAACCCTTCTTTGTTTCTGCATATTTTTCTGTCGATTGGGCACACTTCTTCTTCTCTTTGGAGCGTAACCAAATTAAGTTCTTTTGTTCTCTCTTCTCCCTTTTTCCTCCTAGGCCGAAAATCACCCATTTTCTTTGGGTTTCGGTTTCCTTTTAGGGTAAACCAAATCTTTTCTTGTTTAGCTCTGGGGTGACCGAATTCTCCATTCTCTTTCCCCCTCTCTGTTGCAGTCCTACAAGTGATCTTGATATCAGTAAGCGATTATATTCTTTCCTTTTTGATTAAAATTATTCTCTCTTATTCTCTTTTTCTCTAAAAGCCAATTACTCCTTTTTCTTCTTGTTCTTTGATGGTCGAATGGTGATCCCTTCCTCTTGGTGTGGTGACTGCGGGTTTAGGCAGTCAAGAGTTTTTCATGGAGGCAAGAGATAGCCAGTCTAAGGGGGGATCAGGAAGAGTGCCTAATGGAAATGGACTCATAGCCCCTACTCCCAAGTTTAAGAGGCGTGCGGTGTCGGCTATTCGGGACTTTCCGCCAGGTTGCGGAAAGGTGGCTGCACCAAACTCTAGTTCTAGTAGGCTGATCACAGTCAATCGTTCTAGTCAAGGCAATTGGTAGTCGACCTCTCGGTTAAGTGGTTATTAAGAGTTTTCCTAACACTAGTTGTTTAACGATTAACTGAATGTTATGTTTGGTATAGGTGACGACGCTAGTGGTTATTTAGTACTATCTTGACTGTTGATCGGCATTATGTCGAAAAGCCGAAATATTGGTGAATGATGCCATACGAGCGTGCGATCGCACGTGTGGTGAACCGAGCTCATGGAGCGTGAGCGTGTGATGAGAAAGGCCACCTTAAGCGAATTCATGGGCTTGGGTCGTAGTGGGCCACTCGGGCTGAAATGGGCCTCGATGGGCCTAATGGGCCGTAGGGTTCGCGAATGCAAGTTAGACTATCAAATAGGAGATAGGGAGGCTTGTCATGTCACGCACATGGCATGAGCCGTTCTGGGCTTCGATGGGCCGAGAGGGCCCAATGTGCACGTGGGTCCATTGGGTTAAATCTCACTGTTAAATGGGAAATATATAGGCTTATCATGTCGTGCACATGACTTAGGTTTTGGGCCGTGTGGGCCTAATGGGCTTATGGGCCCACACAGATGAAATGTTTGTAATGTGATAAGTTATTGATTTGGGCTGTGCCATTGCATAGCCGTGGTTGTTTCTAGGCTAAATGGGCCACACGAGTATGTGGGCTCACTCGGGCAGGGTAATGGGCCTCAGACCCATTTTCACCGTTAAGTAAAATTAGGTTTCTTAAGTCGCTCGAGGTGACTGTAGACCTTCTAGAAGGTCGTAAAATTACTGAAATACCCTTGGATTTGTAAAATTACTGAAATACCCTTGGATTTGTAAAATTACTAAAATACCCTTGGTTTATAAAATTACTGAAATATGCTCGATTTGTAAAATTACTGAAATACCCTCAGTTTGTAAAATTACTAAAATACCCTTGATTTGCAAAATTACTGAAATACCCTCGATTTGTAAAATTACTGAAATACCCTCTATTTGTAAAATTATCGAAATACCTCGATTTGCAAAATTATTGAATTACCCCTGTAGGGTAGAATTACTGAATTACCCCTGTAGGGTAGAGTTACTGAATTACCCTTATAGGGTAAGATGACTATTTTGCCATTGTGAGTAAATAACTGACTTAGACTATGAGTTGACTAATTTGACTATAGTTGTATGACTGATATACTTTTATTACATGTTTAAATGTTTGTTATTGAGCATGGCCATTTTGCATACACGTGTAATGATGGAGCATGACACGACATTCTGCATTGGGTTGGGGATTTGTATTTTGAGAAAGTACTGTACTAGTGGCTCTGCCACGTTCTCACTATTATAGTGGCATCACCACGTATACTGATTTTAGTGGCTCAGCCACGTATGTTGTTATTAGCAGCTTTGCTGCATTGTTAATAGCAGCTAGGTTGCGTTATTAGTGTGTTGGCTGGGTGGGTCGACTTGGTCCCCACATGGTGTGTTGGTTGGTACGGGTGGTGTGTTGGCTGGACTGGGTTGGGTTGCATCTCTGTTCTGCATTATTATGATTTTGGGCTTAAGCCCACTCTGTTACTGTATAGGGCTAAAGCCCGGACTGATCTGTTACTAAATTGGGCTTAGGCCCACTTGTTCTGTAATTGGTTTGGGTTGGGCCCAATTGATTCTGTTATGGGTTGTGAATCAAAAGATATTGTAGTGGGCTTTGACCCACGTGTGCTCTGTACTGGACTATACTGTTGCTGTTAAAGGGCTTTGGCCCAGACTATTTTAGCTTCTGTTTCTGTATACTGATTGTTACTCTAGTAAGGGGATTACACACTGAGTTTTCATAAACTCACCCCGTTTTTAACTGTGCAGGTAATCCTCAGCCTTAGACAGATCGGAGCTGCGAGGGACTCGGAGAAGACCACACACTACTTATCTTGCCGTTTTGATTATTTACTTTTAAATATTTTGGATTGGGTTGTAATAAGGCCTCTCTATTTTTAACTTAGTATTTGTGATATTTATTTATGATGTTTTCTAACTGCTAAAAGTGGAATATGATTTCCAAAACGATAACTGTCTTCAAAACACTCCGTTTCCACAACGTTTTCAAATGGCTTCTGCAACTCAATTTTTAAACATCACATTTTCATAAATTGTTTATTTTAATTATGCTTCTGCAGCAGATAAGGTTTTAAAAGTAATTATGTTTTCAAGTGGATAATAATTTCTTAAGTGTTTTGAGTTTTAACAAAGAGGCTTTAACTCTCAAACAAGTTTTAACAACAAGAAATATGGTTTTGAAAAACACTTCCATGTGACATGCCAGATTCGGGCCTAACTTCTAGGCCGGGTTTGGAGTGTTACATTAGCAAGACCTGAATGGTTACAAAAGATGCACGAGATGTTACCAGAAGAGAAAGAAAAAACTAAAGCGAAATAAAAGAATCCTCCAATATAACGGAGAGCAAATTCGGCTTCTACCCTTCCCAAATGCCAAAAAGTACTAAATGAACTCCCCCTAGCCAAAATTCCCCTCTCAAGCCTCCCCATTCGGCTACAACTCTTCCTTCAATCCAACTCCTATAAAATCTCCAAGATACTCTCCCTTTATTCCTCCTTGATTTCCTCCACAACCATCTCACAAGACCAATTCAAACTCTCCAATGCTAGAGTTCAAATCCAACACAAACTCTGGCCGTCCCATCTGCAAAATAAACATTCCCTTGCTTGACATGGGATTCGAACCCTTGCCCTCTACATGCTCCACACGCTACAAGCCACTAGGGCACAAGCTCCTCTTATGTCACCTTTTTAATCCCAAAACTTATAAGGCTTCATTCCAGGAGTCAAGGTCTCCTAAAGCTTAAAAATACAAATTTCCCAAATGACATGGCTTCACCCCAGGACTTCTTAGAAGCCCCCTAACCTTCCAAAATCACTCACCTAATAGGTCCATGATCGCTGAAATCAGAGCTTTAAAATTTATAAAACAAATTATCAAACCTGGAAACTAACTCTAACAACAATTAAAGGCAAGTGTACCTATCGAACAGTAGTATAGCTTAGGCAAGACCGGATTGTCGAACCCAAAGGAACTAAAAGTACTAATACTAACTTTCTTTTTATTATTTAGCCCAGAATAAAGTGAAGTTGCTTTAATCTAAATTAACAACTACTAAGCTAAAGACACAAAGACAAAAAGAACGAATTGGGAAATAACTTGAAGAAAAACTCAGTTGATCACGATGATGCCCTCAGGAAGAATCCACCTAGACTTCACTTGTTATCTAACACTGAACCATACGATTTATTCTCTTAGTTTGATCCGTAGGACTCCTTAACGTATATTAAACCCTCTCTCGAGGCGAATAATGTCTAACCCTAGGTTAATTAGTGGAACTCTCGTTCTCTTATAATAACCCCCTAGAATAGCAGTAAATCGATCTATGGATTCCCATATTAGGTTTCACCCTAATCCGGCAAAATCTCGTCACCCTATCTCTAGGCGTGCGATCAACTCTGCTTAATTATGCTAGATCTACTATTAGGCAGGGTCTATTCCTCCTCTACCTAAGCACATCAAATTTTGATTAAGCACACATAATTAAGAACAAACTAAGTATTTATCATATAATTCAGAAAACAATAACAAGATTCATCTAGGTTTCATCCCCTTCAGGTATCTGAGGGGTTTAGTTCATAACAAATAAAGAAAACATCTCAAGAGAAAAGATAAAACAAAACATAAGAAATCCCTAAAACTCCCTGAAGGTATTGGAGGAGAAATCCGCCGTCTTGAGTAGAATTCCGGCTTCTTGGGATGGATCAACTGGCTAACTTCGAGTGATTCCCACAAATCTGACCTTCTCAGCTTGGCTCCTTGGCCTAGCTAACTGCTTTCGGCTTCTGCCGAACTCCCCATTTTCAAGTTGCCACCTTGGGTGTTTATATAGACTTTGAGATGCCTTACCTGGCCCCTAAGTATCCTAATTTAAGTAGAATTCCTACTAGGGTGTTTGAATAGGCTTTGGAATGTGTTTCTTTGCGTCCAAGTATCCTTTCCCGAATGAAATTGCTCTTTCCAGCGACAGAGACACGGCCATGGCACACGCCCGTGTGAATCGTGGCCAGGCCGTGTTCAAAATTTTAATGAGGCACAGCCGTGCGGTCTTTGGGTCAGGCCGTGTCGATTTCTCTCTTGGCCCAATTTGGTCTGTTTTAAGCCTGTTTCTCGTTCTTTTCATCCTTGGGTGCTTTCCTGAGTATAAAGTATGAAAAGAAAGGATTAAGAGCACCTTTTTACATAAATCAAAGGATAAATCATCCAAAAGTATGCTAAATATGGGATTAAAATATGTTACTTTTACGGTTTATCAAATACCCCCACACTTAAGCTTTTGCTTGTCCTCAAGCAAAATTCTCAACCTACAATTAGAACGAACTTCCTTGATTCATAACATTCATCAATAGTGTTTCATCATAATTCAAAGATAATTCATACATGGATAATTCAACTCAAAGAGTCTTACAGATTCAAACAATCTAAGTCATAGTTTTATAATATGAAAACATATGTGTTTCCCCTTACCTGAATAATTAGCTCTGATTCAAAATTGACAAGAGTTGACATCCTCACTAAAGATTCACTCAAATTACTCAAAGTGTTTAAGGTTCAAAATTAAGCACTCAATAAGTCGAACATGAAAAGTTAATCCCATAGGCTTGCATGAAAATCAAATCTCCGCCACTGTAAAATGAGATGATACACAAATCAAAAGGTCTTTAACAGGGTTGTAACGGGGCTTAGGTTAAGGGTATGGATAAAGGCTGAATTAGAAGGTTAGAATCGAGATTGACCTGACAAATTACCTAGCTAAAAATGACCTGACAAATTACCTAGCTAAAAATACGAACTAATGATAAGTAATTGCATCAAATGAAAATTTGTAATACTAATACTCTAATACGAGCTTTTTCTTCAAGACATAAAATTTACATGCATAAGCTCACCTAACTAATAATGAATATACTTCATTTTTTTAAGAACAAATAATTATAATAATAAGAAGAACTTTTACAACTAAAATATAGAACATAGTTAGGAAACTATTCAAAATCAAATCTCGACAAAAATGGTAGTTAAAAAGGAATGGTGATAACAAATACAAAGGGTTTTGGGTTAAAATTAGTTGGTGAGTCAATAGAAAGGGTTGCTAGGATTAAACGGGGTTCACTAGGGGTTAATTTACGAAGGTAGGCCTTTTAGTGGTGTAAGTGGGTTAAATCCTAAGTGCCTTTATCATCTCTGTATATCAAATCATAGATGTGGTCTTGACATGTATAGTCAAGGCAAGTTCTAGAATAACAGTTCAATGTTGACACACTCATAATCAAAAAAATGAGCACGAAAAAGAATATATGCTCTAAAAGGTTCAAAAGTTCACAGAAATTATGTGTTTTTGATGTCAACCTCGTAAATTTCGAACTTCAAGATATCATTCAGATTCAGGTAGACAACCTAAAAAAAATTTAATTCTGAAAAATAGACTTATCATGCTTGATTCCCTAGTATCCTTCAAATTTAATCATCAATGCATAGCTATCAATGACTTAATCCAAAACATATCAATAAAAATCATGAATCAAAGGAATTTTCATTCTAATCATAATATGAGAAACTTACTTTAAGATTAAGGCATAATTCAAGGATTTTCAGATAATACTATAATTAACCCCCCACACTTAAGATGTACATTGTCCTCAATGTACAAAGATAAATAATAGCAATATAATCATAAAATCATAAGATGGGGAGAGAAGTAAAACTTCTTGAATTTTGGATGAAGTCATTGAAAAGAAACCGGATAGGATTGGAGGTGAACGTGGGGAAGCGTCTTGAACTGTTTGAAATTGAATCCTTGAAGTAGCCGGTCGAATTTTATTGTGTCCTAAGCTAAATCTAAATGGTACGAAGAATAAGAAGAAAATAATAAAGAAAATAAAAATAAAAGTAAATAATGGAAAATGAAAGAAGAAAACAACTGGAAAAGAGGAAGGAAGAAGGGGGTTAAATAGAAATTATGGATCTAGTGGTTGCCCCTGCCCTTGTACCTTCCTGTGGTGGCCACACGGCCACGGCCATGGCCGTGTGGTATGGAAATCTGCACTTTGGTTAGTTTATAGTTAGGTGCTAAAAGGAAAAAAAATAAAAAAATTAATGGGGTTAGTGCTCGGGTTGCCTCCCGAGAAGCGCTCGTTTAAATTCTTGAGCTAGACTTACCTGTTGTACGCACAATCATGGTGGTTTGAGGAGGTGGAAACCCTTTCTCATGTGATCAACTCGGTTATGGATATAAAATTTAAGTCGAGTAGTGTTTACCTCAAAAGTGTTGAATTTGGGATTGCTTACCTCGACTGTGCCGTATAGGAAGACATTAAGTACCTCAAAAGTGATTTCTTCATTTGCCTTGAGGTCTGAATTGGTGATTCGAGGGTCTTCCTTTTTCAATAATACCTGATCCCCTATTTTGAAGTGATTTGTTGTTTCTATCAACTTGTCTGGGGTTTTCTTCGGTTTCACTTCGTGTATTCCTAGTTTCTCTTTGAAGTGTGACTTCCACTCGTATGGTTCATCGATCCGAAGCCTTCGTTCTTCATGAATTTCTTTATGGGTACGAGGTCTAAGATCTGGCTCAGCTAGGTGATTTTGTGAAGCTTCCTGTAAAGTAGGTTGAACCAAATGGTTATCAATAGAATTAATGTTCGTACCTTAATTACTCGATGTCCTAGTTGAGTCAAGAGCTTGAAGAGTGATTGTTTGATCGTCTACACGAAGTGTGAGTTCACTGAATTCTTCCTCTGTGTGATCTTTCTTTATTGCTTTGGGATATCGCACATGAGCTTGGTACTCTGTATGTACCGTGTTTGGTAAATCATGACTTACCTCAACCTTACCTTTACTTACCACAGCTTCTTGCCTTAGGTCAGTTTTAGTGTTGCTTGGCAAGCTTTCCTGTAGTTGTTCGGAAACCTCTGATCGAATTTCAGAAACTATCTTAGTCAGCTGTCTAACTGACTTAGTAAGTTCCTCCACTTGGCTCTCGATCCCTTTGATTGATGCTTGTTGATTATCGAGCGTTGTCTCAATTTTTTGAAGATGGGTTTCTGTGGCTACCATGACTTTTGTCAGCATCTCTTCAAGGTTCGACTCCTCTTCTTGTTGGTGAGGTGGTTGTTGAAAATTTGGAGGAAGTTCCGGTCTTTGGCTATTTTGATCATCCCACGAGAAATTGGGATGGTACCTCCAACCTGCATTATAAGTGTCACTATAAAAATTATTTTGAGGTCTAGAATAGTTACTCATATAGTGAGCTTGCTCATTTTCCATGCCATATCCGTAAAGTGGGTACTCAGGATTCGCCACGCCTCCTAGACTCGAATCATATTGCATTACTAGGTGTACCTGCGAGAGACTATACAAACTATCCATCTTTTTATTCATTATCTCTAGCTTGTTAGATAACCTAGTGACCACGTCGAGGTTGAAGACACTGGCAGCTTTTGTTGGCATTGTCCTCATAACTTGCCATTGATAGTTATTTAGTGCCATCTCCTCTATAAACTAACTGTCAAAGTAAATAAAAGAAAAATTAACAAAGTAAAAAAATGAAACTAATTATAATAAAAAAATAAATTGCAAAAAAAGGCTAAAGTAATAAAAATTAAGCTTTCTTAATATTTTAGTTCCCTGGCAACAGCGCCAAAAACTTGATCGCTGAAATCAGAGCTTTAAAATTTATAAAACGAATTATCAAACCTGGAAACTAACTCTGACAATGATTAAAGGCAAGTGTACCTATCGAACAGTAGTATAGCTTAGGCAAGACCGGATTGTCGAACCCAAAGGAACTAAAAGTACTAATACTAACTTTCTTTTTATTATTTAGCCTAGAATAAAGTGAAGTTGCTTTAATGTAAATTGACGACTACTAAGCTAAAGACACAAAGAAAAAAAGAACGAATTGGGAAATAACTTGAAGAAAAACTCAGTTGATCACGACGATACCCTCAGGAAGAATCCACCTAGACTTCACTTGTTATCTAACACTGAACCATACGATTTATTCACTTAGTTTGATCCGTAGGACTCCCTAACGTATATTAAACCCTCTCTCAAGGAGAGTAACGTCTAAACCTAGGTTAATTAGTGGAACTCTCGTTCTCTTATAATAACCCCCTAGAATAGCTGTAAATCGATCTATGGATTCCCATATTAGGTTTCACCCTAATCCGGAAAAATCTCGTCACCCTATCTCTAGGCGTGCGATCAATTCCGCTTAATTATGCTAGATCTACTCTTAAGTAGGGTCTATTCCCCCTCCACCTAAGCACATCAAATTTGGATTAAGCACACATAATTAAGAACAAACTAAGTATTTATCATATAATTCAGAAAATAATAACAAGATTCATCTAGGTTTCATCCCCTTCAGATATCTGAGGGGTTTAGTTCATAACAAATAAAGAAAACATCTCAAGAGAAAAGATAAAACAAAACATAAGAAATCCCTAAAACTCCCTGAAGGAATTGAAGGAGAAATCTGCCTTCTTGAGTAGAATTCTAGCTTCATGGGATGGATCAACTGGCTAACTTCGAGTGATTCCCACAAATCTAACCTTCTCGGCTTGGCTCTTTGGCCTAGCTAACTGCTTTCGGCTTCTGTCGAACTCCCCTTTTTCAAGTTGCCACCTTGGGTGATTATATAGACTTTGAGATGCCTTACTTGGCCCCTAAGTATCCTAATTTAAGTAGAATTCCTACTAGGGTGTTTGAATAGGCTTCGGAATGTGTTTCTTTGCCTCCAAGTATCCTTTCCCGAATGAAATTGCTCTTTCCAGCGACAGAGACACGACCATGGCACACGCCCGTGTGAATCGTGGCTAGGCCGTGTTCAAACTTTTAATGAGGCACGGCCGTGTGGTCTTTAGGCCAGGCCGTGTCAATTTCTCTCTTGGCCCAATTTGGTCCATTTTAAGCATGTTTCTCGTTCTTTTCATCCTTGGGTGCTTTCCTGAGTATAAAATATGAAAAGAAAAGATTAAGAGCAGCTTTTTACATAAATCAAAGGATAAATCATCCAAAAGTATGCTAAATGTGGGATTAAAATATGTTACTTTTACGGTTTATCAATCCAACTTGCATTAGTGTTGCTCTCTTGTTCTCAAAAAGTTTTAATGCTCCCATGCCTAAGGCCCAATAGGCCCAATTCTACTAGGCTCAAATTTAGGGCGTTACAGATTTTGATCTATGAAGAAGTGAAAGAGAGATTTGATTCAATCTTCAAGCATTAACCTATGATACCGGAAAAAGGTTTTGACTTGAAGAGTAATGATTTGATGCTTGTTCCTATACCGATTAGAAAGAAAATTAATGCTCTCAAGCGGGAACGATTTTGTGATGCTCATTCACTTCCCGATGATGAACTAGTTCAAGAATTCTATGCTAGTTTGACTACACAAGATGCTACTGAAGTCATCGTTCGAAAGAAAAAGGTACCTCTTACTTCTAAGTCCATTAATGATTTGTTTAATTTACCTGATGTTGAAGAAGATGAGTACTACCCTATGATGAACAATATTAATTGGGATTTTCTTCAACAAGTGCTTGATATTGTGAGAAATCCGGGATCCCAATGGATTATAAGAAAGTATGGGAGCCATTCTTGTCGAAGATAATACTTAAAACCAGTAACAAAGGTATGGTTTTATTTCATTCGCTACAGTTTTATGCCTATCTTTCATAGTTCCACCATCTCAATGGAACGAATGCTTTTGTTATATGCAATTTTGATAGAAAAGTCCATTAATGAGATTCATGATTATGCTAAAAAGAAGGCAGGAAGTGCTTATTTCCCATCATTAATCACTTCACTTTGCTTAAAGCCCCGTGTTAAAACACAAGCATATCTAAAGGGGCGATATGTTCAAGGATGCATTACAAATTATGATCTTGAAAGATTAGTAGAGAGGGTGCAAGAGCTGAATCAAGGCGAGCAAGAAGGGCCAACTGAGCCAGATACGGAGAAGTCAACAGATGGAACTAAAACTTAAGCTAATTCAGTTACAGAAACTGAAGAGGAAGAATTTGATAAGGAACCGGACATTCCTGAACCAAGGGTTGAGCCAGAAGAAGAACCAGTCAAGCTAAGTGTTGAATCTGAATATACAACTCCCATGCCGACTTCTGCAAGTACTTCAAGAAAATCGGAGTTTTCAATTTTGATGGATATGTGCAAGTTCATGCACAATCAACAAAAAACTTACTGGAAATATGCAAGAATTAGAGATGACTCAATTCGAAATGCTTTTAAGAATATCTCTAATACTTTTGTTCCTGAGTTCCCAGATGCTATCTTTGAGACATGGATGGAAGATATTGACGATGCAAGTGGAGATGGAGCTAAAGAAGACAAGGGGAATGAGTCAGAAAAGTAAAATGGGGGATTCTTGTCTTGTTATTTATTTAATTATTTTTTGGTCCATAGGAATTTATTTATTTTGTAATTAGGATTTAATTTCTGCAGAATAAAACATAGCAAGCATGAACAAACTTAACACTTCTTTAGAAAGAATAAGACTAAGTGATGTGGTAATGGGAATGAACATGTCTAGGATTGGGTTATTAGGGAAGACTTTGTAACACCCCAAACCCGGCCTAGACGTTACGACCAGATCTGGTATGTTACAAGTGAAGTAAAAATGATTTTCTTTGGATTTGGGGAAACCATAGTTTTGAAAACTTTCCGGTTGAGGCGATGTCTTGGAAACTATGATTTGCTAGTTTAGGAAAATTTCAATTTTTAGTTAATCAAATATTCGTTATGCTTAGTGGTATTTAAAGAAAACTTTTGTTTTGTGTTACTTGTATTTTGAAAAACCCCATCTTTAACTTCGTGACTAAGTTTGCTTAACGTCAAATTTAAAATAAATAATTAATAAATAAAAACCAAATATTAACTCAGAAAGGCCTTATTACAAAACAAAATCCCCAATTAAAAATAAAATAAAGCAGGAAAAAGTTTACGAAAAGAAAAGACTTTATGGCCTCAACGAGTCTGCCTTGGCTCCCATATCCACGATCTACTGATTACCTGAAAGGTTAAGCAAGGGGTGAGTCACCGAGACTCAGTGTGTAAACCCTCTATAACACATAAACGGCTCGTGGCCCACAATCTCGTAATTAGCCCACTCAAGATGTCATAAAAATAAATGAATGCATCATGCCATCCCGTACTAGCCTATCACACCGTGGGGATTTCTACAATCAACCCTCCATCCGCTACATGCCATTTTAACAGTCATGCTATCGGTCATAATGCCGATCACTAGGTGACCAAAATAATACAACGTGGCCTAGCCACCGATCACTATGTGACCAAATAATCAAGCACTTCCCCTTAAATATCATATCCATATACCATGCATAACATACATGTCATAATGAATGCAACATGCTATCATCAAGGTATTAGGTTACCACATTCATCCATACACGCAAGAAAAATGCTACAGTCACGTGCCTGGCATTCCTAGCCTTACCCACAAGGGTATTACGACTGTCTACACAGCCTTTTTCGGTGTTTCAGCCCACACAGTTTATATTACAGTTAAAAATAAGTGTATGAGGTTTTACACACCTGATAACACGCAAAATAATACTGTCTATGTCGACACTATCGCTAGCAGGAACAACTATTATCTGCCTAATACTCTGTTCTGAAGTCGGTCCACAACCCGGTGGCCAATCTCGAACAGCAGACACCGCACGCTTCTTGAACTTAGGGGCTGGGACTACAGGTCCAACCCCCTCCTTAGATTTGCTGGCATTTGAGTCCATGAACGATCTTGGTTAGTAGATACTATATTGAAACAATGATCGCTTAACGTAACATTCGGTTAAGATATGAATAACGAAAGGAAAAACCCGATCGAATAACTAGGGAGAAAACCCCTACCTTAAGATCTCGAATAAAGAGATAATATTCGATTGATTCCTCGACTTGGAGTTCGATTAATTCAACAAAACAAGATTTCCCAGAATAGGTGCCCTCCAAGAGAAAAGAAAAGACAAGAGAGTGTAAACACAACAGTAGATCACCGAGCCAATTAGCCATTCGGCTTTAGCTACCAGAAACCGAAAGAAAAAAAAGGAAAATCTTGACAGTGTTCCCCTTACCTTGATTCGACAGAATCGATTGTCCCTTAAGCCCCCTTCAATCGATGGCCAGATGCCGAAAAATGCGGAGACAAGACCCCTCTTCCTAACGGCTAAGAAGAAATATAGAAGTAATAGAAACAATGGATGCTTCGGCTACAAAAAGAAACCTGTGAGAGGGTGTGGGATATGTTTCGGCTAAGTAGGGTGGAATAAAAAAAAAAGATGAATGAGAGTAATAGAGGATTCGGTCAAGAAGAAAAAGAGAAGATGAATAAGATTTCGGCTTTTGCAGGAAAGTACAGAAGGAAAGAATAAGGGAATGATCAAAAGAAGAGATCGGTGGGGTGCTTTTGGCTATAAGTTTAAGAGTATAAGTGGAAAGGAGGAAAGATTCGGTAGAGGCTAGAAAAGACATCAATCGTCTTCACCCATTCAGCTAAAGAGCAAAAGAAGAGACAAAAAGAAGTTGGCTCAGCAAATTTGGTACTCACCCCTAAGGACCGAAACTCACAAATGACAAACCTAAGACCTCTAGCCTTTCGGCACACCCAAAACAAGCCAAAAACTGATTCCTACACTCCCCCCAAACATTTGAAATTCGGCCACCACCTTCATCACTTGCTAATCCCTTATTTTTCTCCTTAATTAGCTCCTGATCACTCATTCGAAAAAGTTTGAATGTTTCAAACTCCTATTTCTTCTCCCAGCTGCACATTAGAATTTTTTGACTCGGTCCACTCTCCCCTCTGAAAGTGCCCTAGCCGAACTCTACCTCTACTCCCTTTTGACGCCAAAAAGAATTCCCAAAATGAGCATCATGCGACTTGAACCTGCTCCCTCTCTGCTCCCATGTGGCGTCACCTTCCAACACCCTATGTGGCGTCACCTTGCCACTTTACCAGCTCTTTACTTGTGTCTTCAGACACCAGTGATATCCCTTAAGTCCTATCCCAACTAGCTCTCCATTTAAAGTGCCCAAACAAAGAATTTTGGCCAAGGATTTGGCTTAACTCCGAGCCTTTCCTGGACCCCTAAACACCCCAAACTAACACATTAACATAGCATACTCACAAAAACACATCAAATGCAAAGCCCCTAATTTAGGATGTTACAGTTTTACCCCACTTAAAGAATTTTGGCCTCGAAATTACCTGGTTAAAAGAGATGAGGTATTGTTGCTGCATCGCTTCCTCTGGTTCTCATGTAGCTTCCTCAGAACCGTGGTTACGCCACAAAACCTGAACTAACGGAACCGTCTTCCTACGCAACACTTTGACATCACGATCCAAAATCTGCACTGGTTCTTCTTCAAAGGATAGGTCAGGCCTTACTTCGATTTCTTCAACTGACACAACATGAGATGGATCTGAACGGTAACGCCTCAGCATTGAAACATGGAACACATCATGAATTTGACTTAACTCCGAAGGTAGCTCGAGTTGATAGGCTACTGGTCCCACACGCTTCAACACACGATAAGGCCCGATGAACCTGGGGCTTAGCTTACCCTTCCATCCAAACCTTAGCACTTTCTTCCACGGTAAAACCTTTAAGAAAACTCGATCACCCACCGCAAATTCTATGTCCTTACGCTTCAGATCGGCATAGGACTTCTGTCTGTCTGAAGCTTCCTTCAATCGAGTCCGAATTAACTTAACCTTGTCTTCCGTTTCAGAAACCAATTCTGGACCCAACAACTGACGCTCACCCAACTCTGTACAACAAGTAGGAGTGCGACACTTCTGACCATACAACACCTCATACGGTGCCATCTGAATACTAGATTGGTAGCTATTGTTGTACGCGAATTCTACTAACAGTAGAAACTCCTCTCAGCTATCTCTGAAGTCTATGACACAACCTCTCAACATATCTTCCAAGATCTGAATCACCCTTTCAGACTGTCCATCAGATTGTGGATGAAACGCTATACTGAAATCTAACTTTGTACCCAACACTTGATGCAACGCCTTCCAAAATCTCGACGTAAAACTAGTGTCCCTATTAGAGATGATAGACACTGGTACCCCATGCAACCTCACGATCTCTGCTACATACAACTTAGCCAATTTCTGTAGAGAGGAGTCGACACGAACTGGTATGAAATGGGCAGACTTCGTCAGTCGATCAATAATTACCCATACTGAATCCTTCTTAGTAGGCGTAAGGGGTAGCGCACTAACAAAGTCCATCGTGATACTTTCCCACTTCCACTGCGGAATCTTTATCAGCTGCAACAACCCCGAAGGCAACTGATGTTTTGCTTTTACCTGCTGACATGTCAAGCAATTACTCACATATTTGGTTACTTCTTGCTTCAGACTCGGCCATCAAAACTGTTTTCGCAAATCCCGGTACATCTTACTCCCTCTAGGATGCATAGCGTATGGGCTGCTATGTGCTTCCTGCAAAATCTTACGCCTCAACTCAGAATCATTTGGCATGCAAGCCTTCCCTCGAAAACATAATACCCCATCACCATTCAAACTGAAATCTGTTATCTCACCATTTGTTCCCAATTGAAACTTCGGCTTTAACAACTCATCAGCCCACTGCTTCTCTTTAATCTGGCTAAACCAAGAAGGCTTCACTTGAAGTTTAGCTAATAGACTTCCATCATCGTACAAACTGAGATGAGCAAACATTACTCTCAAGTCAGAGATCACCCTACGACTTAATGCATTCACCACTATGTCAGCTTTACCTGGATGGTATTCGATTGAGCAGTCGTAATCGTTTAACAACTCGATCCACCTACGCTGCCTTAAATTTATCTCCTTCTGGGTAAGGAGATATTTTAGGCTCTTGTGATCTGTATAAATAACAGACTTCTCCCCATACAGATAATGCCTCCAACTTTTCAGAGCAAACACTACTACCGCCAACTCCAAATCATGCGTGGGATAATTTAACTCATGCGGTCTTAACTGCCGAGACGCATATGCAACAACATTTCGATCTTGTATTAGCACACATCCTAATCCCGTGTGCGACGCATCACAATAAACCGCAAACTCCTTCCCAGCCTCAGGCTGTATCAACACTGGAGCCTCTGTCAAAATCCTTTTCAGCCTTTCAAAACTCTCCTGTTGCTTATCAGACCAAACAAACGGAACCCCTTTCCGCAACAACTTGGTTAATAGTGCCGCAATCAAAGAGAACCCTTCAACAAACCTTCTATAATACCTAGCCAGACAAAGAAAACTCCTAATTTCTGCCACCGACTTTGGTGGCTTCCAATCCAACACCGCTTCAATCTTCCGAGGATCAACCCTAATCCCCTCAGCAGACACTACATGGCCCAAAAAGGTAACTTCCCTTAGCCAAAACTCACACTTATTAAACTTGGCGAACAAGTGCTTCTCCCTCAGAATTTGCAAAACCACTCGAAGATGCGAATTATGTTCCTCCTCAGACTTTGAATAAACCAGGATATCATCTATAAACACCACGATGAATTGATCCAGATAAAGTTGGAAAACACGATTCATCATGTCCATAAACGCTGCTGGTGCATTGGTCAAATCGAACGGCATTACGAGGAATTCGTAGTGACCATAACGAGTACAAAACATCGTCTTATGAATATCCGCCTTTTTGACTTTAAGCTAATGATATCCCAATCTTAGATATATCTTCGAAAAGATTGAAGCTCCCTTGAGCTGATCAAATAGATCGTCAATCCTCAGCAACGGGTACTTATTCTTGATAGTCAACTTATTCAACTGACGGTAGTCAATACACATACGCATTGATCCGTCCTTCTTCTTAATGAAAAGCACTAGTGCTCCCCAAGGTGATACACTAGGTCGAATAAAACCCCGATCTAGCAGTTCTTGAATCTGAGCTTTCAATTCCTTCAACTCCGTTGACGCCATCCTATATGGTGCAATAGACACAGGCACAGTTCCCGGTAGAAGATCAATACTAAACTCCACCTCGCGATTTGGAGGTAAACCCGGAAGCTCTTCCGGAAAAACATCAAAAAATTCCTTTACTGTTCGAACCTCCTCCATCGTTGATCCTTTAGCCTCCAAAGCACAAACATAAGTTATAAACGCCCCACATCTTTTCCTCACCATTCTATCAGCCTTTAGGGCGGACACCACATTAGATACGTAGTTTCTCCTCTCACCTATTACCACCACCTCTTCACCCTCGAGAGTTCTTAACACCATGTGCTTGGCCGCGCAATCCAAATTTGCTTGATACTTAACTAGCCAGTCCATGCCCAAGATTAAATCAAACTCCTCGAATGGCAATTCCACCAAATCAGCCGGAAACACTACCCCTTGAACTTCTAAAGGCACCTTCCTAAGAAGTTTATTTACTACCACCGATTGTCCTAAAGGGCTAAGTACAGTCATCTCCCTAGAAGAAATCTAAAAGTCTAAGTTCAGAGTTCCTGCTATAGTACTAGCAACATAAGAGTGTGTCGAACTAATATCAATCAATGCAGTATAAGGCAACCCATAGATAAGAAACGTACCGGTTATGACGTCTGGTGCATCAACCTCCTCTTGGCGCCTAGCCGCATAAACCAACCCAGACTGCCTCGCATCTGTGCTCCCAGTTCCTCTACTTGGTGTTCCACGGCCCCGACCAAAACCATTACCTCCTCTGGCTGGACCACGACCTCTCTGCGGTTGCTGACCACCTCTACCTGGCTAAGCATAACGCTGACCTACTGACCCTGCAGCACCCCGTTCCTGTGGACAGGCTCTAACCTGATGATCAGTAGACCCATACCTGAAGCATCTTCTGTTACTCGTCCAACACTCGCCTAAATAAAATTTACCATATCGAGCACACCTCTGAGGCCGACTATCAACAACAGGTCTCACAACCCCACTCGGTCCATCCAACCTAGGTCTTTTCTGAAAACGCCCAGCTGACCCGATGATCCAAAATTCCTTTTATTTCTACTTCTATCTCTATCTTGATTCTGCCTTTCAAACCGCTTCACCTCCTCGGCTATCTTAGCATTTTCCACTAAGACAACAAATTCCCTTTCACGCTGCGGAGCTATAAGCACTCGCAAATCATCCCTCAGACCATCTTTAAAACGAACACAACGCTCATGGTCTGTGGCCACTATCTCTCGGGCATAACGACAAAGACGTAAGAATTCTGCCTCATACTCAGCCACCGATTTATTTCCATGAACCAAATTCAGAAATGCCCTACGCTGCGCATCCACATAACTCGATCCGATGTACTTACCCTGGAATGCTGACTTGAAGAAATCCTAGGTAATGCGATCAGCCACTTACCATCCCTGACCGTAAGCCACCACTAATACGCTTCGTCCCGAAGAAGAGACACCACTCCTCTCAACTTTTCCTCCTCTGTGAAATCCAGATCATCCATTATACGCTCCACTGCCTCTAACCAATGGTCAGCTGCATTAAGGGCTACGCCAGATATGCCCCTAAATGTTTCCGCTCCATTGGCTCCAAGTCTTTCAGGGATGGACTTCTGAGTTGCTATTCCACCGCCTGCCCCAGCCACTCGTTCCAACACACGCAGCATTGCCTGAGATAGGGCATCATCTCCGCCAGTTCTACCTTGCGATCCTGCTTCCGCTACAGGTGTTGTTGGCGCTTCGCCCTCAGGCTCATTTCTTGCTTCCGAGAGTTCAACCTCATGACTTTGGCCTCTCCCACGGCTGCGTGTAATACGTCCACATCCTCTACCACTCATGACTATTGTTGCGACTTAATCTGATTAAGAGTTTTATGAGTTAGTATTTTTTCCACTATTTTACACCGAGCAGTTTTATGAGAAATAGTTTTAGAGGGTAGCTTTCGCAAAATACATTTCAACCTAGAGTTTTCAGTCTCTAAAGTTTAGATCTCCCAGAGCTGACAAACATATTCATTCATGTTAACAATCACTTTATGCATATATCACCAAATAATTAGAATACTTACCTGCATGGATCGGGTGCCGGTAGACTCGGATGCCATATTCCTTTCAAAACATTTTCTCCAAATAACATTTAAATCAACTTTACAAAACACTGTTGAACCCATTTCACAGCCCGAGTTTTGCAACTGGGCTTTGATACCATAATTGTAACACCCCAAACCCGGCCTAGACGTTACGACCAGATCTGGCATGTTACAGGTGAAGTAAAAATGATTTTCTTTGGATTTGGGGAAACCATAGTTTTGAAAACTTTCCGGTTGAGGCGATGTCTTGGAAACTGTGATTTGCTAGTTTAGGAAAATTTCAATTTTTAGTTAATCAAATATTCGTTATGCTTGGTGGTATTTAAAGAAAACTTTTGTTTTGTGTTACTTCTATTTTGAAAAACCCCATCTTTAACTTTGTGATTAAGTTTGCTTAACGTCAAATTTAAAATAAATAATTAATAAATAAAAACCAAATATTAACTCAGAAAGGCCTTATTACAAAACAAAATCCCAAAATAAAAATAAAATAAAGCAGGAAAAAGTTTTTGAAAAGAAAAGACTTTATGGCCTCCACGAGTCCGCCTTGGCTCTCATATCCACGATCTACTAATCACTTGAAAGGTTAAGCAAGGGGTGAGTCACCGAGACCCAGTGTGTAAATCCTCTATAACACATAAACGGCTCGTGGCCCACAATCTCATAATTAGCCCACTTAAGATGTCATAAAAATAAATGAATGCATCATGCCCCAGCCCAATCTAATATTTTTTCCATCCTCTACACGCCATCCCGTACCAGCCTATCACACCGTGGGGATTTCTACAATCAACCTTCCATCCGCTACACGCCACTTTGACAGTCATGCTGTCGGTCCTAATGTCGATCACTAGGTGACCAAAATAATACAACGTGGCCTAGCCACCGATCACTATGTGACCAAATAATCAAGCACTTCCCCTTAAATATCATATCCATATCCCATGCATAACATACATGTCATAATGAATGCAACATGCTATCATCAAGGTATTAGGTTACCACATTCATCCATACACGGAAGAAAAATGCTACAGTCGTGTACCTGGCATTCCTAGCCTTACCCATAAGGGTATTACGACTATCTACACAGCCTTTTCCGGCGTTTCAATCCATACAATTTATATTACAGTTAAAAATAAGTGTATGAGGTTTTACACACCTGATAACACGCAAAATAATACTGTCTATGTCGACACTATCGCTAGCAGGAACAACTGCTATTTGCCTACTACTCTGTTCTGAAGTTGGTCCACAACCCGGTGGCCAATCTCGAACAGCAGACACCGCATGCTTCTTGAACTTAGGGGCTGGGACTACAGGTCCAACCCCCTCCTTAGATTTGCTGGCATTTGAGTCCATGAACGATCTTGGTCAGTAGATACTATATGGAAACAATGATCGCCTAACGTAACATTGGGTTAAGATACGAATAACGGAAGGAAAAACCTAATCGAATAACTAGGGAGAAAGCCCCTACCTTAAGATCTCGAACGAAGAGATAAGATTCGACTGATTCCTCGACTTGGAGTTCGATTAATTCGGCTAAACAAGATTATAGGCGCCCTCTAAGAGAAAAGAAAAGACAAGAGAGTGTAAACACAACAGTAGATCACCGAGCCAATTAGCCATTCGGCTTTAGTTACCAGAAACCGAAAGAAAAAAAGGAAAATGTTGACAGTGTTCCCCTTACCTTGATTCGACAGAACTGATTGTCCCTTAAGCCCCCTTCAATCGATGGCCAGATGTCGGAAAACGCGAAGACAAGACCCCTCCTCCAAACGGCTAAGAAGAAATATAGAAGGAATAGAAACAATGGATGCTTCGGCTACAAAAAGAAACCTGTGAGAGGGTGTGGGATATGTTTCGGCTAAGTAGGGTGGAATAAAAAAAGATGAATAAGAGTAATAGAGGATTCGATCAAGAAGAAAAAGAGAAGATGAATAAGATTTCGGCTTTTGCAGGAAAGTATAGAAGGAAAGAATAAGGGAATGATCAAAAGAAGAAATCGGTACGGTGCTTTTGGCTATGAGCTTAAGAGTATAAGTGGAGAGGAGGAAAGATTCGGTAGAGGCAATAAAAGACATCAATAGTCTTCACCCATTCGGCTAAAGAGCAAAAGAAGAGACAAAAAGAAGTTGGCTCAGCAAATTTGGTACTCACCCCTAAGGACCGAAATGCACAAATGACAAACCTAAGACCTCTAGACTTTCGGCACACCCAAAACAAGCCAAAAACCGATTCCTACACTCCCCCCAAACATTTGAAATTCGGCCACCACCTTCATCACTTGCTAATCCCTTATTTTTCTCCTTAATTAGCTCCTGATCACTCATTCGAAAAAGTTTGAATGCTTCAAACTCCTATTTCTTCTCTCAGCCACACATTTGAATTATTTGACTCAGTCCACTCTCCCCTCTGAAAGTGCCCTAGCTGAACTCTACCTCTACCCCCCTTTGACGCCAGAAAGAATTCCCAAAATGAGCATCATGCGACTTGAACCTGCTCCCTCTCTACTCCCTTGTGGCGTCACCTTCCAACACCCTATGTGGCGTCACCTTGCCACTTTACCAGCTCTTTACTAGTGTCTTCAGACACCAGTGATATCCCTTAAGTCCTATCCCAACTAGCTCTCCATTTAAAGTGCCCAAACAAAGAATTTTGGCCAAGGCTTCGGCTTAACCCTGAGCCTTTCCTAGACACCTAAACACCCCAAACTAACACATTAACATAGCATACTCACAAAAACACATCAAATGCAAAGCCCCTAATTTAGGATGTTACAGACTTGGTATTTAAGCAGTCTTAATGACTCATCTCTCTTTCTTTACAATCCTACCTGGTGTTTAATTTTCATTCATTACTTTGTTCATGCAATGAGAACATTGTTTCTTTTTAAAGGGGGTAAGGTAAATAAGTTGCTCAAACTTTTAAAATTTTCAATTATGTTTCAATCAGTTCTTTCATAAGTATGTTTTAATAAATGAATGTTTCGAGATATATTTTTGTTACTGAGATAGTTTGTATGCAAGTATGAATGATGATTTTCAAGTACGTTTCAATCATTTCTTTCATAAGTATGTTTTAATAAATGAATGTTTAGAGATACATTTGAGGAAATTTTCAAAAAGATGTATGTGCTCATGCTTTAAAAAAAAAAAGAGAGCGAAGAAAAATTTGCTCAGTCTCCAAAAAAAAAAAAAAAAGAAAAATATATGAGCTTGAGTTCAAAATAAGTTTGGGGGCGTTCCAAAGGTTCACTTAAAGAAAAAGGTTGTATTACGAGAAAACCAAGACAAAGTTAAAGGTTAAGATTTTTTAAAACTGAAATGTCTCATCTTTTAAAATCCCTACCTTTAATAGAGCCCCATTACAACCTTATAAAAGACAATGATTTGGTGATTATGTCACCTACATTAGTGGAGAGGAAGTCCTAAGTTCAACATATGAAGATCATATATAAGCCTTGTGATTGTTTGCTTGATTGATAGGAAATTATGTTGAATGAAGGATGTTATCTATGGCTGTCACATACATGCAAACTATGATTTATGTTGGCATATCTTGAAGCTTAGTATAATCTTAAGGAATGTTTGCATATGAATTACTTGTTAGTAAAGAAGATCGATAAGCATGAATTATTAATGCATGATTATGGGACAAAGATTGATGTTGCTTACACAATTAGCAATTTTGCCTTAGCAAAGACCTTTTGCTGTGCATAAACATTACTTTGGACGAGCAATGATTTAAGTTTGGGGGTGTGTAAACGGAAAATTATATAGGATTTTTCCTATGTAATTTATCATCTTTTTACTTAAATCCGTTGTTAAAACTAAATAATTGTTTAATAAATTAATGAAATATGTGAAAATATGAAATTAGGACATAGAAATTATTAAAATGTGATTTTATGCTTTATTATATAGTTTTCATGCAATAAATGGTTTATTTTATATTAATTTGAATATATTATATTTTTTTAAAACATAAAGTGGGCCATGCATGATTAAATTAATTAATAAAATATAAAATTATATTTAATAATTCATTTTAAAATATTTCATTAATAATTTGGGTTTTAATTAATTAATTAAATTGGATAAATTTTATTCTTTGGTCCTCTAACTTATTGATTTATTCTGGACAAGTCTGATAGCTTTGCTGGATTACAAAACCGTCCAAATTGGAGACCAAGTCAACCCATATTCGGCTACACATGGCTGTCCATTTATACAATTCTTTGGTTTAATTACACAAGGTCCTTGTAGTGTTGAAAAAATTAGAGATTTGCCCGAAGATTTATGATTGACCGTGTAACATCTTGAAATTGGGCCTAGCAGAATTGAGCCCAACGGGCCTTGAGCGTAGTAGCGTTTAAATTTTTGGAGAACAAGAGATTGGCTTAAATGCAAGTTGGACCTATTAGATAATTGATTTTGGAAGGTTAGAGGGCTTCTATGAAGTCCAGGGTTCAAACTTTGGCTTTGGGGAAATTTTGGTTTTAGGTGAAAAAAACCCTGGGAGTTGGTAGGTAGGCTTTAAGAATAAAATATGGAGGAAAATGACACAAGTGGAGTGTGTGGTGTAGTGGCAAAGTGACGCCACATAAGAGACAAGGGGGTGACGCCACAAGGAAGGAAGGAGGTCCAAGGTTCAAGTCTTGGCTTTTGCATTTTGGTTTTCTTTTTACATGGACCTTAGAAGTTGGCTATAGATTCATATTTTATTGTGCATGGTTTTAGACACAAGAGGAGCTTGTGGCCCAGTGGCTAGCGGCATGGATTATGTTGCAAGGGAGCATGGGTTCGAATCTCATGAAAAGCAAAGGAGCATTTATTTTGCGAATTGGTCGGGAAGAGTTTGAGTTGGATTTAAACTCTTCTGATGGAAGGATCCCACATCGGAAAGATACAAAGAAGAAAGGTGAGAAGCTGGCAATATAAAGAGCATTCTAGGAGGGGGTAAACATACCTTGGTGGGCATTTGGGCACAGGAGTGGTCGCAGCGCGGTTTAACACTAGATTCCTATCAGGTGTGCAACTCTCTCTACTCTAGTTGTAGAGCAGCAAATGCCGAAAGTACTGGTCACGGCAATGGTAGCCACACGAGCGTGCAAGCGCATGTGTGGGGCTTCGACGCGATAGTTGAGGCCGTCAGTAGTATTCTTGTGGGTTGAGGCTGCTTGGGCCACGACGGGCCAAAGTGGGCCCAATGGGCCCGTGGGCCCAATTAATAAAATGTATGATGGTGTAGTATATAGTGAACTAGACTAGGTGTATCTCATATACGTGGCTAGATCTTGTTAGGTAGGCTACACGAGCATGTGGGCCCGAATGGGCCGAAATCGGGTTTTAGGACCAATAGTCCGATACGACCGGAAATGGTAGCTGAGTCACTCAGGGCGACATTAGGCCTTCGGAGAGGCCATTACAGGTGCAAAATTACTGATATACCCTTGGAAGGGTGAATTACCAAAATACCCCTGAAAGGTAAATTACGAGAATACCCTTGGTGGGTAAAATTACTGTTATACCCTTAGAGGTTGATTAGCTTGATTATGTTGTATTTTATTATTCTGATTATGATGCTAAATCGTTTCATACTTATATTTGACATATGTTTTGCATACATAACATACTACATACACGAACTATTATGCCATCTTGCATGGGCTTGGGATATGATGATAAAGGGGAAGTGATAAGGTCACATAGTGATTGGTGGCTCTGCCACATTTGGTTATAAGGTCACATAGTGATTGGTGGCTCTGCCACAAATGATTTATGAGGTCACATGGTGATCAGTGGCTAAGCCACAGTGGATTTGAAGGTCACATATTGATCGGTATTATAACTGGCAGCATGACTGTTGAGATGGCGTGTAGCGGATGGAGGGTCGATTGTAGAAATCCCCACGGTGTGATAAGCTGGTACGGGTTGGCGTGTAGAGGATGGAACAACTAGGTTTGGACTGGGACATAATGCATTCATTTATTTTTGTATCATTTTGAGTGGGCTAAGGCTGATATGCGATTGTGGGCCTCGAGCCGTTTATGTGTTACGGGGAATTTACATACTGAGTCTCGGTGACTCACCCCTTTGTTTAATTTTGCAGGTAACCATTAGATCGCGGATTTGGGAGTTGAGGCGGACTTGTGGTGGCCATGCAATGTTTTCTCGTAATCTCGTCTCTTTTATTTGGACTTATTTTTATTTGGGCTTTTGTTATGTAATAAGGCCACTATAACTTTAATTTTGGTATTTTATTTGGTTTAGCTTTTAATTTGATTACTGTCTATTATTATTAAATGTTCAATACGGGAATTTCCTAAACCCTTAATAACCATTTTCCAAAATGTTAGCAAAAGGAGAACAAGCGAATAAATATTTAAACTCGAAATTTTTAACAAACACGCAGTTTTTTAAACAACCCTTTTATGTGACATGCCAAATCTGGTCGTAACGTTTAGGCCGGGTTTGGGGTGTTACAATTATGGTATCAGAGCCTAGGTTCAAAAACTCGGCTCTGGGTTTGGGTTCAAAAATGTTTTCAAAGGATGGTTTGGAAAATGGTTTAGAAAAATATATATCTCGTTTTCGGAAGTACGGCACCCGAGTCTCCGGCACCAATCCACACTGTAAGTTTCCTGATACTTTGCTTTGTTATATGCTGTATTTTTGGTATCTATTCTGTGTGTTTGGTTTGGATGTGATGTTCGGATATAGAGTTGGTTGCGTATGAAATATTTGTCTGCTTTAATGGCTAGGTGTTTTTGAGTATGTGTAGGAGTTCTAAATTCTAGTTAAAAGTATATTAGTGTTATTAAGATCAGAGTGCGCAGCAAGAGCATAGTGTGGTCGGTTAGGATGTGTGACTGTTAGTTAGTTAGAAATTTCGAGGACGAAATTTCTTTAAGGAGGGTGGATTTGTAACATCCTGAAATTGGGCCTAGCAGAATTGAGCCCAACGGGCCTTGAGCGTAGTAGCGTTTAAATTTTTGGAGAACAAGAGATTGGCTTAAATGCAAGTTGGACCTATTAGATAAGTGATTTTGGAAGGTTAGAGGGCTTCTATGAAGTCCAGGGTTCAAACTTTGGCTTTGGGGAAATTTTGGTTTTAGGTGAAAAAAACCCTGGGAGTTGGTAGGTAGGCTTCAAGAATAAAATATGGAGGAAAATGACACAAGTGGAGTGTGTGGTGTAGTGGCAAAGTGACGCCACATAGAGACAAGGGGGTGACGCCACAAGGAAGGAAGGAGGCCCAAGGTTCAAGTCTTGGCTTCTCCATTTTGGTTTTCTTTTTACATGGACCTTAGAAGTTGGCTATAGATACATATTTTATTGCGCATGGTTTTAGACACAAGAGGAGCTTATGGCCAAGTGGTTAGCGGCGTGGATTATGTTGCAAGGGAGCCTGGGTTCGAATCTCACGAAAAGCAAGGGAGTATTTATTTTGAGAATTGGTCGGGAAGAGTTTGAGTTGGATTTAAACTCTGCTGATGGAAGGATCCCACATTGGAAAGATACAAAGAAGAAAGTTGAGAAGCTGGCTATATAAAGAGCATTCTAGGAGGGGATAAACATACCTTGGTGGGCGTTTGGGCACAGGAGTGGTCGCAGCGCGGTTTAGCACCAGATTCCTATCAGGTGTGCAACTCTCTCTACTCTAGTTGTAGAGCGGAAAATGCGGAAGTGCCGGTCACGGCAATAGTAGCCACACGAGCGTGTGAGCACACGTGTGGGGCTTCGACGCGATAGTTGAGGCCATCAGTAGTATTCTTGTGGGTTGAGGCTGGTTGGGCCACGATGGGCCGAAGTGGGCCCAATGGGCCCGTGGGCCCAATTAATAAAATGTATGATAGTGTAGTATATAGTGAACTAGACTAGGTGTATCTTATATACGTGGCTAGATCTGTGTTAGGTGGGCCACACGAGTGTGTGGGCCCGAATGGGCCGAAATCGGGTTTTCGGCCCAATAGTCCGGTACGACCGGAAATGGTAGCTGAGTCGCTCGGGGCGACATTAGGCCTTCGAAGAGGCCATTACAAGTGCAAAATTACTGATATACCCTTGGAAGGGTGAATTACCAAAATACCCCTGAAAGGTAAATTACGAGAATACCCTTGGTGGGTAAAATTACTGTTATACCCTTAGAGGTTGATTAGCTTGATTATGTTGTATTTTATTATTCTGATTATGATGCGAAATTGTTTCATACTTATATTTGACATATGTTTTGCATACATAACATACTGCATACACGAACTATTATGCCACCTTGCATGGGCTTGGGCTATGATGATAAAGGGGAAGTGATAAGGTCACATAGTGATTGGTGGCTCTGCCACATTTGGTTATAAGGTCACATAGTGATTAGTGGCTTTGCCACAAATGATTTATGAGGTCACATGGTTATCGGTGGTTAAGCCACAGTGGATTTCAAGGTCACATAGTGATCGGTATTATAACTGGTAGCATGACTGTCGAGATGGCGTGTAGCGGATGGAGGGTCGATTGTAGAAATCCCCACGGTGTGATAGGCTGGTACGGGTTGGCGTGTAGAGGATGGAACAACTAGGTTTGGGCTGGGACATGATGCATTCATTTATTTTTGTATCATTTTGAGTGGGCTAAGGCCGATATGCGATTGTGAGCCTCGAGCCGTTTATGTGTTATGGGGAATTTACATACTGAGTCTCGGTGACTCACCCCTTTGTTTAATTTTGCAGGTAATCATTAGATTGCAGATTTGGGAGTTGAGGCGGACTTCTGGTGGCCATGCAATGTTTTCTCGTAATCTCGTTTCTTTTATTTGGACTTATTTTTATTTGGGTTTTTGTTATATAATAAGGCCGCTATAACTTTAATTTTGGTATTTTATTTGGTTTAGCTTTTAATTTGATTACTGCCTATTATTATTAAATGTTCAATACGGGAATTTCCTAAACCCTTAATAACCGTTTTCCAAAATGTTAGCAAAAGGAGAACAAGCGAATAAATATTTAAACTCGAAATTTTTAACAAACACGCAGTTTTTTAAACAACCCTTTTATGTGACATGCCAGATCTGGTCGTAATGTTTAGGCCGGGTTTAGGGTGTTACAATTATGGTATCAGAGCCTAGGTTCAAAAACTCGGCTCTGGGTTTGGGTTCGAAAATGTTTTCAAAGGATGGTTTGGAAAATGGTTTAGAAAAATATATATCTCTTTTTTGGAAGTATGGCACCCGAGTCTCCGGCACCAATCTGCACTGTAAGTTTCCTGATACTTTGCTTTGTTATATGCTGTATTTTTGGTATCTATTCTGTGTGTTTGGTTTGGATGTGATGTTCGGATATAGAGTTGGTTGCGTATGAAATATTTGTCTGCTTTAATGGCTAGGTGTTTTTGAGTATGTGTAGGAGTTCTAAATTCTAGTTAAAAGTATATTAGTGTTATTAAGATCAGAGTGCGTAGCCAGAGCATAGTGTGGTAGGTTAGGATGTGTGACTGTTAGTTAGTTAGAAATTTCGAGGACGAAATTTCTTTAAGGAGGGTAGATTTGTAACATCCTGAAATTAGGCCTAGCAGAATTGAGCCCAACGGGCCTTGAGCGTAGTAGCGTTTAAATTTTTGGAGAACAAGAGATTGGCTTAAATGCAAGTTGGACCTATTAGATAAGTGATTTTGGAAGGTTAGAGGGCTTCTATGAAGTCCAGGGTTCAAACTTTGGCTTTGGGGAAATTTTGGTTTTAGGTGAAAAAAACCCTGGGAGTTGGTAGGTAGACTTCAAGAATAAAATATGGAGGAAAATGACACAAGTGGAGTGTGTGGTGTAGTGGCAAAGTGACGCCACATAGAGACAAGGGGGTGACGCCACAAGGAAGGAAGGAGGCCCAAGGTTCAAGTCTTGGCTTCTCCATTTTGGTTTTCTTTTTACATGGACCTTAGAAGTTGGCTATAGATACATATTTTATTGCGCATGGTTTTAGACACAAGAGGAGCTTATGGCCAAGTGGTTAGCGGCGTGGATTATGTTGCAAGGGAGCCTGGGTTCGAATCTCACGAAAAGCAAGGGAGTATTTATTTTGAGAATTGGTCGGGAAGAGTTTGAGTTGGATTTAAACTCTGCTGATGGAAGGATCCCACATTGGAAAGATACAAAGAAGAAAGTTGAGAAGCTGGCTATATAAAGAGCATTCTAGGAGGGGATAAACATACCTTGGTGGGCGTTTGGGCACAGGAGTGGTCGCAGCGCGGTTTAGCACCAGATTCCTATCAGGTGTGCAACTCTCTCTACTCTAGTTGTAGAGCGGCAAATGCGGAAGTGCCGGTCACGGCAATAGTAGCCACACAAGCGTGTGAGCACACGTGTGGGGCTTCGACGCGATAGTTGAGACCATCAGTAGTATTCTTGTGGGTTGAGGCTGGTTGGGCCACGATGGGCCGAAGTGGGCCCAATGGGCCCGTGGGCCCAATTAATAAAATGTATGATGGTGTAGTATATGGTGAACTAGACTAGGTGTATCTCATTTACGTGGCTAGATCTGTGTTAGGTGGGCCACACGAGTGTGTGGGCCCGAATGGGCCTAAATCGGGTTTTAGGCCCAATAGTCCGGTACGACCGGAAATGGTAACTGAGTCGCTCGGGGCGACATTAGGCCTTCGAAGAGGCCATTACAGGTGCGAAATTACTGATATACCCTTGGAAGGGTGAATTACCAAAATACCCCTGAAAGGTAAATTACGAGAATACCCTTGGTGGGTAAAATTACTGTTATACCCTTAGAGGTTGATTAGCTTGATTATGTTGTATTTTATTATTCTGATTATGATGCTAAATTGTTTCATACTTATATTTGACATATGTTTTGCATACATAACATACTGTATACACGAACTATTATGCAATCTTGCATGGGCTTGGGATATGATGATAAAAGGGAAGTGATAAGGTCACATAGTGATCGGTGGCTCTACCACATTTGGTTATAAAGTTACATAGTGATCGGTGGCTCTGCCACAAATGATTTATGAGGTCACATGGTGATCGGTGGCTAAACCACAGTGGATTTCAAGGTCACATAGTGATCGGTATTATAACTGGCAGCATGACTGTCGAGATGGCGTGTAGCAATTGGAGGGTCGATTGTAGAAATCCCTACGATGTGATAGGCTGGTACGGGTTGGCGTGTAGAGGATGGAACAACTAGGTTTGTGCTGGGACATGATGCATTCATTTATTTTTGTATCATTTTGAGTAGGCTAAGGCCGATATATGATTGTGGGCCTCGAGTAGTTTATGTGTTATGGGGAATTTACACACTAAGTCTCGATGACTCACCCCTTTGTCTAATTTTGCAGGTAATCATTAGATCGCGGATTTGGGAGCTGAGGCGGACTTGTGGTGGCCATGCAATGTTTTCTCGTAAAGTTGTTTCTTTTATTTGGACTTATTTTTATTTGGGTTTTTGTTATGTAATAAGGCCACTATAACTCTAATTTTGTTATTTTATTTTGTTTAGCTTTTAATTTGATTACTGCCTATTATTATTAAATGTTCAATACGAGAATTTCCTAAACCCTTAATAACTGTTTTCCAAAATGTTAGCAAAAGGATAACAAGCGAATAAATATTTAAACTCGAAATTTTTAACAAACACGTAGTTTTTTAAACAACCCTTTTATGTGACATGTCAGATCTGGTCGTAACGTTTAGTCCGAGTTTGGGGTGTTACAATTATGGTATCAGAGCCTAGGTTAAAAAACTCAGCTGTGGGTTTGGGTTCAAAAATGTTTTCAAAGGATGGTTTGGAAAATGGTTTAGAAAAATATATATCTCTTTTTTGGAAGTATGGCACCTGAGTCTCCAGCACCAATCCGCACTGTAAGTTTTCTGATACTTTGCTTTGCTATATGCTGTATTTTTGGTATCTATTCTGTGTGTTTGGTTTGGATGTGATGTTCGGATATAGAGTTTGTTGCGTATGAAATATTTGTCTGCTTTAATGGCTAGGTGTTTTTGAGTATGTGTAGGAGTTCTAAATTCTAGTTAAAAGTATATTAGTGTTATTAAGATCAGAGTGCGCAGCAAGAGCATAATGTGATAGGTTAGGATGTGTGACTGTTAGTTAGTTAGAAATTTCGAGGACGAAATTTCTTTAAGGAGGGTAGATTTGTAATATCCTGAAATTGGGCCTAGCAGAATTGAGCCCAACGGGCCTTGAACTTAGTAGCGTTTAAATTTTTGGAGAACAAGAGATTGGCTTAAATGCAAGTTGGACCTATTAGATAAGTGATTTTGGAAGGTTAGAGGGCTTCTATGAAGTCCAGGGATCAAACTTTGGCTTTGGGGAAATTTTGGTTTTAGGTGAAAAAAACCCTGAGAGTTGGTAGGTAGGCTTTAAGAATAAAATATGGAGGAAAATGGCACAAGTGGAGTGTGTGGTGTAGTGGCAAAGTGACGCCACATAAGAGACAAGGGGGTGATGCCACAAGGAAGGAAGGAGGCCCAAGGTTCAAGTCTTGGCTTTTGCATTAGACACAAGAGGAGATTGTGGCCAAGTGGTTAGCAGTGTGGATTATGTTGCTAGGGAGCCTGGGTTCGAATCTCACGAAAAGCAAGGGAGTATTTATTTTGCGAATTGGTCGGGAAGAGTTTGAGTTGGATTTAAACTCTGCTGATGGAAGGATCCCACATAGGAAAGATACAAAGAAGAAAGGTGAGAAGCTGGCTACATAAAGAGCATTCTAGGAGGGGGTAAACATACCTTGGTGGGCGTTTCGGCACAGGAGTGGTCGCAGCGCGGTTTAGCACCAGATTCCTATCAGGTGTGCAACTCTCTCTACTCTAGTTGTAGAGCGGAAAATGCGGAAGTGTCGGTCACGACAATAGTAGCCACACGAGCGTGTGAGCACACGTGTTGGGCTTCGACACGATAGTTGAGGCCATCAATAGTATTCTTGTGGGTTGAGGCTGCTTGGGCCACGATGGGCCAAAGTGGGCCCAATGAGCCCGTGGGCCCAATTAATAAAATGTATGATGGTGTAGTATATAGTGAACTAGACTAGGTGTATCTCATATACGTGGCTAGATCTGTGTTAGGTGGGCCACATGAGCGTTTGGGCCCGAATGGGCCGAAATCAGGTTTTAGGCTCAATAGTCCGGTACGATCGGAAATGGTAGCTGAGTCGCTCGGGGCGACATTAGGCCTTCGGAGAGGCCATTACAGATGCGAAATTACTGATATACCCTAGGAAGGGTGAATTACCAAAATACCCCTAAAAGGTAAATTACGAGAATACCCTTGGTGGGTAAAATTACTATTATACCCTTAGAGGTTGATTAGCTTGATTATGTTGTATTTTATTATTCTGATTATGATGGTAAATCGTTTCATACTTATATTTGACATATGTTTTGCATACATAACATACTGCATACACGAACTATTTTGCCATCTTGCATGGGCTTGGGATATGATGATAAAGGGGAAGTGATAAGGTCACATAGTGATCGGTGGCTCTACCACAAATGATTTATGAGGTCACATGGTGATCGGTGGCTAAGCCACAGTGGATTTCGAGGTCACATAGTGATCGGTATTATAACTGGCAGCATGACTGTCGAGATGGCGTGTAGCGAATGGAGGGTCGATTGTAGAAATCCCCACGGTGTGATAGGCTGGTACGGGTTGGCGTGTAGAGGATGGAACAACTAGGTTTGGGCTGGAACATGATGCATTCATTTTTTTTGTATCATTTTAAGTAGGCTAAGGCCGATATACAATTGTGGGCCTCGAGCCGTTTATGTGTTACGGGGAATTTACACACTGAGTCTCGATGACTCACCCCTTTGTTTAATTCTGTAGGTAATCATTAGATCGCGGATTTGGGAGCTGAGGCGGACTTGTGGTGGCCATGCAATATTTTCTCGTAAAGTCGTTTCTTTTATTTGGACTTATTTTTATTTGGGTTTTTGGTATGTAATAAGGCCACTATAACTTTAATTTTGGTATTTTATTTGGTTTAGCTTTTAATTTGATTACTGCCTATTATTATTAAATGTTCAATACGAGAATTTCCTAAACCCTTAATAACCGTTTTCCAAAATGTTAGCAAAAGGATAACAAGCGAATAAATATTTAAACTCGAAATTTTTAACAAACGCGAAATTTTTTAAAAAACCATTTTATGTGACTTGCCATATTCGGTCGTAACGTTTAGGCCAGGTTTGGGGTGTTACAGACCGAGTCTCAGTCCTGAGTTGTGTGGCATCCAAAATTGCTTAAAAATTAAGCAAAAATCAAGTCAAAAGCCACTAAGCATGGCTGGCCACAATTTGAGGAGATTTGAAGAGGTTAACATCCATTATTTTTAGCAAACTATCCCCCTCTCCTCACCTATAAATAAGACCCTCTCATTCCCTCATTCATCATCCTTCAAACATCCCTCAATCATTCATCATTCATCATTCTCTCCTCTCACCAGATTCTCTTAGCCTTTTCCATTCCCACGCCTAGCATCATCTATTCATAAAGATTTTAGCAATTAAGCCTCTTATAGAACCCTTGGTCGGCCACCGTGGAGAGCCATCAGCAAAGGAGCAAAGCAAAGGAACGAAGGAGCCTCATCAGTCAGAGTCTTGGGTGACAACCACTCTGAATTGGGTTTAATCTTTCTTTTCTTTAATTTAATCTAAATATGTTTTCTATGTGTTCTTTGTTCTTGTTTACAACAATGTTAGCTTAATTTTATTTAAGCTAGGATGATTGCTTTGATTAAATAATATTTATTTGATTCATGCTTGATAACATGTTAATTTGCATGGTTTCTTGTGTTTAATTCGGTTTATTTCTGAATCTATCCTTGCGAAATTAGTGTTTTTTATGATTTAAGTCTTGTCAGGGATGAAATTGGTCAAAAACAAGCTACAAAGGGCCAAATTGAAAGACAATCATCGAAATGGGGCCAAATAAAAAAGATGGAGGAAGCCAAAGACACATCAAATATTTTGACTTTGTAAAAGCCAAAAATAGGAAAATCTTATTTTAGTTTATTTTTTTTATTTTAGATTTTATATTAAATTAGTTTAGGCTATTTTTAGTAAACCCTTTGTATATAAATAGAGCCTTTTTGTTCTTAGGAAATCATCAATTAATTCTAGATTCCTACTTCAATTTGGAATTATATTATCCTCTTTGTCTTTTTCTACTTCAATTTGAAATTGAATTATTCTCTTTTCTCTTTCAATTTGACGTGGGAATTTTGTTCATTTCATTTCAATTTCTTTGTTCTTTCTAAATTCGTCCAATTGCTTTCGAAGCCCTTTTATTCCCCAATTTCTTCCCTAATTTCTTCCATTATCATACAAATTCAATCACCTTCCACAACTTACAAGCATGAATAAATTCATGCTTAACTAAATTCTATCTCAGCCTTAGGCCGGTGTTCTTTCCGGTCGGGAATCGTGAGATTCGTATTTGCGCTAAAAATCCTTCCAATCGGAATTCACCTTTTTTCCTAAGTATTTGGATAGCACAATCATCCCTTAAGGTTAAATTCGATTTCAAGTAAAAGTGCACGTTGGGTTGGAGTCGTGTTTGTTGACAGTTGGAGATTCGAGTCGGCTGTGCTGTATTCGGATTTCCGAGAACAAATCAACGAAGAAGTGATCGGGTTTAAACGACCCAAGCGGTTGAGGCCGTTGATTCGAGTTGGGTTCTTCAGAACACAAGGCTACCAGAATCTTCAATCTAGAACACGTGTATCTCGGATAGATAATCGGTAAGGGTTGGTTTGCAGGAAGTACCGGAACCAGCTATGAGAGGAAGAATTGGTGGTTAGGACGTTCTTAATCACTATAACCAGCTTATCGTTTGGAGGAGAAGATCAATTTTCGAGGATCGATTCTTAACACGGAATTTACCGAGTCTAAGGCTAAGGGTTATTATTTCTGTTGCAAAATTCTGAATTTATTTCTTGACTTAATTTTATTTCTAAAATTAATTAATTGTTTATTTGCGCTAATTAGATTATTTACTTTCTAAAAATTCTTGAAACACCCCAATTTACTTTTATTTTTTGAAGGTACGATTGGAGTCGTGGGCACGACTATTTCCACGACCTTCGACACGACAAACACTCTGATCATAAGTTATACACGGAAGTTGATTATAACATCCAATTTCTGTGGAGTCGGCCCTACTACCACTCTTACTACTATTTAGAGTTATTTTGTAGGAATTATTTCTGGTGGTTTCGACGCCCATCAAATTTTGCCGCCGTTGCCAGAGAATGGAGATATTTTTGTAATTTTTGTTTGTTTACCTTATGACCAGATCAGAACCGGGAACTCTAGAATTTGAACCAGAAATTGAGAAATTAGCCCAACAACTGCAGAAAGAAGCTATTCGATGTGGTAAACGGTGAAATCCTGGATCCGAAACCATATCATACACCGAGGAAATTTTCTCGTTTGACGAACCCAACGAGATGGCTGAACAGACGATACACCAACTTACTGCGGCACCGGATGAACAAAAACCCTTATGTATTAGCTATCCGACCGGAGGGACGTTGTTCGAGTTAAAGTCGGGTTTGATCCATTTACTACCCACTTTCCATGGATTACAGAACGAGAATCCACACACCCACCTTAAAGAATTCCATATGGTGTGCACAAGCATAAAGCCTCAGGGAGTAACGGAAGATCAAATCAAACTTCGTGCTTTTCCTTTCTCACTAGCCGACTTTGCTAGAGAGTGACTATTTTATTTACCCCCAGGATCTGTCAACACATGGTCTAACATGTCTCGTTTGTTTCTTGATAGATTCTTCCCTGCAGCTTGAGCAGTCGGACTAAGGAGGGACATTGTGGGAATCCATCAAAAGGACGCTGAATCGCTCTACAATTACTGGGAACGATACAAAAAGTTGTGTGCAAGCTACCCACAACATGGACTGACTGAACAGTCACTCTTGCAGTATTTCTATGAGGGATTACTCCCGATGGAAATGAAGATGATAGATGCTGCAAGTGGGGGGCACTAGTCAACATGACTCCTAACAGAGCACGAGAGTTGATTTCAACCATGGCTGCTAACTTTTAACAATTCCGACCGGCCACAAAACCCACAAGACGGGTTCATGGGTTAAGTTCTCTATCCCTAGAGGATAAAATTGATAAGTTGACTAACGTTGTTCAAACTCTACTTATAGATAAGACAAGCCTAGCACAGTTGTGCCGAATTTACGCTAAACCAGACCATCTGACGGACTCTTGTCCGATTTTACATGAGGATTCAAAAGAACAAGCGAATGCTATCGGGAGCTTTCCAGGACTGCCCCAGAGGCGATATGACCCCTACTCAAACTCGTATAAGTTGGGATAGAAAGAGCACCCAAATCTCAGTTATGGGACAAATTCGCGGTTCAATCAACCGTTCCAACAAAGGTCGCCTCAGAATCAACAGTTACCACCCCCGAAGTCATCTTTGAAAGCCATAGTGGAAAGGCTAGCCAACGGTACTGAGAAATTCCAACAAAAAACTGACATGCATTTCCAGGAGTTGGATAAGCAAGTGAGCAAACTCGCGCTCACGGTTAGCCGTTTGGAGTCCAAGGTAAGCTGCCATCCCAAACTGAGCCAAACCCTAGACACAATGCAAGCACTATGACATTGAGGAGTGGGAAGGTTTACGAGCTCGTACCTAACACGAGTCGCGGCCACGACACTAGTCGTGCCCATGACACTAGTGATGCCCACGACACTAGTCAAGATAGGGAGAAACTTGACACAGAGGCTCCAGTAAAATCAGCACCACAAAAACCTTTTACAGTCCCACCTCCATTTCCCGGAAGACTTGTCCAGTGCAAGAAGGAGAAAGCTGAGAAGGAGATCCTCGACACCTTTCGAAAGGTAGAAATCAACATACCTCTTCTCAATACGATTAAGCAGATCCCACGATACGCAAAATTCCTAAAAGAGTTATGCATGAGTAAAATGAAACTTCTGGGCAATGAAAAGGTAAGTGTCGGAGAAAATATTTTTCATATCTTGTAAAATAGGTAGTGTCGGTATTAAAAAAAATATGTGACTTAGGCGTATCAATTAAAAATTTTATGCCTTTGCCAATTTATAAACTACTTAACGCGGGTCCTTTAAAGGAAACATGTGTGATTATTCAGCTTGCAGATAGATCTGTGGTGCATCCAGAGGGAGTATTAGAGGACGTTCTTGTCAAGGTAAACGAGCTAATATTTCCTGCAGAATTCTACATTATCGACATGGAGGATTTCAATTCGGCTAACTCATCTGACATACTTCTCGTGAGGCCATTTTTGAGTACCGACCAAACAAAGATTGGCGTACAAAGTGGGATACTCACTATGGAGTTCGATAGGGAAGTGGTGAAATTCAATGTCTATAAGGCCATGAACCGCCCTAGCATGATTTCTAATGTTTCTAATATTGATATAATTGATCCTTTAACTGAATTACATTTAGAATATCATGACGAGGATGAATTACGAACCGTTCTTTGTAGAAGTCTAGACTTTAATTCCATAGAGGAACAAGAAAAGTGGATAACCTTTGAAGAGTCTGTTCAAGAAATAGTGGCTCATTTGGAGGCGCTGCAATTATGGAGAAATCCAGGTAAATATCTTGAATTATCATCTTCGCAAACTAAGCTTGTACCATCTGTTTTGTAGGCTCCAGAGTTGGAACTTAAACCACTACCAGACCATTTAAAGTATGCTTTTCTCTGTAAAAAAATACCTTACCGGTAATAATATCGAGTAAACTCTCGAAGATAGAAGAGGAAAATTTGGTAAGAGTTTTTAGCAACTATAAAGAGGAAATTGGATGGACGATAGTTGACATCAAGGGATTGAGCCCCTCGACTTGCATGCACAAAATTCAAGTTGTGGATAATGCTATTCCCAAAAGAAAGGCTCAAAGGCATCTCAATCTACCCATGATGGAGGTGGTAAGAAAAGAAGTTCCAAAGCTACTCGATGCTGGGATGATCTATCCCATTTTTGACAATAATTGGGTTAGCCCGGTCCATATAGTACCGAAAAAGACCGGCGTAACCATAATTGAGAATTCCACAGGTGAGATGGTTTCCACTCGAGTCCAAAACATGTGGAGAGTCTGCATTGATTATAAGAAGTTGAATTCCTTAACTCGGAAAGATCAACTTTGTAACACCCAAACCCGGCCTAAACCTTACGACCGGATCTGGCATGTCACATAAAAGGGTTGTTTAAAAACTGCGCGTTTGTTAAAAATTTCGAGTTTAAATATTTATTTGCTTAATATCCTTTTGTTAACATTTTGGAAAACGGTTATTAAGGGTTTAGGACATTCCCGTGTTGAACATTTGATAACAATAGGCAGCAATCATATTAAAAGCTAAACCAGATAAAATACCAAAAATACAATTAAAGCGGCCTTATTACAACTTAAAATCCCGAATTAAAAATAAGTTGAAATAAGGGAACAAGTTTACGAGAAAATAATGTATGGCCTTCACGAGTCCACCTCAGCTCCCAAATCCGCGATCTAACGATTACCTGCAAAATTAACTAAGGGGTGAGTCATCGAGACTCAGTGTGTAAATCCCCATCCAAAGTATGTTAAGCTCATACACAGATCCATGTGCAAATATGCATGTCATGCAACCCATCCATCCTATACATCCGAAACTCCCAAATCTACCCCGTGTGGTCATAACCACTGGTGGTCAAAACCACTGGTGACCGTAGTCACAAATAATATCGGTGTGGTCAAAACCACTGGTGACCGTAGTTACAATAATATGTGTGAGGCCAACCCACAATGTGGTCAAAACCACTAATGACAATCCCGTATATCGATATGTGGGGCCAACCCACTGTGGTACCAAACCACTGGGACGAGTCACGAAGATAGCAATATGTGGTCAAAACCACTGGTGAGCGTAGTCACAAATAATATCGGTGTGGTCAAAACCACTGAGACTTAGTCACAAAAATAATATAGAAAGCGGGGCCAACCCGCTGTGTGGTCAAAACCACTGGTGACAGTCTAGAATCATATCTTCCACCTCCTCTCATCATACTCAAGCAATATGACATAATAATTCGTATGCAGTATGACATGTATGCAAATCATATATCACAGATAACGTATGAAACGAATTACCATCATAATCAGAATAACAAATACGACATAATCAAGCCAATCAACCTCTAAGGGTATAACAGTAATTTACCTTCTAGGGGTATTTTGGTAATTTACCCACTAAGGGTATTTCAGTAATTTCGTACCTGGAATGGCCTTTCCGAAGGCCCAATGTCGCCCCGAGCTACTCGACTACCAATTCTGTCTTTACCGGACTATTGGGCCTAAAACCCGATTCCGGCCCATTCGGACCCACGCTCGTGTGGCCCACCTAACATAAATCTAGCCACGTATATAAGTTCCACCTAGTCTAGTTCACTATATACTATACCATCATACATTTTGCTCAATTGGGCCCACTTCGACCCATCGTGGCCCAAGCAGCCCCAACCCACAAGAATACGATTGATGGCCTCAACTATCGCGTCGAAGCCCCACACGTGCACTCGCACGCTCGTGTGGCTACTATTGCCGTGACCGACACTCCGGCATTTGCCGCTCTACAACTAGAGTAGAGAGAGTTACACACCTGATAGGAATCTGAAGCTACTAAAACGCGCTCCGAGCACTCCTTTGCCCAACGCCAACCAGGTATGATAACTCTCCTCCTGGAATGCTCTTTATATAGCTAGCTCTTCACCTTCCTTCTTTGTATCTTTTCGATGTGGGATCCCCTCGTCAGTAGAGTTTAAATTCAACTGAAACTCTTGCCGTCCAATCCGCAAAATAAATACTCCCTTGCTTCTCATGAGATTCGAACCCAGGCTCCCTTGCAACATAATCCATGCGGCTAACCACTTGGCCACAAGCTCCTCTTGTGCCTTAAACCATGCGCAACTAAATATAAACTATGGCCCAAATTCTAAGATCCAAGTAAAAGAAACTAAAATGCAAAAGCCAAGACTTGAACCTTGGACCTCCTTCCTTTCTTGTGGCTTCATTCCCTTGTCTCTTATGTGGCGTCACTTTGCCACTACACCACACACTCCACTTGTGTCATTTTCCTCCACTTTTTATTCTTAAGGCCTACCTGCCAACTTCCAGGGTTTTTTTTCGCCTAAAACCAAAATTTCCCCAAAGCTAATGTTCGATCCCGGGACTTCATAGAAGCCCTCTAACCTTCCAAAATCACTTATCTAATAAGTCCAACTTGTACTAAAGCCGATCTCCTGTTCTCCCAAAAATTTTAAACGCTACTACTCCTAAGGCCCATTGGGCCCAATCCTACTAGGCCCAACTTCGGGATGTTACAATTCTACCCCCTTAAACAAATGTTGTCCTCGAAATTTCCAACTAACTAACAGTCACACCTCCTAACCCACCACACTACGCTCTTGCTGCGCACTCTGATCTTAATAAAACTAATATACTTTCTAACTAAATCTTGGAACCCCTTCACATAACACCGAAGAAAACAAATATTTTTCACACATACATACAATTCCTATATTCAAGCATCACATCCACACATCACAGAATAAATACAATCATTCAGCATACACTAGAATATAGTAAAAATGAAACTTACTGTTTTGGTGCCGGAGACTCGGGTGCCATACTTCCAAAAAAGAGATATATATTTTTCTAAACCATCCTTTGAAAACATTTTTGAACCCAAACCCACAATCGAGATTTTGAACCTAGGCTCTGATACCATAATTGTAACACCCCAAACCCGGCCTAAACCTTACGACCGGATCTGGCATGTCACATAAAAGGGTTGTTTAAAAACTGCGCGTTTGTTAAAAATTTCGAGTTTCAATATTTATTCGCTTATCCTTTTGTTAACATTTTGGAAAATGGTTATTAAGGGTTTAGGACATTCCCGTATTGAACATTTGATAACAATAGGCAGCAATCATATTAAAAGCTAAACCAGATAAAATACCAAAAATACAGTTAAAGCGGCCTTATTACAACTTAAAATCCCGAATTAAAAATAAGTTGAAATAAGGGAACAAGTTTACGAGAAAATAATGTATGGCCTTCACGAGTCCGTCTCAGCTCCCAAATCCACGATCTAACGATTACCTGCAAAATTAACTAAGGGGTGAGTCATCGGGACTCAGTGTGTAAATCCCCATCCAAAGTATGTTAAGCTCATACACAGATCCATGTGCAAATATGCATGTCATGCAACCCATCCATCCTATCCATCTGAAGCTCCCAAATCTACCCCGTGTGGTCAGAACCACTGGTGGTCAAAACCACTGGTGACAGTAGTCACAAATAATATCGGTGTGGTCAAAACCACTGGTGACCGTAGTCACAATAATATGTGTGGGGCCAACCCACAATATGGTCAAAACCACTGATGACAATCCCGTATATCGATATGTGGGGCCAACCCACCAAACCACTGGGACGAGTCACGAAGATAGCAATATGTGGTCAAAACCACTGGTGACCGTAGTCACAAATAATATCGGTGTGGTCAAAACCACTGAGACTTAGTCACAAAAATAATATAGAAAGCGGGGCCAACCCACTGTGTGGTCAAAACTACTGGTGACAGTCTAGAATCATATCTTCCCCCTCCTCTCATCATACCCATGTAATATGACATAATAACTCGTATGCAGTATGACATGTATGTAAATCATATATCACAGATAACGTGTGAAACGAATTACCATCATAATCAGAATAACAAATACGACATAATCAAGCCAATCAACCTCTAAGGGTATAACAGTAATTTACCTTCTAGGGGTATTTTGGTAATTCACCCACTAAGGGTATTTCAGTAATTTCGTACCAGGAATGTCCTTTCCGAAGGCCCAATGTCACCCCGAGCTACTCGACTACCAATTCTGTCTTTACCGGACTATTGGGCCTAAAACCCGATTCTGGCCCATTCGGGCCCACACGCTCGTGTGGCCCACCTAACATAAATCTAGCCACGTATATAAGTTCCACCTAGTCTAGTTCACAATATACTATACCATCATACATTTTGTCAATTGGGCCCACTTCGACCCATCGCGGCCCAAGCAGCCCCAACCCACAAGAATACGACTGATGGCCTCAACTATCGCGTCGAAGCCCCACACGTGCACTCGCACGCTCGTGTGGCTACTATTGCCGTGACCGACACTTCGGCATTTGCCGCTCTACAACTAGAGTAGAGAGATTTACACACCTGATAGGAATCTGAAGCTGCTAAACCGCGCTCCAAACACTCCTTTGCCCAACGCCAACCAGGTATGATAACTCTCCTCCTGGAATACTCTTTTTATAGCTAGCTCTTCACCTTCTTTCTTGGTATCTTTTCGATGTGGGATCCCTTCGTCAGTAGAGCTTAAATTCAACTGAAACTCTTGCCGTCCAATCCACAAAATAAATACTCCCTTGCTTCTCATGAGACTCGAACCCAGGCTCCCTTGCAACATAATCCATGCGGCAAACCACTTGGCCACAAGCTCCTCTTGTGCCTTAAACCATGCGTAACTAAATATAAACTATGGCCCAAATTCTAAGATCCAAGTAAAAGAAACTAAAATGCAAAAGCCAAGACTTGAACCTTGGACCTCCTTCCTTTCTTGTGGCTTCATTCCCTTGTCTCTTATGTGGCGTCACTTTGCCACTACACCACACACTCCACTTGTGTCATTTTCCTCCACTTTTTATTCTTAAGGCCTACCTGCCAACTTCCAAGGTTTTTTTCGCCTAAAACCAAAATTTCCCCAAAGCTAATGTTCGATCCCGGGACTTCATAGAAGCCCTCTAACCTTCCAAAATCACTTATCTAATAAGTCCAACTTGTACTAAAGCCGATCTCCTGTTCTCCCAAAAATTTTAAACGCTACTACTCCTAAGGCCCATTGGGCCCAATCCTACTAGGCCCAACTTCGGGATGTTACAATTCTACCCCCTTAAACAAATTTCGTCCTCAAAATTTCCAACTAACTAACAGTCACACCTCCTAACCCACCACACTACGCTCTTGCTGCGCACTCTGATCTTAATAAAACTAATATACTTTCTAACTAAATCTTGGAACCCCTTCACATAACACCGAAGAAAGCAAATATTTTTCACACATACATACAATTCCTATATTCAAGCATCACATCCACACATCACAGAATAAATACAATCATTCAGCATACACTAGAATATAGTAAAAATGAAACTTACTGTTTTGGTGCCGGAGACTCGGGTGCCATACTTCCAGAAAAGAGATATATATTTTCCTAAACCATCCTTTGAAAACATTTTTGAACCTAAACCCACAGTCGAGTTTTTGAACCTAGGCTCTGATACCATAATTGTAACACCCCAAACCCGGCCTAAACCTTACGATCGGATCTGGCATGTCACATAAAAGGGTTGTTTAAAAACTGCGCGTTTGTTAAAAATTTCGAGTTTCAATATTTATTCGCTTATCCTTTTGTTAACATTTTGGAAAATGGTTATTAAGGGTTTAGGACATTCCCGTATTGAACATTTGATAACAATAGGCAGCAATCATATTAAAAGCTAAACCAGATAAAATACCAAAAATACAGTTAAAGCGGCCTTATTTCAACTTAAAATCCCGAATTAAAAATAAGTTGAAATAAGGGAACAAGTTTACGAGAAAATAATGTATGGCCTTCACGAGTCCGCCTCAGCTCTCAAATCCGCGATCTAACGATTACCTGCAAAATTAACTAAGGGGTGAGTCATCGGGACTCAGTGTGTAAATCCCCATCCAAAGTATGTTAAGCTCATACACAGATCCATGTGCAAATATGCATGTCATGCAACCCATCCATCCTATCCATCTGAAACTCCCAAATCTACCCCGTGTGGTCAGAACCACTAGTGGTCAAAACCACTGGTGACAGTAGTCACAAATAATATCGGTGTGGTCAAAACCACTGGTGACCGTAGTCACAATAATATGTGTGGGGCCAACCCACAATATGGTCAAAACCACTGATGACAATCCCGTATATCGATATGTGGGGCCAACCCACCAAACCACTGGGACGAGTCACGAAGATAGCAATATGTGGTCAAAACCACTGGTGACCGTAGTCACAAATAATATCGGTGTGGCCAAAACCACTGAGACTTAGTCACAAAAATAATATAGAAAGTGGGGCCAACCCACTGTGTGGTCAAAACTACTGGTGACAGTCTAGAATCATATCTTCCCCCTCCTCTCATCATACCCATGCAATATGACATAATAACTCGTATGCAGTATGACGTGTATGCAAATCATATATCACAGATAACGTATGAAACGAATTACCATCATAATCAGAATAACAAATACGACATAATCAAGCCAATCAACCTCTAAGGGTATAACAGTAATTTACCTTCTAGGGGTATTTTGGTAATTCACCCACTAAGGGTATTTCAATAATTTCGTACCAGGAATGTCCTTTCCGAAGGCCCAATGTCACCCCGAGCTACTCGACTACCAATTCTGTCTTTACCGGACTATTGGGCCTAAAACTCGATTCCGGCCCATTCGGGCCCACACGCTCGTGTGGCCCACCTAACATAAATCTAGCCACGTATATAACTTCCACCTAGTCTAGTTCACAATATACTATACCATCATACATTTTGCTCAGTTGGGCCCACTTCGACCCATCGCGGCCCAAGCAGCCCCAACCCACAAGAATACGACTGATGGCCTCAACTATCGCGTCGAAGCCCCACACGTGCACTCGCACGCTCGTGTGGCTACTATTGCCGTGACCGACACTTCGGCATTTTCCGCTCTACAACTAGAGTAGAGAGAGTTACACACCTGATAGGAATCTGAAGCTGCTAAACCGCGCTCCGAGCACTCCTTTGCCCAACGCCAACCAGGTATGATAACTCTCCTCCTGGAATACTCTTTTTATAGCTAGCTCTTCACCTTCTTTCTTGGTATCTTTTCGATGTGGGATCCCTTCGTCAGTAGAGCTTAAATTCAACTGAAACTCTTGCCGTCCAATCCACAAAATAAATACTCCCTTGCTTCTCATGAGACTCGAACCCAGGCTCCCTTGCAACATAATCCATGCGGCTAACCACTTGGCCACAAGCTCCTCTTGTGCCTTAAACCATGCGCAACTAAATATAAACTATGGCCCAAATTCTAGAATCCAAGTAAAAGAAACTAAAATGCAAAAGCCAAGACTTGAACCTTGGACCTCCTTCCTTTCTTGTGGCTTCATTCCCTTGTCTCTTATGTGGCGTCACTTTACCACTACACCACACACTCCACTTGTGTCATTTTCCTCCACTTTTTATTCTTAAGGCCTACCTGCCAACTTCCAGGGTTTTTTTCGCCTAAAACCAAAATTTCCCTAAAGCTAATGTTCGATCCCGGGACTTCATAGAAGCCCTCTAACCTTCCAAAATCACTTATCTAATAAGTCCAACTTGTACTAAAGCCGATCTCCTGTTCTCCCAAAAATTTTAAATGCTACTACTCATAAGGCCCATTGGGCCCAATCCTACTAGGCCCAACTTCGGGATGTTACAAATCTACCCCCTTAAACAAATTTCGTCCTCGAAATTTCCAACTAACTAACAGTCACACCTCCTAACCCACCACACTACGCTCTTGCTATGCACTCTGATCTTAATAAATCTAATATACTTTCTAACTAAATCTTGGAACCCCTTCACATAACACCGAAGAAAGCAAATATTTTTCACACATACATACAATTCCTATATTCAAGCATCACATCCACACATCACAGAATAAATACAATCATTCAGCATACACTAGAATATAGTAAAAAGGAAACTTACGGATTTGGTGCCGGAGACTCGGGTGCCATACTTCCAGAAAAGAGATATATATTTTCCTAAACCATCCTTTGAAAACATTTTTGAACCTAAACCCACAGCCGAGTTTTTGAACCTAGGCTCTGATACCATAATTGTAACACCTCAAACCCAGCCTAAACCTTACGACCGGATCTGGCATGTCACATAAAAGGGTTGTTTAAAAACTGCGCGTTTGTTAAAAATTTCGAGTTTCAATATTTATTCGCTTAATATTCTTTTGTTAACATTTTGGAAAACGGTTATTAAGGGTTTAGGACATTCCCGTATTGAACATTTGATAACAATAGGTAGCAATCATATTAAAAGCTAAACCAGATAAAATACCAAAAACACAGTTAAAGCGGCCTTATCACAACTTAAAATCCCGAATTAAAAATAAGTTGAAATAAGGGAACAAGTTTACGAGAAAATAATGTATGGCCTTCACGAGTCCGCCTCAGCTCCCAAATCCGCGATCTAACAATTACCTGCAAAATTAACTAAGGGGAGAGTCATCGGGACTCAGTGTGTAAATCCCCATCCAAAGTATGTTAAGCTCATACACAGATCCATGTGCAAATATGCATGTCATGCAACCCATCCATCCTATCCATCTGAAACTCCCAAATCTACCCCGTGTGGTCAGAACCACTAGTGGTCAAAACCACTGGTGACAGTAGTCACAAATAATATCGGTGTGGTCAAAACCACTGGTGACCGTAGTCACAATAATATGTGTGGGGCCAACCCACAATATGGTCAAAACCACTGATGACAATCCCGTATATCGATATGTGGGGCCAACCCACCAAACCACTGGGACGAGTCACGAAGATAGCAATATGTGGTCAAAACCACTGGTGACCGTAGTCAGAAATAATATCGGTGTGGTCAAAACCACTAAGACTTAGTCACAAAAATAATATAGAAAGCGGGGCCAACCCACTGTGTGGTCAAAACTACTGGTGACAGTCTAGAATCATATCTTCCCCCTCCTCTCATCATACCCATGCAATATGACATAATAACTCGTATGCAGTATGACATGTATGCAAATCATATATCACAGATAACGTATGAAATGAATTACCATCATAATCAGAATAACAAATACGACATAATCAAGCCAATCAACCTCTAAGGGTATAACAGTAATTTACCTTCTAGGGGTATTTTGGTAATTCACCCACTAAGGGTATTTCAGTAATTTCGTACCAGGAATGTCCTTTCCGAAGGCCCAATGTCACCCCGAGCTACTCGACTACCAATTCTGTCTTTACCGGACTATTGGGCCTAAAACCCGATTCCGGCCCATTCGGGCCCACACGCTCGTGTGGCCCACCTAACATAAATCTAGCCACGTATATAAGTTCCACCTAGTCTAGTTCACAATATACTATACCATCATACATTTTGCTCAATTGGGCCCACTTCGACCCATCGCGGCCCAAGCAGCCCCAACCCACAAGAATACGACTGATGGCCTCAACTATCGCGTCGAAGCCCCACACGTGCACTCGCATGCTCGTGTGGCTACTATTGCCGTGATCGACAATTCGGCATTTGCCGCTCTACAACTAGAGTAGAGAGAGTTACACACCTGATAGGAATCTGAAGCTGCTAAACCGCGCTTCGAGCATTCCTTTGCCCAACGCCAACCAGGTATGATAACTCTCCTCCTGGAATACTCTTTTTATAGCTAGCTCCTCACCTTCTTTCTTGGTATCTTTTCGATGTGGGATCCCTTCGTCAGTAGAGCTTAAATTCAACTGAAACTTTTGCCGTCCAATCCACAAAATAAATACTCCCTTGCTTCTCATGAGACTCGAACCCAGGCTCCCTTGCAACATAATCCATGCGGCTAACCACTTGGCCACAAGCTCCTCTTGTGCCTTAAACCATGCGCAACTAAATATAAACTATGGCCCAAATTCTAAGATCCAAGTAAAAGAAACAAAAATGCAAAAGCCAAGACTTGAACCTTGGACCTCCTTCCTTTCTTGTGGCTTCATTCCCTTGTCTCTTATGTGGCGTCACTTTGCCACTACACCACACACTCCACTTGTGTCATTTTCCTCCACTTTTTATTCTTAAGGCCTACCTGCCAACTTCCAGGGTTTTTTTTCGCCTAAAACCAAAATTTCCCCAAAGCTAATGTTCGATCCCGGGACTTCATAGAAGCCCTCTAACCTTCCAAAATCACTTATCTAATAAGTCCAACTTGTACTAAAGCCGATCTCCTGTTCTCCCAAAAATTTTAAACGCTACTACTCCTAAGGCCCATTGGGCCCAATCCTACTAGGCCCAACTTCGGGATGTTACAAATCTACCCCCTTAAACAAATTTAGTCCTCGAAATTTCCAACTAACTAACAGTCACACCTCCTAACCCACCACACTACGCTCTTGCTATGCACTCTGATCTTAATAAAACTAATATACTTTCTAACTAAATCTTGGAACCCCTTCACATAACACCGAAGAAAGCAAATATTTTTCACACATACATACAATTCCTATATTCAAGCATCACATCCACACATCACAGAATAAATACAATCATTCAGCATACACTAGAATATAGTAAAAAGGAAACTTACGGATTTGGTGCCGGAGACTCGGGTGCCATACTTCCAGTAAAGAGATATATATTTTCCTAAACCATCCTTTGAAAACATTTTTGAACCTAAACCCACAGCCGAGTTTTTGAACCTAGGCTCTGATACCATAATTGTAACACCTCAAACCCAGCCTAAACCTTACGACCGGATCTGGCATGTCACATAAAAGGGTTGTTTAAAAACTGCGCATTTGTTAAAAATTTCGAGTTTCAATATTTATTCGCTTAATATCCTTTTGTTAACATTTTGGAAAACGGTTATTAAGGGTTTAGGACATTCCCGTATTGAACATTTGATAACAATAGGTAGCAATCATATTAAAAGCTAAACCAGATAAAATACCAAAAACACAGTTAAAGCGGCCTTATTACAACTTAAAATCCCGAATTAAAAATAAGTTGAAATAAGGGAACAAGTTTACGAGAAAATAATGTATGGCCTTCACGAGTCCGCCTCAGCTCCCAAATCCGCGATTACCTGCAAAATTAACTAAGGGGTGAGTCATCGAGACTCAGTGTGTAAATCCCCATCCAAAGTATGTTAAGCGCATACACAGATCCTTGTGCAAATATGCATGTCATGCAACCCATTCATCCTATCCATCCGAAACTCCCAAATCTACCCCGTGTGGTCAAAACCACTGGTGGTCAAAACCACTGGTGACCGTAGTCACAAATAATATCGTTGTGCTCAAAACCACTGGTGACCGTAGTCACAATAATATGTGTGGGGCCAACCCACAATGTGGTCAAAACCACTGATGACAATCCCGTATATCGATATGTGGGGCCAACCCACCAAACCACTGGGACGAGTCATGAAGATAGCAATATGTGGTCAAAACCACTGGTGACCGTAGTCACAAATAATATCGGTGTGGTCAAAACCACTGAGACTTAGTCACAAAAATAATATAGAAAGCGGGGCCAACCCACTGTGTGGTCAAAACTACTGGTGACAGTCTAGAATCATATCTTCCCCCTCCTCTCATCATACCCATGCAATATGACATAATAACTCGTATGCAGTATGACATGTATGCAAATCATATATCACAGATAACGTACGAAACGAATTACCATCATAATTAGAATAACAAATACGACATAATCAAGCCAATCAACCTCTAAGGTTATAACAGTAATTTACCTTCTAGGGGTATTTTGGTAATTCACCCACTAAGGGTATTTCAGTAATTTCGTACCAGGAATGTCCTTTCCGAAGGCCCAATGTCACCCCGAGTGACTCGACTACCAATTCTGTCTTTACCGAACTATTGGGCCTAAAACCCGATTCCGGCCCATTCGGGCCTACACGCTCGTGTGGCCCACCTAACATAAATCCAGCCACGTATATAAGTTCCACCTAGTCTAGTTCACTATATACTATACCATCATACATTTTACTCAATTGGGCCCACTTCGGCCCATCGCGACCCAAGCAGCCCCAACCCACAAGAATTCTACTGATGGCCTCAATTATCGCGTCGAAGCCCTACACGTGCACTCGCACGCTCGTGTGGCTACTATTGCCGTGACCGACACTTCGGCATTTGCCGCTTTACAACTAGAGTAGAGAGAGTTACACTCCTGATAGGAATCTGAAGCTGCTAAACCGCACTCCGAGCACTCCTTTGCCCAACGCCAACCATGTATGATAACTCTCCTCCTGGAATGCTCTTTATATAGCTAGCTCTTCACCTTCCTTCTTTGTATCTTTCCGATGTGGGATCCCTTCGTCAGTAGAGTTTAAATTCAACTGAAACTCTTGCCGTCCAATTCGCAAAATAAATACTCTTTTGCTTCTCATGAGATTCGAACCCAGGCTCCCTTGCAACATAATCCATGCGGCTAACCACTTGACCACAAGCTCCACTTGTGCCTTAAACCATGCGCAACTAAATATAAACTATGGCCCAAATTCTAAGATCCAAGTAAAAGAAACTAAAATGCAATAGCCAAGACTTGAACCTTGGACCTCCTTCCTTCCTTGTGGCGTCATTCCCTTGTCTCTTATATGGCGTCACTTTGCCACTACACCACACACTCCACTTGTGTCATTTTCCTCCACTTTTTATTCTTAAGGCCTACCTGCCAACTTCCAGGGTTTTTTTCGCCTAAAACCAAAATTTCCCCAAAGCTAATGTTCGATCCCGGGACTTCATAGAAGCCCTCTAACCTTCCAAAATCACTTATCTAATAAGTCCAACTTGTACTAAAGCCGATCTCCTGTTCTCCCAAAAATTTTAAACGCTACTACTCCTAAGGCCCATTGGGCCTAATCCTACTAGGCCCAACTTCGGGATGTTACAATCTTCCACTTCCTTTTATTGATCAGATGTTAGAACGTTTAGCTGGGTTTTTCCTGATTTAAGTGGCACTTGAGGATCAAGAGAAGATGACATTTACGTGCCCATTTGGCATGTTCGCTTACAGACAGATATTGTTCAGACTTTGCAACGCACCAGCCACATTTCAGAGAAGCTTGGTAAGTATATTTTCTGACTACGTCGAGAAAATAATTGAGGTGTTCATGGATGACTTTACAGTATATGGTGAGTCTTTTGAGGTATGTTTATCAAATCTTGCAAAAATCTTGGAAATATGCTTAGAATTTGATCTTGTTCTAAACTATGAGAAATGCCATTTTATGGTAGATAAAGGATTAGTTCTAGGTCATATCATCTCTGCTAAGGGAATCTCTATTGATAAAGCAAAAATCAATATCATTAGCTCACCGCTATACCCCACAACTGTGAGGGAGATTCGTTCTTTCCTTGGTCATGCAGGTTTCTACAGGCGGTTCATTAAAAACTTTTAAAAAATTGCACAACCGCTTTGCAATCTACTACAGAAAAATAAGGAGTTCGAGTTTGACCAATCATGCAGAGACGCGTTTGATACGCTCAAACATAAGCTTATTTCGGCACCCATTGTTCAACCACCAAATTGGGATTATCCTTTCAAGATAATGTGTGACGCAAGTGACCATAACATAGGAGCAGTCCTTGGACAAAGAATCGAGAAAGAACTACACGTTATCTCTTATGCGTCTAAGACTTTGGATGCTACCCAAAGCAATTATTCGACTACTGAAAAGGAGTTTCTAGCTGTAGTTTTTTCTTTGGAAAAATTTCGTTCGTATTTCTTAGGGATTAAAATTGTCATTTTTTCTGATCATACAGCTCTTAAATATCTCATCGAGAAGAAGGAAACAGAATCGAGACTTATAAGGTGGATATTACTTTTGCAGGAATTGGATCTCGAAATAAAGGACGAAAAAGGATGTGAAAATTTGGTAGCTGAACATCTAAGCCAAATACCTCTATCGAAGGATGTCACACCACTTAAGGACGATTTTCCGGACAAAAGTCTGCTTGTTGCTCAGAAAGTTTTTCCTTGGTACGCAGACACAGTGAAATTCCTTGCTACATGTATAGTCTCTTCTAACTTGTCGCGATTTGAAAAAGATAAGATCAAATGTGAATCACGATACTATGTTTGGGACGACCCCTACCTTTGGAAATATTGTTTCGATTAGGTAATTTGACGATGTGTTGCAGAAACTAAGGTAAACTCGATTTTATCTTTTCTTTTGTCATTCTTATGCATGTGGTGGACATTTTGGTCCTAAACGAACTACTCATAAAGTACTTGAATGTGGACTATATTGGCCACATATTTTTTGAGATGCGTATTTGTTTTGTAAAACATGCGAAAAGTGCCAAAAGGTAGAAAACTTGAGCCAAAAAAATGAAATGCCTCTAACCCCTGTACATGTTTGTGAAATATTTGATATATGGGGCATGGATTTTATGGGACCTTTTTTCTCATCATACGGTAACATTTATATTCTACTTGCAGTTGACTATGTGTCAAAGTAGGTGGAAGCAAAGCCACTCATCATGCTGATACAAAAACAATAGTTGATTTTCTAAAAATTCATATTTTTTCCAGGTTTGGCACACCGCGAGCATTGATCAGCGATCGTGGAACGCATTTTTGCAATAAGGTAATCGAAAAGCTTTTGAAAAAATATGGTGTAGTGTAACGAGTCACTACGGCTTATCATCCTCAATCAAACAGTCAAGTAGAAGTGTCGAATCGAGAAATCAAGTTGATCTTGGAGAAGACCGTCAAGCCAAGTTGAAAAGATTGGAGTTTGCAACTAAACGATGCACTGTGGGCATACCGTACAGCTTATAAAGGTCCCATAAGTATGTCCCCTTATCGACTAATTTTTGGTAAACCGTGTCATCTCCCTGTTGAGCTAGAACATAAAGCGTTTTGGGCAGTCAAGCAATGCAACATGGAGTTAAAAGCTACAGGTAAGCATCGTAAGTTATATATTCAGAAACTTGAGGAAATTCGACAAGAAGCGTATGAAAGTGCCCAAGTTTATAAGGATAAGGTCAAAGCATATCATAACAAAAAGATAACCCGTATACAATTAATGGTAGGACTGAAAGTATTACTTTATGACCCTTACGTTAAGAATTTTTGCAGGTAAGCTTCAGACTAAGTGGTTAGGGCTTTTTATTGTTACTCACGTATTTCCATATGGTACAGTCGAGGTTAAAAACGAAGAATCCGAAAAAAATTTAAGGTCAACGGACAGCTTTCTACGAGAATTTTCAAGTCTGCGAGGTTGAGAATTTAGTCCTCGAAGATCCGGATAAATAAATTCCGAGGTCGTCGAGCTAACGACGTTAAACAAAAGTGCTTTTTGGGAGGCAACCCAAATTTCTTTTGATTTATTTAATTTTAATTTTGAGTTTTAGTAAGATTTAGGGTGTAAATAAAAAAATTTTATTTAATTCAGTTAATTTTATGTTTCGAAGAACATAATGGAGGTCATGAAATTTTTCGAAAGTCGGATAATAATGGTGGCGCGGGCACGACATGCTAATTTGGTCACAATTATTTACCTACAAAATAAAACCCCCAAATTACTTAACCTTCATAAAACCCCAAAACCAAAATCCAATACCCACCAACCCATTTAACCCACCTACACCTACCCAAATACCAACCCAACAACACAAATCCAAAATTGGCCCAATACCCACCACCCAACCCAATTAACATACTTACCTAAAAAAAAACCAAATTATCCACAATAAACCCAATGCCCAATAGGCCCAACTGAAAATAAAAAAAACACAAAAAAATAAACACCCAAAATTCCCAAACCCTTTTTTCAAAACAAAACCCTAACCACCACAACCAACCCACGCCGCCGTCACCATCGCTGTCCCTATTGCCGTCGCCGCTACATTGATGTGCCGTCGTCGCCGCACCAATCACTGACCCAGCTCCCTTCACCTTCGTCACCAAACCCCTCCCTCCATTTTTTTCCTCCACCACTTGAAACCCCCGCTCGTCGGCCTCCTCCACTACCGCTCCACTCTCGATCGAAGCCCTTACCCTTCCCTACCACCGTACTCTCGCTGATCGGACGCCACACCCCAAGCACCACTTCTTGCATATTTCTTTTTCTTTCTTATTCTCCACCACCAAACCACCTTGCCACCACCTTAACCAACGCCAGCCCCCACCATCACCCTTTAAAAATTGGCCCAAGTCGCACCGTCGCCACTTGTCCCCGTCGACTACCACCAACACCACCGTGCGCTATCGCCGTCTTCACCATCGTCGTAGCAAACAAAGCCGATTCTTCGTGACATTAGCACAGAAACTATGGTCTGAAATCTGAACCAAACGGCTGACAATGTTTCGGTTACACTCAATCAAAATCGACACCATTTTTCAGCGCCTCTCGTCGTCGATTTAGCTGACGATGACTCTTCTCCACCTTCTCCAAGATGAAGAGTCGCCCCAACGAGAGCCCGTCATCGACGAAGTCTGATTTCGGTCGAAACAGAATGTTCAAATAGAACCCTCGCTACTTCTGAAAGGTCAATCCCTAATACCCAACCTAATTCTCCTTTACTGACATATAATGCAGGTAATCCAGAAGAGGTTGGGACTTCTGATGACCATGTCGAGGCTTCCCCCACCGTGAACGAATGTGTCTCTAAATGCTAAACACGCTCTACTCGAAGCCGTCGACAACTGACATGTGAGCCAGCAACACCACCGCCCAACAGAAATAACACTGTTGAAAATTCAAGTCCACCCAACTCACCCAACGAATACGATCGACCAACACGAAACAGTTAACGTAATATACGAGGTCATGCAAACACTATTCTTACTGAAGGAAGGTTACGAGGGTTTTTAGACTTTTTGACCCTAGAGCATCGAGCACGATACGACGATGTTCGACAACGACCACTCTCGATCTGTAAGCAATTTGATTTCACCACTCTTGATTTATTAAATAGTCACAATGGTGCTTCATTATTTTGATGCTATTGGTTGGAGTTCATTTGCAAATATATCCTATGATGTATATTATGAGTTGATCTATGAATCTACACCACATTTAGCTTCAATATCAATACATTACAAACTGTTGAAACATGAAACATTATCTGTTTTTGTTTGCTTACTAAGGACTTTCAGATGTCAATTTCTGAATTTAACATTGCCACGAGTTTCGTCGACCCTGATAATATTCAATCCGATTCCTATCATACTGCTCTATTAGATATTCCAAACAACTTTGATGCTCAAGATGTTTACTGTGTTTTAACTCATTCTAATCAGCTTTATAATCCAAAGACCACAAAAGACTTATTGGTGCATGAACCTGCTTTAAGATATATTCACCATTTTTTAGCGTTTAGTTTTTCAGGTAAAAATGACTCGTCATCCGTTCTAACTAAGACTGAACTATTCTTTTTGTGGTGTATGCATTTGGGTTTTAAAGTTAATTTAGGATATTGGTTTGCACAAAATTTTCATGCCGTTTTGTGATGTAATCGTCCACTAATACTTGGGTCATATATTACGAATTTAACCTCTCGACTTTTTCCCTCAGAAATTGATTTCTCGGCCATAACATGTGCATATAGTATGGACAGCTTAGATAAATACTGTTTGGATTCTATGAGATTGCTTGCCAGCACCCCTACTTCATGTTATTTTGTTCCTCCAGGTACACGGGCTACTCGTGGAAATATGGTTTTTCGCCAACGTCCATACATCAATACTAGAGAGCAAGAGGAACAACCTCCACTTGTGGAGGCACATTTAAGCCGAATCGAAGCTCAACTTGGAACAATGGAAAATCAAGTCTCCACAATCCTTGACATCCTACAAAGTCATTACCCCCAACACCGACAAAATTGTTAAAGACACCTGGGGAGTATTCTGAACTTTTCTTTTTACCAGTTATTTGAGCTGCTATTTTTCTTTTATCTAATATCACATATGCTTGAGGACAAGCAAAGTTTAAGTAGGGGGTGGAAATTGATGATGAATATGCATGATTTTTTTTTTTTTTGCTGCATGTCTCTCTTTTGCATGTGTTTAATCTTACGTTGAATTCATTCGATAGTTTATTTAACATTGAGCCTTTAATCTCATACTTAGTCAATTTGGACAATTGGGCAATTTTTTGAATTTAAATATTCAAGTATATAGATTAGTCGACATTTGTGTTTTAAGGTTGATATATGTAGCTAGATTTTTCATATTAATTGATTGTTTAAAAAATATTTGCTTGTGCATAAATAATAATAATAATAATAATAATAATAATAATAATAATAATAATAATAATAATAATAATAATAATAATAATAATAATAATAATAATAAAGGCTCAAGTTATGAGTGAAAGTTTTGAAAACGTGACCGGATTGAGTAACCAGGGTGAGGTGCTTGGGTTGTCAACTCATCTCGCGTAAAAAGGTTCGAGTGACAAGTCGAGAACTTAGTAACATTCCGCTAACAGAGCCTAAAATAATAATAATAAAGACTGTTTGAACAGAGTAACTGGATAGGGTGCTTGGGTTGTCATCCTAGTCCGCGTAAAAAGGTTTGACCATGTCTAAATTTTTTTTAAAGCGTAGTTAATTAATAATGCCTTGCAAATTATTGGATTCAAACTCAATTTAATGAAATTATCTAGTTCACATATTTAAAATTTTATGACACTTGTTGATTAAACTATATGTTCTGAGTATTTATTTATTATTACTTATGTTGTTTTCATTGAGTATGGATGCAGAAAATAGGCTCGATTTTTAATAAATTGTAGAATCAATTCTAATGTTTGAAAGAACAACATGCTTGAGGGTAAGCATGAGCTAAGTAGGGGGATTTGATAACATGTTAATTTGCATGGTTTCTTGTGTTTAATTCAGTTTATTTCTGAATCAATCCTTGCTAAATTAGTGTATTTTATGATTTAAATCTTGTCAGGGATTCAGTTGGTCAAAAACAAGCTAAAAAGGGCCAAATCGAAAGACAATCATTGAAATGGGGCCAAATAAAAAAGATGGAGAAAGCCAAGGACATATCAAATATTTTAACTTTGTAAAAGCGAAAAATAGGATAATTTTATTTTATTTTATTTTTATTTTATTTTATTTTAGATTTTATATTAAATTAGTTTAGGCTATTTTTAGTAAACCCTCTGTATATAAATAGGGGCTTTTCGTTCTTAGGAAATCATCAATTAATTCTACATTCCTACTTCAATTTGGAATTGTATTATCCTCTTTGTCTTTTTCTACTTCAATTTGGAATTGAATTATTCTCTTTTCTCTTTCAATTTGACGTGGGAATTTTGTTCATTTCATTTCAATTTCTTTGTTCTTTCTAAATTCGTCCAATTGCTTTCCAAGCCCTTTTATTCCCCAATTTATTCCATTATCATACAAATTCAATCACCTTCCACAACTTACAAGCATGAATAAATTCATGCTTAACTAAATTCTATCTTAGCCTTAGGCCGGTGTACTTTCTAGTCGGGAATCATGATATTCGTATTCGCGCTAAAAATCCTTCCAATCTGTATTCACCTTTTTTTTCCTAAGTATTAGGATAACACAATCATCCCTTAAGGTTAAATTCGATTTCAAGTCAAAGTGCACGTTTGGTTGGAGTCATGTTTGCTGATAGTTGGAGATTTGAGTCGGTCGTGCTGTATTCGGATTTCTGAGAACAAATCAAGGAAGAAGTGATCGGGTTTAAACAAGCCACACGATTGAGGCCGTTGATTCAAGTTGGGTTCTTCAGAACGCAAGGCTACCGGAATCTTCAATCTGGAACACGTGTATCTCGGTTAGATAATCGGTAAGGGTTGGTTTGCAGGACGTACCAGAACCAGCTACTAGAGAAAGAATTTGTGGTTAGGACATTCTTAATCGCTATAACCAGCTTATCGTTTGGAGTGGTAGTAGGATCGATTATTAACACGGAATTTACCGAGTCTAAGGCTAAGGCTTATTATTTCTATTGCAAAATTCTGAATTTATTTCTCGACTTAATTTTATTTTCAATATTAATTAATTGTTTATTTACACTAATTAGATTATTTACTTTTTAAACATTTTTGAAACCCCCGATTTACTTTTATTTTTATTTTTTGCAGGTACGCTTGGAGTCGTGGGCACGACTATTGCCACGACCTTCGACACGACAAACACTCTGATCATAAGTTATACACGGAAGTTGATTATAGCATCCAATCCCTGTGGACTCGACCCTACTACCACTCTTACTACTATTTAGTGTTATTTTGTAGGAATTATTTTTGGTAGTTTCAACGCCCATTAAAGCTTATAATGTTTGTGCCTCAATCGATCATGTTTTCAATTAAAATCAAGTCTGTATTTCTTTCATACTTGATTGAAATGCACCTAAATTAGCTGAGTGATCCTGACCAGACGACAGGTAATGGACACATATTTGAAATGTGCATGCTCAATTTAGATCCTGACCCGAATAAATTGTAGGTTGCATAACAACTCTGACCAAGCTCTGTTATTTGCATAGTTTTTAGATTTGTGTGATTAAACTGTTTCAAACCTGACACGCCCCTGTTACCTCACACGAATGCTAAGAAACCCTTAGTAAATAAGGATCAGTAAAATTCGTATTTACTAAGTAAAGGATTCTGAAAGGGCCTAATGTGGTTTCCAAACTCACGAAAGATCAAGTTGCCATGAAATTTTTTTCTGAATGTTATTAATCATGTTGATAATAAATTGAGATTAATTAAGGTAATTGTCCTAGTTTATTTATGTTATAATTGTTGCAAATTGTGTTTAATTTTGCTAAAATCTATTTGATTCATATAGTTTGCCTACTTAGGATAATCTACATTAGGGATCATTGAATTTAGTTTAATATATTTTAATCACCACTTATCAACTATATTATGTTTTTATTTACCAAATTATTAATATAATTTTACAAATTAGCACAAATACAATCCCTGTGGAGACGATAACTTGATACTTACTTATTACTTGATAACGACTGTGTACACTTGCACAAACCTGCGTGTTACAGCAGTATGCCAAACTTAGACACAAGTGAGACACCGGTTTCACCTGCTACTGAGACTAGGTCTCAAAGCCACTCGGCTAGGGACGACACACTGTTCCAAGCCATGTTTAGAGTGTTCAAAAGGGTCGTTGGACCCCATTTTGGATCTGAGGGCCGTTGGTCAGTAACTAAACGACTTCGGTCCAATGGGGCTAAGCTGTTTAGGGGTGTCACTGAAGTCACCCCTACTGTGGCTGAGTATTGGTTAGAGGCTACCGAAAGGATTATGAACGACATCGATTGCACTCCTGAGCAAAAATTGAAGGGTGCAGTTTCTTTGTCTCGTGATGAGACATATCAGTGGTGGTTGTTGGTTGAGAAGGGTACCCAATCGAATCGTCTGAAGTGGGATTATTTTAAGACTGCCTTCTAGGGGAAGTATATGGGCACAAGCTATTTGATACTAATAGGGGTGAGTTTATGAATCTCACGCAAGGTGATAAATTTTTAGCTGAGTATGAGGCTGAGTTTCTGAGGTTGAGCCACTATGCTCGAGGTATGGTGGCATCTGAGTATGAGAAATGTGTCCATTTTAAGGACAGTGTGAGGGTTCTGATTGCTCCGTAGAGGGAGCGTGAGTTTGCTGTTCTAGTGGATAAGGCGAAGATCGCCGAAGAGGTTAAGCGCGTGGAGCGCCAGAATAGAGATTGAGAGAGAGGCAAGAATAAGAGGGATTTGGAGCCCTCAAGTTCTATTCAGAGGCCTAAAAAAAGGGCCAGACCTATGGGCCTATTAGAGTGGGGGTTTCTATCGCTTTGATTGGGATTTAGCCTTGTGGTGACTGTGAGAGGCGCCATCTGGGCGAGTGTTGGAGGAGATTAAGGGCTTGTCTACGATGTGGGTCTTTGAAGCACCAAATTAGAGAGTGTCCATATCATGCTGATCAGATGCAAGCTTCAAGACCGAGTTTTATTCAGCCTCAAAGGGTAGACAGCAGCCACCTAGGGGTGGTAATGGTATGGGCCAAGGTTAGAGAGCACCGAGTAGAGGTGCTAATCAGACTGAGGCGATGCAATCTGCACTAGTTTATGCTGCTCGACACTAAGAGAGAGTACGTTTTTAATTTTTGATGCTCCATATACTGCTTTGATAGACATAGGTTCTACTCATTCCTATGTAGCTAGTATTATTTTTGAGAACTTGGGAATTTCTGTTAAATGTACTTCTAGTGAGATTATTGTACTGAGTCCGTTAGGGCAGTCTGTTTGAGTAAATAGAATTTATAGGAATGTGTCATTGGAAGTACAAGGGACTATGTTTCTGGAAGATCTGATGGAGCTATCGTTTGGGGAGTTTGACTTAATTCTGGGTATGGATTGGTTGGTTGAGCACCGAGTTAGCTTAGACTATAAGACCAAGAGGCTTGTTCTGAGGACTGTGAAAGATAAAGAAATAGTTGTGATCGATTAGCGTCGAGACTATCTATCTAATGTGATCTCCGCTCTTGTGGCTGAGAAATTGGTTCGAAAAGGGTATGAGTCGTATATGGTTTACATCAGTGTTTCAGTTTCTGGGGACTCTTCTGTCAGGGATATCAAAACAGTGAGGGAATTTTGAGATGATTTTCCTGAGAAGTTTTCGGCTTTACCTCCGAATCGGGATGTTGAGTTCGACATTGAGCTTCTACCAGGTATAGCTCCGGTGTCTAACGCTCCATACCATATAGCACCGAAGGAGCTTACAGAGCTTAAGACTTAACTTCAAGAGCTTCTAGATTGTAGTTTCATCCATCCTAGTGTGTCTCAATGGGGGGCACCGATTTTGTTTGTAAAGAAAAAGGATGGTACCATGAGGATGTGCATTGACTACTAGCAGTTCAATAAATTGGCTGTCAAGAATAAGTATCCACTTCCGAGGATCGACGATTTGTTTGATCAATTCTGAGGGGCTTAGTGTTCTCAAAAATAGATTTTTGATCTGGGTAAAATCAGCTTAGATTTAAGGAGGTTGATATTCATAAGATGACATTTAGGATGCTTTATGGGCACTACGAGTTCCTAGTTATGCCCTTTCGTCTAACGAATGCTCTGGTTGCGTTTATGGATTTGATGAACCGAGTTTTTCAGCGGTATCTGGATCAGTTCGTTGTGGTCTTCATCGATGATATTCTGGTTTACTCTAATACTGAGGACGAGCATGATGAGCATTTTAGAGTAGTGCTTCAGATACTTCGACAGAAACAACTCTACACTAAGTTGAGCAAGTGTAAGTTCTGGTTGCGAGAGGTAACTTTTTTAAGGCACATGGTTTTTGCTAAGGGGATCCAAGTTGATCCTAGAAAGATCGAGGCTGTGCCTGATTGGAAACAGCCTAAAAATGTATCTGAGATTTGCAGCTTTTTATGTCTTGCGAGTTATTATCGGTGGTTTGTTGAGGGGTTCTATCTGATTGCAACTCCTTTGAGTAAGCTTCTGCGTAAGGGCGTTCCTTTTTTCTGGACTGATGCACAATAATCGAGCTTCGAGAAGCTCAAGTCTGTTCTGACTCATGCTCCTGTTCTGATACAGCCTGAATCTGGTAAGGAGTTTGTAGTGTATAGTGATGCGTCGCACGTCGGTTTGGGATGTGTACTGATGCAAGATGGTAAGGTTGTGGCTTATTGGAATGACGGAAATGTGCAAGTGTACACAATCGCAACAAGTAATAAAGTGACAAGTAAATGTCGAGTTATCGTACCCATAGGGACTGTGAAAAGAATTATTTATGAATGAAATTTAAAACACTTTGGTGAAGAAAAATATTTTTATTTTAAGAGGTAATTAAAAACTAGAATTTTAACAAAGTACAACAAATAAAATAAAATAAAATTGCAATGCACGATTTCAAAAAGATGATTTTAATCAAGAAGACATAATTGTGTTAGATTAATTACATTTCTTAACTTTGAATTATAAAACTCATGTTTATGTTGTTACATATAAATTCACGGCAACTCGGTAATTTGCTAACGTATGAACATACTTACCTACCAAAATCCATTTATCTCTTGACTATATATCTATGTCAATTCAACCGATTAAACAGATTTTACTAAGCAAATGTGTTAATGCACATACATACTTATGAAATTAAAATAATCTCTTGTACATATCTCTATGCCAATTCAAACAATTAATTCAATCTCATAAGCACATAAAAGATTATGTGAGGTAACAATGTATTTCTACCTTTAAACAGTTTAATCACAATAATCTTGCAAGTTATGCAAGGCAAATGTATCGTTAGATACCGTTGCTAATTTAACCCTCAGCTACCTTAGATGATTAAACATGCACTGATTAAGTATCATATCAATTAATTACAATTTCAATCCGTTTAAATAATTAATTCATTAGTTACCTTACAATTGTAATGCAAGAATAACTTAGTCATGGTTTTACTTAATCAAACATCTTACCGAGGCCTATAACACACAAACACAATTTTAATAAATTAAGTAGACGAAATGCAATCAACCTAACATGAATTAAATTTAAGCCATATCAATTAAATTAAACATTTCAACATCACAAAAATTCATAGACATGTTCATCATAACAACAACAAAAATTAAAAGGATAGGGAACAAGAATCAAATTTGGTGTTTCTCCGTGGCTTGATTGGTTTGCTTCACTCTTCCTTCTCCGTTTGTTCTTGTTGGACCGAGGCTGCTACGAACACTTTAATGCTGCTCCAAATGGTGGATGAATGAATCTTTTTCAAGAGGTGAAATCGGCAAGAGAATAAAGAAAAATGGATGGGAAATGAAGAGAGAAAATAGAGAAAGAAAAGATGAGATGAGAAAGTTGAGGTGTGTTTGAAGTGAACAGCCAAGGGGGTATTTATAGGTTGAGGAGGCTGCTAAAAAAATCCAAAATCAGCAGCCAAAGACTCCCCCATGGCCGACCACACATGTGGCATGTTTGAAGATTTCAAACATGCTATTTTGAGGTAGGGGCAAACCTTGAAAGGCATGAATAGTGGAGGGGTTTTAATGCAAATTGAAGGAGTCTTCAAGGGCCATTTTGCAAGCCAAACAAGCTGATTGGGTCAGTATGTGGGATGGTTTTGGGCTGCCCAGTGCCCGGTTGGATCGGTTTTCTCGGTTCAACTCAGCTGGGCCTCTTTTCATAATTAATTAACAATAATTTATTTAACCCAAATTAAATTGGATTAAAATTAAAATTAATTATATTATAAATTGATACATATAAATTGGACCGTCTTAGGCTGAAAAATTAATTCACCTTGATGCTTTAAAATTACTTCTTGGTTTTGCGCTTCTAGTAGTGTCTGCCGAGCCGTTTTTCGCCCTTTGTGTGAATCTGTCGGAAATAATCAAAATCAATCAAAATTTATTATAAAATTAAGTAAAATTCAACATGTTAATAATTTAAGTACAAAATGATTATTTTATAATAATTATATATTTTTCGACAAGAATTTTACCAAACTTGCATGAATTTGAGTTAAAAAAGGGCATGAAAAAATGTGTATATTTTCTTGTTTCCACTTATGCATCCCGTCAGCTTAAGTCACACGAGTGGAATTATCGGATGCATGATCTCGAGTTAGCTGCCGTGGTTTTTGCATTAAAATTCTGGAGGCACTATCTGTATGGGGATGAGTCTTTAATTATGCTGTTTCGTCAGGTTGAGAGCGGCAGTACTTCAAATTTTGGACTGAATAAGGATTGAGTTCTGTGATTTCGAGGTCGGGTTTGTATACCGAATGATTTTGATCTAAGATAGTCAATTATGATGGAGGCGCGTAGTAGCTCTTATGCTATGCATCCTGGTGGTAATAAAATGTATCGCGATCTTCGTGAGCTGTACTGGTTACGAATTTTGTTGCTCGTTGTCTGATGTGCTAGCAAGGTAAGGCTGAGCACCAGTTGCCTTCGGGTTTTCTACAAACCGTTAAGATTCTTTTATAGAAATGTGAGCGTGTGACGATGAACTTCGTTAGTGGGTTGCCTTTAACACCCACTAAGAAGGATTCTATTTGGGTCATCGTGGGTCGATTGACCAGGTCCACTCATTTTATTCCAGTTCGAGCGTACTACTCTCTACAAAAGTTAGCGAAGCTCTATATTTCCGAGATTGTAAGTGTAACACCTCAAACCTGGTCAATACGTTACGACCAAATCTGGTATGTTACAGGAATAGAGGGTTTGAAATTTTAACGAAACATCGTGATTTAGAAACCATCTCAATTTAGTGTCTTTGTTTGAAAAACGCTTTAAAGTTTTGCTTGAAAGTTTTGTGCCGACTTCTTATTAATCAGATCAAAAGGTTGTAAGCAAATTCGTTATTTTACAAAAGCCAAAACCAAGGATTCTCGTAGAAGTGACATTTCAAAACGATGTTGCGGTTTTAATAAAATCTACGAATTAATTAGTTACTCGCAATCCATCTTTCGTTAACAATTTGGAAACCATTTGTTCACGTTTAAATTTTCGGAAAAACCCCATATTCGACAGTTTATAAAATATGCGATATCAACATTAAATCAAAACCCAAATTAAGTTATAACGGCCTTATTACATAAAAAAACCCAAAATTAATAGTGAGTTTAAATAAAGAAAACGAATTTAATAGAAAAATACTACATGGCCACCTCGAGTCTGCCTCGGCTCCTAATCCGCGATCTAGCGATTACCTGCAAGGTTAAGCAGAGGAGTGAGTCACCAACACTCAGTGTGTAAATCCACATACACGCATTCGGCCCTTAAGCCCATAAATGCCCACGTTAACAATGTATGCAATGCAGCCCAACCCAGCCTAGTTTCCATCCTCTAGGTCACCTGAATCAACCAAACACTCCTGGCATCAAGCCACTGTGGTCCCAAGCCACTGTGGTCCCAGACCACTTGTGGCAGAGTCACAGAATATATATATACATGGGGCCAACCCACTGTGGTCCCAGACCACTGTGACGATCTCTGATAGGTATACATGGGGCCAACCCACTGTGGTCCCAAACCACTGAGACAAGTCACTGATAATCATATGTATACGTGGTTCCAAACCACTGTCGTCCCAGACCACTGTGACAGAAGTCACTGAATAACACTTCCCCTTTCATCATCTGCCAAACCCATGCAACATAATATCATACAGAGATGGATGCAACATACTTTTAATGTGCGACGTATAATTAATTCATATAAACAATAATTCAAAAGTATCATCATAGCGGAACTTACCCGGTGTAACATCCTGAATTAGGGGTTGTTTGGAAATTTAATTATTTGTTCCCATGTGTGTGTGTGTGTGCTTGAAGAAATAAAATTTATGATTTGGTTGGCATGTTTTGGGGTCTAGAATGAAACCCGAGCTAGGCCTGACTTAGTATTAAATTTTTTTTTTAAGTATCTAATAGGAGGGAGCTAGAAGATAGGGGTTAAGTATAAATTTGGGCGAATTATGGCACAAGGAATAGGCTTGGTACAGTTGGCTTGGCGCGTCTAAGGGGGGTTGCAAGGGAGGTCTTGGGTTCGATTCATGGGAGAAACAAGGGGGTGTATTTCTATTTTTGGGGTTTTGCGTTAAAGGTAAGGGGGCCAGGAAAGAGGATTTTAAAATTTATTTGTGAAGGTTCATGGCATGAATGGCAGGTTGGTGGAGTGGCTTGGGGCGCATCTTGCAGCAAGGGACCTAGTTGGTCCTAGGTTCGAGTTGCTGGAGCGGGGTTTTGTGTTTCAATTTTTATATGCAATGCTGGGCTTTAGTAAGGAGGCTTTAAAATTAAATGGTGGGGGTTATGTGACATGAAAGTCTAATGGGAGAAGTGGCAAGGGACGTTGGAAGAGAGGGCTGGTGCGTGAGGTCGTGGGTTCAAATCAATGTGGCAGCAAGTGGCGTTTTATTTTTGTTTTGGCGTTAAGGCAAGGGGGAACCAAGGAAGTAGGGTTTAAAAGAAAACATGGCGCATTCATGTGACAAAAGAACGCTCTGGCCGAATGGCCTGGGGCGCTACTTGGCCGCTTGTTCCACCAGGTCCTATGTTCGAATCTTAGAAGCTGCAGTTTGGGGTTTATTTTTTTAATGCTGGCGTGAAAATGGAGTTGGCCTGCGCATGGGTTCTTTGTTCGGCTGGTTGATGAGCACATGGCTTCTTTGTTTTTTTATTATTTATTTGATGAGATAATTAGGGATAATAAGGATAATATTAGCTTTTTAATTGGATTTTACTTGATTAATTCCAAGGAGAAAATATAGGCATTTGGAGAATTCAAATTATTTTGAATATTGTTTAAACAATTGGTCAAGAGCAATTCAAGGAATTGATTGAATTTTAAACTCTTCATGGGAGGAGTGGACGGCAAGCATCAGGGGGGTTGCCGAATTCCTTTAAAAGCACCTACCCATCACCTTGTTTTTCTTTTCTTCATTTTTCTTAAGTTGCCGAATCCCCATCCTTAATACCCTTTTTCTTTTATTTCTTTATTGGCCGAATATTCACTCCTTGTTGCCGAAACTCTAACACCCTTTCTCTCATTATTTTTTTTTCTCTCTAGCCGAACCTATACCCTACCTACTTGCCGAAGCTCTTTTCCTCCCCATCAAACTCTCTTTGGCCGAATACTAAAGGTGGTATAGATCTCTTCGGAGTTTCTTCTACAATTGATTGGTGAAGGGTCTCCGGGATATTTGGAATCAGGCGATCTAGGCTCTATTCTTTGGTAACTGAACTTGGTAAGAAGGTAAGGATCCATTTCAAAGTTCATAAAATCTTTTATGTATATACTCAAAAGCCGAAGGCTATCGTTTAGAATATTGTTGATTGACCGATTGAAGTTTGGTGAAGCAGATTTGGGTATTGAGTGCTGAGGCTAGTATTTAAACGTGTGTAGGGTCAAGATCTAGCATCGTAGATTGACTTTTCAGAATCTAGGAATTACGATAGTAACAGGTGTGTAAGATCTCTATACACACTTTATTAATTTACATGCTATTATTATTTGCCCTAGTTCTTTTGGTTGTGATTAGCTTGTGGCATAATCATGGATTTCGGGTAAGTCCCCTAACTTGTAATTTTTATATGTTTGCATGCCATCACATGATGTTTAATACTATGACATGATATATGAAATTTGATGTGTAAGCATGTGATGGTGGGATCGATGAGAGGAGGGGGATGAACTATGGACTGTCGTCAGTGGTTTTGACCACAAGATGGGTTGGCCCCATCAGACTATTCGTGACTTATGGTCATCAGTGGTTTTGACCACAACGATTAATTATTTTGCGACTAAGTCCCAGTGGTTTGGTACCACCAGTGGTTTTGACCACATTTGATATATTGTGACCTATGGTCATCAGTGGTTTTGACCACACGATGGGTTGGCCCCATCATTTGAATTGTGACTTTAAGTCATCAGTGGTTTTGACCACACGGGGTAGAAAAGGAGTATGGATGGCTAGTTGGGTTGCATGAGCATGTTTATTAATGAATTGGGTATGAGATGTATTTTCCAGGTGGGGGATTTACACACTGAGTCTTGGTGACTCACCCCTTCCCTTAACATTTTGCAGATGAGTAGACGGCGGAGATGGAGCCGGATGGACTCGAGGTGGCCATGCAGTGGAAATTTTAATAGATGAACTTGGATTTTGTTTTATCTTATTTTAATGTTGGTTTTATTTTAATTAAGTTGTAATAAGGCCTCCTAGATATATTTTTACTATTCTATGGTTTGGATTAATTTGTTTAAACTATTTCCTAACATTATATTAAGTATACATGTTTTTCTAAAATTAAATCGCAAAATGTTTTATCGTGCAATCGGGCACACCTGAATCGGTAACAAATCTGACTTAATGAATATTTATAGAATAAACCTAAGTATGTTTTTCTTATACCTCAATTGTTTTTAATTCGGACACTATCTTTTATCAAAAAGTTAATTCGGTTTAAAGGAATTTTCAAAAATGTTTTCTCTGTAGCACACCAAATTCGGTCGTAGTGCTTGGGCCGGGTTTGGGGTGTTACACCCGGTGTCTCCAACCTTACCCACGAGGGTATCTCGACTATCTAAATAATCGTTTTGTCTTTTAGCCAATGCAGTTATTATCATGAATAATAAAGAAAAGTGTGAATTACACACCTAATTACGCGTAAAACTAAACTCTCTACGTCGATGCTCTCACTAGCAGGGATAACTGCTATTTGCCTAACCCAGGCAGACGTCGGCTCTCTACGACAACCTGGTGAATAGTCTCGAACCGCCGACATAGCACGTCCTTTAAACTTAGAAACGGAGGCTACGGGTCCACTCCCCTCCTCAGCTTGACCGGCACTTGCATCCATGAATAGACTTGATCAGAGGTCAGAGAGAAACGTCGATTGTCTAAAAAGGGAATTTTGATTAAAGCAACCAAAAACGCAAAAGAACAAATAATAACCAAGGAATCCAAGAAGATGATCTCTTACCTTGGTTAAGAGGTCACACCACACTAAGTTTGGCTATGGTCTAAAAGAGAACCCTATAATCGGCTGAAGAGATTTGGTTCCACAACAATCCGAAGCGACCGCGCCATGTTAAGAGAGGGTTAAAAGAGGTTAGCCACAACTTCATTAAACAACAATAGCCACTTCGGCTATGACCACACATAGGACTGATTGCTGAAATCAGAGCTTTAAAATTTATAAAACGAATGATCAGACCTGGAAACTAACTCTGACAACGATTAAAGGCAAGTGTACCTATCGAACAGTAGTATAGCTTAGGCAAGACCGGATTGTCGAACCCAAAGGAACTAAAAGTACTAATACTAACTTTCTTTTTATTATTTAGCCTAAAATAAAGTGAAGTTGCTTTAATCTAATTTAACGACTACTAAGCTAAAGACGCAAAGACAAAAAGAACGAATTGGGAAATAACTTGATGAAAAACTCAGTTGATTACGACGACACCCTCAGGAAGAATCCACCTAGACTTCACTTGTTATTTAACACTAAACCATACGATTTATTCACTTAGTTTGATTCGTAGGACTACCTAACGTATATTAAACCCTCTCTCAAGGCGAATAACGTCAAACCCTAGGTTAATTAGTGGAACTCTCGTTCTCTTATAATAACCCCCTAGAATAGTAGTAAATCGATCTATGGATATCCCATATTAGGTTTCACCCTAATCCGGCAAAATCTCGTAACCCTATCTCTAGGCGTTCAATCAACTCCGCTTAATTATGCTAGATCTACTCTTAAGCAGGGTCTATTCCTCCTCCACCTAAGCACATCAGATTTGGATTAAGCATGCATAATTAAGAACAAACTAAGTATTTATCATATAATTCAGGAAACAATAACAAGATTCATCTAGGTTTCATCCCCTTCAAGTATCTGAGGGGTTTAGTTCATAACAAATAAAGAAAACATCTCAAGAGAAAAGATAAAACAAAACATAAGAAATCCCTAAAACTCCCTGAAGGAATTGAAGGAGAAATCCGCCGTCTTGAGTAAAATTCCAGCTTCTTGGGATGGATCAACTGGGTAACTTCGAGTAATTCCCTCAACTCTAACCTTTCCGGCTTGGCTCCTTGGCCTAGCTCAACCCCCTTTCAACGGTGTTACTTAGGGGGTATTTATAGGCTCTTGGAATGCGATTCTTTCTCCCTAAGGATCCTTTTCCCGACTGAATTTGTTTAAGTCCACGATAGGGGCACGGCCATGTCACAAGCCCATGTGACTAATCTTCAGGCCGTGTTCAGATTTCTAAGTTGAGGCACGGCCGTGTAAGTCCGGGTGAGGTCGTGTTCTAGATGCATGACAAGGCACAGTCGTGTGCTCTTTGGGCCAGGCCGTGTGGATTTCGTGATATGACCCATTTACTCTGTTTTGGGCCCGTTTTGTGTTCTTTTCATCCTCGGGTGCTTTCCTGGGTATAAGACATGAAAAGAAAGGATTAAGAGCACCTTTTTACATAAATTGAGGGATAAATCATCCAAAAATAAGCTAAATGTGGGATTAAAATATGTTATAATTACGGTTTATCAAATACCCCCACATTTAAACTTTTGCTTGTCCTCAAGCAAAATTCTCAACTTACAATTAAAACGAACATTCCATAATTTACAATTCCTACTGACAATGCCTTATCATAATTCATAGATAATTTATACATGGATAATTCAATTCAAAGAGTCCTAAAGATTCAAACAACGATAAGTCATTCATTTGTGATTCGAAAACGTAGGTGTCTCCCTTTATCTGAATAATTACCTTTAATTCAAAATTGACAAGAGTTGACATCCTCACTATAGATTCACTCAAATCACTCAAAGTGTTTAAGGTTTATAAAAAGAAGCACTCATACGTCGAACCCGAAAAGTTAATCTCATAGGCTTGTCTAAAAATCAAATCTCCACCACTATAAAATGAGATGATAAACAGATCAAAAGGTCTTTGTTAGGGTTGTAACGGAGTTAGGGTTAAGGTGTGGATAAAGGCTGAAATTAGAAGGTTAGAATCGAGATTGAATTGACAAGTACCTACGTAATGAATACTGAAATAATATTTACATCAACTGATAATAATAATCCTAACAATACGAGCTTTTCTTTCGAAAAATAAACTTTAACTGTATAAGCTCACTATTAATACTGAATATACTTCGATGATTTTTTTTAAGAACAAACTAATAATAAAGGATGAATTTAACTCATAGCATAATATAATTCGGCAACTAGTCAAATCATATCTCGATTAAAGGGTAGTCAAAAGAAAGGGTGATAACAAATACAAAGGGGTTTTTGGGTTATTAATAGGTGAGTCCATAAAAAGGGTTGTTAGGATCAACGGGGTTCACTAGGGGTTAATTTATGAAGGTAGGCTTTTTAGTAGAGTGAGTGGGCTAAAACCTAGGTGCCTTTATTATCTATGTGTATCAAATCATGAATGTGGTCTCAACATGTATAAAAGAGGCAAGTTCTAGAATAACAGTTCAAAGTTGACACACTCATAATCAAAAAGTAAGCACGAAAAAGAATATATGCTCTATAAGACTCAAAATCTCACAAAAATTATGGGTGTTTTGACATCAATCTCATAAATTTCAAATTTCAAAGCAATACTCAAATTTAAGTTAACAACCTAGCAAAAGTTTTTATTCTAAAAAATAGACTTATCATGCTTAATTCTCTAGTATCTTAAAATTCAATCAGCAATGCACAATTATCAATGACTTAATCTAAAACATGTCAATAAAAATAATGATTTATTAGAAATTTCATCCTAATTAGTAATATGAGAAATTTACTTAAAAACAAGGTTAAATTCAAGGATTTGAGAATAATGAAAAAAGTTTGGCCGGATTTGGGAATAATGCAGAAAGTTAGGCCCTTCTTTTAGATAAATATTCACCCCCCACACTTAAGATGTACATTGCCCTCAATGTACAAAGATAGATATAACATTTATGGGATAAATCAAAAGAGAAGGGGAAAGAATACTCCCTGAATTTTGGATGATTTCCTTGGAGGATGTGGAAGGTCCGTGGGTGGTGCCGTCTTGTTGGTGGGGCGGTTGCTAACGAGCTCTGCGCTAGATGAAGAAATTGGGGAGCTCGAAGAGGATTAGCCATGGTTTATTAAGACATAATTAAAATAAACAAATTATAAATATAAAGAAAAGCAAGCTAAAGGGAAGGAGACTAAGAAGAAAACTGAAATGAACAGAAAATACTAATGGACTGAGAAGTCCTTATTGACGTATGGTTCGCGAGGTGCGAATCAATCCTAAGGTTGGGGAGGTGCTGGCGGTGGCGGAAGTGGCGAGGTTGTCGTGGTAGTCGGTGTGATTCCCAAGCAGCCTGGCGAACCTGACACTAAGAAACTAAAAGAAAATTAAACGAATAAAACAGAAGAGAAGCATAGATAAGGAAAATAAAAGAGGAGAGAAACAAAAAGAAAAAGCAAAATGGTCTCAAAGACCCTTGGCTCGGTGAGTGAACGAAGCTGTCGGCATGAACTCATGTTGGTCGTTCTTCTTGGAGAAGACTATGGTTGGCCTTTTTTCGCTTCTTCGAAATGATGTTGGATGGCTCAATTGATATGAGCACGCCCGGGACATGAACATTTTACAACTTAACAGCTCGGATCAAAGCCAATGCGATTCGTATCCTTTGGTGCACGTCCCTAAATGAGCTTATTTTCAGCTCATTTGTGTTCGTTTTTAGCTTATTGAGTTTGATTTTTATTTCAAGCATTTTAATTGGCTGAATAAAATTTATTTGTTTAGTTAGTTAAATTCTGCTTAAAATAATTAATTAAATAAATGTGTTCATAGAATTGGACATTTTTTTTCAAGTATTAATGTGCGTTAATTATTGCATGTGTTTATTGTGTTTTAAGCTATTACATAATTTTAATGTGTTCTAGCCGAATTGAATGTAACTTGCGGCCAAATTTATGAACTAAATTTGTTGATTTAATTGTGCAGGTGGAACTGAAATGAATTTTGTTGGCTGCCGAATTTAATGGCTTGACTTAGCAATATGGAGAATGGGATTTGAAAATTAAACAATATTTGTTTTGGTGCAAATTCATAGGAGTTCATGGGAGATAATATGTGGGGCGGCAAGGCTTTGTTCTTGGGAATAAATAATTGGAACTCAAGCCATAAGATTGAATAAAATACAAGCACCATGATGGAATACTTAGTGGAACACTTGGACGGCATGATAAATAAATCCATGTGCCAAATGGGAGAGTTTTAAAAGGATAAAAAAAAAGCACTAAGTGAAACAAAACATTCATGGTCTTTCAAAGTGGGAATGAATAAATAAAATAATAAAGCTTTTAAAATCCATGAAGCTATTGTTGAATAAACAAATTGAAAGAACCATGGAAGTCAAACAAACATGTGGACGGCTTGGAATAAATAAATTAGCATGCTTGAATAAGACAAAGGATTTATTTATTTATTCATTCAAGGAGCATAGGATAAACATGGAACAAAGGAGCCTATGATTCCATTATCCATGCGTGGGAAGCAAACAAAGCATGGAATTGCATACGTGGCTTGATTTTTAAATCATTAACAAGGAGTGGAAGTGGTTGGAATTGAGGAGCTTCCATGTTTGGACGGCAATGGCCACATGTGATTAATTTAATTTATTCATTAGGAAGACAAGGGATGGTGGTATGCTTGGGGCCGCATTAATGGGCTGCACTTTGGTGTTTATTTTTCAAAGGAATATTTGGCCAACACACTTTGATCTCTCCAAGCCGAATTTGCAAGCATTTGGACGACACACATTCAGCCTTTAGTTTAATGGTTATTTTATTCTAGAGTTTTCTTAGTCTTTAAATTATAATAGTGACCAAATTAGGCTAGCTCCATGATAGCCTATAAATATTTGCTATTTTCATTTGTAAGGAACGAAATTCAGATTTTAATGAAATTTCATGAACTTTGTTCTTTTGAGTGAGTTTATCTCATCTTCGTTTTCGTACAAGTTTCGTTAGACTTATCAAGCTTGCTTGTGGCGTCTTCGGCTTGTTTGAACTTATCACCAAATTCCCTTTGGTGTGGCGTTCATCAACCTATCTTCATCTTTCCACCTTAACGATATAAGAAACGGGGTGACACTGTTATATAGTGTTGAATCTTTCTTAAGTTAAGTTTGTATTTCCATTTCCATCTTCGATTACCATTTTCCACCTTAAGCATTATAGAATCCGGGGTGACACTCTTTAGTGTTGAATCGTTTCTCGTTTAAGTTCTTTTATCCATTTCCATCAAATTATCTTTTATCTATTTTACTTTTATTTCATTCCATTACACCGAACCATCTCCTATTTTATTCACTTAAAGCTTCCACAAACTCATCCATATTTTCTGATAATTTTTCAAAGGCTTGATGTCCTCCTCGTAGACGATTGGGCAACCCGCATACGTTTCGACTCATCCCGAGCCAGTTTGTATCATCTGGTATCAAAGCTTCATGGATTTTAAAAGCTTTGTTATTTTATTTATTCATTCCCACTTTGAAAGACCATGAATGTTTTGCTTCACTTAGTGCTTTTTTTTTATCCTTTTCAAAATCTCCCATTTGGCACATGGATTTATTTATCATGCCGTCCAAATGTTCCACTAAGTATTCCATCATGGTGCTTGTATTTTATTCAATCTTATGGCTTTAGTTGCAATTATTTATTCCCAAGAACAAAGCCTTGCCGCCCAACATATTATCTCCCATGAACTCTTATGAATTTGCACCAAAACAAATATTGTTTAATTTTCAAATCCCATTCTCCATATTGCTAAGTCAAGCCATTAAATTTGGCAGCCAACAAAATTCATTTCAGTTCCACCTGTACAATTAAATCAACAAATTTAGTTCATAAATTTGGCAGCAAGTTACATTCAATTCGGCTAGAACACATTAAAATTATGTAATAGCTTAAAACACAATAAACACATGCAATAATTAACACACATTAATACTTGAAAAAAAATGTCCAAGTCTATGAACACATTTATTTAATTAATTATTTTAAGCAGAATTTAACTAACTAAACAAATAAATTTTATTCACCCTTAATAAGCTAAAAACGAACACAAATGAGCTGAAAATAAGCTCATTTAGGGACGTGCACCAAAGGATATGAATTGCATTGGCTTCGATCTGAGCTGTTAAGTTGTAAAATGTTCATGTCTTGGGCGTGCTCGTATCGTCCCCTCCCTTTTCAAGACGATTCGTCTTCGAATCGACCCGTTGGTTATCCGAACAAAACTCCTTGCTCATCTTTCCTCGATCAAACAGGATGGATGATAGTCGCAATATGTAACACCCCAAACCCGGCCCATACACCACGGCCGAATTTAGAATGCCACTGCGGAAAACGTTTGAAAAGATTTTTGACTTAAAGGTAAAAACATAAAAATTTGTTGTCTTTAATAAAACATTGTGTATTTAAAAATTCTAAGAAAAATTAAGTTGTTACTAATTCTCCGATTTAAAAAATTAACATATACTTTTAAGATATGAGTTGCTAAAAATAAAAACATTTCCAAATAGTAGTTCAATTGTCAATCCTCCTTAAAAAAATAATTATTCCCAAATACCATAAGTGGCCCTTATTACACTAAATAAATACTTAAAAATACTGAAAATATAAAATGTATAAATTAAGTGATAGCATCTTCTGCATGGGCCACCTCATATCCACTCCAACCCGGTCCAAGCATCATGTATCACCTGCGATGTTTGGTAAAAATTTGGGTGAGTCAACGACTCAGTGTGTAATTAGTCCACAGACTTCCATACATGGGCTTGGCCCACAACCACACCACATATCAGATAATAAGGCAATTTATCCACATAATTCCACATATTGGGCTTGGCCCATTACCACACCAATCCACATACCACACATGTTTATGCAAAGTGCACCCAACCTAGCCTAGGGTCCATCCTCTACACACCCCCGTATCCAGCCACCACACACCAGGGGATTACTAAATCACCCTCCAACCTCTACACACCAATTTGGCAATTAATGCCGTCCACGTGAACTAAATCACAAATAATCCACAACGCGACCTCAGTCAGCACCAATCCATGATGTAGCCCGTAGCTAACATCAAACCACGATGAGGCACATAGCCACCATCAACCACGATATGGCACAAAGCCTATATCAACCACGATGAGGCACAGAGCCACTCATCAATCCACGTGAGGCTCGTAGCCATCACTAAACCACGTACATAAAGTACACCCTGTCCTTCTTTCATATTCATTTCCCATCCCATGCACATGCAACATACAATAGTGTCATGATGAATAATGCATGTACATGTTATTCAGCATACCACACATATACACATTAATAACCATATTTCCATTAGATTTGATACTGACCTGATTATCGGCATACCCCTTAAGGGTATCCATCTCAATATTGCCACTGCACTTATTAACATACACATAACACATGCAAATATGACATATAACCGGGAAATTTGTGGGTTAATCACACACCTAATAACCTGAAGTACTACGCTCTCAATCCCTGATGCTATCATCGAGACTACAGCTATCTGCTTACGCTCCTGTTCTGACGCTGGCCCACACCCCAGTGGCCAATCTCGCACTGCAGAGACTGATCTCTTCTTAAACTTAGGGATCACCCCTTGTCCTCATTGACTGGTATTCGCCTCCATCAACAATACTTAATCAGAATCAAACGGTTAATCATCAATATACGAGATCCAAAACGAATAGAAACTACAACTTAACATCCTTACCGAATGGATCAAAATCCCGAAAGCTCCTCTTAACCACTGTCGATCTGCCCCTAAAAGACCATAGTCAAAATCGGCTACCATTAACAACCAATATGGCCTATGGCCGAAATACTACAAACCACCTACCTCACTCGTCCAAATCCCGAAAACCACTACTTGCTCCTGAAGTTGTCGATATCCCTGCTAATCAATTTGTTAGAATCGGCTTCAACCTTAAACTCGTGAGAGTGGTCTATGACCGAATGCTACATATCACTTACCTTGGTGAACCGAATCCCGAAAGAATCCTTTAAGGCTCCTTACCGCTGGCTATCCTCAACAGAAACACGTAACATGGCTTAAAGAATATTCGGCCATACCTAAGGCCTAACTACGTGATTTCGACACACTAATAAAAAGAGAACCCAAACCGATTGCTTAAGGCAGAAAATACTTACCACTATCAAAGCACCCTCAGAAAATTGGCTTCTAGATCCCAAAGAGAAAGGTTTCGGCTACTCCACAAGAAGTGCTTTGGCTTCTAAAACTTGCGACAGAGAAGAGAGAATAAGGCACCTTGAGATTTGACTATGGCTCCTAATGGAGATGAGATATTCGGCTATCTCAAGAGTATTTCGGCTTTTGAGAAAAATATGAGAAGAAGGTGTGAATGCTATAGTGGTTCGGCTAATCAAAAGAAAAGAAGAAGGTTGGAAAAAGGTGAGAGATTCGGCCAAGCTAGCAAATAAAGGAGAAAAAGAATGAAACACAAATGGCCTTAATGCTCTTTGAAGTTTCGGTCAACAATAAAAGAATAGGCAAGCCGAAAACTAGATGACTTCCCACAAAAAGAAAACGATACTAAAGAGAGAGGAAAGAATTGTAACACCCCTTACCCGAGACCGTTGCCGGAGTCGAGCACGAGGCATTACTAGACTTAATTTACTAGTTCTGGGTATAAAAATTGAAACTGTCCGTCTGCGTCATGTTCACTAAATTAATTATAACTCGAGTTACGAAACTCGAAATTAAGATCCGTAAATTTTCCTTGAAAATAGACTCATATATCTTCTTACTATAAATTTTCCAGAATTTATGGTGTGGCCAATTAGTACAGTTCATTAGTTAAAATCTCCCCTGTTACACAGTTTGACAGTTCTGACCTCTCTTCACTAAAAATTAATTATCTCATAATATACAACTCTTTTTCCTACACCGTTTTCTTTATATGAAAATAGACTCAATAAGATTTAGTTCTATATCTCATGCACAACCTAATTCAATTTCTACTATTTTTTGTGATTTTCAAAATCACGTCACTTCTGCTGTCCAACTATTCCCCTGCATATAATTACATAATTTCTTTAAAATAACTATCAACTAGGCATTTCATAACATCCAAAACATGTTCTTAATTAACCATTTTAATGGCTAATCATTACCAAGCATTTACAAGCCAATATTAAGCCATATCATAAGGTCATACACACAAAATGGCTAAGTCCCTATACATGCCATAACTTAAAATGTTCGAATCACAAAATACCAATATAATCCTTTGATAGTGTGTAACGATCTTCGACGTCCTTTCGATCCCCGAGTTGGCTTGCAATACTATAAAAAAAATAAAGAATGGGAGTAAGCATAAAGCTTAGTAAGTTTACATGTAAATAGATAACAACATTCATAATGAATTATCTTATTCTTTTCTTATCAAGATCACTTAAGCTTTTAACTCAATATACTCAAACTTGTATTCTTACCTTGCCTTTTAACATGAATTTATCTTACCTTACCTTTTTAGCTTGAACTTGTCTTACCTTTACTTTTTAGCTTGAACTTGTCTTACCTTACCTTTTTAGCTTGAACTTGTCTTACCTTTACCTTTTTAGCTTGAACTTGTCTTACCTTTACTTTGGTTTACTCTTGGAATATTCCCGTTGAACCACTTGGAATACTAAGGATACGCGGGTACCTTTCCTTATGAAACTTAACCATTGCCATGTCTTGACATGGTCTTACGTGGTATCCTTGCCTTGTGAACTCACCAATGCCATGCCTTGGCATGGTCTTACATGGGACCTTTGCCTTATAAATTCACCAATGCCATGCTTTGGCATGGTCTTACATGGGACCTTTGCCTTATAGTAACTTATCAATGCCATGTCTTGACATGGTCTTACATGATTTCCTTAAACCCTAATGTCATGACATTTGTATCCTACACATTCCTAAGGTTCAACCAGAACTTTCTGAGATAGCTTTTCCGTCAATTCATATTTGGGTCTTTAAATAATAAATTTACAGAATAAATATGTAAATGCTGGAATTTAATAATATTAAATGTAAAATAATAGAATATTGCATTTATTTACCGCAAACTTACCTCGAAACAAAATCGATAAACTATATCGATTTAGTCCACTATCTTTTTCTTTCCCTGATCTAACTCTGGATTTCGTTCTTCTTGATCTATAATAGCAAATTTAGCTTATTTAATACTCACATTTATCAAAACAGTCCTTAACTCTAACTTTGGAAAAATTACAATTTTGCCCCTAAACTTTTACATATTTACGATTTTGCCCCAAGGCTCGAAAATTAAACTTCAGCCCTTATTCTTATGTTTTATAACATGCTGAACATTTTTCTCTTCTATAGCAACTTCAAATTCTTACTATAACACATACTTATGAACAATAACGACTTTTACTAATTAACTCGTTTTTACCGAAAATCACTTAATAAAAATCATTCCTCTACTCATAAACATGCATAATCTACCATCAATCATCAAAAATCACAAGTTCTCAACAATGGCATAATTCAAAATATTCACCAAAATCAAAAATTTAAGCATGGGTTTTGTAGATCTCATAGCAACGATCTCAAAAACGTAAAAATTATCAAAAACCGAACAAAGAACATACCCGAATTAAGCCTCCTATATGCTGAAACTTAAAGCTTCAAAAATGGTGTTTTTATTTCTCACATTCGGCCAAGAACAAATGAGAAAAGATGAACACTTTTATCTTTTATCAATTACTTTATTATAACATATATTAAACTAATATATTTTAACATAAAATATAATAAAAATTTCACTCACTATTACAAACAAATCATGACCGGCCACTATGTACATTCCTCTTTCATTTTGTTTATTTAATGCTAAATTACTTTTCATCTTTCTTCTAATATAATATATTATCATATATTATAATATACCATAATGTCATAAAATAAAATAAACAATTACCAATTCACTAATACATGCATCTTAGCCGTCCACTATGTTCAATTATGGCTAAACTACCCTATCAACCCTTAAATTAAAGAAATCATCATCAATTCAACCACTTAATCAAGCTATAAGGCTACTTTTACCACTTATGCGATTTAGTCCTTTTCTTTAAATTAAGCACACTAACAATAAAATTAATTCAGGAAACTTTCACACATGTAAGTTCACATATTATAAGAACTGAAAATAATATTAAAATATTTTACTGACTCGGATTTGTGGTTTCGCAACCACTATTCCGTTTAGGCCCTATTTTGGGATGTTACATTTCTCCCCCCTTTAGGGATTTTTGTCCCCGAAAATCTGACCTGTAAAGAGATTTGGGTACTGTTTTCGCATAGTCTCTTCGGGCACCCATGTAGCCTCTTCTATTCCATGCCTATTCCATAATACTTTCACAAGTGCAATACTTTTATTCCTTAATTGCTTAACCTCTTGAGCTAGAATTTTTATTGGTTCCTCCCCGTAAGTCATATCTGGCTGAATCTCAACCTCTGTTTGCGAAATCACATGCGATGGATCTGAACGATAACGACGTAGCATAGACACATGAAACACATTATGAATCTTCTCTAACTCAGTTGGCAAAACCAATCGATATGCCAATGGCCCAACTCTCTCGATCACTTCAAACGGTCCAATAAAACGGGGACTTAATTTGCCTTTCTTGCCAAATCTGAGAACTTTCTTCCACGGAGATACTTTCAAGAATACCCTATCACCAACTTGAAATTCAATGTCTTTTCTTTTCAAATCTGCATAGGATTTCTATCTATCTGAAGCTGCTTTCAAGCAATCTCTGATGACTTTTACTTTTTCTTCTGTTTCTTTGACTAGATCAACCCCGTAAATCTGATTTTCCTTAAGCTCTGTCCAATACAAAGGTGTACGACATTTACGTCCATACAAAGCTTCATAAGGTGCCATCTTCAAACTCGATTGATAACTATTATTATAAGCAAACTCTATTAATGGTAAATATTTCTCCCAACTACCTTGAAATTCTAATACACAACATCTAAGCATATCTTCAAGTACCTGAATAACTCTCTCTGATTGACCATCAGTCTGAGGATGGAAAGCTGTACTAAAACTCAACTTTGTACCTAAAGCTTCCTGCAATTTCTTCCAAAATCGTGAGGTAAATCTCGGATCTCTATCTGAGATAATCGATAACGGTACTCCATGTAGTCTCACAATCTCTGTAATATATAACTCGGCCAACTTGTCAAGTGAATAATCCATATGAACTGGGATAAAATGAGCCGACTTTGTTAACTTATCAATCACAACCCATACTGCATCTTTCTTTCTCGGTGTCGAAGGCAATCCTGTCACAAAATCCATAGTAACTCGATCCCATTTCCACTCGGGAACTAATACAGGCTGCAATAAACCTGAAGGTACCTAATGTTCAGCCTTTACCTGCTGACAGATCAAGCATCTAGAAACAAACTCTGATATATCTCTTTTCATTCCCGTCCACCAATACATTTTCTTCAAATCATTATACATCTTTGTACTACCTGGGTGAATAGACAAAGAACTGCTATGTGCTTCCTGTAAGATTTTCCTAATAAGCTTATCATTTTTTGGTATACATACTCTGTCTCTGAACAACAAACAACCGTCAGAACCGATCTGGAAATCAGACTCTACACCTGACTCGCACTGAACTCTTTTGGCTTGCAACTCACTGTCATCCTTCTGAGCTTCACAAATTTCTTTAAGAAACGTCGGTTTAGCTCTCAACTCAGCTAAAATAGAACCATCATCTGATAATGCCAAACTAGTGTGCAAAGCTCTCAATGCAAATAACGATTTTCTACTCAAAGCATCAGCAACAACATTTGCCTTACCCGGGTGATAATCGATCACTAGCTCATAATCTTTAATCAACTCTAGCCATCTTCTTTGCCTCAAGTTCAGATCTTTCTGAGTCATCAAGTACTTCAAACTATTGTGATCAGTGAATATTCGGCATTTCTCACCATATAAGTGATGTCTCCAGATTTTCAAAGCAAATACAATAGCAGCTAGCTCTAAATCATGTGTCGGATAGTTTTTCTCATGTAGCTTTAACTGTCTAGAGGCATAAGCAATTACCCTTCCTTCCTGCATAAGTACACAGCCTAGTCCATTCAAGGATGCATCACTGTAAATCACAAACTCTTTACCCGGTTCTGGTTGTACTAAAACAAGAGCTTTAGTTAACAATACTTTTAACTTGTCGAAACTCTGTTGACACTTCTCAGTCCATTCAAACTTGACAGCTTTCTGTAACAATCTGGTCAATGGAGTAGCTGTCTTGGAAAATCCCTCTACAAATCTTCTATAATAATCGGCAAGACCAAGAAAACTTCTGACTTCTGATACATTTCTAGGAGGCTTCCAATCAACAATTGCTGAAATCTTACTCGGATCAACTCTAATACCTTCACCTGAGACAATATGTCCAAGAAAACAAACTTCCTGTAACCAGAACTCACTTTTGCTAAACTTGGCATAAAGCTGATTATCTCTCAAAATCTGTAAAACTGTTCTCAAATGCTCTGCATGCTCAGTCTCATCATGAGAATAAATCAAAATGTCATCAATGAACACGACTACAAACTTGTCTAAATAAGGTCTAAAAATTCGGTTCATTAAATCCATGAAAATAGCAGGAGCATTAGTTAAGCCAAATGGCATCACAAGAAACTCATAGTGACCATACCTGGTTCGAAAAGCAGTCTTTGGAACATCTGACTCTTTAACTCGCAACTGATAGTATCCGGATCTCAAATCTATCTTAGAGAACAGAGTGGCTCCCTTCAATTGATCAAACAAATCATCTATTCTAGGTAATGGGTATTTGTTCTTGATGGTTACCTTGTTAAGCTGTCGATAGTCTATGCACAATCTCATGGAACCGTCCTGCTTTTTCACAAATAACACTGGCGCGCCCCATGGTGAATAACTAGGTCTTTTACAAAGCCTTTATCAGTTAATTCCTGTAACTGAGCTTTCAATTCTTTCAATTCTATTGAAGCCATTCTATAAGGAGCAATAGAAATAGGTGTGGTACCTGGAATCAATTCAATACCAAACTCAACTTCTCTGATAGGAGGCAAACCTAGTAGTTCTTTCGGAAACACATCAGGGAACTCATTTACCACAGGCACTGATTCAATTTTCAACTCTGGATCTTTAGTATTCAACACAAAAGCAAGATAAGCTTCACATCCTTTCCTTAAACATTTCTGAGCAGACATAACAGAAATCATGGAAATTGAACTATCTGACTCATCTGAATTAATCCGAAGAAACTCACCATTTTCTCATTTCAACTCAATGAATCTTTTTCCATAATTCACTATCACATCATGTGCAGTTAACCAATCCATACCAAGAATCACATCAAACTCATCAAATGGCAATAGCATGAGATCAGCCGGAAAACAGTAACCTCTAATCATCAAAGGGCATTTTTTTACATACTTTGTTTACTAACACATGCTGACCTAATGGGTTCGATACTTTAATCACAAATTCTGTAAACTCTATGGGCACCACATCGGAAACAACCAGTCTTAGTTGCTCGACATTGACCTGGATGGCGTCGACCATATTGAGGACACTCGGGCCTATCAGGCTGAATACTGCCAACACTCGCAATCGAAGTGGTTTGAGCTTTTGTGTAATATCCCGGGTTAGGGGCTATTTTGTTGTTGCATGATATTGCATGTGTTGGTGTGCTATGTTGCTATTTCTATGTCTTAGGGGCTTAGTTGTAGGCTAGGAGTATGCCTGAGTGAATGGGAAAAATTTAGTTTTTGAGCCTTAGGTGTAGGGAGCTGTTGGAGCTGAGGGATATGTATTTTATTTGGTAGTTTGTTACACAAAAAAATGAGGTTGGCAAAGTGGCAAGGCATGTGCCACTTGGAGCTGAGTGTGGCGTCATCTAGAAGGGGGAGAGATCCTGAGTTCAAGTCGCAGAGATCCCCTATTTTGTCACTCATTTTGGACGGCATGGAGGAAGAGGTAGAAGGCAATTCGAATTCTTCCTTGGACTTTGTCAACACATTCAAAGGAGGGGTGGAGAGTGCAAGTAGGAGGGAGACTTGGTAAACTCATTTGAATTGAGTGGTGTGGAGTGTTGTGAGGGATTATGGCTGAATTTTTGGGGTGTTTGGAGTGGGGGAGTGGACGGCTTGGTGTGGTGTTGGAGATGCCGAAATGCATTTGGCATTTTGGGGTGTTTTTCGGTCACTTTTTGTCAAAAGAAAAGCAAAGTTCTCTCTTTTGTGTTAGTAGCCGAATTTCCAAAGAGCTTTTCTTCATTCTTTCTCTCATGAAACCGAAATAAGCAACACATATACCTTAGCCGAAACTTGCCTTTGTTTCTCTTAATTCCATTATAGCCGAATGCTCTCTCCCTTTTGTTCTTCTGTTCATTTGTAAGCCGAAACTAGCCTCTCTTCTTCTCAAACTTTCTTTTTCTTTTTCAAACCTTGTAAACCGAAACCCCATCCTCCAAAATACTATTCACCATTTCTTCTTCTTTCAAACCAAAAGTACCTTCCTATCTGTTCGTTCTATTTTGGTTGCTTGGCCGAATACCAACTCTATTTCTTGGCACTTTGTTTACTCTTTTCTTCAACTTTGACCGAAAATTTTGATTGGTATAAATCACCTTGGCCGAATCTTTTGCTCTTCTTTTGGTGCAAGTCTTGGCCGAATCTCTTGTGGTTCTCTCCTAGTGTTGGGTGGCCGAATATAGTTGGTGTTGGGTAAGTGTGTGTTTGGCCGTATGGCCATTTTTCTCTTCTCTAGTACTATGTTGATTGCGGTTTGTTCAAAACTTATGATTGGTTTTGGTTGGAAGGAATTAACCATTGGTTATTATCTCGTATAGGGCTTTTCGATAAGTGGAGGTGATCAAGAGGAGTCTTTCTTCCTTGTTAACCGATTAGTAAGTAAAGGGTAAGTGATTGGTATATTATTGTTAGTTCAATTTTTTGATTTCGGTTAAGTCAAAGGTGATTAGAGATTAACTATTTGTCTTTATAGGGTGCCGATTGTTGGAAGGAGAATCACTGCTTGATTCGAGATTTGGTAGGAAACCAAATCAAGTATAAAGGAGCAAGATAATCAAGGGGGGCTTAGATCAGTTCGAGGGGTTTAAGGCTTTTGTTTATCAGGTGTGTAACTAACACACTTTGTATCTAGTAATATGTGTTAATAATCTGTTTGATTAATAAGTCAAGACAGTTTGAAGGATTGATATGATACCCTATTGGGTGTGATCTCGGACTCGGGTAAGTCAGTGTTATTGTGAGCTTACTGATGATCTATATGATACCATGATTATGGATGTATGTGATATGAGATATGATGTTAAACATATTGGCGTGAGTGCATGACTTACATGATACGCATTAGTATGACATGTATGGGTGATATGAGTGGAGGGGGATGATGATATCCGTGTCTTTGGGACACCAGAGGTTTGGCACCTCCAGTGGTTTGGTACCACAGATTGATTATTGTGACTTTGGGTCACCAGAGGTTTGGCACCTCAGCGTCTCGTCCCAGTGGCTTAGTACCACGGTGGGTTGGCCCCACGGTTGATTATACGGGATTGACGCCAGTGATTGGGTATCACACGATGGGTTGGCCCCATCATCGGATTGTGACTGCGGTCACCAGTGATTTGGTATCACATGTGTCTTTGGACACCAGAGGTTGGGCACCTCATTGCGACTCGTCCCTATGGTTAACACCACCGTGGGTTGGCCCCACTTATGAGATACGGGATTGTCGCTAGTGATTGGGTATCACACGATGGGTTGGCCCCATCATTGGATTATTCGTGACTTTGGGTCACCAGTGGTTTGGCACCACACTTATGGATATAGTGACTTTGGGTCACCAGTGGTTTGGCACCACCAGTGGTTTGGTACCACACGGGGTAGAAAAGGTGATACGGATGGTTAGGATCGGGGTGCATTGACCATGTTGTTATGACTTGATGTGTGTTAGCATGTTGTTTTATCGGGAGGGAGATTTATACACTGAGTCTTGCGACTCACTCTCTCCTTTGACCTTTCAGGTGACTCTTAGACGCGGACATGGAGCCGGGATGGACTCGGAGTGCTCATGCCATGCTTAATAAAGATTTGCTCAGACTTAATAAATTTGGTACTTTAGCTTATTATCATTATTATTTGGTTTTATTTTGGGTTGTAAAAGGCCTTTAAGTTATATTTTGCTATGTTATGTTTAAAGTAGATTTGCAATATGTCTTAACAAACGATTTGGGTTTAAATATGCTAAAAACTTAGGAAGACAATGATTTCAAAATTATAGCGCCATGTGTTTTTAAACTATACCATCGGGTATCACACTATGAATTGATATTAAAAAAACTCAAAGATTTTCAAATCAAGACTCGATTTTCTACTAAGTCAAAAGGTTTTAAGTAACAAAGAGATGCAACTTGAATTTCCAAATGTAATAAACTTGTTTAACTTCTTAAAATGTTTTCAAAATGACATATGAAGTTTTCAACAATCAAGCCCAAGATTTCTACAACTCCAAATCTCTCAAAGAGTTTTCATCAAACTTTTAAGCGAAAATTTTAACTTCTCAAAAACGTTTTCCTCGTAACATACCAGATCAGGTCGTGGTGTCTCGACCGGGTTTGGGGTGTTACATTTTGAATCTATAAATCTTCCACCTCTGTTTCGGTTAGAATACCCGGTTGAAAAATTAGGTCTCGTAGAAAACTCTCTAGGCCTCTTGGATGTAGACTGAAATGACTTGCTCATCGGTCTTTTCTTCGTGTCTTGCATCTCAATTTCAGCTTTACCCTTTCTTTTTAACAACTCTTCTGCCTTACAGGCTCGTTCAACTAAAACAACAAACTCTTTTATCTCTAAAACACCAACTGATAGTCGGATATCATCATTGAGCCCATCCTCAAATCTTTTGCACATGATAGCCTCTGTAGACACACACTCTCGAGCATAATTGCTGAGTCGGATAAATTCACGTTCATAGTCGATCACAGTCATCTTACCCTGTTTTAACTCAAGGAACTCTTTTATTTTCTGGTCAATAAACCTCTGACTAATGTACTTCTTACGGAACTCCTCTTGAAAGAAATCCCAAGTAACTCTTTCTTTCGGTACTACTGACACAAGTGTCTTCCACCACTGGTAGGCCAAATCTCTAAGAAGTGACACCACACATTTAATACATTCTTCCGATGTGCAGGATAACGCATCAAAGACTCTGATAGTGTTCTCGAGCCAAAATACAGCTTTCTCTGCATCATCATCTTTGGTAGCCCGAAACTCTTCAGCCCCTTGTTTTCTGATCTTGTCAACGAGTGGTTTCTCTCTTCTAACTGTATTTATAACTGGGGAAGCTACATGGGTAGTCTGTGGATCATGAGGGGGTGGAGGTCTAACGGCCGGGTTCGTACGAACGAACTCAGCAAACCATTCATTCATAGCTTGGAAGAAGACTTCTCGAGCCCCTCCTCCCTGACTAACTGTAACGGGCCTTTCACGACTATCTAGTGGCACCGTCCCTTCAGTGGGAGCGGGCACGTTACTCTCTACATCATCTGCACCATCTCGTTCGGGATCCATAACTATAAAAGAAAAACATTTTTAAAATTGTCAGGAGTCGTCACACTATCAAAATATAAGTATGGCATGTATAGTTAGACTCTTATTCATACTGAATATTTTGAGAACCGACTAAACTCTTGCTCTGATACCAATAAATGTAACACCCCTTACCCGAGACCGTTGCCGGAGTCGAGCACGAGGCATTACTAGACTTAATTTACTAGTTCTGGGCATAAAAATTAAAACTGTCCGTCTGCGTCATGTTCACTAAATTAATTATAACTCGAGTTACGAAACTCGAAATTAAGATCCGTAAATTTTCCCTGAAAATAGACTCATATATCTTCTTACTATAAATTTTCCAGAATTTATGGTGTGGCCAATTAGTACAGTTTATTAGTTAAAGTCTCCCCTGTTACACAGTTTGATAGTTCTGACCTCTCTTCACTAAAAATTAATTATCTCATAATATACAACTCTTTTTCCTACACCGTTTTCTTTATATGAAAATAGACTCAATAAGATTTAGTTCTATATCTCATGCACAACCTAATTCAATTTCTACTATGTTTTGTGATTTTTCAAAATCACGTCACTGCTGCTGTCCAACTATTCCCCTGCATATAATTACATAATTTCTTTAAAATAACTATCAACTAGGCATTTCATAACATCCAAAACATGTTCTTAATTAACCATTTTAATGGCTAATCATTACCAAGCATTTACAAGCCAATATTAAGCCATATCATAAGGTCATACACACAAAATGGCTAAGTCCCTATACATGTCATAACTTAAAACGTTCGAATCACAAAATACCAATATAATCCTTTGATAGTGTGTAACGATCTTCGACGTCCTTTCGATCCCCGAGTTGGCTTGCAATACTATAAAAAAAATAAAGAATGGGAGTAAGCATAAAGCTTAGTAAGTTTACATGTAAATAGATAACAACATTCTTAATGAATTATCTTATTCTTTTCTTATCAAGATCACTTAAGCTTTTAACTCAATATACTCAAACATGTATTCTTACCTTGCCTTTTAACATGAATTTATCTTACCTTACCTTTTTAGCTTGAACTTGTCTTACCTTACCTTTTTAGCTTGAACTTGTCTTACCTTTACCTTTTTAGCTTGAACTTGTCTTACCTTTACTTTGGTTTACTCTTGGAATATTCCCGTTGAACCACTTGGAATACTAAGGATACGCGGGTACCTTTCCTTATGAAACTTAACCATTGCCATGTCTTGACATGGTCTTACGTGGTATCCTTGCCTTGTGAACTCACCAATGCCATGCCTTGGCATGGTCTTACATGGGACCTTTGCCTTATAAATTCACCAATGCCATGCCTTGGCATGGTCTTACATGGGACCTTTGCCTTATAGTAACTTATCAATTCCATGTCTTGACATGGTCTTACATGATTTCCTTAAACCCTAATGTCATGACATTTGTATCCTACACATTCGTAAGGTTCAACCGGAACTTTCTAAGATAGCTTTTCCGTCAATTCATATTTGGGTCTTTAAATAATAAATTTACAGAATAAATATGTAAATGCTGGAATTTAATAATATTAAATGTAAAATAATAGAATATTTCATTTATTTACCGCAAACTTACCTCGAAACAAAATCGATAAACTATATCGATTTAGTCCACTATCTTTTTCATTTCCTGATCTAACTTTGGATTTCGTTCTTCTTGATCTATAAAAGCAAATTTAGCTTATTTAATACTCACATTTATCAAAACAGTCCTTAACTCTAACTTTGGAAAAATTACAATTTTGCCCCTAAACTTTTACATATTTACGATTTTGCCCCAAGGCTCGAAAATTAAACTTCAGCCCTTATTCTTATGTTTTATAACATGCTGAACATTTTTCTCTTCTATAGCAACTTCAAATTCTTACTATAACACATACTTATGAACAATAACGACTTTTACTAATTAGCTCGTTTTTACCGAAAATCACTTAATAAAAATCATTCCTCTACTCATAAACATGCATAATCTACCATCAATCAACAAAAATCACAAGTTCTCAACAATGGCATAATTCAAAATATTCACCAAAATAAAAAATTTATGCATGGGTTTTGTAGATCTCATAGCAACGATCTCAAAAACGTAAAAATTATCAAAAACCGAACAAAGGACATACCCGAATTAAGCCTCCTAGATGCTGAAACTTAAAGCTTCAAAAATGGTGTTTTTATTTCTCACATTCGGCCAAGAACAAATGAGAAAAGATGAACACTTTCATCTTTTATCAATTACTTTATTATAACATATATTAAACTAATATATTTTAACATAAAATATAATAAAAATTTCACTCACTATTACAAACAAATCATGACCGGCCACTATGTACATTCCTCTTTCATTTTGTTTATTTAATGCTAAATTACTTTTCATCTTTCTTCTAATATAAATATTATCATATATTATAATATACCATAATGTCATAAAATAAAATAAACAATTACCAATTCACTAATACATGCATCTTAGCCGTCCACTATGTTCAATTATGGCTAAATTACCCTATCAACCCTTAAATTAAAGAAATCATCATCAATTCAACCACTTAATCAAGCTATAAGGCTACTTTTACCACTTATGCGATTTAGTCCTTTTCTTTAAATTAAGCACACTAACAATAAAATTAATTCACGAAACTTTCACACATGTAAGTTCACATATTATAAGAACTGAAAATAATATTAAAATATTTTACTGACTCGGATTTGTGGTTTCGCAACCACTATTCCATTTAGGCCCTATTTCGGGATGTTACAAGAATAAAATTCGGCACACACACTAAGGCTAAATTTCGGCACTTACTCCCCCCTAAATGATCGAATATACCAACCCCAAAGAGCCCCACATTCGGCCACTACATCCTTCCTTATCAAATCCCTTTTTCTGCTCCTATTTTATCTCTTTAACACACATTCAAAATAAATAAAATAAAACAACAATTATCCTCTACTCTTAGCCGAATTTTTTTAAAAAGTAAACCAAGCTTATCCTCATCTTTTCAAAGTCCCAAGCCGTCCAACTCTTCCTCCCCTCCTTGACGCAAAAACACATGCCCAAAGTGCAACCTCTGCAGCTCGAACCTCCTCCCTCCTGAAGCTCCCTTTGACGCAAATTTCACAGCACCCTAGGTGGCGTCCCTTGCCACTCTTTCAAGGCTATCTTTGTGTCATAAACTCCACCACTTATTCCTTTAAAACCTAACTCCCTTAGCTCCCCTTTAAGAACCTTAAATCCAATAATTTCTTAAGGCATTCCCCTACATCCTAGAGTTCTCAAAACCCTTAAAACACATCCAAACACACACTAATCCCACAACCACTTGAATTATGCAATAAACGCATAACCCCTAAATCCTGGATGTTACACAATACCTGAAAAGAAAATCCAAGAATTAGCAAGAAATGTTTTAAACATACTTGCAACCCAGATAAGAACAACATCAAACAAATAAATCGCATTCGGACAGGCATAAGCACTTTATCATACAAAAGGATCAATGCCTTGTCAAAATTTTGGAACAAAAGCAGATAAGCTTCAAAGCATGCATACGATCTAATTGGATTCCACAAGTCAAAATAAACATGCGAATAACACATCAAATGATAGATATAGTCGTCAAAAGCAAGTAATGAAGAAAACGCATATGGCACTTGAAATTGAACATTCAAACCTTGCTTTGTATTCGCACATGAATAAAAATTATCAAACACAAAATTCTTTTTGTCTTCTTTTAAAACAAATAGACCATCAATAAACAAAATAGGGCATTCAAATAATTCATGATCTAAATGCTTTACAAAATGGCAGTCATCATTATGAGCTCTTTCAACATCTGAAATGAACAAAAATGTTTCAACAAATGCTTCATGACACTTATCGAAAACAATTATCTTTTTGTTAAGAACCAAAACAGATAGTCCATTATCTAACAAGATAGAACAATGAAGAACATCACGTTTTAAAGATTTTACAAGACAACGTGATTCTTGTCAACACCCGAAGAAAACAAAATGGGCTTATAGGTTTCAAGTGTCTTACCTTTGGGAGTTGACAGAAAGAAATCAACTTTACTTTTACGCGCGGTATGACAAAAGTCATTCTTACCTTGCCTGTCTTCACAAGCTGAAAATTGAAGATCGAATTTACCTTGCTTGATCAAGACGAACCTTCTTTCCTCGGGCATGTAATGTAGTTGATGCTTCGTGTTTAAATCAGCACTTTTCAAATGGAATGTGGATTTCAAGTACAACCACACGATTTGTTTAAGGAACGAATAAAGATTGAACAAGAAGTGGGCAAAGTTCTTGCCTGGTGGCTCTGCCACATTCTGACTCTGGTGGCTCAGCCACAAATATTATAAATGGCATCTTGCCTGTGTTTATAAATGGCCACTGGCCTACGAATTATTATATTAAATGACATTTAGCTTGCCTTTTGGTGTGTTTGGCGGGGTGGGTTGACTTGATCCCCATAGGTGTGATAGGATGGTACAGATGGTGTGTAGTGGATGGATTTAGGATGGGTTGGGTTGCATACATTGCATATATGTATACTTTGTCATGTAAATGGGCTTCAGCCCAAGATCATGCTTTATGGGCTCAAGCCCAAGTTTTTTGCTAAATGGGTTCAGACCCTGTGGATGACGGTAAGGGGATTATACACTGAGTTCTTGTAACTCACCCCCTTTCTTTTGTTAATCCCTGTAGGTAACGCTCAGTGACGAAGACTTGGGGACATGGATGACTCGGTGGAGGCCGTACTTCATAAATGATGATTGCAAACATTAGTAAACTACGTTTCCATATTATTTCGTTACCTTTATTATTTCGGGTTTTAAAGTTGTAATAAGGCCTCTGGGATAAACTTTAATTTGCTTTATGTTTGGACGTATTTATGATTTTGCTTGAAATATTTTTGAATGGGGATTTTCTAAAAGCATAACCAACGATTTTCCAAAATAGATTAACAAATGGATTTCAAAACAAACTTTTACAAATAAATTAATACGGAAATTCTCTTTCGAATTATCAACGAAATTTTCAAAAGACTTAGATTCTCTTTGGAATTTTTAACATCATTTTCAAAGGTCATGGTTTTAAAGTTCACTACCCCGATTTTCGACTCATCAATCAACCATTCAAGAATATATGTATTTTACCAAATATTTACATGCAAAACTTGTTTATTTAAACACAACCAAGTAACGCCCATTTTAGTAAGAATCATATGATGTTTTACACTTTCTTCATGTGACATACCAATCCTCTCGTAACGCATGGGCCGAGTTTGGGGTGTTACACAGACATGACTCCCGATAGAATTACTCTTCAAAACATGGAGAAAAGGGCGAATGAAAGTTTAGACAGTATGCGCAGCGGTGGAGAGAGGTTTCCATCCAAGTCCAGCCACCACTTCTGGAAAAAGAGACGACAATGCTCTTTATTAATACACTGAAGGCCTTGTTTATCACTTATATGCTAGGGAGCGCTACAAAGAGCTTCTCAAACATCATAATGACTAGAGAAATGATTGAGAATGCCATAAAAAGTCGAAGGATAGAAGCGGGAGAAAGTGTCAAAAGATCAACCCCGAGAAATAGGGAAAATGAAGTGAACAGCTCGAGCATGCATTCCAAATCAGTCACCGCAGGTCAACCAAGGGCTGTGACCACTGGTCATCAGGGTTTATCAAGACAAGAATCTAGTGCAAAGTAACTCCAGTTTACACCAATTCCAATGACATATAGGGAGTTGTATCAAAGCCTATTTGATGCACATGTGGTGGCTCCTCATTACAAGGAACCAATACAACCCCCATACCCCAAATGGTATGATTTGGATGCTCAATGCGAGTATCACGCGGGAATAACGGATCACTCAATCGATAACTGCATTGCATTTAAGAAATTGGTTGAGAGGCTTATTAAAATAGGGGTTGTAAAGTTCGATGAGTCGAACAAAGCAGTAAACTGCGATAATTGAAGGAGGGGGCAAGAGAGTTGCGATTCCTTGAAGAAGTCATCAGAAGCATAGAAATTAGGAAGTCAGAACACCAATGGCATATCCAAAGAGGGAACCAAGGAATAAAAGTTTTCCAAGCATCGGCCTTTATATGCTTGAGAGTGTTTTGAACAATAGGACTCTGGAAGAGACATGTATTTTTAAGGCTAATCTAGAGTAATATTCAAAACATGCTTATTGCTTTCAGCCTAGAAGTAATAAGAGTCATTTTGTGAAATAGGCTTGTGTTCAGAATCTTTATTTCAATAAAATGCATCTTTTTCAGCAAACATTTTTCCATTCTTTCTATTTATAGATTCTTTTGTACTTTGGGTTACTATTTAAATATTCTTCCATTCTTTATTCATGATCATACCATACAAATAATCGTTCTTGAAACCATTTATTCTTTGGAATTTACCTTCGTACCCACAATAGGTCCCCAGATATCAATGACATGAGCGACGCTGTTACTGACTCCTTTTTTGAATGAAATATGGGTCTAAAGGATCTCAGGACTTTGAAGATGAAAAAAATTGTAACCTATCTTCTGATTTGTTAATACTGTAACACCCCAAACCCGGCCCAAACATTACGACCGAATTTGGTATGTCACGGAGAAAAGTTATTTTTGTAAAATCCCTTTAAGCAGATTTAAAATTTTTGTTGAAAACCTTTTTTGGTAATGAAGAAAACAAAAACTTAGTGTTGATTAAAAATACATAAAGTCATGTTGTTACCGATTTCAGATGTACCCGCTGGTACAATAAAACATTTCGCGTTTGATTTTTTGAAAACATGTGTATCCATTTTCAAGTCATTAAGTTGTTAAACAAATTATCCAAAACAGATAAAATAACCAAATATAATCCTAGGAGGCCTTATTACAATTTAAGCAAAATAAACCAACAATAAAATAAAAGTAGTTCATAAATCAGTTAATCCAAATGTTCACTGCATGGCCACCTCGAGTTCTTCCGGCTCCTTTTCCGCGATCTACGAGTCACCTGAAAAAAATTAAAGGAGAAGGTGAGTCACCAAGACTCAATGTGTAACCCTTCCCCGGTTTAGTGCAACACATACACAAGTCATAACCAATTAACATGCACAAGTTTAATATGCACCCAACCTAGCCATCCAAACGCCTTTCTCTACCCCGTGTGGTACCAAACCACTGGTGGTGCCAAACCACTGGTGACTCAAAGTCATAGATGTGATACCAAATCACTGGAGATACCAAATCTCTGGTGTCCGAAGACACATATCGAATGATGGGGCCAACCCATCGTGTGATACCAAATCACTGGCGTCAATCCCGTATCTCAAAGTGGGGCCAACCCACGGTGGTGCTAAGCCACAGGGACGAGACGCTATGAGGTGCCAAACCTCTGGAGGTACCAAACCTCTGGTGACCGTAGTCACAATGTATTACCAAAACACTGGTGTCCGTCGACACGAATATCACTGCCCCATCCACTCATTTAATCCCACGTCAATCAATAATATGCATTTAACAAATTTCATGCCAATAGATTTATTTAACAACATCCAACATATATATCATGAGCCATATATTATAATCTGCATATACCAAATATGCCATGCTTCCCAAAAGCATCATAAGAAAGCTCTTAACAACAAAGACTTACCCGAATCCTTGTTTATACCATGATGGTATTACATCCGAATCTACACAATCCGATTAAGCATGCATATAACACTTAGCACATTAAATAGTTATAAGGTGTGTATGTACACACCTGTCACCAACGATAGTCCTAAATCCCGAAAAGTCACTCGGCCACCTTAGATTTCTTGCTCCTATATTCGGCCAAACACAAGAGTTAGGGACATGGATTATTCGGCCAAACCAAATAATTCTACGGGGTTATCACATGAACCCGAAACCTCACCTAATCGCCTTCGAGTACTAACTACAGTAACCGGTACGCGAATTTGCTTCACTTCCCTACAATCGGCAACCATTAATAATAATAGCCTTCGTCTTTTGAATAATCAAAAGAATAATCCTTTAAAATAAATCCTTACCACCTTCAATATTCGGCCACGATACTTCTAAATGGAAGAAGAGAGTTTCGGCACACCCAAAGGAGTATATTCGGCCAATAAAGAAATTATTGAGAAGAAAGGAGAAATAAGAGATTCGGTTTTGAGAAGAAAAGAAAAGAAATAGATGAAAGATGATGGTGTAGGAGATTCGGCCAAAGTTTAGAGAAAGAAAGAATGGTTTTTGGTTTTGATAAAGGTTGAAAAGAGAATGAAAAAGAATTGATCAAAGGAAGAAAAAGAGAGAGATGGAAGAAATGATATTCGGTCAACACAACTTTACCAAAGAAGAAAATGCACAAGATACAAAAATGTAGTTTGGTTCAAAAGGACAATTGAGAGAAAGAAAGTGGTATTTTGTTTCAAACAAAATGAGCTGTCATCAAAAGAAATTTTGCACCAAAAGTACCTTAAACATTCGGCCAAAGATGATAGTTTTTGGAGAGAAAAACAAATACCAAAAAGATGTACAAAACAAAAGATTGGCTAACATCCCCCCCAAGCTACCTACCAAAAATTCGGCCACTCCCTCTAGCCTTACATGCCGTCCACATATATGCACTAAGGCATAGGATTTCTTTCCAAAACTTCCTCCACCTTCCATGCCTTTGTCCCCTCATTATACCATAAACTCAAGATTCTTATCCCTAACTTCAAGCTTTCCATAACAAATTTTCAACTTACCAAAAGATGGAAGTCCAACCTATCATAAACATAGGTTGACCGACCATTAATGCTAAAACACAAAAATAAACTTTCAAAAAAAACTAAACATACTACTCGAACCTCTAACCTCAAGCTATAAGTTCAAACACCATAACCACTTTGTCACTAATTCCTCATGTGCTTTAATTAACACTTAAATTAACTTAAGTGCTAAGCTCACTTAATCCACTTCATTAAATAAACCATACTAAATTTTATTCTAGCTTTCTAAATAAAATCAAACCTTCATAAGACTATGCTAAGCACACAAACAATACTATCCGAGCTAACACAAGTAACTAGATGACACATAAATTTTTCCTAAAGCCCATGGCCCAATCGGCCCAATTCTACTAGGCCCAATTTCGGGATGTTACAAATACTGGATGGAAAACAGATCCTACGTCTAGAGCCAAGGAAGGAAATGAAGATCAAAGCCTAGCTCAAGGCAGAAATAAGATTTCCTATATGTGGGGCATGGATGTTATCAAGCCAGTCTCATCAAAAGCTTCTGGCCAACTGCGTTTCATTTTCGTGGATGTCGATTACTTCACTAAAATGGTAAAAGTCGCTTCATATGCCAATATTACAAAGTCGATAGTCATCAGAGCAAAAAAACAGATAAAGAAAGAAAGAATACAGAAAAAAATGTCGAAAAGATCTTATTTAACCACACAATGTCAAAAGTTTATGGCCTGTTCAAAGATCAGTGCCACATCACAGTGCAGCAAAGGCAGCCAAAAAGAAAAACAAAAGATCATAAAAAAGGACCGCGACTTGTAAAGATTGGCATACAGAAGTTACTATTTACCCTCTATGCTTATCAAACGTTGGCCAGGATTGTCACCGGGGCAACACATTCTTCATTGGTTTCACCCATTGAAGTCGAGATTCCTTTTTTTCGAGTCTTATCAGAACTGAAGTTGGATGAGGCAGAATGGATCCAATCCTTATGTGATCAATTAAATTTGTGAGGAAAGTTAATAGTTATCCGTTACAGTCAGATGATGCGGGTTTGCGACAAAGAGGTTCATCCTAGAAAATTCCCAAAGGGAGACTTGATATTGAAGAAAATCCTTCATATACAAAAGAATTTCAGAGAAAAATGGAGGCCAAACTAGAAAAGACCTTATGTAGTGAAAAAAGTCTATTCTGGAAACACTGACCAAAATGGGTGGCAAGGACCTGCTCAATCCGGTGAATTCAGATTCAATAAAAAGTTTTTCAAAAAAAAAAACCACAAAAAAATTCAAAAAAGGGAAAAATAGAGATTTTCAGCAAAAAAGAAGAAAGAAAAAGGAGAGGCCAGGGCGAAAACCCGTAAAGGGCGCTTTGAGACCAAAAAGGATTTGAGTTGAAAACCCGAAAAGGACGGCTCAAATTTTGATCAAGAGTGGGGCATATAGCAGTCCTGCTATGCCTGAATTAACAATGAAGAAATACGCTATGTCTTGGGGCATCGACAAAGTACTCTAGATCCCCTAAACGCATATCGAGCTTAAAATGGTCCTCAAGAAGTTTGAACAGAGAAGCTTAAGCTACGATATCTGGGGTACCTAGTTTCCATTTTACCCATTTTAAATTTTTTATTTGTTATTATATTATTCTTTCCAAAATATGTTCACAATAAATTTCCTTCTTGATTGTGATTGCTATCTTTGCTTAACTTATTTGTTTCAAGCTATGCTCCTAAATAATTTCCTTCTTGTCCATGGTTATGATCTTTTTCAAGCATTTTCCATTGAAATGACGATTAGTGGACAAATAATATTTTCATAAAATGAGTTTCGCATATTACTCTGGAAACTTCTGAATAATACAAGAACTTGAAATAGGACTATTGTTTAAAACCCACCAAGCTTAAGGAAGAATCTAAATTGAGGCTACCTCATTGGATTTTCTGTTAAAAATAGTTGGTGATACGATCTTGACAAAAAATGGGCAAAGTTAACCCAAGCATAAAAGGGGAATCATTCTCGAAAAATGATACTCTGCATCTATGCAAATATCATGTATACACATTTGGTTAGGTCACCTGAGGAGTGATTAGCTCATACCTTTGGTTGGAAACCGGTTGGATTGAAGAAGATGCAGATCCTATATTCCTGATTTATAGTAGGTTGGACTAACGATGAAACAAATTCTACGCCCTTGAGTTGCAGTGGGATGGGTCGAAGTTGATATAGATCCCATACCCCTAAGTTACAATAAGATGAACCCTGAAATTACATTGGGGCAAATAAGCAAGATATAATTGTTTTCTCGGAGTTTTGTCAAGAATACTAGCCGAACGAGATGGCAGCATAATACGTCAGTGATAAAGCCCAGATAAACAATGAGCGATGACAACCCTAAGCATTTAAAAAGGGATCATTCTCATGAAATTCTGCATTCATACAAAACACATTTAGTTAGGAGCATTTGATTCATTCCGATCATTGCATCCTAATCATCAAGCATTTTAAAAAAAAAGATCATTCTCACGACATTCTACATTCATGCAAATGTCATCCAGTTAGGAGCATTTGATTCATTCCGATCATCGCATCCTAATCATTATAAGAAATCATTCTCATGATAATCTACATTCATACAGATGTCATCCATAATACATTTAGTTAGGAGCATTAGATTCATTCTGATCATTGCATCCTAACCGTTTTGCATAGGCATAAACACATAAAATCGATTTTACAAGATAGGTCCCCAGAGGACGGTGTCGCAACATCGGTGAATTCATAGATCTTACCTTCCTGAGCGAAGCGGATCGATGATATGAGTCTGGCATCCCTGAGTTTACAGTGGAGGAGATCGAAGATTGTAGATCTTGTCACCCTAAGCAGTAGTGGACCAAGATCGAACGACAAATCTCGTCTCCCTAAGTAGTAGTGGAACAAATTTAATCCACCAGTCCTATCTCCCTGACCAGCAGTGGAATAGGTCGAAGATTGTAGATCTTGTCACCCTAAGCAGTAGTGGACCAAGATCGAATGACAAATCTTGTCTCCCTAAGTAGTAGTGGACCAAGATCGAACAGCAAATCTCGTCTCCCTAAGAAGTAGTGGAACAGATTTAAGCCACCAACCCTATCTCCCTGACCAGTAGTGGAATAAGTCAAAGATTGTAGATCTTGACTCCCTAAGCAGTAGTGGAACAGGTTTAAGCCACCAGCCCTATCTCCATGACCAACATTGGAATAGGTCAAAGATTGTAGATCTTGTTGCCCTAAGCAGTAGTGGACCAAGATCGAACGGCAAATCTCGTCTCCTTAAGTAGTAGTGGAACAGATTTAAGCCACCAGCCCTATCTCCATGACTAGTAGCAGAACAGGTCGAAGATTGTAGATCTCATCACCCTAAGCAGTAGGGAATCAAGATCGAACGACAAATCTTGTCTCCCTAAGCAGTAGTGGAACATATTTAAGCCACCAGCCCTATCTCCATGACCAGCATTGGAATAGGTCGAAGATTGTAGATCTTGTCACCCTAAGCAATAGTGGAACAGATTTAAGCCACTAGTCTGACATCCCTGAGTTTGTAGTGGAGCAGACCGAAGATAGCAGATCTTACCTTCCTGAGCGAAGCGGATCGAAGATACCAGTCTGGTGTCCCTGAGTTTGCAGTAGAGCATATTGAAAATAGAAGATCTTGCCTTCCTAAGTGAAGCGGATCGAAGATACCAGTCTGGCGTCCCTGTGTTTGCAGTGGAACAGATTGAAGATAAAATATCTTGCCTTCCTAAGCAAAGCAGATCGAAGATACAAATCTTATCACCTCGAAGTCCCAGTGGAGTAGGTGGAGGCTACAAATCCCTTCTCCCAGAGATTATATTGAGGATCAACCCTTATTTCTGAGAAGTTTCAGTAAGAAGATCGAAGTTACAAATCTCTTATCTCTGAATTCTTATCACCTTGAAGTCCCAGTGGAGTAGGTTAAGGCTACAAATCCCTTCTCCCTGAGGTTACATTGGAATGGGATCGAAGCGCTAGTTTCCAGGCCCATTAAGATGAAGTGGGATGGAATGAAGCTACTCGAAGAAGAAAAGCACCAAATGAAGTCAAGATTCGACAAAATCGGGCAAAATTGGCCCTTTTATAGTCTTTGCTCTATTCTCGTTACACGACAATGAGCAAAGAGGGGCAGATGTAAGAGCCTATTTATGCCCGAGACCCAATATGTAATATCCGGGATTTAGGGCTTGTGCATTTTTGCTTAAATATATGTGGAAGCATGCCTATGTGTGTTTTGAATATGCTTTATAGATTTCGGGAACTTTAGAAGGTAGGAGAATGCCTTAGATAATATTAGGTTTTAAGTCTTAAAAGGGGGAGCTAGGCAAGTGAGGCCTTAAGAAAATTTGTAAGGGAATTTGGACATAATAATTGGCTTGGTAAAGTGGCAGGGAGGCGCCACTTAGAGCCTTAATAAGTGACGCCACAAGGAGTGCAAGAGGGGCCTAGGGTCGAGCAGTAAGGGGAGCACTTTTGGAGTTGTTTTTGCGTCAGGGAGGAAGGAAGTTGGACGGCATGGGGAGACTGGATGGATGAGCTGTAGATGTGGTCAAATCCCTTTTAATTTTCGGCGAAGGTAGGAAGATAATTTCTGATTTATTCAAATTATTTTAAATGGGTAAAGAAGAGAGAAAGTAGGAGAAAAATGAGGGAGCTAATAAGGGGAAGAGTGTTGGCCGGCCTAGGGACTTTCTTGAGGAAATTTTCAGTCAAGTTAGTAGGGAGGAATAGCCGAATTTCATAAAAACATTTAGCCTCTCTTTCGTTTACTCCTTTCTCTGCAAAACCTATCACTTTCTCTTCTTTTTCTTTTAACCTGTTCTAGCCGAAATCTCTTCCCAAAGATCACCATTGCCGCAGCCTCTTCAATCAAAATACCACCATTGCTGAATTCTTCTGAGCATCTCTTCTTTTTTCTTCTTTTATGTTGGCCGAATCTTCTTCTTGTCATCTAAACTAAAACGCATCAAGTTTCAACCTTTTCTCTTCTTCTTTTCACAATTTTCCAAAAGCCGAAACTTAGTGATCAACATCTAGCCTATAGCCGAATATCTCTGTGGGTTCAAGCAAGGGAGCAGTCGATTTCTGTAATAAGGGTAAGGATCAACTGTCGTTCTTTTCTTTTCTTTTAGATTAGCCGAAAGTTGGAATCTAATCTCTTTTACTGTTCTTTGGCCGAAACTATGAAGGAGGTTTCGGGATTTGCTTATAGTCGACTACAAGAGAAGATCTTCGGGATTTTAAGAATCCAAGGTAAGCTATGTGTGGTATTCGGCCAAGGGCCATTTTCATAGATTTTGTACAAGAGGTTGACCCTAATATGTACCATGTAGGGATTTTGACATCTCCATAAGACAGGTGACAATTTAGGGGTTTGGATTCGCAAGGTAAGGGATCTTTATATTCGGCCTTAGGCCATATTGTTTTTGGAAAGGCAGATTCTAACTATTACCTTTTTAAGGGCAGATCGACAGTGGTATAAAAGGAGTCTCGGTATTCTGATCCATTTCGGTAAGGGTATTTGAGTTGTAGTTTTATTCGATTAAGATATCACATATTAGTTAACCGGGCTTTCTGATTAAGTGTGCCTCAATGGATGCGAATATCAGTGGAAGGGAGAAAGGGGTAGTGCCTACCCCTAAGTTCAAGAAACGTTCGGTTTCTGCTGTTCGGGATTGGCCACCGGGGTGTGGGCCAGTGACGGAAAGGGATAAGCAATTTACTATTATCCCTGCTAGCGAGAGTGTCGATACCGATAGTGTTATACTCACGGTTATCAGGTGTGTAGCCCTACACTAATTCTTGATAGATTTATGGTATTGTTTGCTATATGTATGTGTTAATGGAGATATGAAAATGTGGCTAAAGGTACCATTCAATGGTACAGGGTATTCAGGTACGTTGACCTTCAATACCATGTTATAATATTATGAATATTGAAAATGACACACATGTGAATTCGTATGAATATGGGATAAGGAGTATGGCATGATTTCTGTATGTTTTGTATGAATGCATGGGTATATGGGTGATTATGAAAAGGGGAAGTGATCTGGTGGTTTTTACCACAATATCTGGTGACTCATGTCACATAATCTGAATATGGTGACTTATGTCACATATTGTTATCTGGTGACTCTGTCACATTATCTGGTGGCTATGCCACAATTTATAAGGGGGATGTGCAAGTCGTCTGCAGCGATTGCCTTCGATGGTGTGTAGCAGATGGAGGGTCGATTTAGTAATCCCCACGGTGTGATTGGCAGGTATGGGTGATGTGTAGAGGATGGTTATTAGGTTTGGGTTGGGTTTGCATCATTGCCTATATTTGCTATGTATGATTTGATATGCCTAAATCGATTGGGAATTTGTGTTGGTTGTTGCACATTGAGTCTGTTGACTCACCCCTTTTGTGGGATATCTTTTCAGGTGACACTCAGTAGATGGACCGGGTCGGCAGGAACTTAGGGGTGGCCATGCTCAGCTCAGTGTTATTTTATTTTGAGTTTTACAATATGTTTTGGATTTATCTTGGTTGATTTCGGGTTTTGCTTTGTTGTAATAAGGCCATTACTATTAAACTGTTTTATGCATGCATTTTATTTGTTTTATTATGATACGATTATTATCAAATCAAAGGTTAAATAACTTTTCTTTAAAATAAATTCTAAATGTTTTGTCACCTAAACACCAACGATTTTTCATTTAATGGTAAACTCTAAAAACTCGGTATTTCTTTTAACTGATAGTTTTGAAGTATAAAAATGGAGTTTTAATACAATCTAGACTTCAAGAATAACCCCGTTTTCAATTTGATCACAACACAAATCGATTTCTCTTTAAAACCACCCAAATTTTTCCAAAGTACAAACGAGTTTTTGAAATGTTTTACTCAAGGAGCATGCCAGATCCGGTCAAGGCTCGTGGGTCGGGTTTGGGGTGTTTCACAATAAAACCGAAACAAAATTTAAAAAATAATAAATCAAAACAATCTATTACAACAAAACAATCCATTAATAAAAAAACAGTCTAGTTTTGGCCCAAATTTCAGCCCAATACACAGCCCAATTTACAAAATAACCACACAAGCCCAAACAGCCCAAGATTAAGCCAACTTTCAGTAGATGCTAACAGGAAACCCTAGCCCCGCGACCATGCGCCGCAACCCAGCCTCCAGTGCGCCTCCGTACGCTCCACTTCAACAGCTTCCGTATGACGGTCGTACCTGCAACAAAGGATAAGCAACGACAGCAAATAATAGTAGAGAAAACAAAGCAAAAACAGTTGTATTTTCATGTATTTTATTTTTCAATTTCGGCCTTTAAAAGCCGAAGCAAGCCACTGTACATTTTTTACAGACGATTTACGAAGATAAAAACAAAGGAATACAAAAAGAAAAACAGAAACAAAAGATTAAAAAGGTTGTTTTCTATCTGGTGCTTTTCTTTTTCGCTTTGTGTTTTTTTCTTCAGTCGAGTAAAATAAATTTACAAAAGAAAAAGAAGGGTTTATACCTGTTTCTTGGCGTCGATCTAGTCGACGTTCACCTCTTCGGTCAAGGAGGTCGACGGATCTTTAAGGATCTGTTTAAAACCGCAACGGAGGTGGAGGTGCATTAGGCACCGATGAAGCCCAAAGGTCGATAGAAGAGACGGAGGCTGAAACGTTTTTAGGAAGGGGTTTTGAAAGCTATTTTGAGGGGGTGTTTCGGCGTTTGAGAAATGGCTGATTGCCATTTAGATTATTTTTTAGGGTTTTAATAGCTATTAATAAACGGCGTCGTTTGGGGTATTGCAGTTCAAGTGCCAAAACGACTCCGTTTGGTGCTTAGCCCATCGCCCCGATTCAATCCGACCCGAAAACCCGGAGGACCCGCGTGTTTATTAAAAATGGTTTTATTTCGCGATTAGTCCCCTTTTTTCTGCGTCGCTATTTGATTAGGCCCTAGGCGCTTTTATTTGTTTTTTTTAAATTAGCCTCTGTAATCCAAATGCGCTTTCAATTTAGTCCGATTTGAACGTTGTGTTTCGGGTTTTGTAGTATTTACTGGTTCAGTCCTTGGTCATTTACGCGTTTTTAATTTGATCCTTAATTCTGTTTAAATTTTTTATAATATAGCCTATCAATTTTATGCCTATTTCAATTAAGTTTTTTTTAGTCTATAAAATTTATTCATTATTTTTTTAGAAGCGGTTTTAATATATTATTTTTGAACTATTTTATTGGTTTTACAATGTCTTAATTTGTTCTAAAACTTTCATTTGTATATAATTTATTTATTTATCATATAAATATTTGATTTCAAATTTCCTACTTCTTTTTTTTAATAATTTGCATAATTTTTAGCTTAAATATCCTCACATATGCTTATTTTATATATACATACAAAATTTATATTAAAATTATCTCTTTTTTGTATATATCATTAGTTTCATATTATTTTATATACATTTCCTCTTAAACCTATTTATATGTGCATTTAATTTCTTTTAAAATTGCATATGTATATTTATTTTATTATTGAATAATTTATTTCAAATTTTTGTTTATACACATTTCACAATATCATTTATAAATTATTCCATTTTAAATAATTTCATAAATTGTTATTTTTAAAATCCATATTCTTTATTTATTTTAAACACATTTGTTAGCATTCAAATTTTGTTTTATATTAATTTGTCATCATAAATTCTGTAGAATTACTATTAATTGTTAATATGTCCTTCATGCAATTATTGTTATTGTATATTCATGCATTAAATTATATTTATAATTATGTTCATTCTTATAATGTTAAAGTTTGTATATTACCTCATACTTAATGTGATGCTTATGCTACTTATTATTGTATTATATCTCAAATTTTAATGTATTCAAACCTTTACTAAATATTTCATTCTTATTACATGTATACCAAATAAAATGCATTTTAGTCAATTTTAATATTGTGTACTTGAAATTATTTCAAAATAAGGCAATGTTTGTGTATTTGGAAATTCGAGGAACCGTGCCCTATCGTGCTGGGTTTCGGTTCTCCGTTTGACCAAATAACAAATATCCTTTTAAAATTTTATTCATGTTTTCAAAATAAGGCAATATTTGCGTGTTTGGGAATTCGAGGAATCGTGCCCTATCGTGCTAGGTTTCGGTTTTCTGTTTGACCAAATAACCAAATATCCTTTTAAAATTCTGTCCATATTTTTAAAATAAGGCAATATTGGTACGTTTGGAAATTTGAGGAGTCTTGCCCTATCATGCTGGGTTTTGGTTTCCGTTTGTCCAAAAAACCAAATACCCTTTCAAAATTTCAAGACATGAGCTGCGAGAATTTTGGGATGATCTTGAATTCGAGGACTCAAATTGTCATATCCAATCGTGCTGGATGTGATACTTTATTCCTTCGGAACAAAGGAATCTCAATATCCAATTTGAGTTATTTGAAATTTTAAAGAACAGAATTTCAAAATCTTTTCAAACTTTTCGACATTAGGACATCAATTAATCAATTTGGTACCAATTTTGGACGTTGCGAGGGTGCTAACCCTTCCTCGCACGTAACCTGTAACACCCCAAACCCGGTCAAAATGCTACGACTGAATATGGCATGTCACAGGGAAGAAAACATTTTAAAACTAGGTTGTCGTCTCGAGTTGGAAAGTAAACTTTTGTATTTATAAAGAACCGAGTATGCATTGAGTAAACCGTTGAAAACGTTATGAACCTTAGTTTTGAAGAAAAATGGATTTGCCGTGATGTTATTACTTGTTCGTTCATTACCTGATGGCAAAATTAAGAAAACCCGGAAATTTATTTAAGTTTTGAAAAAAAACGTCCATTCCATAGTTTACTAAGCATGCTCTCAATGTTTAAAAAAATTTTAAGGAAATTTAAACGAAGTGAATAATCCTGAAATAAAATCTAAATGGCCTTATTACATAACAGAAAACCAAACTTAAAGTAAAATAAATTTGCAATGAACATTAAAATAAAAATCAAAATCTTGAGCATGGCCACCTCGAGTCTATCCCAGCTTCAGTCTAGGAATTATCTGCAAAAAGGTAACGGAAGGGTTGCGTCACCGAGACTCAGTGTGTAAATCCCCATCCAAAAGATGTTAAACTCTTACATAGATTCATATGCAAATATGCATGTTATGCAGCCCATCCAACCTAGGCATCCATCTGAGTCTCCCAAGTCTACCCCGTGTGGCACCTAGCCACTGGTGGTACCTAACCACTGATGGTTCCAAACCACTGGTGACCGAAGTCACAAATAATCATGTGTGGGGCCAACCCACGTTGTGGTACCTAACCACTGGTGACGATCCCTTATATCGTTATGTGGGGCCAACCCACTGTGGTATCAAACCACTGGGACGAGTCACAAAATAAGCATATGTGGTACCTAACCATTGGTGGTTCCAAACCACTTAGACTTAGTCACAAATTAATGATATGTGGGGCCAACCCACGTTGTGGTACCTAACCACTAGTGACAGTTTGATAAATCATACCTTCCTCATCCACTCATCATACCCATGTGTCATGTACATGCTTTTCAATATCATGGTCATGCTTAACATTTAAGAAGATATAACATGGCACATGCAAGTTTTGACTTAGGCAAATAGCGTTAGCCACCAAAATGGACTTACCCGGAGTCCCTGCTTTTACCCACAAGGGTAACATAGTGATTTCTATTGTCACTTCGGCTTTTGACAAACACAATTAATAGCATATCAAACATATGAAGTGTGTAAAAGTTACACATTTGATTACTCGTAATACGATGCTCTCTACGTCGACACTCTCGTTGATAGGCACTATCGCTATCTGCCTACTTTTCTGCTCAGAGGCTGGCCCACAACCCGGTGGCCAATCTTGCACCGCTGATACTACCCGCTTCTTGAACTTAGGGGCTGGGTTTACCGATCCAACCCCTCTTATCACTTGACTGGTGTAACATCCTGAAAATGGGCCTATACATTTTTGATTTAAGTATACGAAATGGCATGTCTTGTGTGTTATGAATGTATTATGAACATTTTTGGAATCTTGGAAATGATTTAGAAATGTTAAGTTTCAAAAGAGGAAAGTGAACATTTCTGGAAACTTGGAAATGTAAGAAATGTTAAGTTCAAAAGAGGAAAGTGAACATTTCTGGAAACTTGGAAATGTAAGAAATGTTAAGTTTAAAGGAGGCAAACGAACATTTTTGGAAACTTGGAAATGTAAGGAAATGTAAGGAAATGTAAGGAAATGTAAGGAAATGTAAGGAAACGTTTTAGGAAAAGTTAAGTTCTGAGATTAAGAGAGGGAAGTAAAGCAGGGTGGCCTTAAGAAAATTTATGGGTGAAATATGACATACAATTGGGCTTGTCTAAGTGGCTTGGAGGTGCCACTTAGGGCCTCTGGAGTTGACGCCACAAACAGGTGCAATTGGGCCTGGGTTCGAGTCACTTGGGGAGCAAATAAAGAATTTTATTTTGGTGCCCAGGAACAAGAGAAGTGGACGGCATTAAGGCTCTATAGGGAAGTGTTTTATTGTTGTTAAAATTCGGCAAATAGATGGATAAATGATGGATTTTTATTGATATTTTTATTAAGAGATAAGAATAATTATTGGATTAAGTTTTAGGTGATAATTAAAGTGATAAAGCTATCAAAATAGAAGAGTGGTGGCCAAGTAAGGGATTCTAAGCTAGTAAATTCGGCTATAAAAGGAAAAGAGAGGCCATTCAGCATTATTTTCTCTTCCTTATAACCTCTGCTTATTTCACCATTGCCGAATTCTCTTAAGCAACTATTCTTTTCTTCTTCATTCTTCTCCTCTCAATATTCCAAAAGCCGAAACTTGTGTGACTATTCTCTAGGCCTTAAGCCGAATCTTTGAGGACTCAAGAAAAGGGGGCTGTCGATTACAAAGATTAAAGGTAAGGTCAGTAGTTATCGATTTCCATTCTTTTTCTTCTAAGATTAAAGCCGAAACTAGGAAATCTAACCCCATTATTGTGTTAGTCGAAACTTGGAAAGAAGGCTCTTCGGGATTTCTACCATTGTCGACAACTTCATAAGACAAGTCAACTATTTCGGGATTTAAGAATCTAAGGTAAGTCATATTTAACATTCGGCTAAGGGTTATTTGTTGTGAATAAATGTTAGAAATTGATCTAACATGAAGTTATAGGGATTTCGACAGACATCTAAGGCAAGGAATACTTTCGGGATTTACTAAGTGTCGACTACAAGGAAGGAGAAGTTCTTTTTCCGAAGGTACACCATAGGCCGCGTGTTCCCTAGTTATTCGGTGAGTTTCGGGATTTAAAATCCACAAGATAAGTGTCTATAGCATTCAGCCAAGGCTTATTTTGATATCTAGATCTATTTCATAATTGTTTAAAAAGCCGAAACTAACCTGGGATGTGATTTAATGTTTGGCCGAATACAAGAAGGAATACAACAAAGTTTCGGGACTTGATTCTTAAGTCAATCGGCAACAAGGTAAGTTTTAGTGTACTAATCCTACTAGGATTTGGATTTATGGCCGAATGGCTCTTTACTAAGTATTAAATGATTGATTAAATGTAGAGATCTAAGATCTAAGGCATTAGATCAAGCTTTTCGGGATTTGGATTGGAAACCTTAAGCGAATCAGGTGTGTACCTCACACTATTTCTTGATATATTTATGGCAATAATTAATATGTATGTGACTATAAGAATGTGTAAGAATATGGCCAAGGTACCATGTAATGGTACAAAAGTACTCCGGTACGTTTCCTACTCCTACTAGGAATATGAAATTATGTTATATATGTAACATGTGAAAAGTGATAAGAATGTAAACTAAGGCATGATGTGCATGATATGTATGATATGGGGCATACGGGTTATATGAAAGGGGAAGTGAATGTGGTGACCTAAGACCACGATATCTGAATGTGGTGACCTAAGATCACGATATCTGAATGTGGTGACCTAAGACCATGATATTTGAATGTGGTGACCTAAGACCACGATATCTGAATGTGGTGACCTAAGACCACGAATTTTATAAGGGCGAAGAGCACGTCGACTGCAACGACTGCCTTCGATGGTGTGTAGCGGATGGAGGGTTGAGTTAGTAGTCCCCACGGTGTGTAGGTTGGTACGGGTGATGTGTAGCGGATGGCATCTAGGCTTGGGTTCGGGTTTGCATCATTACTTTATATCTGTTATATGAATAAGTATGTGATATGACATTGTATGCCTGAATTGTTAAGTTATAGTGTTGGTTACACATTGAGTCTGTTTGACTCACCCCGTTGGGGAATATTTTCTTCCAGGTGATGATCAGTAATGGACCGGGTCGGCAGGAGCAAAAAGGTGGCCATGCACAGCAAGGAAAATTTTATTATTTGGACTTTTATTCTATTTAAGCACTTTAATTTATTTTTGGGAATTATTTGATGTAATAAGGCCATAGTTGAACTACTTTAATTTTCTTTTATTTATTTTGTTACGAATTTTTAATGGTTATAAGATTAAGTAAATTTATTTAAAATAAACTCTAAATGTTTTATCACATAACATAAAAGGATTTCGACATAAGATAAAACTTGTTCTCAACTTGAGCCCAACCCAAAACAATCTTTCTTTCAAAAGACACAATTTTACAAAGTAACAAAAGAATTTTGAATTTGTTTATATCGAGCAACATACCAGATCTGGTCGAGGCTCGTGGGATGGTTTGGGGTGTTTCAACTGGCATTAGAGTCCATGAATACACCTTGGTCACTAAACCGAATTAACGCAGTGAAATCAAATCAAAAGGACTAACACTCGAAACTAAGACCCTTACCTAAATCGGAAAAGCCCGAGGCTCAGACTTGATTCACAAACCTACTGAATCCCGAAAGTCTTCACAAGAAGGCATCAACCCTTCCACCTGTAATCGGCCAAACACCCATACATAAGACCAAGTAGCCATTCGGCTCTGGCAAGAAAACCCAAAAGAGATAACGTAAGAAGATGATCGCCCCTTACCTTAACACCCTACAACCACCAAGCAGATACCGAAGAAACGCGAAGACGAGCCCCTCCTTTAATCGGCCAAGAACCACAAAATAAGATTAATGCCTTCGGCATCATAAAGAAGAGAAAGAATATTTGAAATGAGAGGGAGACACTTACCACGATTGAACAGGAATCCGATTGACAAGTTATGCCACAAGATGAAAACGAACTACTGTTCCAAAAGAAATGAAAAAGAAAGCATAAGCACTCAGGGAGGATTCGACGACAAGAACAAAAGAAAAAGAAAGGGAAGAAAGAGGGAAAAAAACAATGAGATCTTACCAAAATATGGGTTGAGATTCGGCTAGAATGAATTCTTCGGGAAAAGGAAACTCACAGAATGATTCTGAGATCTAAGAGGTTTCGGCTAGGAGCAAAAGAAAGTGTGGTCTTCGGCTAGCAAGGTGTTTCGAAAAGAAATAAACAAAATGGAAGAAAGGGAGAAGTGGTGATTCGGCTTTTGAAAACAAGGTGGGGAAAAAGGGTAGAAGGGATTCGGCTACCACAAAAAGAAGAAGAGAAAAGGAAGGCCAATAGGGGTTTCTGCTATGGTCAAAAGAAGAGAAAAGAGAAGAAGAGTTTAGGTGTTTTTCGGCAAAAGAGAGATTCAGAGAGAAAAACAACTAGACTGAGAAGTGAAACCCACCTAAATGCCACAAATACTACCCCTTAGCAACTCAAATTCGGCACCCTCACCAAGAGCCAAAACCGAAAGTCCCCTTCCCCTCAAACTCTTCAAAAAGTTTTTGGCTAACTCATACCCCAACTCAATCCCTTCTTTTCCTCCTTGCTTTTCTTCTGATCACATATTCAAACAAGTTTGGATGCCTCCAACTCCTAATTTTCTATCTTCCACTCATCCAAATCTGTTGACTCCTTCAACCCTTATCCACCAAAGTCCAACCTGAGTGCAACTCTTCCTGGTCTTGGAGTCAAAAAGATATGCACAAAAGGGGATTTTCGCAGCTCGAACCAAGTCCCTATCACTTCCCTGAGGTGTCACTTCCTTGGGCCTTAAGTGGTGCCTCCTTGCCACTTTACCAAGGCACTTCTTGTGTCACAACTTACCACTAACTACCCTTAACACCTAGCTCAATCAGCTCCCCCCTGAGTGCCCAAAACGCAAATTTCCAATAAGGCTCTGACCTACCCTTGGCTCATGCCTAGACCCTAAAATAGCCTAAACTAGCACGACATCCATACTATCTACATGCAAACACATAAAATGCAAAGGCCCCGATTTAGGATGTTACAGTTCTACCCCCTTAAAAATAATTTCGGCCTCAAAATTACCTGGTCAAAAGAGTTGAGGGTATTGCTGCCGCATCACATCCTCTGGCTCCCACGTGGCCTCTTCTGTTCCGTGATTTCGCCATAACACCTTCACCAAAGGAACTGATTTACTATGTAAGACTTTAACATCACGATCCAGGATCTGCACTGGTTCCTCCTCAAAAGACAAATCTGGGATTACTTCAATCTCCTCCACTGGCACAACATGAGACGGATCCGAACGATAGTGTCTAAGCATGGAAACATGAAACACGTTATGGATCTAACTCAATTCTGATGGTAACTCGAGCTGATAAGCTACTGGTCACATACGCTTCAACACTTTATAAGGCCCGATAAACCTAGGGCTCAGCTTACCCTTCCGACCAAATCTCGGCACCTTCTTCCATGGTGACACTTTTACGAAAGCCTTGTCACCTACTGCAAATTCTATATCTCTTCGCTTAAGATCGGCATAGGACTTCTGCCTGTCCGAAGCTTCCTTCAAACAAGTTTGGATTAGCTTAACCTTACCTTCCGTCTCCGCAACCAACTCTGGACCCAACAGTTGCCGTTCACCCAACTCTGTCCAACACGTAGGGGTACAACACTTCTGTCCATATAACACTTCATATGGTGCCATCTGAATACTTGTCTGGTAACTATTGTTATACACGAACTCTGCCAACGATAGAAATTCTTCCCAACTACCTCTGAAATCCAAGACACAACCCCTCAACATATATTCTAAAATCTGGATTACCCTCTCTGACTGCCCATCTGACTGAGGATAAAACGCCATACTAAAATCCAACCTTGTACCCAATGCCTGATGCAACGCTTTCCAAAATCTTGACGTGAACCTAGGATCCCTGTCTGAGATGATTGACACTGGCACTCCATGTAGTCTCACAATTTCCGCCACATACATCTTAGCCAACCTTTGAAGTGAGTAATCAACCCGAACCGGTATAAAATGAGCCTATTTTGTCAACCGGTCCACAATCACCCAAATCGAATCCTTTTTAGTGGGCGTGAGGGGTAGCCCACTGACAAAATCCATCGTAATCCTTTCCCACTTCCACTGCGGAATCTTTACTGGTTGCAACAATCCCAAAGGTAACTGATGTTCGGCTTTGACTTGCTGACACGTCAGACACTTACTTACAAATTCTGTTACTTCCCGCTTCAGACCCGGCCACCAAAACTGCTCCCGCAAATCCCGGTACATCTTACTACCCCCAGGATGCATAGCATATGGACTGCTATGTGCCTCTTGAAGAATCCTCTGCCTTAGCTCCACATCTCTTGGCATGCAAACCTTCCCCTGGAAACATAACACTCCATCGCTGTTTAAGCTATACCCCTCCAATCCACCATTCTGCACTTGTAAACATCGAGCGCTTAAGACTTCATCTACTAACTGTTTTTCCTTAACTTGATTCACCCATGTCGGCTTCACTTGCAGTTCCGCTAACAGACTTCCGTCATCATACAGACTGAGGTGGGCAAACATCGCTCTTAAATCTGTTACCACTTTGCGGCTCAAGGCGTCGGCTACCACGTTGGCTTTACCCGGATGGTACTCAATCGAGCAGTCGTAATCCTTTAACAACTCGATCCACCTTCACTGCCTCGAATTCAACTCCCTCTGAGTAAGGAGGTATTTCAAACTCTTATGATCCGTATACACAATAAATTTTTCCTCATACAAGTAATGTCTCCAAATCTTCAAGGCGAAAACCACAGCAGCCAACTCCAAGTCATGCGTCGGGTAATTCACTTCGTGAGGTCTCAATTGTCGAGAAGCATACGCAACTACTTTCCCCTCTTGCATCAGCACACATCCTAACCCTGTATGTGATGCATCACAGTAAATCGTAAACTCTTTCCCTGCTTCAGGCTGAATCAAAACCGGAGCTTCTGTCAAAATCCCCTTTAACTTCTCAAAACTCTCTTGTTGCCTGTCTGACCACACAAACGGAACCCTTTTCCTTAGCAACTTGGTTAACGGCGCTGCAATCAAAGAAAACCCTTCCACGAACCTTCTGTAATATCTCGCTAAACCCAGAAAACTCTGAATCTCCACCACAGACTTAGGTGGTTTCCAGTACAATACCGCTTCAATCTTCCGGGGGTCTACCCTAATCCCCTCAGCTGACACCACATGACCCAAGAAGGTTACTTCCTTTAACCAGAACTCGCACTTACTAAACTTTGCGAATAACTGCTTCTCCCTCAGAATCTGCAAAACCACACGCAGATGTGCATCATGCTCCTCCTCAGATTTCGAATACACCAGAATATCATCTATAAATAGTACGACGAACCGATCCAAATACGGCTAAATCACCCAATTTATCATATCCATAAACGTTGCTGGCGCATTGGTTAACCCAAACGACATTACCAAGAACTCGTAGTGACCGTAATGAGTACTAAACGCCGTCTTATGAATATCCACCTCCTTGACCTTAAGTTGATGATACCCCGACCTCAGATCTATCTTAGAGAAGACTGATGCTCCCTTAAACTGGTCAAACAGGTCGTCTATCCTCAGCAACGGGTACTTGTTCTTAATCGTCAACTTATTCAGCTGACGGTAATCTATACATATTCGTATCGATCCGTCCTTCTTCCTAACAAAAAGCACAGGCGCTCTCCAAGGTGATACACTCGGCCGGATAAAACCCCGGTCCAACAACTCCTGGATCTGCGCTTTCAGCTCCACTAACTCCTTTGGCACCATTCTATATGGGGCAATAGACACTGGCGCGGTTCCCGGTAGCAGGTCTATACCAAACTCAACTTCACGATCCGGAGGCAATCCCGGAAGCTCCTCTGGAAACATATCGGTAAACTCTTTCACCGTTTGGACATCCCCCACAGTTGATTCCTTAACCTCCAAGGCACAAACATAAGCCACAAATGCCTTATATCCTTTCTTCACCATTTTCTCGGCCTTCAAAGCTGATACCACATGAGATAGGTAGTTCTTTCTCTCACCTATCATTACCACCTCTTCACCCTCGACAAATCTCAACACCATGCACTTGGCTACACAGTCCAAACTTGCTTGGTACTTTACTAGCCAGTCCATTCCTAAGATCAAATTGAACTCCCCGAATGGCAGTTCCATCAAATCCGCCGAAAACACTACCCCTTGAAGTTCTAAGGGTACATCCTTATATAGTTTGTCCACCACTACAGAGTGTCCTAGAGGGCTAATTACAGTCATCTCCCTAGAAGAAGTCTCATGTACTAAGTTCAGAGTTCCCACTATACTACTAGCAACATAAGAGTGCGTCGAACCAACATCAACCAAAGCAATATAAGGCAACCCAAAAATTAAGAACGTACCGGTTATGACGTCTGGTACATCGCCCTCCTCTTGACACCTTGCTGCATAGACCAACCCAGGCTGTCTTGCATCAGTATTTCCAACACCCCTACCCGGTGCTCCACGGCCTCGTCCGTTACCACTACCACCCCTGGCTGAACCTCGACCCCTCTGCGGTTGCTGACCATCTCTCCAGAATTGTGTACATCCTTGACCCTCAGATTGAATCCTAGCTGGCCTCCACGGACTATCCCTTATCCGGTGATCCATCGACCCACTCTCGAAGCACCCTATGTTTACCTGTCCAACACTCCCCCGAATGAGACTTTCTGCATCGAGCACATTGTGGTGGCCACTGAGTAGCAGCAGCAGGCCTTGCAGCTTGACTTGGTCCGCAAAATCTAGCCCTTTTCTGGGAACTCCCAGCAGACCCTGATGGCCTAAAGCTCCACTTATCCCTATTTCTGTTCTAATTCTGTGTCTCGGTCCGCTTCACCTCCTCAGCTATTTTGGCCTTCTCCACCAGGACAGCAAATTCCCTCTCTCGCTGTGGAGCAATCAACACCCGCAGCTCATCTCTCAGCCCGTCCTCAAACCTGACATAGCGCTCATGTTCCGTAGCCACGGTACCCCAAGTATAACGGCTCAACCTTAAGAATTCCGCCTCATATTCAGATACTGACTTACTCCCCTGGACCAGATTCAAAAATGCCCTACGCTGCACATCTATATAACTAGACCCGACGTACTTCCTATGATAAGCCACCTTAAAGAAATCCCAAGTGATATCATCGGCCATCGCACCATCCCTAACCGTAAGCCACCACTGATAAGACTCATCCAGGAGAAGAGACACTATCCCTTTCAGCTTTTCCTCAGTTGTAAAGTCTAGATCGTCCATTATGTGCTCAGTCACCTCCAACCAGTACTCAGCTGTGCTAAGAGCTACACCAGAAACACCCCGAAATACTTCTGCTCCATTAGCTCGGAGTCGTTCGGACACAGATTTCTGAACCCCCGTACCCACTCCTGCTCCAGCAACTCTCTCCAGAACCCGTAGCATTGCCTGCGACACCGCGTCATCACCATCCGTTTGATCCTAAAACTCAGCGCCCACAGCTGGCGACGGTGGTACCTCATTCTCTGACCCATGACCAGACCCCACTGGTTCGGACAGAGTCATCCTACCCCTACCACGACCATGCGTATTACGCCCACGTCCTCGGGTGCTCATGACTAGCGTTCACAGTTGATCTGATTTAAGAATTTTATGAGTTAGCTTTCTTCCACTATTTATTACGGCACAGTCTTATGAGCAATTTATTATAGTAGTTATTCTTGCAAGTTCACACAGTCCTACAGGTTTCAGTCTCTAAAGTGAATTCCTATCACTAGCATTCCTATCACAATCATTTAAGCCATAGTAACAGCAGTTAGGAGACTTACCGTTGCGGATTGGTGCCGGAGACTCAGGTGCCATGCTTCCCAAAACATGTATTTCCATCAAAATCATTTTGCAAACCCTTTATTGAAAAACAATTTGGGCCTTAGGCCCACAGCGGAACTTTTGAACCAGGCTCTGATACCACAATTGTAACACCACAAACCCGGTCAAAACGCTACGACCAAGTCGGCATGTCACAGGGAAGAAAACATTTTGAAACCAGGTTGTCGTCTCGAGTTGGAAAGTAAACTTTTGTATCTATAAAAAACCGAGTATGCATTGAGTAAACCGTTGAAAACTTTATGAACCTTAGTTTTGAAGAAAAATGGAGTTGCCGTGTTGTTATTACTTGTTTGTTCATTACCCGATCGTAAAATTAAGAAAACCCAAAAATTTATTTAAGTTTTGAAAAAAACGTCCATTTCATAGTTTACTAAGCATGCTCTCAATGTTTAACAAATTTTTAAGGAAATTTAAACGAAGTGAATAATCCCGAAATAAAATCTAAATGGCCTTATTACATAACTGAAAACCAAACTTAATGTAAAATAAATTTGCAATGAACATTAAAATAAAAACCGAAATCTTGAGCATGGCCACCTCGAGTCTATCCCGGCTCCAGTCTAGGAATTATCTGCAAAAAGGTAATGGAAGGGGTGAGTCACCGAGACTCAGTGTGTAAATCCCCATCCAAAAGATGTTAAACTCTTACATAGATTCATATGCAAATATGCATGTCATGCAGCCCATCCATCCTAGGTATCCATTCGAGTCTCCCGAGTCTACCCCGTGTGGCACATAGCCACTGGTGGTACCTAACCACTGGTGGTTCCAAACCACTGGTGACCGAAGTCACAAATAATCATGTGTGGGCCAACCCACGTTGTGGTGCCTAACCACTGGTGACGATCCCTTATATCGTTATGTGGGGCCAACCCACTATGGTAACAAACCACTGGGACGAGTCACAAAATAAGCATATGTGGTACCTAAGCATTGGTGGTTCCAAACCACTTAGACTTAGTCACAAATTAATGATATGTGGGGCCAACCCACGTTGTGGTACCTAACCACTGGTGACAGTCTGATAAATCATACCTTCCCCCTCCTCTCATCATACCTATGTGTCATGTACATGCTTTTCAATATCATGGTCATGCTTAACATTTAAGAAGATATAACATGGCACATGCAAGTTTTGTTTTAGGCAAATAACGTTAGCCACCAAAATGGACTTACCCGGAGTCCCTGCTTTTACCCACAAGGGTAACATAGTGATTTCCATTGTTACTCTGGCTTTTGACAAACACAATTAATAGCATATCAAACATATGATGTGTGTAAAAGTTACACACCTGATTACTCGTAATACGATACTCTCTATGTCGACACTCTCGTTGATAGGCACTACCGCTATCTACCTACTTTTCTGCTCAGAGGCTGGCCCATAACCCGGTGGCCAATCTCGCACCGCTGATACTGCCCTCTTCTTGAACTTAGGGGTTGGGTTTACCGATCCAACCCCTCCTATCACTTGACTGGCATTAGACTCCATGATTACACCTTGGTCACTAAACCGAATTAACGCAGTGAAATCAAATCAAAAGGACTAACACTTGAAACTAAGACCTTTACCTAAATCGGCAAAGCCCAAGGCTCAGACTTGATTCACAAACCTACTGAATCCCGAAAGTCTTCACAAGAAGGCGTCAACCCTTCCACCTGTAATCGGCCAAACACCCACACATAAGGCCGAGTAGCCATTCGGCTCTGGCAAGAAAACCCGAAAGAGATAACGTAAGAAGATGATCGCCCCTTACCTTAACACCCGACAACCACCAAGCAGATGCTGAAAAAACGCGAAGACGAGCCCCTCCTTCAATCGGCCATGAACCATAAAATAAGATTAATGCCTTTGGCATCAGAAAGAAGAGAAAGAAGATTTGAAACGAGAGGGAGACATTTACCACGATTGAACAGGAATCTGATTGACAAGTTATGCCGTAAGATGAAAATGAACCACTGTCCCAAAAGAAACGAAAAAGAAAGGATAAGCACTCAGGGAGGATTCGGCCACAAGAACAAAAGAAAAAGAAAGGGAAGAAAGAGGGGGAAAAACAATGAGATCTTACCAAAATATGGGTTGAGATTCGGCTAGAATGAATTCTTCGAGAAAAAGAAACTCGCAGAATGATTTTGAGATCTAAGAGATTTCGGCTAGGAGCAAAAGAAAGTGTGGTCTTCGGCTAGCAAGGTGTTTCGAAAAGAAATAAACAAAATGGAAGAAAGGGAGAAGTGGTGATTCGGCTTTTGAAAACAAGGTGGGGAAAAGGGGTAGAGGGGATTCGGCTACCACAAAAAGAAGAAGAGAAAAGGAAGGCCAATATGGGTTTCAGCTATGGTCAAAAGAAGGGAAAAGAGAAGAAGAGTTTAGGTTTTTTCGGCAAAAGAGAGATTGAGAGAGAAAAAAAACTAGACTGAGAAGTGAAACACACCTAAATGCGCAAATACTACCCCTTAGCAACTCAAATTCGGCACCCTCACTAAGAGCCAAAAACGAAAGTCCCCTTCCCCTCAAACTCTTCAAAAAAATTTCGGCTAACTCACACCCCAACTCAATCCCTTCTTTACCTCCTTGCTTTTCTCCTGATCACATATTCAAACAAGTTTGAATGCCTACAACTCCTAATTTTCTCTCTTCCACTCATCCAAATCTGTTGACTCCTTCAACCCTTATCCACCAAATTCCAACCTGAGTGCAACTCTTCCTGGTCTTGGCGTCAAAAAGATATGCACAAAAGCGGATTGCCGCAGCTCGAACCAAGTCCTTATCACTTCTCTGAGGCGTCACTTCCTTGGGCCTTAAGTGGCGCCTCCTTGCCACTTTACCAAGGGACTTCTTGTGTCACAACTTACCACCAACTACCCTTAACACCTAGCTCAATCAGCTCCCCCCCGAGTGCCCAAAACGCAAATTTCTAATAAGGCTCTGGCCTACCCCTTGCTCATGCCTAGACCCTAAAATAGCCTAAACTAGCATGACATCCATACTATCTACATGCAAACACATAAAATGCAAAGGCCCCGATTTAGGATGTTACATAATCGACCCCTGAACCCGTTTTCTCGAATTTCACAGACCAAAATATTTTTATAGGTGATCCAATCACACATAAACAAAAAAGGATTGGTGGCGACTCCATCTTCATTTTTTAAAGTCGATCCCCATTTTTCAAACTCGAATAAAAATGGTTTCGACATCACTTGCTTTGTAAAACTTGTAATTCTGACTAAAACTTTGCAATAGAAATTCCAAAGCTAGAATTCTTAAATCATGATTTCATCAAGTGAAAATATTTTATTAGCCAATTGAACATATTTTTAAACTTACGTTATTAACTTTCATAAAACCCAAATTCGTGTCTTTGTGGCGAAAAAATATTGGTTTGTATAATTTTAAAAACCCAACATTAATTATTGATCAGCACAAATCATGCAGGAAAAAAACTTTCACAAAATAAAAGAAACCCAAAAGAAAAATTAAATCAGAGAAATTAAACCATAAGCCAAAAGTCCAAAAAATCCATTTATTAACCAGAGCAAACCATTTTATGAGAGAATTAATCTAAGCTCCCGCACGCCGTCTGATTCTAAACTTACTGATTATCTAAAAAGTCAGAAATAAAACAAAGGGTGAGCTATAAAGCTTAGTGTATAACGAAATTGAAACATAGAACACATATATCATAATGTACAAATCAGAGTATCACAGAGAATTTCATCATGAACAATTGAGCAAAATTGAGAATGCATGATTATGCCAATGCGATATTTTTTGGAAAAACATAATGCAGATTTTTTAGAAAACCTCCTACCCAACTCCGCTACACATCAAAATAGAGTTCCCTAGAACTCGTCCAACCAAATCACACCAATAGATAATTGTGAACATTGCCACCAAAGTTAAACTGTCAGATCAAATATATGTGGTCAAGCCACTATATTGCAGCAAAGCTGCTAGAACAGATATGAGTGGTCAAGCCACCAAAAAAATGTAGGTCATTAAACTGCCAAACAGAAATGTGGGTAAACCACCAAAAAATGCAGATCATTAAACTGCCAGAACTTCCTCCTTACCATATTATCCCAACCCCATGCAATGTGACATGGCATGCATATACAGAACTAGAATGATAAGCATGTTGAACATGCATCCATATTCTTAACAAAATCCACAATGTGACATGCATGGTCATATAACAAATTCAGATATTTACAATTCAACATATTCAAACATCTTACACCCATACACAACATTGCAACACAAAGACATGCCATCAGATTTGACAGAACATAGATCATACACATTTATTTTACACACCTTTAAACACAACGCATATAGTAGCAAACTAAAAAATACCTTATTTTAATGTCATATTTAAGAAGTATGGACTCTACGGAAGGTCTAATTACACATCACACATCATAAACATGCTTAGAGTATAATTTTAGAAAATGGGCCCACACGTCCATGTGGCCCACACGGCCTCACACATGCCCATGTGGACCACACAGTCTAGCACACGGATGTGTAGCTCATACGGTCTACCACACGAGCGTGTGATGTCGATAGTGGGTTTTTTTGGCATCGCACTGTTTGTTGTTTTTCAAGAATTCTGTTACATACATTGTCAGTTTTTGATGCCGAATCAACAATCACAATTCCTAAGTCCTAAAATCAAAATTAAAAATGATCAATTAGCCACGTTAAATGAAACCAAGTTATTAACTCAACTTATGATCCATTGAAAACTCGCCTCTAACTCCACAAATTCAACCCTTCAATATATGATTACTTACCCAATAGCAACAGCGGCCCTAAAACTCCTTTAAGCCACCGAAGAGACGTCGTGTAATTCACAAACCTCTCCTAAAAATACACCAAGACCAACAATTAAATCCAAACTCACAAATGCACACACTTATCCAAACCCTTCCCACGAAATGAAAACTACATCATTAACAAAATTAATCAAAAATTACTTACAGAGATTAACATAGTACCAAGTAGAGCAATCCCAGTTCTAACGTACAACAACGCAAAGAGGCAACCAAAAGATAAAACAAATAATGGAAACAAAAAAGATAGTAAAGGAAAACACAAAAAGGAAAAAAAAACAAAAGGGAAAACGGTAGAAGGGTAATTCACCAAAATTGAAAAAAAAAACAACAGAAGAAACTGTATGTGAAAAGAGAGAGCAAGTGGGAAATGTGTGTTGGGGAGAAAATTTCTCAAAAATATAATATAATATAATTTTTTTAAAAAAATAAAATAAAATCCAAAGTCAATCAGATTCTCGCAGAATTCAAATTCAATTCAAACTCTATCATGAGAGTGGCAGAAATTGGGAAATAACAAAACTATTTTTGCTTGCGCTCACAGGGATTCAAACATAGGATCAAAGAGTAAGCTCATTATTGTCAAGCTTGTGCGGGAATTAAATTTAAGTCAAATGTTCAAAGATAAGGATAGGGACAAAAATAACAAAAATTTCAAAGGAAAGGATTTGAATACAAGTCCTAAAACACACATTCAAAGCATTTAACCATTAAACCAAATTAAATCGCTTGAAAAAACTTTAACAATCTTAACCAAAAATTCAAAATGTAATCACTATTGGTTTCACTAACCCAGTTTCTTTTAACCCAATTTTTGGGATGTGATACTTATAACTTTTTCTCTTTAGAGATCTAAAAGAGGAACTAAATATTTGTGAAAAAAAATCATTCAAAATATTTAATTTGAACCCAAATTCTTTGGCTATTACACTTTCTTTTATTCAATTTTTATTTGAATCTTTACATGTTCGAGCTAAAACATTTTATTTGTTAAAGAAATATAGTAATTTCTAAATATTCTCTCAATTAATAATGGTTAATGGTTTTTAAATTTCACCAAGAACCCAATTCAACAATAATAATACTAATAAGCTATGGCATGTTTGATAATTGGCTGTTAATTGCAGTGGCTGGTTTGACCAACTGATTTCAGTAATTGATTACTTTCTTCTATTCAATTTTTATTTGAATCTTTACACGTTCGAGCTAAAACATTTTATTTGTTAAATAAATATAGTAATTTCTAAATATTCTCTTAATTAATAATGGTTAATGGTTTTTAAATTTCACTAAGAACTCAATTCAACAGTAATAATACTAATAAGCTATGGCATGTTTGATAATTGGCTGTTAATTGCAGTGGCTGGTTTGACTAACTGATTTCAGTAATTTATTTGACCAACTGGTTCTGTTAACTATTTATTTAAAAGTGTTTGGTAAGATTTAGCTGATCGTTAAAAGTTGATATGTGTAAAATGTCAAATAAGAGCTTGACACATTTTTTTGTTAAGTATTTATTTGTCTATAATACTTTTATCTTTATTGAGTGAAATTATTGAAATAAAAGACTATTACCAAGGAATTAAAACATCCATTATGGAAATTAATTAGTGAATATTTTTGAAATTTTAAATAAACAATTTTCTTAAGTTCCTTATTTGCAAATATTAACCTTTTGGAAATTGATAAATATTAATAGTGCATTAATATATGTAACACCCCTAACCCGTATCCGTCGTCGGATTAGGGTTACGAGGCATTACCTATCAAAATATAATCCCAAACAAGCATTTATAAATAATTAATTAGTACATGCATATAAATGTTTATATAAACAATTCATAATTCTTTGCTATCAAATTGAATGTTAAAAAAACTACCTTTGTCTAATCATCATTGCCTAATTCATTATCAAACGCATACCTATCATTTGACTAGTAAACACGAACATAGCAATCTATCATTTCAACAGACATTTTTGAATCTACCTTTAAGCACATCATTCTTTCATCGAAGTTTAAAATCAAAAGAATATATCACCACTCTATAATGTTAGTTTCCCATAAAAGAAAAATTTTATCAAATATACTACTATTGGTCTTTAAGATATAATAACCACACATGAACATGCTTATAACCACATTACCAAAACAAATTATCAATATCAATGCCAAATACAAGTAATTGATAAAATCCTTACTTAACCGAAACTAAGATGCCTCAAAATTCAATACCAACTGTCGAAAGTATTCATCTAGTTCTTTAACCTCAAAACCAACAATTAGCATAGGAAATTTTAATATACAAATGACCTAGAACATGTAAACAACAATTAACATATTTACCCAACCAATTATAAACCTTCTATACCAAATACATAAGTACATTTTAGTCAAAATTTTTCTTTAAAAGAAACTTACAAGCAGAATATGTAATAGATATTACAACATCAATAAATTCAATCTCATGACAAATACATTAATAGCCAAATTACTCTTCATAGCGTTCATGTTTTACTAAATGGTATAGCTCTAATATAAATCAAACACATAACCGATTATACATCATATAATTATAACATCACTATCATGCCAAATTTCCAAGTCTTGTAACACCACCGAATCCAAAATTCAAACAGGGCATACGCATACTACGATTAAAATCATCTAGACATTAGGCCATTAGTATTTAAACCAAGCCATTTTCGCATGGCTTATAAATTTACATTATCAAAATGTTATCAAAGTAACCAGCTAGCCTATACATGCCTTAAATTCAAAATTAACTTTTAGAGTACCAAGATAGGTTGATAGTGCGGATGACTTCAATGACGATCCCCGGAGCTCGTAGCTTGACCAAAATCTATAAAACAGGGTGAAAACATAACACACAAAGTAAGCTAACTAGCTTAGTAAGTCTTAAGCAAATGTATTAAATCAAATGATCATTCAAGCATTTCAAACCATACTTAATATCATAAAATTTTAAAGCTTAATACTTATATGGTCTACTAATGCCGAATGCTAATACCTCATTTAACTCAACTATCATCACTATTTTGCCTTTAAACATGAAATTATTATTTCGACATATGGTTCAAATATAATTTAATAGCTCTTAACCAACTACTCATATTTCCAATATAAATAATTCAATAGGATCACATATATGTACATATACAATAAAGTGTATGCTCTATACTTAATAACTTCACATAGAAGGATGTATACACACACATGTCCATTTGACATTTTATAAATTCATATATCAATTGTCAATGTAATCCTAATATAGCCACATAAACATAAGGCCGAATGTACATGATCAATTCGTATCATTTATGTTCGACAACTTAACACATATATACTTACCTTATTGATCGAATATAGAGAATCAATTGAATAACTCGTAGGCACTTACCTGTATGGCCGAATATATATATAACTCATACTATCCACTTACTTGCTCGATGACCACATAACTAAGAGAAGTTTACGACTTATAAGTTGAAATTTCATCACCGGTATAAAACCTGCTAGGCGTAAGCCTGAATTACTCACCGGCACTAAGCCTGCTAGACCCGAGGTCTGAAATTTAATCACCGGCATTTAGCCTGCTAGGCAATAAGCCTGATACACTTCACCAGCACAAGGCCTGCTAGGCTCGAAGCCCGAATATCCATATTATTGAGCCATCTCATACACATTACATGTTACCAATATCACATATATCACACATAATTCATATCACTTTCACATATTGAACTCAATTAAATTTAACTACATTTCATTGTTAAAACACTATATCACATTCGACTTTGCCCAAATTCCAATCTATAAATTCAAAATTCAGCATGTAATCTAGGTTACAATCGATATTAACGGTATTAAATTGCTTAAAGACTTACCTCGGATATCGTCGGACGGCAAAAACCGGCTATTCGATAATTTTCGCTTTTCCCCGATCCAAGTCCATTTTTCTTTGTTCTTGATTTAAATATATTCAAATTAAGCTCATTCAAACACATTTCATTTCAATTTAATCCAAAAACACCTAAATGGACAAATTACCATTTTGCCCCTAATATTTTACACTTTTACAATTTAGTCCTGTTTGCACAAAACACAAAATATGCAAAATCTCACAACAACATAGCTAGGCCGAATCTTCCATATAATCATATAAGTTCATACATTTCATTTATTTTGCAATCTAGCCCCTCAAAAATTTATTTTCACAATTTAGCCCTAATTTTCTAAATTGATCAATAATTCAAGAACAAAATATGTTCATCTAACACCTATCTTTCATTTAACACCAATAATCATCAAAAAGCTTGAAATATCATTAATGGCATATCACACAAACATCATCAATTCACAAAATTAGTACATGGGTTTTGAAGCTCTCAAAGCAACGATTACAAAAACGTAGAAATTATCGAAAACCGACCGAAAACATACCTTGAATTAGACCAAACTATGGCCGAATACCAAGCTTCTTTCACTTTTATTTTTCCTTTTTGTGTTTGCGGTGGTAGATAAGCACTATGGCTTATTTTATGTTTTGTTATAATATATAATAAGTTATAAAAACAATATATTAAATACTTATATTATAAACTTATAAAAGTAAGCATAACAAAACATATATTATATACATATCATCATCATGCCGTCCACTAGCCATAGAATTGGCTAAATTGCCACATAAGGCCCTCACTTTTATAAAGCCACATCATATTGGTATTTAACAAATAGCATACAAGTTTCACATTCAATGCAACTTCATCCTTTAATCAAATTAAACACACAGACAGTCAAATTAGTTTACGGAAATTTAGCACATGCTTAAACACTCATTAATGACACAAAAAATAATATTAAAATATATTTTGAACTCAGATTCGTGGTCTCGAAACCACCGTTCCAATTAGGGTCAAATTTGGACTGTTACAATATAATTGTAAATTTTATTCTAGTGATAATTATGTCATGTTCTTAGTATGTAAATTAGTGATAATTATGTCACACTTTGACTAAGTTTGTCAAGTAGCATATTTCAATTAATATAAAGTTGCATAAGAAATCATTTTACACAAGTAAACTGAAAATAAATTAAAAGTACACAAATATTCAAGGATGAATGAGCTCGATTGCAAATTTCTCGTGGAAATATTAATTTTTGTAGATTCACGATGGAGGTATTTTTTTTTTAAATTTACTTTGGACTTTAGAGGTGAAAGTGAAAACGGGAGAATGGAGACTAATGATATCTTGACACCCTTATTAGGTTTAAGAGCATATGGCAAATGGAGTAATTTTTGAGCAAGCAAAGTGACAAATGAGAGCTTTTAGCAAGTTAATAGATGAGAAGGCTTGGCAAGTTGTGTTAACAAGGTGGGAACCACCTTAAACTATTGAAAAAACTCTAAAATTTGAGGCAACTTGGATGATAGAGGAAAACAGGGCTACCAATTACAACTCAAAGGCATTGCTTGCCATCTTTAACGGAGTTGATCCACAAGACTCAAAAGGTAATCTAAATGCATTATATTTGTAATATCCGGGATTAGGGCTTGTGCATTTTTGCTTAATTGCATGTGCTAGTATGCCTGTGTGTATTTTGAATGTGTTTTATGAATTTTGAGAACTCTAGAGTGTAGGTGAATGCCTTAGAAATTATCAGATTTTAAGTTTCAAAGAGGGAGCTCAGCCTGATAGGCCTTAAGGAAAATTGTAGGGGAAATTAGACACACAAGTGGGCTTGTTAAAGTGGCAAGGAGGCGCCACTTAAAGCCTCAGTAAGTGACGCCACAAGCATGGGTGCAAGGCCTAGGTTCGAGCAGCAAGGGGAGCACTTTTGGAGTGTTTTTGCGTCAAGCAAGGAGGGGAGTTAGACGGCACTAAAACACTTGATGGATGAGCTTTAGATGTGGATTAATTCCTTCTAAAATTCGGCTAAGGTAGGGAGATAATGGTTGGTTTATTCAGATTATTTTTAAGGGATAAAGAAGAGGAAAAATAGGAGAAAAGGAAGGGATGAGATAGGGGGAAGGAGAGTTGGCCAAATAGGGGGATCTAGGGGTGATATTTTCGGCAAAAGGGAGGAGAGTGAGGCCATTTGCTTCTTTTCTTCTCATTTGTGCCTCTGCCGAATTCTCTAAGCAAATCCTCTCTTTTCTTTTTATTTTGTCAAGCTGAAAACACAAGTAGCCTAGCCGATTTCTTCAACTTTTCCTTCTTCAAGTTTATCACCATTGCCGAATTCTCCCTAAGTCCCATACTCTTCTTTTCCATTCTTGCTGAGGCCGAATTTTCATCTTCAATCTTTTCTTCCTCTTCTGTAATTTCAATCAAAGCCGAATACACAAGGGACCCTTAACCGACTGTTCACTTTTGCCTAAGCCGAATCCTCTATTTGGTGGCCATAGTCGAATGCTCCTCTACCCCTTCTTGGTGTCGACTTGATCATTTAAGCAGGAGCCGAATCTCTCTATTTCAAGCTAGGATATTCGATTGAATTGGTAAGGATCTTTCTTGGCCGAACTCTTGTTCTTTTCTTTCTCTAACTGTCGAAAATCAAGGCACTAATCCCATCAGTACTCTTTGGCCGAAACTATGAAAAAGGTTTCGGGATTTGCCTACTGTCGACTACAAGGAAGGATCTTTCGGGACTTTTAAAGATCTAAGGTAAGCCATATGTGGTATTCGGCCAAAGGCCATTTGTTGTGTGATTAAATGTTAGAATGGAATCTAACATAAGGCTTGTAGGATTTCGACATCTTCATAGCCAAGAGACTACTTTCGGGATTTAAAATCACAAGGTAAGTACATATGAACATTCGGCCAAGGCTAGATTAAGTGGTTGTGTATAGCCGAATTTGACATTGATTTTTAGGGGAGGAGTACAATCTGATTTCGACAGACTTTCGGGATTTCAGTGAACTCGTTAAGTAAACCAGGTGTGTAGCCCACACTAAGTCTTAATAGATTTATAGTAATGTTTTAATATGTGTGTTAATGAAAGTATGAGAACGTGGCTAAAGGTACCGTATAATGGTACAGAATATTAGGTACGTAATCTTTAATATTACGTCAATAAATGTTATGAACATGTGAAATATGGCACATATGTGAATATTGATAAGAATGTGAAATAAGGCATAAGGCATGATATTTGTATGTTTTGTATGACATGGGGCATATGGGTGATATGGAAAGGGGAAGTGATCTGGTGGTTTTTACCACAATATCTGGTGACACATGTCACATAATCTGAATGTGGTGACTTATGTCACAAAATATTATCTGGTGACCAAGGTCACAAATTATTATTATCTGGTGGCTATGCCACGAATCTATAAGGGCGATGTGCCAGTCAACTGCAGCGACTGCATTCGATGGTGTGTAGCGGATGGAGGGTCGATTTAGTAATCCCCACGGTGTGATTGGTTGGTACGGGTGATGTGTAGCGGATGGTTATCTAGGTTTGGGTTCGGGAATGCATCATTGATTATATGTGTTTTATATATGTTTGTATGCCTGAATCGTTTGGGACTTTGTGTTGGCTGTTACACATTGAGTCTGTTTGACTCACCCCGTTGCGGGATATCTTTTCAAGTGATGCTCAGTTATGGACCGGGTCGGCAGGAACTTAGTGGTGGCCATGCTCAGCTCAGAGTTATTTTATTTAAAGACTATTTATTTAAGTTTGGATTTATTCAGGTTTTCTTGATGTAATAAGGCCATTAGTATGAAACTGTTTATGCATGCATTTTTAATTATTTTATTATGATTCGATTATTATCAAATCAAAGGTTAAATAAGATTTTCTTTAAAATAAATTCTAAATGTTTTGTCACCTAAACATTAACGATTTTCAACTTAATGTTAAACTCTAAAACGTCAGCAACGTTTTCATAAAAATGTAGACTTCAACCACAACATCATTTTCAATTCAACCACAACACAAATCGATTTCACTTCGAAACCATCCAAATTTTCCAAAGTAACCAGCGAGTTTTTGAAATGTTTCTCTCAAGGAACATGCCAGATTTGGTCGAGGTTCATGGGCCGGGTTTGGGGTGTTTCATTTTGGTATCAGAGCCCAGTTTTAAACTCTCGGCCTTGGGTTTAAAGCCCACAGTGTGTTCGAAATTAAGCCCAAAAGAGTTTATGTGAAAATTTTTGTGAAATGAGCAGGTTTTCTGGCATGGCACCTAAGTCTCCGACCCGAAGTCCACCAGGTAAGTACCCCTAACTGTTGTGTGGTTTATTGTATGATTTGTATATGGGTATAACGGGAACGTAGATTAGTATACTAAGTTATTGAACCCTAGGATTAGTTTACTCCAATACAGAATTACATAAAACTTTAAAGCCTAATTAAACAAACCTGTGTTTAAGTCGCCGAGCTAGGGTGTGGCAACCATTGTGCGCATGTCTAGGATTGGTTTCGGTGGGAGCTTGGTATTTAAGCAGTCCTAGTGACTCACCTCCTCTCCACTTGAATCCTATCTGGTGCGTAGTGACGGTTCACCCTAACCAAGAGGACTTATTCACGGGCTAAATCCAATAATTAAAACCCGAAAGGGACTAGCCACACTTTTTATAAACACCTTAGTTTTAAAATCACCGAATTACCCCTTTGATTTGTAGAGAAATTATTTTTGGAAATTTTTCAAAATATTCCCGATTTACAAAATTACCCAATTACCCCTGGTTTGTAAATTACCAAAGTACCCTTGGTTTATAAAATTACCATATTACCCTCGATTTTTATTAAAATATTCTTACTTTACAAAAATACCAAAAACCCCCATTTTACAAAATACCAAGATACCCTGATTTGGAAATTTACCAAAATACCCCTGTAGGACAAATTACGAAAATACCCCTGGGTTAGGAACAGACAAAAATGTTTGAATCGTGAATGTGTGTGGTAGGTACTACTGAATGAATGTATTTCTCTGAATTAGGGTAGAAAACTTGAAACGAAAACTTTGATTGATCGAAAGAACCACTATTAAACTTCTTTTCATAAAATTTCTTCGCGGGTAATCAGTGGAACAAGGACTAATGCATAAAATTTCTTAACTCAGATTAAATAGCGAAAGTAGACATGAGCTCTAGGGGACGTGGTCGTAATGTGCGAGGACGTGGTAGAGGCAGAATGACCGTATCGAAACCCGTTAGGTCTGGTCAAGGGTCCGAAAATGAGGTACCACCACTACCCCCACCACCAGCGGTTGGTGTTGAGCATCAGGATCAGACGGGGGATGATGCAGTATCGCAGACGGTACTGAGGGTTCTTGAGATGGTGGCTGGAGCAGGTGGAGGTATGGGAGCTCGGAAGTCTGTACCCGAGCGACTCCGAGCCAATGGAGCTGAGGTATTCCGTGGTGTATCCGGCGTGGCACCCAGTACGGCTGAGTATTGGTTGGAGGCGACCAAGCGAATCATGGATGAGCTGGATCTGACTGCTGAGGAGAAACTGAAAGGAATGGTGTCAGTACTTTGCGATGAGTCATATCAATGGTGGCTCACAGTTCAGGATGGTGCTACAGCTGAGGAACTCACTTGGGAGTATGTTAAGGCGACGTATCAGAAGAAGTATGTTGGGACTAGCTACATTGATGCGCAAAGGAAGGCATTTTTGGGGCTGGTTCAAGGGAATAAGTACGTGGCGGAGTACGAGGCCGAATTCTTAAGGTTGAGCCGGTATGCTCGAGGAATTGTGGCTACGGAGCATGAACGATATGTCCGGTTTGAGGACGGACTGAGGGATGACCTGAGGTTGTTGATAGCTCCACAGCAGGAGCGGGAGTTTGTCGTGTTGGTAAAAAAGGCTAAGGTGGCCGAAGGGATTAAGGATTCTGTAAGGCAGAATTCGGATCAGAATAAGCAAAAGAGAGGTTTTGGATCGTTAAGGTCATCTGGGAATGTTCAAAAGAGGCATCGAGTTGATGGGCAGTGAGGACAGCAGGCTGCTACGGGAGGACAGTACCGTAATTGTACTCAGTGTGGTAAGATGCATCTAGGGGAGTGTTGGAAGAAGACAGGGGGTTGTTTTAAGTGTGGATCTAAGGAGCACATGATTAAGGACTGTCCTATGAAACCAGATGGGGATCGACCAGTAGCTCAGGGTTTTAATCAGGCTGGAAGAGGTGGACAGTAGCCTCAGTGGGGTCGAGGTGCGAATGGCAGAGGTAATGGTGCTGGAAGAGGAAGAGGAACCCCGGGCAGAGGTGTTGGTAATACAGAGGCAAGACAGCCAGGTCTGGTGTATGCTGTTCGCCGGAGGGAAAATGGAGACGCACCGGACGTCATAACCGGTACGTTCCTTATAGCTGGCAAGCCTTATTTTGCTTTAATTGATGTGGGCTCTACCCATTCTTATGTTGCATGTAGAATAGTTGAAACTCTAGGCATAGCCTCTGAATTGTCTAGTAGGGAGATGACTGTAGTAAGCCCACTAGGTCAAACTGTAGTGGTGAATAAGATATTTCGGAGTGTACCTTTAGAGATTCAGGGAGTGATTTGATCTCATTCTTGGCATGGACTGGCTAGTGGAACATCGGGCTATATTGGATTGCGCAGCTAAGTGAATGGAGTTAAGGACGTCGGAGGATGAGGCGGTAACAATGATAAGAGAGAGGAGAAACTATTTGTCTAACGTAGTTTCCACGTTAAAAGCAGATAAGATGGTTCGTAAAGGGTGCAAGGCATTTTTGGCTTTTGTTAGTGCGTTGGATGCGGAAGAAGGAGGAGTTAGTGGAGTTAGAACGGTAAGGGACTTTGTGGATGTCTTTCCGGAGGAATTACCTAGAATACCCCCGGACAGGGAGGTGTAGTTTGGAATTGACTTGCTACCTGGTACAGCTCCTGTGTCAATTGCTCCGTACAGAATGGCACCAAAGGAGTTGGTTGAGCTCAAGGCTCAAATCCAAGAGTTGCTTGATCGTGGGTTTATCCGACCCAGTGTGTCTCCATGGGGAGCACCGGTCTTGTTCGTGAAGAAGAAGGACGAGACTATGCGTATGTGCATAGATTATCGTCAGTTGAATAAGCTGACCATCAAGAACAAGTATCCTTTGCCAAGGATAGACGACTTGTTTGATCAGCTAAAGGGGGCTGTGGTTTTCTCGAAGATAGATCTAAGGTCTGGATATCATCAGCTTAAGGTGAAGGAAGCAGATATCCATAAGACAGCTTTCCGGACAAGATATGGGCATTTTGAGTTTGTAGTAATGCCGTTCGGGTTGACGAACGCCCTAGTTGCGTTCATGGATATGATGAACCGGGTTTTTCAACCTTACTTGGATAGGTTCGTCGTTATGTTCATCGACGACATCCTAGTGTATTCCAAGTCGGAGGAAGAACATGACGAGCATCTCCGGATAGTGTTGCAAGTATTAAGGGAGAAGAAGCTTTATGCCAAATTCAGCAAGTGTGAATTTTGGCTTAAGGAAGTTGCGTTCTTAGGGCATGTGGTGTCTGCAGAAGGGATAAGGGTGGATCATCGGAAGATTGAGGCAGTATTAGATTGGAAACCACCTAAGTCTGTGGCTGAGGTTCGTAGTTTCTTGGGGTTAGCAGGTTACTATAGAAGGTTCGTAGAAGGGTCTTCGTCGATAGCTGCACCTTTGACAAAGTTGCTAAGGAAGGAAGTACCTTTTGTATGGACAGATAAGCAATAGGAGAGCTTTGAAAAGCTTAAGACAATTTTGACTGAAGCTCCGGTTTTGATTCAGCCGGAGGCAGGGAAGGATTTTGTGGTGTATTGTGACACTTCTCATACAGAGTTAGGATGTGTTCTGATGCAAGACGGGAAGGTTGTCGCTTATGCATCTCGACAATTAAGGCCACATGAGGTTAATTATCCGACGCATGACTTGGAATTGGTGGCAATGGTCTTTGCTCTTAAGGTATGGAGGCACTATCTTTATGGAGAAAAGTCAGTGATCTACACAGACCACAAGAGCCTTAAGTATCTATTGACTCAGAAAGAGCTGAACTTGAGACAGCGAAGGTGGGTGGAGTTACTGAAAGACTATGATTGTTCGATAGAGTATCACCCGGGCAAGGCGAATGTAGTGGCGGATGCCCTAAGTCGAAAGGTTGTGTCAGATTTGAGGGCGATGTTTGCACATCTTAGCCTGTATGACGACGGAAGTTTGTTGGCGGAGTTGCAAGTCAAGCCGACATGGTTGAATGAGGTGAAGGAAGGACAGTTAGCAGACGATGATTTAAGTGCTAAGCTACGGCAAGTACAGAATGAGGAGTTAGAGGATTATGGTGTTGACAATAATGGAGTGTTGTATTTTAAGGGTAAAGTCTGAATGCCGAAAGATAAGGAGTTAAGGCAAAGAATTCTTCAGGAATCGCATAGTAGCCCTTATGCTATACATCCTGGAGGTAGTAAGTTATATAGAGATCTAAGGGAACAGTTTTGGTGGCCTGGTCTTAAGAGAGAAGTTACGAAGTTTGTAGGGAAGTGCTTGACGTGTCAGCAAGTCAAGGCTGAACACCAAGTTCTGTCAGGTTTACTTTAGCCGATAAAGATTCCACAGTGGAAGTGGGAGAGAATCACCATGGACTTCGTTAGTGGGCTTCCCTTTACGTCTACTAAGAAGGACTCGGTATGGGTGATAGTGGATCGATTGACAAAGTCCGCGCATTTCATTCCAGTACGGGTTGACTATTCTTTGCAAAAGTTGGCAAAGTTGTATGTAGCGGAAATTGTGAGGTTGCATGGAGTGCCGGTGTCGATTATCTCAGATAGGGATCCGAGGTTTACGTCTCGGTTTTGGAAAGCACTACATCAAGCGCTGGGTACCAGATTAGGCTTCAGTACGGCATTTCATCCATAGTCGGACGATCAGTTGGAATGAGTAATCCAAGTGTTGGAGGATATGTTGAGGGGCTATGTGATAGACTTCAGAGGAAGTTGGGAAGAATATTTGCCCTTAGCGGAATTTGCGTACAATAACAGCTATCAAGCCAATTTTTGGATGGCACCGTATGAGGTGCTGTATGGACGGAAGTGTCGCACTCCTACGTGTTGGAACGAATTGGGGAAACGTCGAGTTTTGGGCCCAAAGATTGTGACAGAATCTGAGGAAAAGGTGGAGGTAATTCGAGCACGGTTAAAGGAGGCATCTGACAGGCAAAAGTCGTACGCAGATCTTAAGCGGAAGGAAATAGAATTTGCAGTGGGAGATCAAGTGTTTTTAAAAGTCTCGCCTTGGAAGAAGGTGATGAGATTTGGTCGAAAAGGGAAGTTAAGTCCAAGGTTTATAGGACCTTATCGGGTATTGAAGTGAGTTGGACCAGTGGCATACCAGTTAGAGTTGCCTTCAGAATTGTAGCAGATGCACGATGTATTCCATGTTTCAATGTTACGTCGTTATCGATCAGATCCATCTCATGTAGTTCCGGTTGAAGAGGTGAAGCTAAGGCCAGATTTGTCCTACGAGGAGGAGCCAATTCAGATTTTGGATCGAGATGTGAAAGTGTTACGAAGGAAATCAGTTCCTCTAGTCAAGGTATTATGGTGAAATCATGGATCAGAAGAAGCTTCATGGGAGCCGGAAGAAGCAATGCGACAGCAATACCCTCACTTATTTTAGCCAGGTAATTTCGAGGTCGAAATTATTTTAAAGGGGTAGAACTGTAATATCCGGGATTAGGGCTTGTGCATTTTTGCTTAATTACATGTGCTAGTATGCCTGTGTGTATTTTGAATGTGTTTTATGAATTTTGAGAACTCTAGAGTGTAGGTGAATGCCTTAGAAATTATCAGATTTTAAGTTTCAAAGAGGGAGCTCAGCCTGATAGGCCTTAAGGAAAATTGTAGGGGAAATTAGACACACAAGTGGGCTTGCTAAAGTGGCAAGGAGGCGCCACTTAAAGCCTCAGTAAGTGACGCCACAAGCATGGGTGCAAGGCCTAGGTTCGAGCAGCAAGGGGAGCACTTTTGGAGTGTTTTTGCGTCAAGCAAGGAGGGGAGTTTGACGGCACTAAAACACTTGATGGATGAGCTTTAGATGTGGATTAATTCCTTCTAAAATTTGGCTAAGGTAGGGAGATAATGGTTGGTTTATTCAGATTATTTTTAAGGGATAAAGAAGAGGAAAAATAGGAGAAAAGGAAGGGATGAGATAGGGGGAAGGAGAGTTGGCCGAATAGGGGGATCTAGGGGTGATATTTTCGGCAAAAGGGAGGAGAGTGAGGCCATTTGCTTCTTTTCTTCTCATTTGTGCCTTTTCCAAATTCTCTAAGCAAATCCTCTCTTTTCTTTATATTTTGTCAAGCCGAAAACACAAGTAGCCTAGCCGATTTCTTCAACTTTTCCTTCTTCAAGTTTATCACCATTGTCGAATTCTCCCTAAGTCCCATACTCTTCTTTTCCATTCTTGCTGAGGCCGAATTTTCATCTTCAATCTTTTCTTCCTCTTCTACAAATTCAATCAAAGCTGAATACACAAGGGACCCTTAACCGATTGTTCACTTTTGCCTAAGCCGAATCCTCTATTTGGTGGCCATAGTCGAATGCTCCTCTACCGCTTCTTGGTGTCGACTTGATCATTTAAGCAGGAGCCGAATCTCTCTGTTTCAAGCTAGGATATTCGATTGAATTGGTAAGGATCTTTCTTGGCTGAACTCTTGTTCTTTTCTTTCTCTAACTGTCGAAAATCAAGGCACTAATCCCATCAGTACTCTTTGGCCGAAACTATGAAAAAGGTTTCGGGATTTGCCTACTGTCAACTACAAGGAAGGATCTTTCGGGACTTTTAAAGATCTAAGGTAAGCTATATGTGGTATTCGGCCAAGGGCCATTTGTTGTGTGATTAAATGTTAGAATGGAATCTAACATACGGCTTGTAGGATTTCAACATCTTCATAGCCAAGAGACTACTTTCGGGATTTAAAATCACAAGGTAAGTACATATGAACATTCGGCCAAGGCTAGATTAAGTGGTTGTGTATAGCCGAATTTGACATTGATTTTTAGGGGAGGAGTACAATCTGATTTCGACAGACTTTCGGGATTTCAGTGAACTCGTTAAGTAAACCAGGTGTGTAGCCCACACTAAGTCTTAATAGATTTATGGTAATGTTTTAATATGTGTGTTAATGAAAGTATGAGAACGTGGCTAAAGGTACCGTATAATGGTACAGAATGTTTAGGTACGTAATCTTTAATATTACGTCAATAAATGTTATGAACATGTGAAATATGGCACATATGTGAATATTGATAAGAATGTGAAATAAGGCATAAGGCATGATATTTGTATGTTTTGTATGACATGGGGCATATGGGTGATATGAAAAGGGGAAGTGATCTGGTGGTTTTTACCACAATATCTGGTGACACATGTCACATAATCTGAATGTGGTGACTTATGTCACAAAATATTATCTGGTGACCAAGGTCACAAATTATTATTATCTGGTGGCTATGCCACGAATCTATAAGGGCGATGTGCCAGTCGACTGCAGCGACTGCATTCGATGGTGTGTAGCGGATGGAGGGTCGATTTAGTAATCCCCACGGTGTGATTGGTTGGTACGGGTGATGTGTAGCAAATGGTTATCTAGGTTTGGGTTCGGGAATGCATCATTGATGATATGTGTTTTATATATGTTTGTATGCCTGAATCGTTTGGGACTTTGTGTTGGCTGTTACACATTGAGTCTGTTTGACTCACCCCGTTGCGGGATATCTTTTCAGGTGATGCTCAGTGATGGACCGGGTCGGCAGGAACTTAGTGGTGGCCATGCTCAGCTCAGAGTTATTTTATTTGAAGACTATTTATTTAAGTTTGGATTTATTCAGGTTTTCTTGATGTAATAAGGCCATTAGTATGAAACTGTTTATGCATGCATTTTTAATTGTTTTATTATGATTCGATTATTATCAAATCAAAGGTTAAATAAGATTTTCTTTAAAATAAATTCTAAATGTTTTGTCACCTAAACATTAACGATTTTCAACTTAATGTTAAACTCTAAAACGTCGGCAACGTTTTCATAAAAATGTAGACTTCAACCACAACATCATTTTCAATTCAACCACAACACAAATCGATTTCACTTCGAAACCATCCAAATTTTCCAAAGTAACCAGCGAGTTTTTGAAATGTTTCTCTCAAGGAACATGCCAGATCTGGTCGAGGCTCGTGGGCCGGGTTTGGGGTGTTTCAACATTGTTTGCCAACTAAGTTGCATTACATTGTCAGATCGAAATGCAAGAAGACAACTTGTATTAATAGGTAATCTAAAAGGCCTATAGTTTAAAAAGACTATTATGTCATCTATCATGTCCAAATGGTGAGATGCCTTGTCTTGGATATCAGAGTGATTTACTCCCAAAAGACAGAGATATAAATGTTATTTTCTAAACTGACAATACATCGGACATGACCCAAGTTGAATCATTCCTAGATGATTTTATGGATTAATTCACTTGCAATGTTCATAGTGTGGCTTACCTCAATCCTGAGCAACTAACTATGTGTGCGTGACTCATGTACTTTGATGTACTAATAGTTTGAGTTCAAATAACTAAAAAGCTAAAAGTTGGTATTTTGGATATACGATTTCTGCATGACAAAACTTCATTTACATAAATAAATTTAGAACCTAATAAAGGGTGAACAATACCCTCTTATTGGCATTACATGATAGAAGAAAAAATAATGTGACCATGGATCATTTGTCTAACACAAATGATTTAATTACTATTTATTAGCAATTGACTTTTTCATGAAGGAAGATGTAATGGTTACCACGAGATAAAATAGGATCATATTCAGTGAACGAATTTAACCTAAAGAGATTAAGGATATCCTATGAGGGTAACATACTTATGACAAGGTTATTTGACAAACACATATAAAGTTACTTTCATAAAGGTATATAATAAGGGAGAGTTATTTTAATGGAATGACTCATTGATTAAATAATTTTGTAATTAATAGACGAAGAGTCGAAACTTAATTACAAAGTATTTGAGCCTTAATTATATATGTTCAATCGGTTTCTCCACCAGCTAAAGATAACCCAAAACGGATTGCATGTAGTATCGATAATATGAAATGAATGAAAGTAATGACCAAGAGAAATAAATAGCATGTATCACTATCCGCAGTGAATGTGTTTTCTCGCTAAGTACAAAAGATGACTTATAAATTGAATTAATTTCTTCAAATTATTATTTAGTTGATTGTAATTAAATAATTAAAATTTGAAGTGTGAATTAAATTAACTAGTCATCATAGTTTTATTGAATGGGGAATTAAATATATATCTTCATAGATTCTAATATGGTAATGTAGCTACAACTTTAATGTAATTAAATTTGAGAAAATTATTTAATTGGATTAATTAATTAATTAATATTTTAAAAAATAAAAAAATACTTATTGGTGTGGATAAATTATTAGTGTTGGATAAAAGTCTAGATAATACATATAATTGTACCATATACATGAAACGAGCTTGAAAGACCATCCCATGTGACAGGAGCGGCAACCCTAGTCCGAGTAAGAGTATGACATCGCCCCTTGTTTTACAATTACAGTGGAATATTGTATTTTCTATTCAAAATTATAATTTAATTATGGGATAATGGAAAAAAAAATCCTCCTATACTTTAACAAAATTGTCGATGTGGTACATGTACTTTCAATTTGTCCAATGTGGTACATGAACTTTTATTCTATCTACCGATATGGTACCTCCCTCTAACAATGTTAATTTCTGGTGTGGCACGTCACTCACTTAAATGGTGACATGTTTCACTTTTTCAATGTTCTATTTTTTTAAAACATGTTAGGCGTGTAACACCTCAAACCCAGTCAACACACCACGACCGAATCTGGCATGTCACAGAGGAAAATGTTTTGAAGAAAATCGAGTTACCGATTAAAATTTGTGGAAAACTCTTTGTTGTTCTATGTTTGTAGAAAACAGGAGCATGTTTAGTTAAAAACTGATAGTTTACTTTGAAATCCCGGAAATAAAACTTTAAAACTTAGTTGTCGATCCATAAGTTTAGAAAACCTTTATGTAATTTTAAAAGAAACCCAAATGATTAATTTGAAAATCGTTTCTATTTGAGTTGTCAAAAACGATTAAGTTGTCATTTATTATCATGTGATTTGTATCACCTGATGGTAAAGTTTTTGAAAACCTTTGCGTTTTGTAGTTTAGAAAACCTTGCGCTCATATTATTAAATTAATCAAGTAATTTACTTAACCATGTTCGAAGTCAAATCCAAAGCATATGAATAATTCAAAACATAATTTAAGAGGCCTTATTAAAAATCCAAATAAATATAAAAAAAAAACCGAATTTAAATAAAATAAAGTACCCAAACCAAAGTCCGTGTAAAATCGAATTTCTATTGCATGGGCCACCTCGAGTCCATCCGGCTCCTCATCCGCGATCTACGAATCACCTGAAAAGATAAGGGAGAAGGTGAGCCACCAAGACTCGGTGCATAATCCCCCTCCCGGTTAATGCCACATACTTACACAAATCATAACCAAGCAATATATGTAATGCACCCAAACCTAGCCATCTATAACTCCGTTTCTACCCCGTGTGGTACCAAACCACTGGTGGTGCCAAACCACTGGTGACCCAAAGTCACGATATCCAATAATAGTGTGGTGCCAAACCACTGGTGACCCAAAGTCACGAATAATCCAATTGTGGGGCCAACCCACGTGTGATACCAAATCACTGGCGACGATCACGATATGTCAACTGTGGGGCCAACCCACTGTGGTTCTAAGCCACTGGGACGAGTCGCTATGAGGTGCCAAACCTCTGGTGTCCCAATGACACGAAATAATCTGTGGTACCAAACCACTGGAGGTGCCAAACCACTGGTGTCCCAAAGACACGGATATCAAATCTTCCCCCTCCTCTCATATCACCCATAACCGTGCAAATATTATGCAAATCATGCCATCATGCTCAAATATGAACATACAGTAAGTATATCATAGATCATGGTATTAAACAACATATAGCAAAATCATATCGAAACGGACTTACCCAAATCCTTGCTCATACCCAATAGGTAACATATCAAGATCTACACAGTTTCCGGCTTTTAACACATTCAGATTATTAACAAATTTACTTAGTTATAAAGTGTGTAAGTTACACACCTGTTACTAACGCAAACGTTGAATCCCGAAAACCCGATCTACCGCACTAGATCTCCTTGTCCTACATTCGGCCAACACTAAGGTTAACATCATAGGCCATTCGGCTATACCAATAAATCTTAGTCTTAAAAGCCTTCGGCTTTACAACAACTTAAGGAATGAAGAAACTAACATAGATATCCTTACCACTTGACTTACCAACTTCGATTGCTAGAGAATAGAGATTTAAAACGACTGCTTCCAAAACCCGAAGAACCTATGAGAAATCGATTCCTAAAGATTATTAGCCACGCATCAGCAAATGCCGGATTTAGGCTTTTGTTTAAACATGCCGACAAAGAAAAAGAGAGAGAGTAAGAATGAAGTTTCGGCCAATAATACTTACCCTTCTACAAAACCGAATAGAGGAGAACCCAAAGATGATCCACTCTTGGTTGATATTTGGCCAAAACAAAACTAGAAGAAAGAGGGAGATTTCGGCAAAATGGTTGATTGAAACTACAAATAGAATTCGACTAGAGTGGAAAAGAGGAAGAAAATAAAAGTAAAATGGAAGAGAAGGAATTTGGCAAAAGGAAGTAAAGAGAATTTCGGCACAAAAGTTTGAGAGAAGAAAAGAAAAAGATGAAAGGGAAGAGATGGTTACTTTCGGCTTTGAGCAAAGAAAACAGAAAAGACAAAGAGAGAGAGAGAGAGATGGGATAGTAGTAGGTTCGGCCAAAAACTTTGAGAAGGAGAAAAGAAATGAAATAAAAATAAAGTTCAAGAACTTAGAGGAACATTCGGCTAGGTATCAAAAAATACAAAAAGGAAAACGCACAAAAACGCCCAACACTACCTTATGCACAATCGGCTTCTCCCCCATCCATCCACATGACCGAAATGGTCACCAAAGGTATCCCTTGGCCGGCCACAATCATTCCCATAACAAATCCCACCTTTTTCCTCCTTATTTCCTCCTAATCACATTCAAAAAAATTAAGCCAACCCCCCTAGTCCACTATACCGTCTACATTCATGGTCAAATGGCCATAGAAAAATTTCCAAAACAACACTCCATACTTCAAGCCTTTTGTCCCCTTATCTTACCAAAACTCCTTGATTCCATACCTTAAATAAGCACTTGCCTTTTTTCCTAAGTCTACTATCCATAAATGAAAAGTCTATATTTACCATAAGTAAAATTTTACCAACACATGCCATACAAAAGCAAAAATAAAAGTATCCTTATTGCCTTCCATGGGATTCGAACCTCTTCCCTCATGCTACCTGTGGCGTCACCTTCAAGGCTCTAAGTGGTGCCTCCTTGCCACTTTACCAAGCCAATTCTTGTGCTAAAATTCCCCACGAATTACTCTTAACCCCTAGCTCGTTCAACTCCCCTTAACTAAAGTTTAAAATAAAAATTTTCCTACAGCTCGGGCCTACCCTTGGCTTATTCCTAAACTCTAGAACATCTCACTTAACAACACGACAATCCGAACTCATGCAAAACAATACAATCACAAATAACCACTAATTCAGGATATTACAATTCTACCCTCCTTAAAGAAATTTCGTCCTCGAAATTTCCAACTAACTAACAGTCGTGCATCCTCACTCACCACACTACGCTCTTGCTGCGCACTCTGATCTTAATAAAACTAACATACTTTCTATGAACAGTCTCAAAGTTCACACTCAAAGTTCTAGATACTTCACTAGCAATACAGGAATGAGTTGACCCTATATTTAACAAGGCAAAAAAGGGTATTCCGGAAATAAGGAACGTACCCGTTATCACATCTGGCACATCTTCCTCCTCACGACGCCTGACTGCATAAACTAACCCTGGCTGTCTCGCATCTACACCCTCAGCACCTATGCCTGATGCTCTACGACCTCGGCCAAAACCATTACCTCCTCTACCGTTACCACGACCCCTCTGCGGTGCCGGTCCCTCATTTCTGATCTGAGCACGACCCTGACGCTTAGACTGATTCCTGGCTAGCTTACGTGGGCAGTCCCTCACACGATGATCCAGCGAGCCACATTCAAAGCATCCTTTGCCAACGGTCCAACATTCTCCCCAATGAGATTTCCCACACTGATTACACTGTGCTGGTCCCTGATTAGCAGCCACAGGTATCTCCGCCTGATTCGGCCCACCATGCCTAGCCCTCTTCTGAGAATCTTCGGTCGACCTAGATGATCCAAAACTTCTCTTATGTCTATTCTTGTCATGATTCTGCCTCACAAATTCCTTTATCCCTTCCGCTATTTAACTTTTTCTACCAGAACAGCAAACTCACGCTCCCGCTGTGGAGCAATCAACAATCTCAGCTCATCCCTCAGTCCGTCCTCGAACCTGACACATCGCTCGTGTTCCGTAGCCACGATACCTCTAGCATACCAGCTTAATCTTAAAAATTCTGCCTCGTACTCCGATACAGACTTACTCCCCTGAACCAGCCTCAAAAATGCCTTCCGCTGCGCATCAATGTAGCTAGAGCCAACATATTTCTTCTGATACGCTGCCTTAAAATAGTCCCAAGTGAGATCCCCCGCTACAGCACTATCCCGCACCGTGAGCCACCACTGGTATGACTCATTCCGAAGAAGCGACACTATCTCTTTCAGCTTTTCCTCAGCATTCAGATCCAAGTCATTCATGATTTGCTCCGTCGCCTCTAACCAATACTCAGCCGTACTAGGAGCCACACCAGAAACACCTCGAAATACCTCAGCTCCATTGGCTCGGAGTCGCTCAGGTACAGATTCCCGAGCTCCCGCGCCTCCACCTACTCCAGCTACCCTCTCAAGAACTTGCAGCATCGCCTGAGACACTGCGTCATCACCCGTCTGATCCTGGAACTCACCAACTACAGCTGGTGGTGGTGCTGGTATCTCATTTTCCGACCCCTGACCAGACCTCACTGGCTCAGACACAGCTATCCTACCCCGACCGCGTCCATGCATAATTCGACCCCGACCTCGAGTGCTCATATCTAAAGTCTCGACTTAACTGATTTAAAAGTTTTATGCATTAGTCATTATTCCACTTTCTTTAAAGCACAGTTTTATGAAAAGTTTTAATAAGAGGTTGTTTCGCGAGTACATCCAACCAATAGTTTTGGGTCTCTAGAGTAGTTTCTACTACTATTCAGTCATGCCATCATCATCATAATCATATCATCAAAAGCAACAGTTTGAGATACTTACCTGGGCGGATCGGTGCCGGAGACTCGGTGCCATGCTTTTCAAATCATATAATTTCAAACAAAATGTTTTAAGACCATATTTTAAAACATTTTGGGCCTCGGGCCCACAGCCGAGCCTTTGAACTTGGCTCTGATACCAAATTGTAACACCCCAAACCCGGTCAACACACCACGACCGAATCTGGCATGTCACAGAGGAAAACGTTTTGAAGAAAATCGAGTTACCGATTAAATTTTGTGGAAAACTCTTTGTTGTTCTATGTTTGTAGAAAACAGGTGCATGTTTAGTTAAAAACTGATAGTTTACTTTGAAATCCCAGAAATAAAACTTTAAAACTTAGTTGTCGATCCATAGGTTTAGAAAACCTTTACGTAATTTTAAAAGAAACCCAAATGATTAATTTGAAAATCGTTTCTATTTGAGTTGTCGAAAACGATTAAGTTGTCATTTATTATCAAGTTATTTGTATTACCCGATGGTAAAGTTTTTGAAAACCTTTGCGTTTTGTAGTTTAGAAAACCTTGCGCTCATATTATTAAATTAATCAAGTAATTTACTTAACCATGTTCGAAGTCAAATCCAAAGCATATGAATAATTCAAAACATAATTTAAAAGGCCTTATTACAAATCCAAATAAATATAAAAAAAAACCGAATTTAAATAAAATAAAGTACCCAAACCAAAGTCCGTGTAAAACAAAATTTCTATTGCATGGGCCACCTCGAGTCAATCTGGCTCCTCATCCGCGATCTACGAATCACCTGAAAAGATAAGCGAGAAGGTGAGTCACCAAGACTCGGTGCATAATCCCCCTCCCGGTTAATGCCACATACTTACACAAATCATAACCAAGCAATATATGTAATGCCCCCAAACCTAGCCATCCGTAACTCCGTTTCTACCCCGTGTGGTACCAAACCACTGGTGGTGCCAAACCACTGGTGACCCAAAGTCACGAATAATCCAATTGTGAGGCCAACCCACGTGTGATACCAAATCACTGGCGACGATCCCGATATGTCAACTGTGGGGCCAACCCACTGTGGTTCTAAGCCACTGGGACGAGTCGCTATGAGGTGCCAAACCTCTGATGTCCCAAAGACACGAAATAATCTGTGGTACCAAACCACTGGAGGTGCCAAACCTCTGGTGTCCCAAAGACACGGATATCAAATCTTCCCCCTCCTCTCATATCACCTATAACCGTGCAAATATTATGCAAATCATGCCATCATGCTCAAATATGAACATACAGTAAGTATATCATAGATCATGGTATTAAACAACATATAGCAAAATCATATCGAAACGGACTTACCCGAATCCTTGCTCATACCCAATAGGTAACATATCAAGATCTACACAGTTTCCGGCTTTTAACACATTCAGATTATTAACAAATTTACTTAGTTATAAAGTGTGTAAGTTACAAACCTGTTACTTACGCAAATGTTGAATCCCGAAAACCCGATCTATCGCACTAGATCTCCTTGTCCTACATTCGGCCAACACTAAGGTTAACATCATAGGCCATTCGGCTATACCAATAAATCTTAGTCTTAAAAGCCTTCGGCTTTACAACAACTTAAGGAATGAAGAAACTAACATAGATATCCTTACCACTTGACTTACCAACTTCGATTGCTAGAGAATAGAGGTTTAAAACGACTGCTTCCAAAACCCGAAGAACCTAGGAGAAATCGATTCCTAAAGATTATTAGACACGCATCAACAAATGCCGGATTTAGGCTTTTGTTTAAACATGCCAACAAAGAAAAAGAGAGAGAGTAAGAATGAAGTTTTGGCCAATAATACTTACCCTTCTACAAAACCGAATAGAGGAGAACCCAAAGATGATCCACTCTTGGTTGATATTTGGCCAGAACAAAACTAGAAGAAAGAGGGAAATTTCGGCAAAATGGTTGATTGAAACTACAAATAGAATTCGACTAGAGTGGAAAAGAGAAAGAAAATAAAAGTAAAATGGAAGAGAGGGAATTTGGTAAAAGGTAGTAAAGAGAATTTCGGCACAAAAGTTTGAGAGAAGAAAAGAAAAAGATGAAAGGGAAGAGATGGTTACTTTCGGCTTTGAGCAAAGAAAATAGAAAAGACAAAGAGAGAGAGAGATGGGATAGTAGTAGGTTCGGCCAAAAACTTTGAGAAGGAGAAAAGAAATGAAATAAAAATAAAGTTCAAGAACTTAGAGGAACATTCGGCTAGGTATCAAAAAATACAAAAAGGAAAACGCACAAAAACGCCCAACACTACCTTATGCACAATCGGCTTCTCCCCCATCCATCCACATGACTGAAATGGTCACCAAAGGTATCCCTTGGCCGGCCACAATCATTCCCATAACAAATCCCACCTTTTTCCTCCTTATTTCCTCCTAATCACATTCAAAAAAATTAAGCCAACCCCCTAGTCCACTATACCGTCTACATTTATGGTCAAATGGCCATAGAAAAATTTCCAAAACAACACTCCATACTTCAAGCCTTTTGTCCCCTTATCTTACGAAAACTCCTTGATTCCATACCTTAAATAAGCACTTGCCTTTCTCCTAAGTCTACTATCCATAAATGAAAAGTCCATCTTTGCCATAAGTAAAATTTTACCAACACATGCCATACAAAAGTAAAAATAAAAGTATCCTTATTGCCATCCATGGGATTCGAACCTCTTCCCTCATGCTACTTGTGGTGTCACCTTCAAGGCTCTAAGTGGTGCCTCCTTGCCACTTTACCAAGCCAATTCTTGTGCTAAAATTCCCCACGAATTACTCTTAACCCCTAGCTCCTTCAACTCCCTTTAACTAAAGCTTAAAAATAAAAATTTTCCTACAGCTTGGGCCTACCCTTGGCTTATTCCTAAACTCTAGAACATCTCACTTAACAACACGACAATCCGAACTCATGCAAAACAATACAATCACAAATAACCCCTAATTCAGGATATTACAATTCTACCCTCCTTAAAGAAATTACGTCCTCGAAATTTCCAACTAACTAACAGTCGTGCATCCTCACTCACCACACTACGCTCTTGCTGCGCACTCTGATCTTAATAAAACTAACATAATTTCTATGAACAGTCTCAAAGTTCACACTCAAAGTTCTAGATACTTCACTAGCAATATAGGAATGAGTTGACCCTATATTTAACAAGGCAAAAAAGGGTATTCCGGAAATAAGGAACGTACCCGTTATCACATCTGGTACATCTTCCTCCTCACGACGCCTGACTGCATAAACTAACCCTGGCTGTCTCGCATCTACACCCTCAGCACCTCTGCCTGATGCTCCACGACCTCGGCCAAAACCATTACCTCCTCTACCGTTACCACAACCCCTCTGCGGTGGCGGTCCCTCATTTCTGATCTGAGCACGACCCTGACCCTCAGACTGATTCCTGGCTAGCTTACGTGGACAGTCCCTCACACGATGATCCAGCGAGCCACATTCAAAGCATCCTTTGCCAACGGTCCAACATTCTCCCCAATGAGATTTCCCACATTGATTACACTGTGCTGGTCCCTGATTAGCAGCCACAGGCATCTCCGCCTGATTCGGCCCACCATGCCTAGCCCTCTTCTGAGAATCTTCGGCGGACCCAGATGATCCAAAACTTCTTTTATGTCTATTCCTGTCATGATTCTGCCTCACAGATTCCTTTATCCCTTCGGCTATTTTAGCCTTTTCTACCAGAACAGCAAACTCACGCTCCTGCTGTGGAGCAATCAACAATCTCAACTCATCCCTCAGTCCGTCCTCGAACCTGACACATCGCTCGTGTTCTGTAGCCACGATACCTCTAGCATACCGGTTAATCTTAAAAATTCTGCCTCGTACTCCGATACAGACTTACTCCCCTGAACCAGCCTCAGAAATGCCTTCCACTGCGCATCAATGTAACTAGAGCCAACATATTTCTTCTGATACGCTGCCTTAAAATCGTCCCAAGTGAGATCCTCCGCTGCAGCACTATCCCACACCGTGAGCCACCACTGGTATGAATCATCCCGAAGAAGCGACACTATCCCTTTCAGCTTTTCCTCAGCATTCAGATCCAAGTCATTCATGATTCGCTCCGTCGCCTCTAACCAATACTCAGCCGTACTCGGAGCCACACCAGAAAAACCTCAAAATACCTCAGCTCCATTGGCTCGGAGTCGCTCAGGTACAGATTCCCGAGCTCCCGCGCCTCCACCTACTCCAGCTACCCTCTCAAGAACTCGCAGCATCGCCTGAGACACTGCGTCATCACCCGTCTGATCCTGGAACTCACCACCTACAGCTGGTTGTGGTGCTGGTATCTCATTTTCCGACCCCTGACCAGACCTCACTGGCTCAGACACAGCCATCCTACCCCGACCGCGTCCACGCGTAATTCGACCCCGACCTCGAGTGCTCATATCTAAAGTCTCGACTTAACTGATTTAAAAGTTTTATGCATTAGTCATTATTCCACTTTCTTTAAAGCACAGTTTTATGAAAAGTTTTAATAAGAGGTTGTTTCGCGAGTACATCCAACCAATAGTTTTGGGTCTCTAGAGTAGTTTCTACTACTATTCAGTCATGCCATCACCATCATAATCATATCATCAAAAGCAACAGTTTGAGATACTTACCTGGGCGGATCGGTGCCGGAGACTCGGTGCCATGCTTTTCAAATCATATAATTTCAAACAAAATGTTTTAAGACCATATTTTAAAACATTTTGGGCCTCGGGCCCACAGCCAAGCCTTTGAACTTGGCTCTGATACCAAATTGTAACACCCCAAACCCGGTCAACACACCACGACCGAATCTGGCATGTCACAGAGGAAAATGTTTTGAAGAAAATTGAGTTACCGATTAAATTTTGTGGAAAACTCTTTGTTGTTCTATGTTTGTAGAAAGCAGGTGCATGTTTAGTTAAAAACTGATAGTTTACTTTGAAATCCCGAAAATAAAACTTTAAAACTTAGTTGTCGATCCATAGGTTTAGAAAACCTTTATGTAATTTTAAAAGAAGCCCAAATGATTAATTTGAAAATCGTTTCTATTTGAGTTGTCGAAAACGATTAAGTTGTCATTTATTATCAAGTGATTTGTATTACCCGATGGTAAAGTTTTTGAAAACCTTTGCGTTTTATAGTTTAGAAAACCTTGCTCTCATATTATTAAATTAATCAAGTAATTTACTTAACCATGTTCGAAATCAAATCCAAAGCATATGAATAATTCAAAACATAATTTAAAAGGCCTTATTACAAATCCAAATAAATATTAAGAAAACAAATTTAAATAAAATAAAGTACCCAAACCAAAGTCCGTGTAAAATCGAATTTCTATTGCATGGGCCACCTCGAGTCCATCCGGCTCCTCATCCGCGATCTACGAATCACCTGAAAAGATAAGGGAGAAGGTGAGTCACCAAGACTCGGTGCATAATCCCCCTCCCGGTTAATGCCACATACTTACACAAACCATAACCAAGCAATATATGTAATGCACCCAAACCTAGCCATCTGTAACTCTGTTTCTACCCCGTGTGGTACCAAACCAGTGGTGGTGCCAAACCACAGGTAACCCAAAGTCACGATATCCAATAATAGTGTGGTGCCAAACCACTGGTGACCCAAAGTCACGAATAATCCAATTGTGGGGCCAACCCACGTGTGATACCAAATCACTGGCGACGATCACGATATGTCAACTGTGGGGCCAACCCACTGTGGTTCTAAGCCACTAGGACGAGTCACTATGAGGTGCCAAACCTCTGGTGTCCCGAAGACACGAAATAATCTGTGGTACCAAACCAGTGGAGGTGCCAAACCACTGGTGTCCCAAAGACACGGATATCAAATCTTCCCCCTCCTCTCATATCACCCATAGCCGTGCAAATATTATGCAAATCATGCTATCATGCTCAAATATGAACATACAGTAAGTATATCATAGATCATGGTATCAAATAACATATAGCAAAATCATATTGAAACGGACTTACCCGAATCCTTGCTCATACCCAATAGGTAACATATCAAGATCTACACAGTTTTCGGCTTTTAACACATTCAGATTATTAACAAATTTACTTAGTTATAAAGTGTGTAAGTTACACACCTGTTACTAACGCAAACGTTGAATCCCGAAAACCCGATCTATCGCACTAGATCTCCTTGTCCTACATTCGGCCAACACTAAGGTTAACATCATAGGCCATTCGGCTATACCAATAAATCTTAGTCTTAAAAGCCTTCGGCTTTACAACAACTTAAGGAATGAAGAAACTAACATAGATATCCTTACCACTTGACTTACCAACTTCGATTGCTAGAGAATAGAGGTTTAAAACGACTGCTTCCAAAACCCGAAGAACCTAGGAGAAATCGATTCCTAAAGATTATTAGCCACGCATCAACAAATGCCGGATTTAGGCTTTTGTTTAAACATGCCGGCAAAGAAAAAGAGAGAGAGTAAGAATGAAGTTTCGGCCAATAATACTTACCCTTCTACAAAACCAAATAGAGGAGAACCCAAAGATGATCCACTCTTAGTTGATATTTGGCCAGAACAAAACTAGAAGAAAGAGGGAGATTTCGGCAAAATGGTTGATTGAAACTACAAATAGAATTCGACTAGACTGGAAAAGAGGAAGAAAATAAAAGTAAAATGGAAGAGAGGGAATTTGGCAAAAGGAAGTAAAGAGAATTTTGGCACAAAAGTTTGAGAGAAGAAAAGAAAAAGATGAAAGGGAAGAGATGGTTACTTTCGGCTTTGAGCAAAGAAAATAGAAAAGACAAACAGAGAGAGATGGGATAGTAGTAGGTTCGGCCAAAAACTTTGAGAAGGAGAAAAGAAATGAAATAAAAATAAAGTTCAAGAACTTAGAGGAACATTCGGCTAGGTATCAAAAAATACAAAAAGGAAAATGCACAAAAATGCCCAACACTACCTTATGCACAATCGGCTTCTCCCCCATCCATCCACATGACCGAAATGGTCACCAAAGGTATCCCTTGGCCGGCCACAATCATTCCCATAACAAATCCCACCTTTTTCCTCCTTATTTCCTCCTAATCACATTCAAAAAAATTAAGCCACCCCCCTAGTCCGCTATACCGTCTACATTCATGGTCAAATGGCCATAGAAAAATTTCCAAAACAACACTCCATACTTCAAGCCTTTTGTCCCCTTATCTTACCAAAACTCCTTGATTCCATACCTTAAATAAGCACTTGCCTTTTTCCTAAGTCTACTATCCATAAATGAAAAGTCCATCTTTACCATAAGTAAAATTTTACCAACACATGCCATACAAAAGCAAAAATAAAAGTATCCTTGTTGCCATCCATGGGATTCGATCCTCTTCCCTCATGCTACTTGTGGCGTCACCTTCAAGGCTCTAAGTGGTGCCTCCTTGCCACTTTAGGAAGCCAATTCTTGTGCTAAAATTCCCCACGAATTACTCTTAACCCCTAGCTCCTTCAACTCCCTTTAACTAAAGCTTAAAAATAAAAATTTTCCTATAGCTCGGGCCTACCCTTGGCTTATTCCTAAACTCTAGAACATCTCACTTAACAACACGACAATCCGAACTCATGCAAAATAATACAATCACAAATAACCCCTAATTCAGGATATTACAAGGCGCTTCAAATTAAATATGTGGAGAGTGCCTCGAATTTTCAGACCCTTTTAGGCGCTTACCATTACCTATATCGCGACATGAGGACATTAGAATTGCAACACCTCCAACAAAAGACAATGTTGCAATAAGGAGATTCCTGACATCACAACTATGAGTCGTCACGACGACAGATGACGCCATGACGAGGAGATTCGGAACGTTGCGACATGGCGACGTGTTCCCACATAAATCAGGTTTCTTCTCCCAGTTAAACTCTGCTATCTTTTTCTAATTAAACTCTAATTACTCTAGGGATATCTTAGTCATATATTCACACGAATTTCAGCATATAAAAGGGCATTTGTAACCCTAGAATTGATATCTTCATCACATTAAGATTAAGAGAGCTTTGGAAGCTTTAAAGGAATTTCATGTTTTGGTCAAAGAGCTTTGTTTCTGGGATTTAGGGTTTATTTGTTTTTGGGTTATCTTCATCTTGTACTCATTCAGATTATTTTCCATTTTAGTAAAGTTTCCTTTGCTTCGTAGTTTTTATCCTCTTCGGAAGAGTTTTCTACGTAAAATGTTTGTGTGTTCGTTCTTCTCTATTTTACTTGTTCATTTATACAGGTCGATCCCTACAAACTGGTATCAGAGCTTGGTTCAGCTTCCACAGATTAACTCATTCAATGATACAACAAGGAATTTGGATATCAAGAAGTTCGACAGGATCACCAATTTTGGATTTGGCGGTTTCAAATAATTATGGAGGTAGCTGATGTGGCCAAGGACAATGATGATGATTTGTTGTTCTCTACATATAATTTGATTGAAGATGGAGTCATGTCAAGTATCAAGCATGTACCTGATTTAGAAAAGAATCTTATCTTTTTTTGGTATTTAGAACTCGAATTGTTCGCAGAATATTTAAGGCAAATTTGGTTGCAATGGGTTACAGTCAGATGGAGATAGTTATTTTTTTCTCTTATGTTTGGGTATTATTTAGCCCTTGTTGCATTATACAGCTTTGGTTTAAAGATTAGGAGTCTTTCAGTTTCCAAGTTCAAGCGCGGTTTTGGGCTTGATTGGCATTCTGCAAAATTTGTGTTAGGCCTGTAACGGAGCATGGAAAATAAGGTGTGATAAATATGAGTCAAGGTGAAGATTTGTGGGGTGTGTCTCACATTTATCAAAAATTTTGCAGGCACTTAAGAAAACAATCAACGACCAGCCAAAGAATGGCCAAAACAAGCCTGACGTCATTACGAATATGTAGGGCTCATCAGGACGACGCGATGAAACCCTCAGGCAAATGTGGCATCAACGTCGTGACGAGGAGAGTCGTCACGCCATGACGTGTTCTTATTTGGCAGCCACGTTTTAGACTCCAAGCAGGACTTCTTCTCCCAATCAAATTTTTGTTACTCCAGGGATATTTTAGCATGATTAGAACTCTAATCTAAGCCTATTTTTGGGCCTATCGTATCCCTATTTTGACATGCCAATCATCAAAGGCTTTTCTTGAGGGTGACAAGATGTAGTCGCATATGAGTTTTGGTGAGAGTTCTATGGTACCTAAGGAGAGAATTGTATTCCCGAGTTAGGGTTTTGTTTTTAGGGTATTGTATTGTACATTTAGTACATTTAAGATTATTTCTCCATATTATACTCTCGTTTGTTTACTTATTTAGTGAAAAATCATAGCCTCTTTTGCCAGTGATTATTATCCTTTTCGGAGGAGTTTTTCACGTAAAATATTCTTGTGTTCGTTCTTCTCTATTTTACTTGTTCGTTTATACGAGTTGATCCCTGAAAAAAGAAACCATATTTATTTTTTGACCTTAAGTGTAATGACTTAAAAACTAATTTACCCAATAATTATCATTAATGAAAATTAAAAAGAAACCTGATAAAAAGAAAAAACTCCTAACTAAAATGGAAATTGGAAAATTTTTATGATAAATTAAATAGATTTAAAATATGAAATTTAATCATTTATTTAAAAACTAAAGGAAAATAATTTAAGTAGATGAAGACCATGAAGGTATATAAAAATAATAAAAACAATTTCTTTCAATTTATTTTTCATCCTGGTTTAAAAATTTATTTTTAAAATGGAGTTGCAGCCATGGAGTTGTAAGCATGGAGTTCACAAAAAATGGATACTTTTCTACCTTCAATGGATTCGTTGAATCTCAAACAATCCATACTCTCAATTGTCACCAACATCTCCTCTGATCCTTTCCTCACCTATCATACCCATTGTGCTAGAAAATCCTAGAAACCCAACTCAGAAAATCCAAGAAATCCTCAAAAATCAACCCCCCAAAAAAACCATATCTTACCAAAGGTCTAGAAACCATTTTCTACATGAGCTTGATCACTATCTGTTGGAAAAAAATCTGGTTTGTAAACGGTTATCTTGCATAGCAAAAAATTAAAAATTTGAAAACCGACCTGGTTTAAGATATTTATAGTAATAAACCTCAACTGAATTCATATATGTGTTTTCAACTTAGCGATCATTCGTTTTTCTCAACTTTCAAACAAACGATCTTCTCTGTTATTCTCGTACCACGAACTGCTTCAAGTTTGGGCTTGAACCAATTGAATCGAAACACAAAACTAGAAAAAGTTCTCTCTTTTATGTGGGGTGAAAATAAATCTCTTCTATAATAGAAACCGATAAAATTACTATTCTATAAATATAAATTTAATAGTTGAGAATAAATTCTCTTTATTTTTTTGGCAAAGTAACAATCTCTCAAAGTTGTGTCTAATGCGCTACCAGTGCCATCTATTTATAAGAAGAGAAGGTAGAACCCTTGTTAAGTTCTAATGGTTTAATTCAAATAGAAAAACAACTTCCTACTTTAGAGTAGGAGTGGGGTGGATGGCACACCTTAGTATTCCTACTAGGGTTGTTGTCCCTTTTATGTTATATGAGGAGTTTTGGGCCTCTCAAATCGGGTCCAATTACGAGTACTTTCTGAACCTTTTTGACCTAGCACTCTGTAATATGATCCAACCCGATTCGAATTATCTATTTCCCAAAATAAACTTTAATTTTCTATATTAAAAAAATTTCTCATCCTTTTTTTCCCTTAGTAAAATTTTGATGATTTTACACCTGATAAAATTTTGATAAAATATGTTTAATATTTCACAACTCAACATGTTCACTGTGACGGAATGATTTATTTTCATTTTTGGGCTTCAAAACAGTTCAAAAACATAAACTCGTTCTTCCGATCATTTTTATATAATCCATATAGAATTGCAAATGGATCATTTCCATTTCCATTTTGGAAACCTACATTCGTTTCCAAATGATTCCATTTTTTCATTTCAGAAAAAACCATAATCATTATTGAATGGCTTTCATTTCTAGTTTTCATATTCATCCCATTAATTTCTATTCAAACACGCAATTCATTTATGGTTTTAATGAGCTAATGGAGGGACCAATTGTACATATGTAATTAGGGATCAAATGATTTATAATTAAGTTTTGGCTTTTTGCCTATTAATTATAAATTCATTTAGCAACAAAGTCATTCCACTATAGTAACTTAACTAAGCTCTCCATAAAAACATACCATTACTAAAGCAACTATTCAATGCTCGTCCAATGACATTTTCATAATTGTATACCCTCATAAGATATCCTTGATCTCTTTGGGATAATATTTGTTCTCCTAATATGATCCTATTTGATCTCATGGTAACCATTACATTTTTCTTCATGAAAAGCAAGTACTATCGAATTGTAATTAAGTCATTTATCACAAGAATGACAGACTTGTGGCCATGTTTACTTTTCATCAATCATGTAATGCCAATGAGAGGATATCATTTATCCATGTCTTGGGCCATGAATTCCACTTTTTTAAATGATGCTATATACTACAGAAGTCGTACACCCAACGCACCAGCTTTTGGTTCCTTATCTATTCAAACTCGTGCTTTTACTTACATCAAAGTGTACGAGTCACGCATGCATAGTCCATCATCCACTCAGGATTTAGGTATTGTAACATCCTAAAGTAATGGGCCTTTGCATTTGATGTGTGTTACGTTTAATGTTCTAATTAGAGTGTTTAAGGGGTTCAGATTGGGCTCAGGATTAGGCCGAGGCCTTAGTTAAAATTTTCTGTTTGGACACTGTAGTGGAAAGCTAGTTAGGATAGGGCTTAAAAAATATTATTTGTGAATTAAGACACAAATGGGCTTGTGGCCCAGTGGCAGAGTAGTGCCACTTAGAGAGCAGGGAGGTGGCGTCAGCTGAGGAGGCCCAAGTTCGAGTCGCATGAAGCCCAATGTTCTTATTTAATTTTAATTATTTTTTTCGGCATTAAAGGGGGGAGTGAGTTGGACAGCAATGGGGCTTGGAAATAGGGGAATAAATGTTTGGATAATAAAGATAATATGGCTAATAATGTGGCAGATTAAGGAAGGAAGAGGTGGTGTTATCCATGTCACTTGTGGATGAGAGATCAGATAATGATAAGGGAGAAAATTTAGGAATTATTTGCTGGTCACAGTGGTGGCCGAAATTCCAACACTGAGGGGGAGGAGGAATCAGTTTTAGTATGGCCAAGAGGTGCCGAAATTTCCCTGTTAATAGGTTGAGTTTTTGAGTTGTCAGAAGGGGTATTTTCGGCTTTTATGTAGTAAGTGCCTAAATTTGGTTCAAATGGGGGGGAATATCTTTTTATTTTCGACATTAGGGTTATATTTTCCTATTCTCTTCTTCAATTTCGGCATTTGGGTTTTCCTTCTCATTTTTTTCTCTCATCCTCTGCTTAAGCCGAAACCCCTAATCCCATTCTTTCATCTCCACTCTTATGCTAAAGCCGAATTCCCATAGCCTTTGTCTCTACATCTTTCTTCTTTATCTCCTCTAAAAGTCGAAAACTCCTAAGTCCCACCTATAGTTCTTTTGTTTATTTTTGGCTCTTTTCTTCCCTGGTATTATCGAATTTCTTCTTCTGTGGTGCTTGTGCTGATTTCTCCTAGGTGTGATTGGAATCCTCTGTGTTCAGGTAAGGTGCCGATTTCTTCTATTTCTTTCCCTTCTCTTTCAGTTTTTGGAGGCCAAAGCCGAAAGGCTAATTGATGTGGCAAGGTTATCTTTTGAGTAATGGTTTGATTGTTCTTGTGTTCACATCTAGGGACGACATTTCGGGAAATCAGAGTAGGTTGAATCATTTAGATTCCAAAAGCCGAAAATCGCTAGTCTCTGAATCCCATATCTCCTTTCGAGATTTCAAGGTAAGGGGTTCTCTTTAGATTTTCGTTAGGTTCATTTATCGTAATTGTGATTTGAACCCTATAATATGGATTAAGAACCATACGTTGTGATGGTAGCAACTGATAAGGTCTTTTGATGGAATCACATGTCAATCAGGTGAATGAGGGGATTGGATCTGTAAAACCAATCCCTAAGTTTAAGAAACGAGCAGTGTCAGCAGTTCAGGGTTGGCCACCGGGTTATGGACCGGCTTCAGAATAAAACCTTAGACAGTTAGCAGTCGTATCGGCTTCTGATAGTGTCGACATAGAAAGTATCGTCTTAACCGTAATTAGGTGTGTAGATCTCTATCACACTAATTAATCTGTATTATATATGTTATGGGCTAAAAGCTGGAAAGAGGCTGTACGGACAGTCGTATTACCTGAGAAGGGTAGGCAAGGGATGCCAGGTACATAATCATAGAAACTTCTCTATGTGTATCGATGTATGTGATAGTCTGTGATCTTTTAAGTAGTAAATTGTTTGGATTCTACATGGATGTATGCATGGGATGGGGGTAAATATGATGAAGGGGAAGAGCATGTTAATAGGTCACTTGGTGATCGGTGGTTAAACCACGAATTGTAAAGTTAGGTCACAAAAGTGATCGGTGGCTAAGCCACGTTAAATTTATTCTGAATTAACAGGAATAGGCAGCATGACTGTTGATTTGATGTGTAGCGATTGGTGGGTTGATTGTAGAAATCCCCGAGGTGTGATGGCTGGTACGGGCTGGTGTGTAGAGGATGGAGTTTTAGGTTGGGTTGGGCCGCGTTACATGTAGATATTCTATTGCCATTGTGTATGGGCCAAGGCCTATAATGTGTTTGTGGGCCTCAAGTCTTTTATGTGTTTTCGGGATTTGCACACTGAGTCTTGGTGACTCACCCTTTTATTTTCCCTAATCCTTCAGGTGAGCAGTAGATCGTGGACATGGGAGCCGAGGCGGACTCGAGGGGCCATCAAGTCTTTTATTCTCATAAAATATTTCCATTTTTTCTTTAAGTTTTAATTTTGGGACTATTTTTGTAATAAGGCCTCCATAGCTTAGGTTATCAATTTATATTTGCCAATGTTTACATTTATCAATTTATGTTCGAAGATTTGTTTATAAAAAGAAATAAAATGGGATTTTCAAACAAGTTTTAAATAAGGAAAAAAACCCACAAAGGTTTTCTGCAAATAGCACTTATTTAACGAATACCTACACAAACAAACCGAGATTTCAAATCCCTTCAAAGCAAAATTTTTAACATTTAACCCGTAACATACCAGATCTGGTCATGGCATTTGGGCCGGGTTTGGGGTGTTACATTTTGGTATTAGAGCCCGGTTGCAAAACTCGGGTTGTGAAATGGGTCCAATATTGTTTTGAAAATTGATATGAATTTGAGAAAAATGCTTTAGGTTGAGATATGGCCTTCCAGTCTACTGGCACCCGATCCACACAGGTAAGTATTCTAACTCTTGATGTGATATGCATGTTGGGTTTGATGGGCTTGATGGATGTAGACTAGTATGAAAGGCATTAATGGACTTTAGGCTTAGTTTAAACAACTCTCTAAATTCATATGACTTAAACTAATTAAACATGTCCGTAAACAAGTCGCTGGGTTAGGGTGTGGTAACAGGCATATGCATGTCTAGGATTGGATTCAGGGAGAGCCTGGTACTTAAGCGGTCCTAGTGACCCACCTCCTCTTCGCTGGAATCCTACCTGGTGCATAGTGACTGTTCACCTTAGCCACGAGGACTTGTTGACGGGCCAAAATTTATAATTAAAACCCGAAAGGGACCAGCCACCCTACCTTGCAAAATTACTAAAATAACCCCTAGTTTTGAAAATTACCGAAATACCCTTGGTTGGTAAAAATTCCAAAACACCCTTGGTTTTATAAATTAGCCATGCTTTGCAAATTTACCTAAAAAACCCTAGATTTACAAAATTACCAAAATACCCCGGTTTACGAAATTATCGAAACTTGTGGAATTACCAAAATATCCTCGTTTTAAAAAAAATATCAAAATACCCCTGTGTTACGATAATACCAAAATACCTCTATTTTGAAAAATCACCGAGATACCTTATTTTGGAAATTACGAAAATACCCTGTAGGATAAAATTATGGAAAAACCCCCGGGTAGTGAAATGACGAAAATACCCTTATGTGATGAATGTGAGTTCATGGATGCTACTTGTATGTTGATGTATGATGGTTGAATGTATGTGGTTCCTAGAACTAGGAGATACAAACTTGAGACTGAAAACCCGTAGATATAATTTCGAATTCGAAAGAACTACTCTTGAAACTACTGTCCATAAGATTGTTCGTGGTTAATTAGTGAAAGAAATTAATAATTCATAAAATTTCTAATCAGATAAACGCGAATCAGTAGAAGGAGTACAAGGGGTCGTGGACTTCCTGCGCGTGGCCGTGGTAGGGTAGGATGGCCGTGTCAGAATCAGTAGGATCTGGCCATGGGTCTGGAAACGAGATGCCAGTACCACCAGCTGCGGAGGTGGAGTTTCAGGATCAGACGACTGGAGATGATGCGATATCACAGGCGATGTTAAGGGTTTTGGAGAGAGTTGCTGGGGCAGGCATGGGCACAGGAGCCCGAAAATTTGTGTCGGAGCGACTTAGAGCCAATGGGGCAGAAATGTTTAGGGGAATTTCCTGTATAGCCCCGAGTACAGCTGAGTATTGGTTGGAGGTGGTTGAGCGTACAATGGATGATCTGGATTTCACAGAAGAGGAAAAACTGAAAGGGGTTGTATCTCTCCTGCGGGACGAAGCTTATCAATGGTGGCTTACGGTAAAGGATGGTACGATGGCTGACCGTATCATCTGGGATTTCTTCAAAACGATGTTCCAGAGTAAATACATTGGGACAAGTTATGTGGATGCGCAGCGTAGAGCGTTTCTGAATCTGGTTCAGGGAAGTAGGTCGATGGCTGCATATGAAGCGGAGTTCTTATGCCTTAGCCATTATGCTCGAGGGATGGTGGCCACAGACCATGAACATTGTGTTCGATTTGAAAATGGTCTGAGGGACGATCTGCGTGTACTGATAGCACCACAGCGGGAGAGGGAATTTGCTGTGCTTGTGGAAAAAGCTAAGATAGCTGAGGAGATTAAGCGGACAGAAAAATTGAATCGGGATAGAGATAAGAATGGAAGTAAGAGAAATTTTGGATCATCAGGGGCAGCTAGGCGTAATCAGAAAAGACCTAGGTCAGACGGGCTGAGGCGGGATAAGAGACCTGCTGCTGCTAGTCAGACACAGAAATGTGCTCGATGTGGTACATTCCATGTAGGTGAGTGTTGGGCGGGCAGTGGGAAGTGCTTCAAGTGTGGATCTACGGACCACCAAGTTAGAAACTGTCTGCAGCAACGGGGCAATAAAGGGCCCACAGGTCAAAGGAATACACAGTCAGGAAGAGAAGGTCAGTAGCCACAGAGAGGTCGTGGTCCAGCCAGAGGTGGTAACGGTTCCGGTCGGGGTCGTGGAGCACCAGGCCAAGGGGCAGGAAACACTAAGGCGAGACAGCCGGGGTTAGTCTATGTTGTTAGACGTTGAGAGGAGGCTGACGCACCGGATTTCATAACCGGTACGTTTTTAATTTTTGGCTTGCCTTACACTGCATTGATTGACATTGGGTCGACGCATTCATATGTTGCTAGGAGGGTGTCTGGAACTTTAAGCATAGATTCTGAGATTTCCTCTAAGGATATGGCTGTAGTTAGCCCATTAGGACATTCTGTGATGGTAAATAAGCTTTATTGGGAAGTACCTTTAGAAGTTCAGGAAATAGTTTTCCAGACTGATTTAATGGAATTACCATTCGGGGAGTTTGATTTAATTTTAGGCATGGATTGGCTGGGGAAGTATCAAGCTAATGTAGATTATGCAGCCAAGCGTATGGTGTTAAAAACCCCCGAGGGTGGCGAAGTGTTGGTGATAGGTGAAAGGGGGAACTGTTTGTCAAATGTGGTGTCTGCCTTAAGAGCAGAAAGGATGGTGAGAAAAGGATGCGAGGCAATTTTAATGTTTTTTCGGGCTCTGGAAGCCAAGGAACTAACTGTCGAGGATGTTAGGACGGTGAAGGAATTTCCTGATGTTTTTCCAGAAGAGTTTCTGGGATTACCCCCAGATCGTGAAGTGGAGTTTGGTATCGATCTTCTTCCGGGAGTAGTGCCAGTATCTATCATTTCGTACAGAATGGCACCGAAAGAGTTGGTGGAATTGAAGGCACAGATTCAGGAGTTGCTAGATAAAGGGTTTATTCGACCAAGTGTGTCGTCGTGGGGAGCGCCAGTGTTATTTGTTAAGAAGAAGGATGGGTCAATGTGTATGTGCATTGATTATCGTTAGCTGAATAAGTTGACCATCAAGAATAAATACCCATTGCCGAGGATCGATGACTTGTTCGATCAGTTGAAGGGGGCTTCGGTCTTTTCAAAGATAGATTTGAGGTCAGGAGACCATCAGCTTAAGGTCAAGGACGCGGATATTCATAAGACGACTTTTAGGACTCGCTATGGTCACTACGAATTCATGGTGATGCCATTTGGATTGACCAACGCGCCAGCAGCGTTTATGGACATGATGAACCGAGTGTTCCAACCCTACTTGGATCGGTTTGTCGTGGTATTTATAGATGATATGCTGGTTTATTCAAGATCGAAAGAGGAGCATGATTCACATCTGCGAGTGGTTCTACAGATTCTGAGGGAGAAGCAGTTGTATGCCAAATTCAGTAAGTGCGAATTTTGGCTAAGGGAAGTTACCTTTCTAGGTCACGTTGTGTCGGTAGAGGGGATTAGGGTTGACCCTCGGAAAAGTGAAGCGGTGTTGGATTGGAAGTCGCCTAAATCGGTGGCAGAAATTCAGAGTTTCCTTGGTTTAGCTGGGTATTACAGAAGGTTTGTGGAAGGATTTTCATTGATCGTGGCACCGTTGACTAAGTTGTTATGGAAAGGGGTTCTATTTGTTTGGTCTGAGAAGCAGCAAGAGAGTTTCGAGAGGATAAAAAGGATCTTGATGGAGGCTCCGGTGTTGATTTAGCCGGAGGCTGGGAAGGAGTTCGTGATTTACTGCGATGCTTCACACACAGGACTAGGATGCATGTTGATGCAAGATGGAAAGGTTGTTGCGTACGCATCTCGGCAGTTAAGATCGCACGAAGCAAATTATCCCACGCATGATTTGGAGTTGGCGGCAGTGGTATTTGCCTTGAAGATCTGGAGACATTATCTGTACGGGGAGAAATCTGTCATTTATACCGACCATAAGAGTTTAAAATAGCTTTTAACCCAAAAGGAGTTGAATCTAAGGCAAAGGAGGTGGATCGAGTTGTTAAAGGATTATGACTGCTCGATCGAGTACCATCCGGGTAAAGCTAAGTGGTGGCAGATGCCTTGAGTCATAAAGTAATCTCTGACTTGAGAGCGATGTTTGCTCACCTCAGTTTATACGATGATGGGAGTTTATTAGCTGAACTGCAAGTGAAACCCTCTTGGGTCAGTCATGTTAAGGAGAAGCAGCAGACTGATGATTGGCTAAAGGGAAAGTCTCAGGTAGGATCAAGTGATGGATCAACAGGTTTTGGTGTGAATGAGGAAGGGCTAATATGTTTTCAAGGGAGAGTGTGCATGCCGGAAGATTCTAAGTTGTGACGTAGGATTTTGCAAGAAGCGCATGGTAGTCCATACGCTATGCACCCTGGAGGGAGTAAGATGTATCGGGATTTGCGAGAACAGTTTTGGTAGCCGGGCCTAAAACGAGAGGTGACCGAATTTGTGGGGAAGTGTTTGACCTGTCAGTAGGTAAAGGCGGAGCATCAGTTACCATCAGGGTTATTGCAGCCGGTGAAGATTCCGCAATGGAAGTGGGAAAGGATCACAATGGACTTTGTTAGTGGGCTACCTCTCACGCCTACTAAGAAGGATTCAGTCTGGGTGATTGTTGATCGCTTGACGAAGTCTGCTCATTTCATACCAGTACGTGTCGATTACTCTCTACAGAAATTGGCTAAGCTATACATAGCGGAGGTAGTAGGTTGTATGGAGTATCAGTATCGATCATATCAGACAGAGACCCTAGGTTTACATCACAATTTTGGAAGGCGTTGCATCAAGCGTTGGGTACAAAGTTGGATTTCAGTACGGCGTTCCATCCTCAGACCGATGGTCAGTCTGAGCGGGTAATTCAGGTCTTAAAGGACATGTTAAGGGGTTGTGTCATTGATTTCAGGGGTAGTTGGGAAGAGTTCTTACCGTTGGCGGAGTTTGCATACAACAACAGCTACCAGTCTAGTATTCAGATGGCGCCCTACGAAGCATTGTACGGGCGGAGGTGTCGTACTCCTACTTGTTGGACGGAATTAGGGGAACGTCAGATTTTGGGTCCGGAGCTGGTTACCGAGACGGAGGAGAAGGTTGAGTTAATTCGGGCTCAATTAAAGGAAGCGTTGGACAGACAGAAGTCCTATGCTGACCTGAAGCGTAAAGACATAGAATTTGCAGTGGGTGACAAGGTTTTCTTGAAGGTGTCGCTATGTAAGAAAGTATTAAGGTTTGGACGAAAGGGTAAGTTAAGTTCTAGATTCATCGAACCATATCGAGTGTTGAAATGAGTAGGACCGGTAGCTTATCAGCTTGAATTACCTGCAGTGTTAAGCCAGATTCACAATGTGTTTCATGTTTCTATGCTGAGACGATATCGTTCGGATCTGTCTCATGTGGTGCCTGTGGAGGAATTCGAGGTAAGACCTGACCTATCTTTTGAAGAGGAACCAGTGGAAATCTTGGATCGTGGTGTCAAAGTGTTGCGAAGGAAGACGGTTCCGTTGGTTAAGATTCTATGGCAGAATCACAGTTTTGAAGAGGCTACTTGGGAACCAGAGGAGACGATGCAGCAGTAGTACCTGCATCTATTCTGACCAGGTAATTTTGAGGGCATAATTTCTTTATGGGGGTAGAACTGTAACATCCTGAAGTAACGGGCCTTTGCATTTGATGTGTGTTACGTTTGATGTGCTAATTAGAGTGTTTAAGGGGTTCAGATTGGGCTCAGGATTGGGCCGAGGCCTTAGTTAAAATTTTCTGTTTGGACACTATAGTGGAAAGCCAGTTAGGATAGGGCTTAAAAAAATATTATTTGTGAATTAAGACACAAATGGGCTTGTGGCCCAGTGGCAGAGTAGCGCTACTTTGAGAGCAGGGAGGTGGCGTCAGCTGAGGAGGCTCAAGTTTGAGTCGCATGAAGCCCAATGTTCTTATTTAATTTTAATTATTTTTTTCGGCTTTAAAGGGGGGAGTGAGTTGGACGGCAATGGGGCTTGGAAATAGGGGAATAAATGTTTGGATAATGAAGATAATATGGCTGATAATGTGGCAGATTAAGGAAGGAAGAGGTGGTGTTATCCATGTCACTTGTGGATGAGAGATCAGATAATGATAAGGGAGAAAATTTAGGAATTATCTGCTGGTCACAGTGGTGGCCGAAATTCCAACACTGAGGGGGAGGAGGAATCAGTTTTAGTATGGCCAAGGGGTGCCGAAATTTCCCTGTTAATAGGTTGAGTTTTTGAGTCGTCAGAAGGGGGTATTTTTGGCTTCTGTGTAGTAAGTCCTGAAATTTGGTTCAAGTGGGGGGATATCTTTTTATTTTCGGCATTAGGGTTATATTTTCCTATTCTCTTCTTCAATTTCGGCATTTGGATTTTTCCTCTCATTCTTTTCTCTCATTCTCTGCTTAATCCGAAACCCCTAATCCCATTCTTTCATCTCCACTCTTATACTAAAGCCGAATTCCCATAGCCTTTGTCTCTACATCTTTCTTCTTTATCTCCTCTAAAAGCCAAAAACTCCTAAGTCCCACCAATAGTTCTTTTGTTTATTTTCGGCTCTTTTCTTCCCTGGTATTACCAAATTCCTTCTTCTGTGGTGCTTGTCCGATTTCTCCTAGGTGTGATTGGAATCTTCTGTGTTCAGGTAAGGTGCCGATTTCTTCTATTTCTTTCCCTTCTCTTTCGATTTTTAGAGGCCAAAGCCGAAAGGCTAATTAATGTGGCAAGGTTATATTTTGAGTAACAGTTTGATTCTTCTTGTGTTCACATCTTGGGGTGACATTTTGGGAAATCGGAGTAGATCGAATCATTTAGATTCCAAAAGCCAGAAATCGCTAGTCTCCGAATCCCATATCTCCTTTCGGGGTTTCAAGGTAAGGGGTTCTCTTTAGATTTTCGTTAGGTTCGTTTATCGTAATTGTGATCTTAACCCTATAATATGGATTAACAACCATACGTTGTGATGGTAGCAACTTATAAGGTCTTTTGATGGAATCACATGTCGATCAGGCGAACGAGGGGATTGGATCTGTAAAACTAATCCCTAAGTTTAAGAAATGAGCAGTGTCAGCAGTTACCGGGTTGTGGATTGGCTTCAGAACAAAACCTTAGACAATTAGCAGTCGTATCGGCTTCTGATAGTGTCGACATAGAAAGTATCGTCTTAACCATAATCAGGTGTGTAGATCTCTATCACACTAATTAATCTGTATTATATATGTTATGGGCTAAAAGCCGAAAAGAGGCTGTATGGACAGTCGTATTACCCGAGAAGGGTAGGCAAGGGATGCCAGGTACATAATCATAGAAACTTCTCTATGTGCATCGATGTATGTGATAGTCTGTGATCTTTTAAGTAGTATATTGTTTTGATTCTGTATGGATGTATGCATGGGATGGGGGTAAATATGATGAAGGGGAAGAGCATGTTAATAGGTCACTTGGTGATTGGTGGTTAAACCACAAATTGTAAAGTTAGGTCACAAAAGTGATCGGTGGCTAAGCCACGTTAAATTTATTCCGAATTAATAGGAATAGGCAGCATGACTGTCGATATGTGTGTAGCAGTTGGTGGGTTGATTGTAGAAATCCCCGATGTGTGATGGCTGGTACGGGCTGGTGTGTAGAGGATGGACTTTTAGGTTGGGTTGGGCCACGTTGCATGTAGATATTCTGTTGCCATTGTGTATGGGCCAAGGCCCATAATGTGTTTGTGGGCCTCAAGCCTTTTATGTGCTTTTGGGATTTGCACATTGAGTCATGGTGACTTACCCTTTTATTTTCCCTAATCTTTTAAGTGAGTAGTAGATCGTGGACATGGGAGCCGAGGCAGACTCGAGGGGCCATCAAGTCTTTTATTCTTATAAACTATTTCCAGTTTTTCTTTAAGTTTTAATTTTGGGACTATTTTTGTAATAAGGCCTCCATAGCTTAGGTTATCAATTTATATTTTCCAATGTTGACATTTATCAATTTATGTTCGAAGACTTATTTATAAGAAGAAATAAAATGGGATTTTCAAACAAGTTTTAAATAAGGAAAAAAAACCCACAAAGGTTTTCTGCAAATAGCACTTATTTAACGAATACCTACATAAAAAAACCGAGATTTCAAATCCCTTCAAAGTAAAGTTTTTAACATTTAATCCGTAACATACCAGATCTGGTCATGGCGTTTGGGCTGGGTTTGGGGTGTTACAGGTATTCCACACTATGAACGTCACAAGTGAATAAATCCATAAATAGATTCAGGATCTTTTCTGCTTGGGTCCCATTCAATTTATTGTTAGTGCAATCAGTCACATCTATGTCTCTATCTTTTGGGAGTCGTCCGCTCCAATGCCCAAGACAAGACATCTCTCCAATTGGACTTGATAGACAACATATTAGTCTATCAATTATTTTGCTTATTTTCGATTAAACTAAGGACATGTTTCGGTTCTTCTAATAATACAAGTTGTCTTTTCGTATTATGATCCAACCATGTAATACCACTTAATATTAGTTAAACATTAGACAACTAGTGAGCAACATTTGCTTCCATTTTTCTTTACGTACAAAAACCATGTAAAAATAATATACAAAGTATTTGTAACATCCTGAAATTGCGGGGCTATGCATTTAATGTGTGGTTATGTTTAATGTGAGTGTTAGGGGTCCAGAATGGGCTCAGGGTTGTGCAGAGGCCTTAATCGAATTTTCTGTTTGGACACTCTAGTGGAAAGCCTGGTAAGATAGGGCTTAAAAGATGTTATCTATGTTTTAAAATACAAATAGGCTTGTAGCCCAGTGGTCAGTAGCGCCACTTAAAGAGCAAGGAGGATTTTCGGCATTAGGGTTAGGTGGAGTTGACGGCAACAAGGCTCAAAAATAGGAGGATTTATGCGAATGGGATAATGTAGATATTATAGTTGATAATATGGAAGATAAAGGAGAAAAGATAGGAATTATCTGCAAGGCTAAGTGGTGGCCGAATTTCAAACTCTGAGAGGGAGGAGAAATTGGTTTCTGATATGGTTAAGAGGTGCCGAAATTTCCCATGCTAATTAATTGGTTTTAGTTGTCAAAAGAGGGCAATTCCGGCTTTTGGTTAGTAAGAGTGCCGAAACTTTAAATAGTCAGGTGAGGGTTCTCTTCTTTATTTTTCGACATTTAGGGTTTCTATCTTTTCTTTCTCTTCTTCTCTGAGTAAAAGCCGAAATTCCTAACCCTATTCCCTCATCTTCACTTTGATTCAAAAGCCGAAACTCCATTGTTCTTTTCTCCTCTTTCTTCTAGAAGCCGAAACCTCATAATCCTTTTTCTACATTCCTTTCTTTTGATCTTTGCTAAAGCCGAACCTACCTCTGGTCTGCCGAAATTCTCTTTTCTTCTTCCCATCGATTTCTTCATTAAAAGTCGAATCACCATAGACTTCTTTGAATCATCTTCTCTTCCTGATTTTCGCAAAAAGCCGGAACCCTCTGGGAGTAGCCGAATCTTCTCTAGCAAGGTGATTGTCGACTCTTGTTATTCCTTAAGATCTCTTTCGGATTTTGGAAGAGAAAGCCGAAAAGCTAATGGTTTAATGGTTTTATGTATTTTCTTGTTGGCCGACATCGGGAATTGAAGTAGATCTCTTAGATCTAAAAGCCGGAAACACTAGTCCCTGAATCTCATATCACTTTTCGGGATTTCAAGGTAAGGATTTCAATTCTCCTTAAGATGATCAACTGTTTTCTTTTCATTAGTCGTGCCTTAACCTAATGTTTCGTTACTATCCTCTGAACAACACATAGGGCAGATGGCAGCTGTGTTGACTACGGATAGCATTGACGTACAAAGTCTTGTTCTAACGATAATCAAGTGTGTAGATCTCTAACACACTAGCTAACTATAATTTATATGGGTTATGGGCTAAAAAGCCGGAAAGTGGCTGTGTAGACAGTCGAATATAACCCTAAAAGGGTTAGGCAAAGGATGCCAGGTACGTAATCATAGAAATCTCTATGTGTATCGAAATATATGAAAGCCTGTTTCGTTTTAAAGATGGTATGATGTTTTCGATTTTTCATGTGTGTATGCATGGGGTGGGATTATGATAATGAAGGGGAAGTGCATGATAGGTCACTTGGTGATTGGTGGTTAAACCACAAATTCAAATGTAAGGTCACATAGTGATCGGTGGCTATGCCACGTTTAATGATTCCTGAATAATAGGAATAGGCAGTACGGCTATCATTATGGTGTGTAGCGGATGGAGGGTTGATTGTAGAAATCCCCAAGGTGTGATGGTTGGTACGGGTTGGTGTGTAGAGGATGGAATTTTAGGATGGGTTGGGCTATTCATCATTCATTATTTTCATGTAATTATGATTGTTGCCTTTATGTATGGGCCAGGGCTCATAATGTGTTTGTGGGCCTTAGGTTAGTGTGTCTGGGATTTATACACTGAGTCTTGGTGACTCACCCTTTCATTTTTCTCTACTCTTTCAGATGAGCAGTAGATCGTGGACATGGGAGCCGAGACGGACTCGAGGGGCCATCAAGTTTTTATTTCCATAAATTATTTTTTCGGTTTTTCTTTAAGTTTTAATTTTTGGAATATTTATGTATTAAGGCCCCATAGTTTATATTTCACTGCTTAGTTTTTAATCTTTGCAACTTACAAAATTTGTCAAAGGTTTAATTATTCAAAATAATAATAATACAAGGTTTTATTTCCAAAAGGTCACCTATTTATTCAAATATTGTCTAATTAACTTACGATTTCCAAAACCAACAAAGAAAAAGTTTTCAATGTACAACCCGTAGCATACCAGATCCGGTCGAAACGTATGGGCCGGGTTTGGGGTGTTACAGTATTAATGTAATTCGTATAAATTTGGGCATGAGTCAATAATGGGATTGCTTCGTGTAAATTTGGAGCTTCAAGTTTACTAATTTTTTTAATTAGTTTGTCTTTTTAGAATAAAAAAAGGTATAATAATTTTGAAGTCCCTTGCTTTTGAATGGTTAAATTTTTTTTTTCTCTGACATAATGCCACATGGTAGCCTGTGACTAGACCACAGGTCTAATGATGTTAGTATTTAACATCGTTAGGGTCAAGTACCAAATCAATAGATGAAATAAAAGTTTAGGTACCACATTGAACAAATTGAAAAGTATAGGTTCCGCACTAAAAATTTTGTTAAAGTACAAAAGGATTTTTTGTCATTATCCCTTATTCAAGTACAACTCTTGTATCATTTTCCTATAAATAGGATCTATGGGATAACCTAATTACAACAATCAATTACGCGTCATTATTCTATCAGAAAATCGTGGTGATTTATTTACTAGAATAAATTCTATTTTTTGAAAAGCTCAAAGTTTTTGGTTCCTATAGAGACAAATTAACTTTCCTACTGAATGTTAATAAAAGTTTTCATTCCATGAGTTTGGTTTGTTTTGTTTGAGTCTACACTCAAAATAATTTGGTTCAAAGATTGCAGGGAAGACCATTCGGTATAAAGTTGGGAAATGACTTAAATTGTCTCATATAAAACACAAGTACTATTTTGACTAATAGGTTTTTACTATAAATATCATAAGGCTCAGTTTTAAGAAAAAAATTAAGTGTTTTTTTTCCTAAAAACACTATTTTCTAAACAGATTTTCCAACAGTTGGTATCAGAACCAGGTTATGCTATGTTTATAGTATAAATTATCGAATTTCTCTGTAACACCCCTTACCCGTAATCAACGCCGGAATAGGGTACGAGGCATTACCAAAACACATACACTTGTAAACGTATTAAACTGAGTCATAAAATTTCATCCAAATTATACAAAAATGAACTGCTAAATATTAAAGGCCAACATTTTAAGCCAAACCAATTGTAACATATACAAATGACTAAGTCCTCTATACATGCCATAAACTTAAGAGGTTTGTATTCACTTTTACCCTATGATGATAGCTTGATAGTGTGATTACATCTCCGGCAATCTCCAACTCGAGTTGGCATACAACCCTATAAGATATAGGAAATGAAGGGAAGTAAGTTACAAAGCTTAGTAAGTAAGTATGTAAATAATAAGTGATTTATTAACATACTTTTACAAATCTTCACAATATGTTCTCAAGATAATACAATCATAATTGCACATAGTTCCACTTTTTATTCATGTTCATCTCAAGCTGTCTACTCGAGTCACAGTCACTAAATTATTTATATCTTGAGCTATGGAACTCCAAATTAAGATCTGCTAATGTTCCCTGAAACTAGAATCACATATATTACTTCCATAAAATTTTCAGAATTTTTGGTTTATCCAATTAGTACAGTTTATTCTTCAAAATCTCCCCTATTCTGCTGTCCAACAATTTCGACCATTCTTTGCTAAAATTTAATTATCTTTTCATACAGAATTCAAATTATGTTCTAGTTTGTTTCTTATAAAAATAGACTCAATAAGAAATCTAACCATATAAATTATGTCCCAAAATTAGTTTTTTTACAATTTTTTTTTTTACAATTTTCAATGATTTTGTCAAGTCAGAATAGGGGATCTCGAAATCACTCTGAACCAGTCTCACAAAAATCTAAATATCTCAAAATATACAAATCTTTTGCTTTCTATGTTTCTTTTATGAAAATAGAGTCAATAATATTTAAATCAATATCTCATACAACATATAATTCAATTTCTACTATTTATGGTGATTTTTCAAAATCACGTAACTGCTGCTGTTTCAATCTATTTTACTAAAAATTTTACTCTCCCATGTTTTCTTTATATTACTTCCATATATGCACACATAATACCAAGCATGTTCAATACTAGCCATAAAAATGAATAATCATCACCAATATTTACGAGAACTCGAATGGCGCTCACACCATATCAGCCTTACCACAATTTCAATCACGTATCACATTTCAAAGACATTATGCACATATACACACAGTCACATGCACCCTTGCTCACACGTACATTTGCCACATTTCTCAATTGATCACATTCACTCTTGCACTTAGTCATAACATGATCGTACCAATCACCATTAGTAATTTATCTCGTTGAACCCCTTCGAAAAACACCCGATACTCGGTGGTCTCAGCACATAGCTCCACCTACACATAGCTCGGCTTTCTTGTACACATGGTGAAGCTCTCTTATCACCCATGTGACCTAGCCATTCTATCTCGTAGCTTTCTTGTCTACATGGTGTCCAACACTAGGAACCACTCATGTGACCTAGCTACTCATAACCCGTAACTTTCTTGTACACATGGTATAGACACAGTATTACACATGTGACCTAGTTACATATGAAATTATTATCCCGTAGCTTTCTTGCACACATGGTGAAAGTCCCTTATCATCTATGTGGTCTAGCTACATATCAAAATTTTCCATCTCGTAGCTTTCTTGTGCACACGGCGAAGGTCTGTAACAGCCCGATTTTGGGCTTAGTCGGAACAGTGGTTTCGGGATCACAAATTCGATGTTGAGAAATTTATTTTATTTATATTTTTATGGTCTACAATTTCACGGAGTGATTTTGTGAAAACCTCATTCGAAAATTTTGACGTTTAGGCACTCAATTTAGTCAAAAGGGCTAAATTGTAAAAACTGAAAAAGTTGAGTTCTACATGTTAGAGGTGTCCAATTGTTTATGAAATTTTAAATTGGAGGTCCTTAAATGATAATTAGGCCATTGGTTAAGTTGGTGGACAAAAATGGACATGGATGGGTATGTTTCAAAAGATTTTTTTAAGGGGCATTTTGGTAATTTAGTGAATTAAATGAATTAAAAACAAAATTTAAATGCCAAATTTGTCCATCTTCAAGCTTAGGCCGAATTTAACATGTGGGAAGCCATGGATAGGGTTTTCAAGCTTTCCAAGCTTCATGGTAAGTCCATTCTAGCCTCGTTTTTCATGCTTTTTACGTTTTTAGAGTCCCGATAACTTGATTTAGCTTATTCTAGCAATAATTTAACCTAGGGTTCATATTTGGAAAAATACCCATAGGTGAAATGTATTTATTTTAATGTTTTATGGTAGAATATGAAGCTTAGAATTATGTTAAACAACGTTTACTAAATGATTTTAAGTGAACACGAGTAAAACGACATAATCGGCAAAAATACCTAATGTACATAAGTGCATGTTAGAGCAAGAATTTGATGTTGCCATAGAAGGGAAAAATGATTAGCATGTTATAAAACATAAGAATAAGGGATGAAGTTTAATTTTTGAGCCTAGGGGCAAAATCATAATTATGCAAAAGTTTAGGGGAAAAATTGTAATTTCACCAAAGTTTGAGTTAGGTGTTTTGAGTGGTACATTAATTAAATAAGTGAAATGTGATGTCTTAGACCCTGAAAAATGAGATTTGGACCTAGAACGGGAGGAAAATAAAAAATCGAGAAAGTTGGTAAAATGCATATTTGAATGATAAATTGATATTTTGGCCACAAATACTATAGTATTGTGTTTTAAATATAATGATTAATGTTCGATAATAATTCGATATTGGAAAGAGAACTTGTATAATTTATATGTTAGACCATATTTTGTATTATGGCTTTGTATGATAACAAGAAAGTATTGACTAGCATAGTTTGATGAGAATAAGTTAAGTTGATGATATGATGAGATTTAGAATGTAAGTATGTTAGTTGAGTAGCATTTTATTATTATGCAATTATTGTTATTAGTAATGTTATTATTGAGTTATGCGACTAACCTTGAGAATTTGAGCAAGTATGTTTCAGCTATGACTTGACAAGGCATTGATATTGTAACATCCTGAAATTGGGCCTAGTCGGATTGGGCCCAATGGGCCTTGGGCGTAGGAGTGTTTAAATTTTTTTGAGAACAAAAGAATGACATTATTTGTAGTTGGACTTATTAAGAAGGTAATTTTGGAAAGTTACGAGGTTTCTATGAAGTTCCGGGTTCAAGTTGAGCCTTAGTAAAATAAGCCTATTAAGGAGAGATGGTAAGTGACTTCAAGGCTTATGGAAATAAATGAGTATTGTGCTAGCATAAATGAGAAATTGGTAAAAAGGATATGGTGCCACATGAAGGACTTTAAGGGAAGAGGTTTAAATCCCATAATGTGCAAATTTGACTATTTTTTTGTATTCCTTCCCTAAGTGTCGGCCATGGGTGTATTTTTGGTAAGGTGGACTTTTTAATTTTGGCAAGGTGGCTAAGGAAATATGGTAAGGAAGAATGGATGGAAATGAGTAAAAGAAAAGGGAAGGAATAGGGAACATGTTGGCATTTTTCGTGGGGGATGTTTTGGAAAGGTTTTATTTGGTCTATGTTCATCTTTTGGGAAAGATGATAATTGTTTGGAAGAGGGAGAGGGTAGCCGAATTTTGATGGGAGCATTTTGATAGTTTTGGTGCTTGATAAGTCTAATTCCTTTTAGCATCCTTTGTGTTCATTCTTCCAACTTCTCCTCCCATTGCCGCAACTTTAAGACTATAGTGGACATTTTCTCTTTTCTTTCTTGTCTGGTCGAAAACACCTAGCCTTTGTAACCGATTATTTTTTCACTCATCTTCTCTTGAAAACGGAAACTACCGATCCTTCTTTGTTGTCTTACTACACGTGGCAAACCGTGTTCTTCATTTCGGTTCATCCCTATTATTAAGGTAAAGGTTCTTTCTTCTTATTCATGTTGTTTGTTCTTTTTTCTCTTGACTTGGCTAAGCCGAAACTCTCATCCCTTGGCTAAGCCGTACATAGCCACTTGTTATTATTTTAAACTCCTCTTGTTCTCTTTTGATGAAGGCCGAATCAAGCCATCCTTTGCTGCTACTTATCTTTCTTTTAGCCTTGGTTTCGAAAGTTGATTGGGACTCGTTGCAATAGCCAAGGTGCAAGGCCAGATTTTAGAATCTAGTAGGGAAGGATCGCGATTGTGGTAAGTGACTCTTGTGAGTTAGTACTTTTGGGCTTTTGGAAACTTTAAGAAATCGAGACTAACTTTTGATCGATTTTATTTTTAGGGGGCAATGAAGAGTGGTTCTTTAGGGAATCCTAATCAAGGTGTGTAATCCCGTACCTTCCGAATACATGTTTGAAATGGTATGTAATCTCACACTTCTCTGAAAATTTGCATGATGATCGAAGTACCAAAGAAAACCGGAAACCGGCATCCGTGATCACTCGGGCGTGCTTAGGTTCATAGTTGTAACCATATTTTTGCAATGAAACAGTTTTGGTCAGTAGCAGTGACGTGATTTCAAAAAATCATGAAAAATAGGAGGAAGTGTAACAGACTGAATTTGCCCTAATTGTAACATCCTTAAATAAGGGCCTTTGCATCTTATATGTTTGCATGTTGATAATGTGAATGTTATGCTAGTTGTGGGTGTTATAGGGTCCTGGCATGAGCTAGGGGCAGGCCAGTGTCATACCAAAAAATTGCGTTTTGAGCTTTTAAGATAGTGGAGCTGATAGAGCTAGGGGTTAAGTATAATCGGCAGTAAGTTCTGGCACAAGAAGTGCTTTGGAAAAGCGACAAGGAGGCGCCACTTAAGGCTTGGAGAAGTGAAGCATCAAGGGGGAGCAAAGGAGCCTAGGTTCGAGCAGCAGAAGTTCCCTTTCTGCTTGTTCTTTTTGATGCCAGGACCTGGAAGAGTTGCACTCAGGAGGGACTTTGTTGGATGAGGTTTGAAGGGGTCAACAGTTTCAAATGGGTGGAAGAGAGGAAATTTAGGAATTTGACTCATTCAAACAGATTTGAATGAGTGGCCAGGAGAAAATTTAGGAGATGGTCATGGGAGCTTGGTGTTGGCCGAATGCCAAACACTAAGGGGAGAGGGTGCAATCGATTTTGGGTGTTTTGAGGGGTGGCCGAATGTGCTTTAGGGAGGTTGTGAATTTGGCTAGATAGGGAGCCTTTAGTGTCTTCTCCTCTCATTTTTGTTTTTGTGCCGAAATCACCCATTGCACTTTCTCTTATTATGTTTTATTTACCAAAACCGAATAGCCTTCAAAGCATTTACTTCTTTTCTTGTTTTTTTTACTAGAACCGAAACCATCACCCTCCTTCTCTTTCGACTTCTTTTCTTTTCCTTTTTTTGGCCATATCCGAATTTCTTCTACCGTTTTCTCTCCATTTTGTTCTCAAGCCAAATCACAAACCCTGTTGAGGCACCTTGTTAGCCGAAACTAGAAGACCATTTAAGCCGAATGCTCCTTGCCCATTTTCTTCTTTCTCTTTCGCGTTTCCTTTAATCTTTGTGAAAGCCAAAACCTGTTTCTTACTTCTCTTCTTCTTCTTTGTGCACTCTCAAAACCGAAACTTAAACTCCTTTCTTCTTTTCTATTTTTGCTGAGAAGCTGAAACCCCTAAACATTCTGTTGAAGATCTTTCATCTTATTTGTGGGTTCCATTGCCGAATTTTCTTCTCTTGTGGGTTAGTGCCGAATTCTCTTAGGTGCCAAACGGATCTCTAGCGTTAAGGTTAGTGATGTTCTTTTGAATCGATTATCTTCTTTCTCGGGATTTCTCGATCAAAGCCGAAGGCTATTTGATTTTTTGTGTGAGTGTTTGGCCGATTGCAGGAAGGAGTGTTGCTGCATTCTTTTGATCTCCGGGATTCGTTTGACTTGTGAATCAAGCTTAAAAGCTTCGGGATTGTCGATCTAGGTAAGGGCCTTAGCCTAAATCGTTAGTCTCTTTTGGTTCATTTTCTCTGCTTTGATTCGGTTAGTGACTAAGGTGTGTTATGGACTCGAAGGCTAGCCAAACGGTTGGGGGAGTTGGATCTGAGACCCCAGCCCCTAAGTTTAAAAAGAGGGCAGTGTCGACTATACGCGACTGGCCACCTAGGTGTGGGCCGACATCTGAGCAAAGCAGTAGATAGATAGCGGTGGCGTCGGTTAACAACAGTACTGACGTAGAGAGCATCGTATTACGAGTAATCAGGTGTGTAACTTTTACACACTTCGTAGGTTAATATGTTATTATTTTGTGATTTGTCAAAAGCCAGAATAACGGTTAAAGTGATGTGTTACCCTTGTGGGTATAAGCGAGGACTCCGGGTAAGTCTATTCTGATTTGGTTAACGTTAAATGCTTCGATTAAGGTTGTATATACCATGTCATGTTATTTATGAATATTAAGCATGATTGCCATGTTGTGTCATTGATGAGCATTAAGCATGACGTTGTTGCCATGGAAAGCATGTACATAAAAGTGGGTGATGAGAGGAGGGGGAAGGCATGATTATAGACTGTCACCAGTGGTTGTGACCACACAGTGGGTTGGCCCCTCTTTATATATTATTGTGACCAGTCTCAGTGGTTTTGACCACGTATACATATCTATCTTCGTGACTCGTCCGAGTGGTTTGGAACCACAGTGGGTTGGCCCCACATATCGATACCGGATTGTCACCAGTGGTTTGACCACAGTAGGTTGGCCCCACACATATTATTTGTGACTTCGGTCACCAGTGGTTGTGACCACACGGGGTAGACACAAGAGTTTCGGATGTTAGGTTGGGCTGCATGATATACATATTCACTTATGGAACTGTGTAAGGAATTGTATTTTCAGGATGGGGATTCACACTGAGTCTCGGTGACTCACCCCTTCCTTTACATTTTGCTGGTGATTTTTAGATCGCGGATGTGAAGCCGGGACAGACTCGAGGTGGCCATGCACGACATTGTGGGTTTATGTTTTTAACTATTAAATGGTTTGCTTTTCTTTAAATTTGATTTTGGGTTTGCAATAAGGCCACTAATACTCACTTTTTGGATTATCTAGCTGATTTAAATTTTCACTGAATCTTGTTCAAACTGATAATGGCATGCTTAACAAGATTATAAAATGAATGTTTTCCACACTTACACAAACTATCGAGATTTTCTAAAACTCATCATCGGGTAGTGATAAAAGGTAGTGACCACAAATAAAGCCCAATTGTCTTCAAACTGAATTCGTACTGGATTTTAGCAACATTGTTCCATCCAACGCAGGTTTTTCGCAAAAGTATAGTTTTCTTATACTTAGAGCCAACAACTTGTTTTTCAAATCACGTTTCTTTCAAAAATTGAATCAGCAACTGGTTTCATCAAATACGAACTTTCCTTGTGACATGCCAGATTTGGTCGTAGTGTCTTGACCGGGTTTGGGATGTTACAATATTTGTATCAGAGCCTGGTTCAAAAGCTCGGCTGTGGGCCTGAGGCCCAAAAACATTTTCGATAAAGGGTTTATGAAATGATTTTTAAGGAAAATGCATATTTTGGGGGAAACATGGCACCTGAGTCTCCGCCACCGATCCGCCACGGTAAGTTCTTCAAACTGTTGTTGTTGTGGGTTATGATTGTGATATGAATGATAGTCATAGGGATTCACTTTAGAGACTAAGACCATAGGATTGTGTGAACTTACGGAAACAATCCCCATAATAAATTGTTCATAAAACTTTGCTGTAATAACAGTGGAATAAGTGTAATGCATAAAATTCTTAAAATCAGATTAATTCGCGAATGGTAGACATGAGTACTCGTGGACGTGGGCGTAATACGCGTGGACGTGGTAGAGGTAGGATGACTGTGTCTGAGCCGGTTGGGTCCGGTCACGGGTCAGAGATCGAGGTACCACCTCCGCCAGCTGTGGGTGCGGGGTTTCAAGATCAGACGGGTGGTGACAACGCGGTGTCACAGGCGATGCTGCGGGTTTTGAAGAGAGTCGCGGGTGCAGGTGTTGGAACGAGAGCTCCGAAATCTGTGTCCGAACGACTCTGGGCCAATGGAGCAGAGGTATTCAGGGGTGTGTCTGGAGTGGCTCCCAATACAGCTGAGTATTGGCTGGAGGCGACAGAACGTATCATGGATGATTTAGACTTCTCAGCTGAGGAGAAGCTGAAGGGGATAGTGTCTCTTCTCCGAGATGAATCTTATCAGTGGTGGCTCACGGTCCGGGATGGTGCGACAGCAGATGATCTCACTTGGGATATCTTTAAGGCAGCTTATCAGAAGAAGTACATCGGGGCTAGTTATATTGATACACAGCGTAAGGCGTTCTTAAATCTGGTTCAGGGGAATAAGTCAGTGTCGGAATATGAGACGGAGTTTCTTCGGTTAAGTCATTATGCTAAGTGCATCGTGGCTACGGAACAAGAGCGCCGTGTTAGATTTGAGGATGGGATAAGAGATGAGCTGCAGATGTTGATTGCCCCACAGAGGGAAAGAGAATTTGCTGTTTTGGTAGAGAAGGCCGAAATAACTGAGGGGGTGAAGCAGTCAGTGAGACAGAATCAGGATAGACGTTGGAATAAGAGGAGTTCTGGGTCATCAGGGTCTACCGGGAATTCACAGAAAAGGGCTAGATTTGGCGAGCCGAACCAAGCTGCAGAGCCTGCTGCTACTACTCAGTGGTCGCCAGGTGTATTCGATGTGGGAAGTCTCAATTGGGGGAGTGTTGGTCAGGGAACAGAGGGTGCTTCGGGTGTGGGTCGATGGGGCACTGGGTAAGGGATTGTTCGCGGATATCTGCTCGGGTCCAGTCTGAAGGTCAAGGACGTACACAGTTCAGGAGGGATGGACAGCAACCACAGAGGGGTCGTGGTCCGGCCAGAGGAGGTAATGGTTCTGGTCGAGGTCGTGGAGCATCGGGTTGAGGTGCTGGGAATCCTGAGGTAAGACAGCCTGGGTTGGTCTATGCTACGAGGCGTCGAGAGGAGGGCGACGTACCGGATGTCATAACCAGTACGTTCTTAATTTTTGGACTGCCCTATACTACTTTAATTGATGTTGGTTCAACGCACTCATATGTTGCTAGTAGTGTAGTGGGAACTCTGAATTTAGCTCATGAGGTATCTTCTAGGGAGATGACAGTAGTTAGTCCTCTAGGTCACTCTGGAGAAGTAAACAAACTGTATAGGGATGTACCCCTAGAACTATAAGGGGTAATGTTTTTGGCTGATCTGATGGAACTGCCATTCGGGGAGTTCGATTTGATCCTAGGGATGGACTGGCTAGTGAAGCATCAGGCGAGTTTGGACTGCACAGCTAAGCGCATGGTATTGAGAACTGTTGAGGATGGAGAGGTGGTGATGATAGGTGATAGAAGGAATTACCTATCCAATGTGGTATTCGCTTTGAAGGCCGAGAAGATGGTCAGAAAAGGATGTGAGGCATTCTTGGCTCATGTTTGTGCGTTGGAGGCTAAGGAATCAACGATGGGGAATATCCGAACGGTGAAGGAATTTACCGATGTGTTCCCAGAAGAGCTTCCGGGTCTGCCTCCAGATCGCGAGGTTGAGTTTGGCATAAATTTATTGCCAGGAACCGCACCAGTGTCTATTGCTCCGTATAGGATGGCGCCAAAGGAGTTAGTGGAGCTGAAAGCACAGATTCAGGAGTTGCTGGATCGAGGTTTTATCCGGCCAAGTGTTTCGCCTTGGGGAGCACCTGTGCTTTTTGTTAAGAAGAAGGACGGAACGATGCGGATGTGTATAAATTATTGTCAGCTGAATAAGTTGAAGATCAAGAATAAGTACCCGTTGCTGAGGATAGACGACCTATTTGATCAGCTGAAGGGAGTGTCAGTGTTCTCTAAGATTGACTTGAGGTCGGGGTATCATCAGCTTAAGGTAAAGGTGGCTGATATCCATAAGACAACGTTTCGCACTCGGTATGGGTACTACGAGTTTTTGGTAATGCTGTTTGGGTTGACCAATGCACCGGCAGCGTTCATGGACATGATGAATCAGGTTTTTCAGCCGTACTTGGATCGGTTCATCGTGGTATTTATAGATGACATTTTGGTGTACTCGAGATCGGAGGAGGAACATGATGAACATCTACGTGTGGTTTTACAGATCCTAAGAGAGAAGCAACTGTTCGCAAAGTTTAGTAAATGCGAGTTTTGGTTGAAGGAGGTAACTTTCTTGGGTCATGTGGTGTCAGCTGAGGGAATTAGGGTGGATCCTCGGAAGGTTGAGGCGGTGTTGGATTGTAAACCACCTAGCTCGGTAGCGAAAATTCAGAGTTTTCTGGGTTTAGCGGGATATTACAGAAGGTTTGTAGAAGGGTTTTCTTTGATTGCAGTACCGTTGACCAAGTTGCTGAGGAAAGGAGTTCCGTTTGTATGGTCAGGCAAGCAACAAGAAAGTTCTGATAAGCTAAAGAAGATTCTGACAGAAGCTCCAGTTTTGATTCAGCCTGAGGCAGGAAAGGAGTCTACGGTCTACTGTGATGTGTCGCATACTTGTCTAGGATGTGTTCTGATGCAATAGGGTAAGGTAGTGGCGTATGCTTCTCGTCAACTGAGACCTCACGAGGTGAATTATCCGACGCATGACTTGGAGTTGGCTGCAGTAGTGTTCGCCTTGAAGATTTGGAGACATTACTTGTATGGGGAGAAGTCCATAGTCTACACGGATCACAAGAGGTTAAAGTAACTCCTTACTCAGAAGGAATTGAATTGAAGGCAGCGGAGGTGGATCGAGTTGTTGAAGGACTACGATTGCTCGATTGAATACCATCCGGGTAAGGCTAACGTGGTGGCTGATGCGTTGAGCCGCAAGGTGGTAGCGGACTTAATAGCAATGTTTGCTCATCTTAGTCTGTATGATGACGGGAGTCTATTAGCGGAGTTGCAAATAAAGCTGACTTGGGTAAATCAGGTTAGGGAGAAACAGTTAATGGATGAGGTTCTAAGTGCTCGGAGGTTACAAGCGCAGAGTGCCGGATCGGAGGGTTATAGCTTGAGTAATGATGGAGTGTTATGTTTCCAAGGGAAAGTTTGTATGCCGAAAGACGTTGAGTTAAGGCTGAGGATTCTTCAGGAAGCTCATAGCAGCCCATACGATATGCACCCTGGAGGTAGCAAGATGTACAGGGATGTGAGAGAGCAGTTTTGGTGGCCGGGTTTGAAGCGTGAGGTAACGGAATTTGTGAGTAAGTCTCTGACGTGTCAGCAAGTCAAAGCTGAACATCAGGTACCTTTGGGTCTGTTGCAACCGATCAAGATTCCGCAGTGGAAATGGGAAAGGATTACGATGGATTTCGTCACTGGTTTACCCCTTACGCATAGCAAGAATGATTCAGTTTGGGTGATAGTGGATCGTTTGACTAGATCGGCTCATTTTATACCAGTCCAGGTTGACTACTCACTCCAAAGGTTGGCTAAGTTATATGTGGCGGAAATCGTAAGACTGCATAGAGTGCCGGTGTCAATTATCTCAGATAGGGACCCTAGGTTCACGTCAAGGTTTTGGAAAGCTTTGCATCAGGCGTTGGGTACAAGACTGGATTTCAGTACGACATTTCATCCGCAGTCAGATGGGCAGTCAGAGAGGGTGACTCAAATCTTAGAAGATATGTTGAGGGGCTGTGTCTTGGACTTCGGAGGTAGTTGGGAAGAATTTCTACCACTGGCAGAATTCGCGTACAACAATAGTTATCAGGCAAGTATTCAGATGGCACCGTACGAAGCACTGTATGGACGAAAGTGTCGTGCCCCTGCTTGTTGGACAGAGTTGGGTGAGCATCAGCTGTGGGGTCCAGAGTTAGTTGTTGAAACAGAGAAGAAGGTTAGGGTGATTCGGGCTAGTCTGAAGGAGGCTTCGGACAGACAGAAATCTTATGCCGATCTTAAGCGAAGGGATATAGAGTTTGCAGTGGGTGACAGAGTCTTTTTGAAGGTATCGCCGTGGAAGAAGGTGTTGAGATTTGGTCGGAAGGGCAAGCTGAGCCCTAGGTTCATCGGGCCATATAAGGTGTTGAAGCGTGTGGGACCAGTAGCTTACCAGCTTGAGTTGCCAGCAAAATTGAGTCAGATCCATGACGTGTTCCATGTTTCCATGCTTAGACGCTATCGTGCAGATCCGTCGCATGTGGTGTCAGTGGAAGAGATTGAGGTGAGCCCAGATATGCCTTTTGAGGAGGAACTAGTGCAAATCCTGGATCGGGATGTCAAAGTCTTGCGTAGGAAGTCAGTCCCTTTAGTGAAGGTGTTATGGCGGAATCATGGAACGGAAGAGGACACGTGGGAGCCAGAGGATGTGATGCGGCAGCAATACTCTCAACTCTTTTGACCAGGTAATTTCGAGGCCGAAATTGTTTTAAGGGGGGTAGAACTGTAACATCCTTAAATCGGGGCCTTTGCATCTTATATGTTTGCATGTTGATAATGTGAATTTTATGCTAGTTGTGGGTGTTATAGGGTCCTGGCATGAGCTAGGGGTAGGCCAGAGTCATAGCAAAAATTTGCGTTTTGAGCTTTTAAGATAGGGGAGCTGATAGAGCTAGGGGTTAAGTATAATCGGTAGTAAGTTCTGGCACAAGAAGTGCTTTGGAAAAGTGACAAGGAGGCGCCACTTAAGGCTTGGAGAAGTGACGCCTCAAGGGGGAGCAAGGGAGCCTAGGTTCGAGCAGCAGAAGTTCCCTTTCTGCTTGTTCTTTTTGACACCAGGACCTGGAAGAGTTGCACTCAGGAGGGACTTTGTTGGATGAGGTTTGAAAGGGTCAACAGTTTCAAATGGGTGGAAGAGAGGAAATTTAGGAATTTGACTCATTCAAACAGATTTGAATGAGTGGCCAGGAGAAAATTTAGGAGATGGTCATGGGAGCTTGGTGTTGGCCGAATGCCAAACACTAAGGGGAGAGGGTGCAATCGATTTTGGGTGTTTTGAGGGGTGGCCGAATGTGCTTTAGGGAGGTTGTGAATTCGGCTAGATAGGGAGCCTTTAGTGTCTTCTCCTCTCATTTTGTTTTTGTGCCGAAATCACCCATTGCACTTTCTCTTCTTATGTTTTATTTACCAAAACTGAATAGCCTTCAAAGCACTTACTTCTTTTCTTGTTTTTTTTACTAGAACTGAAACCATCACCCTCTCTCTCTTTCGACTTCTTTTCTTTTCCTTCTTTTGGCCATAGCCGAATTTCTTCTGCCGTTTTCTCTCCATTTTATTCTCAAGCCAAATCACAAACCCTGTTGAGGCACCTTGTTAGCCGAAACTAGAAGACCATTTAAGTCGAATGCTCCGTGCCCATTTTCTTCTTTCTCTTTCGCGTTTCCTTTAATCTTTGTGAAAGCCGAAACTTGTTTCTTACTTCTCTCCTTCTTCTTTGTGCACTCTCAAAACCGAAACTTAAACTCCTTTCTTCTTTTCCATTTTTGCTGAGAAGCTGAAACCCCTAAACATTCTGTTGAAGATCTTTCATCTTATTTGTGGGTTCCATTGTCAAATTTTCTTCTCTTGTGGGTTAGTGCCGAATTCTCTTAGGTGCCAAAGGGATCTCTAGTGTTAAGGTTAGTGATGTTCTTTTGAATAGATTATCTTCTTTCTCGGGATTTCTCGATCAAAGCCGAAGGCTATTTGATTTTATGTGTGAGTGTTTGGCCGATTGCAGGAAGGAGTGTTGCTGCATTCTTTTGATCTCCGGGATTCGTTTGACTTTTGAATCAAGCTTAAAAGCTTCGGGATTGTCGATCTAGGTAAGGGCCTTAGCCTAAATCGCTAGTCTCTTTTGGTTCATTTTCTCTGCTTTGATTCGGTTAGTGACTAAGGTGTGTTATGGACTCGAAGGCTAGCCAAACGGTTGGGGGAGTTGGATCTGAGACCCCAGCCACTATGTTTAAAAAGAGGGTAGTGTCGGCTGTACGCTACTGGCCACCTAGGTGTGGGCTGGCATCTAAGCAAAGCAGTAGACAGATAGCGGTGGTGTCGGTTGTGTAACTCTTACACACTTCATAGGTTAATATGTTATTAATTTGTGATTTGTCAAAAGCCAGAATAACGGTTAAAGTGATGTGTTACCCTTGTGGGTATAAGTGAGGACTCCGGGTAAGTCTATTCTGATTTGGTTAATGTTTTAATGTTAAATGCTTCGATTAAGGTTGTATATGCCATGTCATGTTATTTATGAATATTAAGCATGATTGCCATGTTGTGTCATTGATGAGCATTAAGCATGACGCTGTTGCCATGGAAAGCATGCACATAAAAGTGGGTGATGAGAGGAGGGGGAAGGCATAATTATAGACTGTCACCAGTGGTTGTGACCACACAGTGGGTTGGCCCCGCTTTCTATATTATTGTGACTAAGTCTCAGTGGTTTTGACCACGTATACATATCTATCTTCGTGACTAGTTCAAGTGGTTTGGAACCACAGTGGGTTGGCCCCATATATCGATACCGGATTGTCACTAGTGGTTTGACCACAGTGGGTTGGCCCCACACATATTATTTGTGACTTCGGTCACCAGTGGTTGTGACCACCAGTGGTTGTGACCACATACATATATTATTTGTGAATTCAATCACCAGTGGTTGTGACCACACGGGGTAGACACAGGAGTTTTGGATGGTTAGGTTGGGTTGCATGATATACATATTCACTTATGGAACTGTGTAAGGAATTATATTTTCGGGATGTGGATTCACACTGAGTCTCGGTGACTCACCCCTTCCTTTACATTTTGTAGGTGATTCCTAGATCGCGGATGTGGAGCCGGGATAGACTCGAGGTGGCCATGCACGACGTTGTGGGTTTATGTTTTAAACTATTAAATGGTTTGCTTTTCTTTAAATGTGATTTTAGGTTTGTAATAAGGCCACTAATACTCACTTTTTGGATTATCTAGCTGATTTAAATTTTCACTGAATCTTGTTCAAACTGATAATGGCATGCTTAACAAGATTATAAAATGAATGTTTTCCAAACTTACCCAAACTATCGAGATTTTCTAAAACTCACCATCGGGTAGTGATAAAAGGTAGTGACCACAAATAAAGCACAATTGCCTTCAAACTGAATTCGTACTGGATTTTAGCAACATTATTCCATCCAACGGAGGTTTTTTTCGCAAAAGTATAGTTTTCTTATACTTAGAGCCAACAACTTGTTTTTTAAATCACGTTTCTTTCAAAAATTGAATCAACAACTGGTTTCATCAAATACGAACTTTCCATGTGACATGCCGGATTCGGTCGTAGTGTCTTGACCGGGTTTAGGGTGTTACACTAATCAGAACGGTGGTTTCGGGACCACGAATCCGAGTCTGAGAAATATTTAAATATTATATTTCGTGCTTATTATATGTGAATTAATGTATGTGAAAGTTTCGTAGAAAAATTTAATCGTTTGTGTGTTTAATTTTGAAAAAGAACTTAATCGCGTAAAATGTAAAAATTGCAACCTATAGTGCAAAGTCCTAGAATGATGATGGCTTTTTAATATGAGGCATTAAAAGGGCAAATAGCCCATTTTTAAGTTAGTGGGTGGTATATGACAAGATTAACCTTAAGTTATATTTTGTTTTTATTATTAATTAAAGGTTAAAATGGTAAATCATTAAAATGTTAATATACGTTAAATGAAATAAAAAAAAAAAAGAAGCCATATGTTCATCTTTTGGCCGAAACTTAGCAAGGGAGAAGGAAGAAAAACCCTTAGGCACATTCGGCATTGTTCAAGCTCAATTAGGTATGAATTTTAGTTCAGTTTTCGTTAATTTCTACGTTTTTGAGATCATTGCTTCGAACATTAGCTGACCCATGTTAGAATTTTTAAATTTAAGCATGCTTGATGTTCGGCCATTGACATGTTCTTGTGGTTTTTTATGTTTGATGATTTTAAATTAAAGATATGTTAAAGATTAGTATGTTTTGTATTGGAAATTTTAGTGAATTTGAGTATTTTGGGCTAAATTGCAAAAATGAATTTTTGAGGGGCTAAAATGCAAAATAAATGGAAGAAATGGACTTGTATAGTCCCTATGAATATTCGGCCCTAAGGTGCTATAGTGAAATTTTGTGTATTTTGTGTTTTGTGCAAATAGGACCAAATTGTAAAAATGTGAAACATTAGGGGTAAAATGGTAATTTGCCTATTTATATTTTTTAGGACTAAATTGAGATGAAATGTGCTTGAAGGAGCTAAATTTTAATGTGTTTAGATTAAGAACAAAGAAAAACGAATTTGGATCGAGGAAAGGCGAAGGTTATCGAATAGCCGGTCTACGTTGTCCGTCGACAGTCGAGGTAAGTCCTTAAGCAAGTATATGCCAAAGAATTATTTATGAACATAGTATATGATGAAATTTGGAAATTTAAAGTATAGAAATATATTTTGGCCGAATGTGGGGTATGAGTTTGTAGTGAATTTATTTTGTTTAATGTAACGTGAATAAGTATGTTCGGTTTAATATGTGAAAGTAATATGAAGTATATGAGATGGTTGTGATTTTAGTACTAAGTAAAGTGTATTGAAATGTTGAATGTGTTGATATTTCGGGCTTCGAGCCTAGCAGGCCTTGTGCCGGTGATTTACTTCGGGCTTCGAGCCTAGCAGGTCTTGTGCCGGTGATGTATTTCAGGCTTAATGCCTATCAGGCCTCGTGCCGGTGAATATATCGGGCTTAATGCCTAGCAGGCTAAATGCTGGTGTTTTAAATTCTCAGACTTCGAGTCTAGCAGGCCAAGTGTCGGTGTACGCGATACGGATTAATGCATAACTTGTTATACTCTGGTGAGTTTTCAATTCCCGAACTTTGATTATGAAATAGTAAAGTTATGAAATAAACCAAGAAAGCTTAAGTTTGTGAATGCGAATTTGTGAGTTCGGCTATAAGGTATGTATTAAGCATACTTTAATGTTATGATTATATGCTATGGTGCTAAGTAAATGAAAGGGTGAAAGAAAGTGATATATATATGATAGATGGAATGTAATTATAATGTATACTATTAGTGAAATGGATATAGAAAAGCATGAAAGAAGTAAGTATTTGTACAAGTATAATTATATGCATAAGTGTGTGATTATTTATTCAGTATATAATATACTATTGTAAAGAAATGAAAGTTGATATATGTACAGTGAGAAAGGGGTATTCAGTTATGGTAAATTAAATATTAAGTTTTGAATGTTTAATGTTAGGAAATGTTTTTATTAAATGCTTGTGTACTTGAATGTCATAATGTGGTTGCTTAAGACTTACAAAGCTAGCAAGCTTACCTTGTGTGTATCCCTTGTTTGTGTTATAGATTTCGTTCAAGCTATGGGCTCAGAGGATCGTCAGAAGAATCATCCACACTATTAACCCCATTTTGGTACTTATATATTTGGTTTTTGAATCAAAAAGGCATGTATAGGTTAGACTAAGTTGTTAAATTAATGAACTTTGGTTTTGTTTATAAGCATAACTTAGCCTTGCGAAAAAGGCTTATTCCTTTTGGTTAACTTTAGTTGTTGTACTCTTTGGTATAATGGTTGGTTTTTATAGTCAAGTTGGATATACGTATGAATGGTTGAATGCTTGATGTGTTCGGTGCTTGGCAAATTTATTCTTAGCTTGTTATATGCTAATCTAGATCGATGTATGATACATAGAGAGTTTGTTTGCGGTTAAAATGATTTCATGTGCTTTAAGTTCAATATGTTTACAAATGGATATTAAGTTTGCTCATAGGTATTATAGTCATACGAACATGGCTTTTATTTTGTGTTATGATGAGGATATATATGATTTTCTTTTTAATGACTAGATGATGCATATGATTATGTCATTGTGATGCAAAAGTAGTAAGGATTTGCTTACTTTATATTCGGCCATGGTCTAGGTGTATGTAATAGGTACAATTTGGTCTTGCGAGTAATGACACCATAGGCTAATATTAATGTCTTATTAATATGAAACTAGTCAGGGGATATAAGGATGATATGTTTGTTATGTTTATGTTTTGTATTCAAGTATGTTTAATGAGGTTTTAAACTCACTTCGGTAAAAATGTGAAATAACACTTGTAATTGTAAATATGGAACATTTGGTTAATATTTATATATAGGAAATTTGGTATGATTAAATTGGGTTTGAAATAATGAATGTAACCGAATAGGTAGTTATTTATTAGTTCAATATACGAATTTTGGCTATTCTATGGGTCATTCGAATTATGTGTACTTGTATTTGTTACTTATGTTCAAAATAATTAAAATGATTATAGATTATATGATAATTTGGTAATGAAATAAAATGGTATATGTATGATGATTTGATTATAAAGCAAACGAATTTAGCATGTTAAAAACTGTTCTTTATGATCATAAATGTAATATATGATCATATATGTATGCGATGTATGTACCGTATAAACATCTTAGATTCATTTATATGCATGCAAATGAATTCATGTGAACTTGAGTTGAGTGATTATTTGATTTAAGCTCAATTTTGGTATGAATTATTAGTTGGTTATTGAGAAGTTAAATATGCAATTTTGGGATTTGATAAATGTATGAATTGCTATAAATGCCTGCGATGTTCTGAGTCTAGTTCGGTAATGCCTCATAACTCTAATCCGGTGACGGATATGGGTTAGGGGTGTTACAGGAAGGGAATTAGAAAGTGAATAAGATATCGAATAAAAGCTTACTGTGTCTATTTTGATATGAAAGATATAGAGAAGGAAAAGGAATTTTATTTTTCTGAGATATTCTAATTTTAGTGAGACTGGTTCTGATTGACTTCGTGGTTCCCTGATCTGTCTTGGAAAAATCGTATAAAACTAATTAAAGTGAATTACAGGTTATAATTTTTATGTATAGATTCCTTAGTGAGCCTATTTTCATTAGAAACAAGTAGGAGCAATATATGAAAACCGTATAGTGAGATATTTGAAATTAAGGTAAGAGAGGTCAGAATCGTTGGACAGTGAAACAAGGGAAACTTTGAGGAATAAACTGTACTAAACGACTAAGCCAAAAATTCTTGAAAAATTGTAGTAAGAAGATATATGAGTCTAGTTTCAAGGAAAATTTACGTGTAACACCCCAAACCCGGCCCATACGTTTCGACCAGATCTGGTATGCTACGGGTTGTACATTGAAAACTTTTGCTTTGTTGGTTTTGGAAACTGTAATTTAATTAGATAATATTTGAATATATAAGTGACATTTAAAAAAAAACCTTGTATTATTATTATTTCGTATAATTAAACCTTTGACATAATTTCATAGGTTGCAAATATTAAAACTACTTAGGTGAATATAAACTATGGGGCCTTATTACATAAATATTCCCAAAATAATAAATAAAAGAAAAACCGAAAAAAATAAGTTATGGAAATAAAAACTTGATGGCCCCTCGAGTCCGTCTCGGCTCTCATGTCCACGATCTACTGCTCATCTGAAAGAGTAGAAAAAATAATAGGGTGAGTCACCAAGACTCGGTGTGCAAATCCCGAAAACACATAAAAGGCTTGGGCCCACAAACACATTATGGGCCTTAGCCCATACACAATGGAAACAATCATAATTACATGATAAATAATAAATGATGAATGGCCCAACCCAAACCTAGAAATCCATCCTCTACACACCAACCCCTACCAACCATCGCACCTTGGGGATTTCTACAATCAACCCTCCATCCGCTACACACCATATCGGAAAACTGTACTGCCTGTCATAAAGACCGATCACTATGTGACCTATATGGCGAAGCCACCGATCACTATGCGACCTTAAAAATATATCGACAGCTGTGCTGCTTGTCATAAAGACCGATCACTATGTGACCTATGTGGCAAAGCCACCGATCGCTATGCGACCTTAATAATACATCATAGCATTTCGACAGCTAAGCTGCCTGTCATAAAGACCGATCACTATGTGACCTATATGGCAAAGCCACCGATCGATATGCGACCTTCTTCCCCTTCATCATATCCATCCCATCCCATGCATACATACATGCAAAATCAAGCAATGTATTACCTAAGAGATTTCAGTTTATTGCATACATCGATACACATAGAGAAGTTTCTATGATTACGTACCTGGCATCCCTTTCCTACCCTTTTTGGGTAATCCGATTGTCTATACAGCCTTTTTCCGGCTTTTAGCCCATAACATATATTTAGTTCAGATTGCTATTCAGCCTTTTTCCGGCTTTTAGCCCATAACATACATAATACAGTTTAATTAGTATGTTTGATATCTACACACGACTGTTCATACAGCCTCATTTTCCGGCTTTTCAGCCCCTAACAGGTATAATACAAAATAAAACTTATGTGATAAGGATCTACACACCTGATTACCGTTATAACGAGACCCTCTAAGTCGACGCTATCCGTAGCCAACACCACCGCTATCTGCCTTGAAAGCCCAAAAAGAGATATGAGATTCAGGGACTAGTGTTTTCGGCTTTTAGATCTAAGAGATCTACTTACTAGAGAAGATTCGGCTACTCCCAGAAGATTCTGGGTTTTTGCGAAAATTAAGAAGAGAAGATGATTCGAAGAAATCTATAGAGATTCGGCTTTTAGAAGAAAGAAGAGAAGAGAATAATAGAGTTTTCGGCTTTTTAGAAGAAAGAAGAGAATTATGGAGTATTCGGCTTATAGAAGAAAGAAAAGAATAATGGAGTTTTCGGCTTTTAGAAGAAGAAGAGAATAATGGAGTTTTCGGCTTTTAGAAGAAAGAACAAAGTAATAGAGTTTTTGGCTTTTAGAAGAAAGAAGAGAATAATGGAGTTTTCGGCTTTTAGAAGAAAGAAGAGAGTAATGGAGTTTTCGGCTTTTAGAAGAAAGAAGAGAGTAATGGAGTTTTCGGCTTTTAGAAGAAAGAAGAGAATAATGGAGTTTTCGGCTTTTAGAAGAAAGAAGAGAATAAAGGAGTTTTCGGCTTTTAGAAGAAAGAAGAGAGTAATGGAGTTTTCGGCTTTTAGAAGAAAGAAGAGAATAATGGAGTTTTCGGCTTTTAGGAGAAAGAGAAAAGAATAATGGAGTTTTCGGCTTTTAGAAGAAAGAAGAGAAAAGAATAATGGAGTTTTCGACTTTTAGAAGAAAGAAGAGAAAGAAAAGGTGAAAACCCTAAATGTCACAACATAAAAAAGAGAACCCTCCCTATTTATAGAAATTTTGGCTAACTCCTAGCCTTGTAGATAGCTCCTATCTTTTCTCCTTTTATCTTCCATATTATCAACTATAATATCTACATTATCTTATTCATATAAATCCTCCTATTTTTGAGCCTTGTTGCCATCCACTCCACGTAACCCAAATGCCGAAAATTAGCTAACTTAAACTAAAAGAATTGGGCTCCATGAAACTTAAATTTGGGCCCCTTATTCCCTTGTGTGGCGTCATCCTTGCTCCCTAAGTGGCGCCATTGACCACTAGGCCACAAGCCCATTTTGATGTTTTAAACACAGATACTACCTTTTAAACCCTATAATGCCCAAACAGATAATTTTAACCAAGGCCTCTGCCTAAGGCTGAGCCCAATTTGGACCCCTAACACTTAAATTAACTCATTATACATGTTCACGCATTAAACGCATAGGCCCAAAAATTCAGGATGTTACAGTTCTACCCCCTTAAAGAAATTTCATCCTCGAAATTTCCAACTAACTATTAATCGTACTACCCAAGTCTCACCACTACGCTTTCGTTGCGCACTCTAATTCTAAAGCCAAAAGAAACACTTAGTATACTATGGTAGAGTATGCACCGATATTCACATCTAAAGCGTCCTCGTCCCCTTGTACTCATTCTACCGGTTCACGTTTATGTGATTAGAATTTTATGAATTATTAGTTTTCTTCCACTGATTAACCCCGAACAGTCTTATGAATAGTAATTTTAAGGGTAGTTCTTTCGAATTCGCAGTTATATCTACAATTCAGTCTCAAGTTCATATCTCCTAATTCTAAGTAGCACATACATTCAATCATCACACACCAACATACATATAACATCCGTGAACTCACATTCCTCACTTAAAGAGTATTTTCGTCATTTCACTACCCAGGGGTTTTTCCGTAGTTTTGCCTTACAGGGTATTTTTTTTCCAAATAAAGTATCTTGGTAATTTTCTTTGAAGTAGAGGTACTTTGGTACACATTTTTTTTAAAGCAAGGGTATTTTGGAAAACAAGTTTTTTTTTTTACAAATCAGGTTATTTTGTAAATCTAGGGGTTTTCGAGTAAATTTGCAAAACATGGGTGTTTTATAAAATCATGGTTGTTTTGGAAATTTTCACAAACCAAGGGTATTTCGGAAATTTTGCCAACCGGAGTGTTTCGGTAATTTTCACAAATTTTGGTAATTTTACAAAACTTGAGGGTATTTTGGTTACGAAATAGGGTGGCTGGTCCCTTTAGGGTTTTAATCACAAGGTTTGGCCCACCAACAAGTCCTCACGGCTAAGGTGAACAGTCACTACGCACCAGGTAGGATTCCAGCGAAGAGGAGGTGAGTCACTAGGACTGCTAAGTACCAGGCTCTTCCGGATCCAATCCTAGACATGCGCATGCCTGTTGCCACACCCTAACCCTGCGACTTGTTCACGGGTTTGTTTGGATGATTAAGTCTTATGAATTTAAAGAGTTGTTTAAACTAAGCCTAAAGTCCATCAATACTATCATACTAGTCTACATCCATAAAGTCCATCAAGCCCAACATACATATCACATCCAAAAGTTTAAAATAGTTAACTGCGTGGATCGGGTGCCGGTAGACTCGAAAGCCATAACTTCTTCCAGAATTTTTTTTTTCAAATTCACACCAACTTTACAAAAACATTACTAGACCCATTTCACAGGCCGAGTTTTAAACTGGGCTCTGATACCAAAATGTAACACCTCAAACCCAGCCCATACGTTTCGACCAGATCTGGTATGCTACGGGTTGTACATTGAAAACTTTTGCTTTGTTGGTTTTGGAAACCGTAATTTAATTAGACAATATTTGAATAAATAAGTGACATTTAAAAAAACCTTGTATTATTATTATTTCGTATAATTAAACCTTTGACATAATTTCATAGGTTGCAAATATTAAAACTACTTAGATGAATATAAACTATGGGGCCTTATTACATAAATATTCCCAAAATAATAAATAAAAGAAAAACCGAAAAAAATAATTTATGGAAATAAAAAACTTGATGGCCCCTCGAGTCCGTCTCAGCTCCCATGTCCACGACCTACTGCTCAACTGAAATAGTAGAAAAAAAATAATAGAGTGAGTCACCAAGACTCAGTGTACAAATCCCGAAAACATATAAAAGGCGTGGGCCCATAAACACATTATGGGCCTTAGCCCATACACAATGGCAACAATCATAATTACATGATAAATAATAAATGATGAATGGCCCAACCCAAACCTAGAAATCCATCCTCTACACACCAACCCGTACAAACCATCACACCTTGGGGATTTCTACAATCAACCCTCCATCCGCTACACACCGTATCGACAGTTGTGCTGCCTGTCATAAAGACCGATCACTATGTGACCTATGTCGCGAAGCCACCGATCGCTATGCGACCTTAAAAATATATCGAAAGTTGTGTTGCCTGTCATAAAGACCGATCACTATGTGACCTATGTGGCAAAGCCACCGATCGCTATGCGACCTTAATAATACATCGTAGCATTTCGACAGCTGAGCTGCCTGTCATAAAGACCGATCACTATGTGACCTATGTGGCAAAGCCACTGATCGCTATGCGACCTTCTTCCCCTTCATCATATCCATCCCATCCCATGCATACATACATGCAAAATCAAGCAATGTATTACCTAAGAGATTTCAGTTTATCGTATACATCGATACACATAAAGAAGTTTCTATGATTACGTACCTGACATCCCTTGCTTACCCTTTTTCGGTAATCTGACTGTCTATACAGCCTTTTTTCGGCTTTTAGCCCATAACATATATTTAGTTCAGATTGCTATTCAGCCTTTTTCCGACTTTTAGCCCATAACATACATAATACAGTTTAATTAGTGTGTTAAAGATCTACACACGACTGTTCATACAGACTCATTTTCCGGCTTTTCAGCCCCTAACAGGTATAATTAAAATAAAACTTATGTGATAAGGATCTACACACCTGATTACCGTTATAACGAGACCCTCTAAGTCGACACTATCCGTAGCCAACACCACCACTATCTGCCTCGAAATCCCAAAAAGTGATATGAGATTCAGGGACTAGTGTTTCCGGCTTTTAGATCTAAGAGATCTACTTACTAGAGAAGATTCGGCTACTCCCAGAAGATTCTGGCTTTTTGCAAAAATCAGGAAGAGAAGATGATTCGAAGAAATCTATAGAGATCCGGCTTTTAGAAGAAAGAAGAGAAGAGAATAATGGAGTTTTTGGCTTTTTAGAAGAAAGAAGAGAATGATGGAGTTTTCGACTTTTAGAAGAAAGAAAAGAATAATGGAGTTTTCGGCTTTTAGAAAAAAGAAGAGAATAATGGAGTTTTCGGCTTTTAGAAGAAAGAACAAAGTAATGGAGTTTTCAGGTTTTAGAAGAAAGAAGAGAATAATGGAGTTTTCGGCTTTTAGAAGAAAGAAGAGAATAATGGAGTTTTCGGCTTTTCGAAGAAAGAAGAGAGTAATGGAGTTTTCGGCTTTTAGAAGAAAGAAGAGAATAATGGAGTTTTCGGCTTTTAGAAGAAAGAAGAGAATAATGGAGTTTTCGGCTTTTAGAAGAAAGAAGAGAGTAATGGAGTTTTCGCCTTTTAGATGAAAGAAGAGAATAATGGAGTTTTCGGCTTTTAGAAGAATGAAAAGAATAATGGAGTTTTCGGCTTTTAGGAGAAAGAAGAGAAAAGAATAATGGAGTTTTCGGCTTTTAGAAGAAAGAAGAGAAAAGAATAATGGAGTTTTCGGCTTTTAGAAGAAAGAAGAGAAAGAAAAGGTGAAAACCCTAAATGTCGCAAAATAAAGAAGAGAACCCTCCCTATTTATAGAAATTTTGGCTAACTCCTAGCCTTGTAGATAGCTCCTATCTTTTCTCCTTTTATCTTCCATATTATCAACTATAATATCTACATTATCTTATTCTTATAAATCCTCCTATTTTTGAGCCTTGTTGCCATCCACTCCACCTAACCCAAATGCTGAAAATTAACTAACTTAAACTAAAAGAATTGGGCTCCATGAAACTTAAATTTGGGCGCCATATTCCCTTGTGTGGCGTCACCTCCTTGCTCCCTAAGTGGCGCCACTGACCACTAGGCCACAAGCCCATTTTGATGTTTTAAACATAGATACTACCTTTTAAACCCTATAATGCCCAAACAGATAATTTTAACCAAGGCCTTTGCCTAAGCCTGAGCCCAATTTGGACCCCTAACACTTAAATTAACTCATTATACATGTTCACCCATTCAACTCATAGGCCCAAAAATTCAGGATGTTAAATTACGGTGCTAGATTTCGAGGTTTCTAACTCAAATTATAGTCAATTTAGTTAGTACGACGCAGATGGACAATTTAAATTCTTATGCCCAAATTAGTAGTTAAGTCTGGATTGCGAAATTACCAAATTACCCTTAGTGGGTAAATTACCCAATTACGAAAATGACCCTAATGAGCCGAATTGATATATTGCTTAATGGGCCGAATTGATAATTGCCTTAAATGGGCCGATTTGATAGATTGCCTTAAATGGGCCGATTTGATAGATTGCCTTAATGGGCCGATTTGACATATTGCCTCATGGGCCGAATGGACATATTGATTAATAGGCCAATTTGATATTTTGCTAAATGGGCCGATGTGATATTTTGCTAAATGGGCTGATCTAATATTTTGCTAAATGGGCCGATCTGATATTTTGCTAAATGGGCCAATCTGACATTTTGCTTAATGGGCCTATTTGATAAATTGTTATAATGGGCCGTACTTTTGAAATGAATATCCAAATAAATTACTGTTGTTATATTGTAAAAATCATGATTTGTTATGCATTATATACATGATTTTGCATGGGATGAGATAATATTGAAGAGAAGTTCTGGTGGCTTTGCACATATTTCGGTGGCTCTGCCACAAATCTGTATAGTGGCAATGCCACGTATATTCTGTTATTCTGGTGGCTTGTCCACAATTAAATTCGTTATAAATGGCTTAATGCCTGCGATTGGTGTGTTGGCGGGGTAGGTTGACTTGATCCCCACAGGTGTGTTGGTTGGTACGGGTGGTGTGTAGCGGATGGATTACTAGGTTTGGTTTGGGAATTGCATTACATACATATGGTATAATTGATACATTATTATTGTAAATGGGCTTTGGCCCAAGTTATTGTTTTATGGGCTCAGGCCCAAGTTTTTGCTAAATGGGTTTAAGCCCAGTAGACATCGGTAAAGAGATTATACACTGAGTTCTTATAACTCACCCCCTTTCTTTCTTAATCCTTGTAGGTAATGCTCAGTGACGAGGACTTGGGGCCATGGATGACTCAGTGGAGGCCATACTTCAGAAATGGTTTTTCTAACTTTATTAAATTTCCTTTTTCGTTTTTTTCGTTGCTTTTACTATTCGGGTTTTAAAGTTGTAATAAGGCCTCTGGGATATTTTATTTGGTTTTATGTTTGCTGTACTTATACTTTTCTGCATTATTTTAAATGGGGATTTTTTTCTAAAATCATAAATAACAGTTTTCCAAAAATTGATTAACAAATGATTTTCATAACAAACTTTTACAGATGATTTAACTCAGAAATTCTCTTTCAAATTATCGACGACATTTTCAAAAGTCACGGTTAAAGTTCACTACCTCGATTTTCGACTCATCAATCAACCTCTCAAAAATACTTGTATTTTATCTATGTTTCCACAATGATTTCAAAATTCTTCTGCAACTATATTTCCAAATGTCATATTTTCGTAAATTGTTTATTCCAAATATGTTTTCGCAATCAAAAAGGTTTTTTAAAGGTAATTACATTTTCAAGTAGATAATAATTGCTTAAGTGTTTTGGGTTTTAACAAAGAGGCTGTAATTCTCAAACAAGTTTTTAACAATCGCAAAGATGATTTTGAAAAAAAAAACACTTCCATGTGACACGCCAGATTCGGGCCTAACTTTTAGGCCGGGTTTGGGGTGTTACATTTTATGGTATCAGAGTCCGGTTGCAAAACTCGGCTGTGGTTTGGGTTCAAAAACGTTTTCCAGAATTGTTTGAATTTTAAATGCATGTTTGAAAGGAAGTATGGCATCACGAGTATCCGGCACCAAATCAAGTAAGTATGTGTTTTTAATTTATGATTATTGTGTTTTTAATTTAGTTTTAGGAACTGAAACTATAGAATTGAGACTTTAGAACACGTATTACGAAAACAACTTTACATTCTATACTCCATAAAACATTTTTAATAAAACATTTTTAATAAACACTGAAATAGCATAATGATTCATAAAACTCTTAATCAGATTATATCGACATTAGTGAACATGAGCTCTAGAAGACGTGGATGCGGTAGACGTGGATGTTGTAGAGGCCGATGTGCTAGGGCTAGATCTTTGGCACCGAGGCATTTGGCTGAAAGGGAGGCGTTGGCATCGCCAGTGGCTGAGACGGGATCTCACGATCGAGCTGGGGTTGATGAGCTGACTCAGATGGTTAAGGAGGGAATCGGTGAAGCACTTCAAGTTGGGTGTGTGGACTGTAAGAAGAAAAGAGATCGCAGTTCCTTTGGGTCACAGTCTCATTCTGTGAAGCATGTCAAGGCACGTCCAAACTTTTCGGCTTGTTATTTTTGCAGAAGGCGTCATCCGGGAGAATGCTGGAGAAGGTCAATAACATGCTTGAGATGCGGGTCTAAGGAGCATAAGGCTCGGGATTGTTTCATCACCATCAAGTTAAGTATGTTTTGGTTGGACGATGATTGAATATAGAAAATTTTAGTTATAAGTGGTAGATAACTGCTTGATTCTGTGATTAGATGTTTGGTTGTGTGAAAGAGGATTCAAGATTATGTTAAAAATACATTAGTGTTATTAAGATTAGAGTGCGCAGTGAAAGCATAGTGGTATGTTTTGAGCTGTACGTTTAGTAGTTGGTTGGAAATTTCGAGGACGAAATTTTTTAAGGAGGGTAGAATTGTAACATCCCGAAATTGGGCCTAGTAGGATTGGGCCCAATGGGCCTTGGGCGTAGGAGTGTTTAAATTTTTTTTGAGAACAAGAGAATGACATTATTTGTAGTTTGACTTATTAAGAAGGTAATTTTGGAAAGTTACGAGGTTTCTATGAAGTTCTGTAACACCCCAAACCCGGCCTAAACGCTACGACTAGATCTGGTATGCTACGTGTAATATCCCGAAATTGGGCCTAGTAGGATTGGGCCGATTGGACTTTGGGATTAGGAGAGTTTAAAACCTTTAAGAATATGAGAATGGTGTTTTTGCAAATTGGATTTATTAGTTAAGTGGATTTGGGAGGTTACGAGGTATTTTATGAATTCTCGGGTTTAATTGGGTTTTAGGAAAAATTAGAGTAATATTTTTATTATTTGTGTTCGCTCGGGTATGAATTTTTGTGTGTTTAGTATAGTTTTGTGAAGGCTTGGAATTATTATTAGCTAAGCTAGAATAATTTTAGTTTGAAGAATTTAGTGAAGTGGATTAGGTGAACCTGACACTTAAGTTAATTTAAGTGTTAAAATCTAGCACATGAGGAGTTAGTGGCAAGGTGATTAAGATGCATGAAGAGTTGCTTGAGGGAAGTGGTTCGAGTAGCATGATTAGCATTTTGAAGACTTTATTTTTATGTATCCTAGCATTAATGGACGGTCAAGCTCTAATTATGATAGGTTGGACTTTTGAATATTATGGCAAGTTGAATATTAGTTTAGGAAAGCTTGTAATTGGGGATAAGAATCTTAAGATTATGGTAGGATGGGGGGACAAAGGGCTTGGATGATGGAGAGTGTTTTAGAAATTATTCTATGGCTAATTGTCCATGAATATGGACGGTATGGGTGTCTAGGGGGATTGGCCTAATTTTTGGTTAGCTTTTGGTATGGTTTGGTGTGAGTTTTGGTAGAATTAGTGCTAGTTGAGCACATCTTTCTTTTGGATCATTTTTGTGTTTCTCTCAATTTGTTTACTCCTCTTAGCTAAATGTATTTTGGTCATAAGGTAAACCTTTTGCTTTCTTTTCTTTTTAGCCATTTGAGTTTTGACTATTTTGTTTTTTTTAATTGTTCTTTCTCCCCTCAAGTGCATTCCTTCTTTCTTTTCTTTTTGTGACCAAAACTACAAAACTATCAAAAGACCAATTCTTCTCTTTTTCCCTTATTGCCGAATGCACTTGGACTCAAAGTTCTTCCTTGATTCATCTTCTATTCTTGAGAACCCGAAACCCAAACTCCTCATTTCTATTCATCTTTTCCTCTTTACTTTCCACAAGAGACTTTCAACATTTCTCTTTGGGGTCTTGGAGTCGATTCTTTGAGGATGCTTTAGGAGTGGTGAGCAACGTGTGGTAGTAAGTATATTCTTCCTTAGTAATCGGTTTTATTTATATCTTCAAGGGTGTGCCGAAATCAATGGATTAAGTCTTGGTTTTAGGAATGGCCGATTCTTCATAGTGCCATAAAAAGGTGTTCTTTTGTGTGTAGCTAAAGGAAGGGAACTCAGAGTGTGATTTGGGATTTGGTAGGAGACCAAATCGGCTTTAAGGGAGAAGGAAGAACCACGTTTCGAGATCGTGTTAGATTCGAGTAGTTCGGGATTTCACTAATAGGCAGGTGTGTGATTAACCCACCGTTTTTCGGGTTTTTGTTATATCTGTATGTGTTGATTGTGTACTAACAAATGTAGTAAAAATTATGAGATGAAAACCCTAAAATAAAATGGGGTATATCAATAATCAGGTTAGTGTTATCTGTTGATAAGAATGTGAAAGTGCCGATGTGAATGTAACTATGCCTATGGAAATATGATTGTCTGCCTTAATGACATGTGCGTGCATTTATTATTATGCCAATATTACATGTAGCATGTGCATGGGTTGGGATATGATATGAAAGAAGGTACGGGTGTACTTCGAGTACGTGGTTTGATGTTAGCCTTGAGCTACATCGTGGATTGACGTTGACTAAGGTCACGTTGTGGATTAATTGCGATTTAGTTCGTGTGGCTTGATGAGTGGCTGTGTGCCTCATCGTGGTTGATATCGGCTATGTGCCATATCATGGTTGATGAGTGACTATGTGTCCCATTGTGGTTTTGATGTTAGCTACGGCTACATCGTGGATTGGCGCTGACTGAGGTCGCGTTGTGGATTATTGTGCTTAATTGCACGTGGACGGCATTGATTGCCTTTTTGGAGTAAAAAGGAGAGGGTGATTTGATAATCCCCTGGTGTGTAGTGGCTGGATACGGGGGGTGAGTAGAGGATGAACCCTAGGTTGGGTTGGGTGCATTTTGCATAATTTTAATGGATATGTGGAATTATGCGGTTAATTACCCTGTTACCTGATAAGTGATATGAATATGGGCCAAGCTCAGAATGTGTTATTAAGTGAATATGATATCTTGCTATCTGTTATATGGGTTAATATGTGGTTAACATGTGGGTGGAATTTAGTGGATTAATTACACACTGAGTCTGTGGGACTCACCCAATTTTTCTCAAACCTTTCAGGTGATGCTCGGACCGGGTTGGAGTGGATACGAGGTGGCCCATGCAGAAGATATTTTAATTGTTTTACACTTTATTTATGAAAGGTTATATTTTTTTGTAATAAGGGCCACTTTAAGTATTTAAGGACTTCTATTATGTATTAAGTTGGATTGTTGATTATATTATTATTTGAAAATGTTTTATTCTAAACAACTTAATTTTATTTGGAACTTTAATTACACAATGTTTTAGTAAAGACAACAAATTTTTTTATGTTTTTAACTCTAAGTCAAAAGTTTTTCAAACGTTTTCCGCAGTGGCATTTCAAATTCGGTCATAGCGAATAGGCCGAGTTTGGGGTGTTACAAATTGGTATCAGAGCCTGGTTCAAAACTCGGCTTTGAGGGTTTTGGGCCCAAAAACATTTTTTTAAGATGGGCTTTTCAAAGATTTGGGCTTTCATAAATTTTTCAAGTTTATTCTGGCATGGCACCTGTATCTCCGACCCGAAGTCCACCATGTAAGTATCTCTATTTGTTTTGTGAATTATTATATGATTGGTATGTGGGCATAATTGGGCTCGTAGATTAGAATATTAGGGCTATTGAACCCTAGGACTAGTCTACTCAAACACAAGTGCATAAGAGTTAAGGACTATCAAACAAACCTATGACTAAGTCGCCGAGCTAGGGTGTGGTAATAGTTGTGCGCATGTCTAGGAGTGGATTCGGTAAGAGCTTGGTGTTTAAGCAGTCCTAGTGACTCACCTCCTCTTTACTCGAATTCTACCTGGTGCGTGGTAACCGTTCACCCTAACCAAGAGGACTTATTCACGGGCTAAACCAATCACTAAAACCCAAAAGGGACTAGCCATGCAGTTTTATAAAAACTCTAGTTTTTTTTAAATCACTAAACAACCCTTTTGATCTGTACAAACTATTTTGAAGACATTTCTCAAAATATTTTTGATTTACAAAATTACGAAAATACCCCTGGCTGTAAAATTACTAAAATGCCCTTGGTTTCTAAAAGTTTCAATACTACCCTTGATTTTAATAAAATTTTCTTACTTTGCAAAACTATCCAAAAACCTTATTTTGCAAAATATCAAGATGCCTTGATTTGGAAAATTTATGAAATTACCCCTGATTGACAAAATTACCAAAATAACCCTGATTTTCAAAATTTCTACCATGGTTCTGATTTGGGAAAATTTTCGAAATACCCTCGAGTCTTGGAAAATTTCATAATGTCTTGATTTATTAAAATTTTTGGAATTGACCCTGAATTATTACCAAAATACCCTTATAGGACGAATGATGAAGTTACCCCTGGGTTGGGAAGGACTGAAATGACCATAGAGGTGTAGTGAATGAATGTGTTTCTGCTTATGAATGTGAAGGTCACTCTCTGAATTAGAGTAGTGAACTTGAACTGAACCTTTGTGTGATCGAAAGAACTACTTCTAAATACTTTATTTCATAAAAATTGTTTGCTGATAATAAGTGGAACAAAATTCTGATGCATAAAACTTCTTAATCAGATTAAATCGCGACATTAGAAATGAATTCTAGGGGACGTGGTCGTCGTGGACGTAGTAGAGGTAGAATGGCAGTATCGGAACCGGTAGGGTCTGGCCATGGGTCAGAAAATGAAGTACCGCCGCCAGCAGTGGGCGCGGAGGATCAAGATCAGATAGGAGGCGATGACGCAGTATCGCGGGCCATGTTGCGAGTGCTCGAGCGAGTGGCAGGAGCTAGGGTAGGAAGCGGAGCTCGAAAGTCAGTGTCGGAGCGACTCAGGTCGAATGGGGCTGAAGTTTTTAGAGGAATATCTGGAGTAGCTCCGAATGTGGTGGAGTATTGGATAGAAGCAGTCGAAAGAATAATGGACGATTTGGACTGTACCGATCAGGAAAAGCTGAAAGGTGCTGTTTCGTTGGTCCGGGACGAAGCTTATCGATGGTGGCTCCCTATCAGACAAGGTGTTCCGACAGATCGATTGGATTGGGATTATTTTAGGGTTAAATTTGAAGGAAAGTACGTTGGAGCCAGTTACTTGGAATCGCAAAGAAAGGCGTTTCTCAACTTGGTGCAAGGAAGTAAGTCGGTAGCAGAGTACGAAGCGGAATTTGTGCGGTTAAGTCAGTACACCAAAGGGATCGTGACCACTGATTATGAAAGGTGTGTCCGGTTCGAAGATGGGTTACGAGATGAGTTGCGAATGTTGATTGCTCTGCAAAGAGAAAGGGACTTTGCTGTTCTAGTGGAGAAAGCTCGGACCGCTGAAGAAGTTAAGAGGACTGTAAGGGAGAACCGAGAAAAGGATAGGAATTGGAACAATAGGAGTTTTGGACCAGCAAAATCACCGGAAGACTTTTAGAAAAGACTGAGGGTCGAGAATTCTGTACGTGTACCTGTACCAGTTGCTGAGAATCGGAATCGTTTATGTGCTCAGTGTGGGAGAACTCACACAGCAGAGTGTTGGGGTAATAGTAAGGAATGTTTCCGGTGTGGATCTAAGACTCATTTGGTTAAGAATTGTCCTCAGACAACGAAGGTTCGTGGTCCAAACCATGGAGGAAATGGTTCTGGCCGAGGTCGTGGAACACCCGGTAGAAGTGCAAAAGGTTCGGATGTGGGACAACCAAGGATGTGATAGCGGGTAAGTTCCTTGTTTTGCTTTAGAGATAGCTCATTCTTGTGTTGCTAGTGAAGTGCTTGAAACCTTGGATGCGAACTTAGGAACTGTGCCTAGAAGATAAGATAGTTTTATTAAGATCAGAGTGCGCAGCATAAGTGTAGTGTGATGAGTAGGATTTCATGATTGTTAGTTAGTTGGAAATTTCGAGGACGAAATTTCTTTAAGGAGGGTAGAACTGTAATATCCCGAAATTGGGCCTAGTAGGATTGGGCCGATTGGACTTTGGGATTAGGAGAGTATAAAACCTTTAAGAATATAATAATGGTGTTTTTGCAAATTGGATTTATTAGTTAAGTGGATTTGGGAGGTTACGAGGTATTTTATGAATTCTCGGGTTTAATTGGGTTTTAGGAAAAATTAGAGTAATATTTTTATTATTTGTGTTGGCTCGGGTATGAATTTTTGTGTGTTTAGTATAGTTTTGTGAAGGCTTGGAATTATTAGCTAAGCTAGAATAATTTTAGTTTGAAGAATTTAGTGAAGTGGATTAGGTGAACCTGACACTTAAGTTAATTTAGGTGTTAAAATCTAGCACATGAGGAGTTAGAGGCAAGGCGGTTAAGATGCATGAAGAGTTGCTTGAGAGAAGTGGTTCGAGTAGCATGATTAGCATTTTGAAGACTTTATTTTTATGTATCCTAGCATTAATGGACGGTCAAGCTCTGATTATGATAGGTTGGACTTTTGAATATTATGGCAAGTTGAATATTAGTTTAGGAAAGCTTGTAATTGGGGATAAGAATCTTAAGATTATGGTAGGATGGGGCGACAAAGGGCTTGGATGATGGAGAGTGTTTTGGAAATTATTCTATGGCTTATTGTCCATGAATATGGACGGTATGGGTGTCTAGGGGGATTGGCCGAATTTTTGGTTAGCTTTTGGTATGGTTTGGTGTGAGTTTTGGTAGAATTAGTGCTAGTTGAGCACATCTTTCTTTTGGGTCATTTTTGTGTTTCTCTCTAATTTGTTTACTCCTCTTAGCTGAATGTATTTTGGTCATAAGGTAAACCTTTTGTTTTCTTTTCTTTTTAGCCATTTGAGTTTTGACTATTTTGTTTTTTTTAATTGTTCTTTCTCCCCTCAAGTGCATTCCTTCTTTCTTTTCTTTTTGTGACCAAAACTACAAAACTATCAAAAGACCATTTCTTCTCTTTTTCCCTTATTGCTGAATGCACTTGGACTCAAAGTTCTTCCTTGATTCATCTTCTATTCTTGAGAACCCGAAACCCAAACTCCTCATTTCTATTCATCTTTTCCTCTTTGCTTTCCACAAGAGACTTTCAACATTTCTCTTTGGGGTCTTGGAGCCGATTCTTTGAGGATGCTTTAGGAGTGGTGAGCAACGTGTGGTAGTAAGTATATTCTTCCTTAGCAATCAGTTTTATTTATTTCTTCAAGGGTGTGCCGAAATCAATGGATTAAGTCTTGGTTTTAGGCATGGCCGATTGTTCATAGTGCCATAAAAATGTGTTCTTTTGTGTGTAGCTAAAGGAAGGGAACTCAGAGTGTGATTTGGGATTTGGTAGGAGACCAAATCGGCTTTAAGGGAGAAGGAAGAACCACGTTTCGAGATCGTGTTAGATTCGAGTAGTTCGGGATTTCACTAATAGGCAGGTGTGTGATTAACCCACCGTTTTCCGGGTTTTTGTTATATCTGTATGTGTTGATTGTGTACTAACAAATGCAGTAAAAATTATGAGATGAATACCTTAAAATAAAAAGGGGTATATCGATAATCAGGTTAGTGTTATCTGTTGATAAGAATGTGAAAGTGCCGATGTGAATGTAACTATGCCTATGGAAATATGATTGTCTGCCTTAATGACATGTGCGTGCATTTATTATTATGCCAATATTACATGTAGCATGTGCATAGGTTGGGATATGATATGAAAGAAGGTACGGGTGTACTTCGAGTACGTGGTTTGATGTTAGCCCTGAGCTACATCGTGGATTGACGTTGACTAAGGTCACGTTGTGGACTAATTGCGATTTAGTTCGCGTGGCTTGATGAGTGGCTGTGTGTCTCATCGTGGTTGATATCGGCTATGTGCCATATCGTGGTTGATGAGTGACTATGTGTCCCATCGTGGTTTTGGTGTTAGCTACGGCTACATCATGGATTGGCGCTGACTGAGGTCGCGTTGCGGATTATTGTGCTTAATTGCACGTGGACGGCATTGATTGCCTTTTTGGAGTAAAAAGGAGAGGGTGATTTGATAATCCCCTGGTGTGTAGTGGCTGGATACGGGGGGGGTGAGTAGAGGATGAACCCTAGGTTGGGTTGGGTGCATTTTGCATAATTTTAATGGATATGTGGAATTATGCGGTTAATTACCCTGTTACCTGATAAGTGATATGAATATGGGCCAAGCTCAGAATGTGTTATTAAGTGAATATGATATCTTGTTATCTGTTATATGGGTTAATATGTGGTTAACATGTGGGTGGAATTCAGTGGATTAATTACACACTGAGTCTGTGGGACTCACCCAATTTTTCTCAAACCTTTCAGGTGATGCTCGGACCGGGTTGGAGTGGATACGAGGTGGCCCATGCATAAGATATTTTAATTGTTTTACACATTTTATTTATGAAAGGTTATATTTTTTGTAATAAGGGCCACTTTAAGTATTTAAGGACTTTTATTATGTTTTAAGTTGGATTGTTGATTATATTATTATTTGAAAATGTTTTATTCTAAACAACTTAATTTTATTTGGAACTTTAATTACACAATGTTTTAGTAAAGACAACAATTTTTTTTATGTTTTTAACTCTAAGTCAAAAGTTTTTCAAACGTTTTCCGCAGTGGTATTTCAAATTCGATCATAGCGAATAGGCCAGGTTTGGGGTGTTACACTACGGGTTAACAGTTGAAAACTTCTCTTTGAAGGGATTTGAAATCTCAGTTTGTTTAAGTGGGTATTTCATAAATACGTGCTATTTGTAGAAAACCTTTGTAGTTTTTTTTTTTACATATCTTTGCGTTAAACGTGTTTGAAATTCCCATTTCATTACTTATAAGAATTAAGTCTTTGAAACAAATTCAAAATATAAACATTAACACATGTAAATCGATAACCTAAGCTATGGGCCTTATTACATAAACATTCCCAAAATTAAAACTTAAAGAAAAACAGAAAAATGATTTATGGAAATAAAACTTATAAAAATAAGAGACTTGATGGCCCCTCGAGTCCGCCTCGGCTCCCATGTCCATGGTCTACTGCTCATCTGAAAAGTCAGGAAAATAAAAAGGGTGAGTCACCAAGACTCAGTGTGCAAATCCCGAAAACACATTAAAGGCTTGAGGCCCACAAACAAATTATGGGCCTTAGCCCATACACAGTGGCAACAAAATATTTACATGCAACATGGCCCAACCCAACCTAGTAGTCCATCCTCTACAAACCAGCCCGTAACAACCAACACACCTCGGCGATTTCTACAATCAACCCACCAACCGCTACACACCTTATCGACAGCCATGCTGCCTATTCCTAACAGTCAGGAATAAATTTAATGTGGCTTAGCCACCGATCACTATTGTGACCTAAATTTATAATTCATGGTTTAACCACCAATCACCAAGTGACCTATTAACATGCTCTTCCCCTTCATCACACCAACCCCATCCCATGAATACATACATGCAGAATCAAAACATTATACTTCCTAAAAGTTCACAGGCTACCACATACATCGATACACATAGAGAAGTTTCTATGATTACGTACCTGGCATCCTTTGCCTACCCTTTTCGGGTAATACGACCGTCTTTACAGCCTTTTTCTGGCTTTTAGCCCATAACATAATTATTACAGATTATTCAATGTGTTAGAGATTTACACACTGAGTCTTGGTGACTCACCCTTTTATTTTCCTGACTTTTCAGATGAGCAGTAGATCATGGACATAGGAGCCGAGGCCGACTCGAGGGGCCATCAAGTCTCTTATTTTTATAAGTTTTATTTCCATAAATCATTTTTCAGTTTTTCTTTAAGTTTTAATTTTGGAAATGTTTATGTAATAAGGTCCATAGCTTAGGTTATTAATTTATATGTGTTAATGTTTATATTTTGTATTTGTTTTAAAGACTTAATTCTTATAAGTAATGAAATGGGAATTTCAAACACGTTTAACGCAAAGATATGTAAAAAAAAACTACAAAGGTTTTCTAAAAATAGCACGTATTTATCAAATACCCATTTAAATAGACCGAGATTTCAAATCCCTTCAAAGAGAAGTTTTCAACTGTTAACCCGTAGCATACCAGATCTGGTCGTAGCGTTTGGGCCGGGTTTGGGGTGTTACAAGTTCCGAGTACAAGTTGGGCCCTAGTAAAATTTTGTGTTCAAGCCTATTAAGGAGAGATGGTAAGTGACTTCAAGGCTTATGGAAATAAGTGAGTAATGTGCTAGCATAAAGGAGCAATTGGTAAAGAGGATATGGTGCCACATGAAGGACGTTAAGGGAAGAGGTTCAAATCCCATAATGTGCAAATTTGACTAATTTTTTGTATTCCTTCCCTAAGTGTCGGCCATGGGTATATTTTTGGTAAGGTGGACTTTTTAATTTTGTCAAGGTGGCTAAGGAAATATGTTAAGGAAGAATGGATGGAAAGGATTAAAGAAAAGGGAAGGAATAGGGAACATGTTGGCATTTTTCGTGGGGGTGTTTTGGAAAGGTTTTATTTGGTCAATGTTCATCTTTTGGAAAAGATGATAATGGTTTGGAAGAGGGAGAGGGTAGCTGAATTTTGATGAGAGCATTTTGATAGTTTTGGTGCTTGATAGGTCTAATTCCTTTTAGCATCCTTTGTGTTCATTCTTCCAACTTCTTCTCCCATTGCCGCAACTTCAAGACTATAGTGGACATTTTCTCTTTTCTTTCTTGTCTTGCCGAAAACACCTAGCCTTTGTAACCGATTATTTTTTCACTCATCTTCTCTTGAAAACCGAAACTACCAATCTTTTTTTGTTGTCTTGCTACTAGTGGCAAACCGTGTACTTAATTTCGGTTCATCCCTATTATTAAGGTAAAGGTTCTTTCTTCTTATTCATGTTGTTTGCTCTTTTTTCTCTTGACTTGGCTAAGCCGAAACTCTCATCCCTTGGCTAAGCTGAATCTAGCCACTTGTTATTATTTTAACTCCTCTTATTCTCTTTTGATGAAGGTCGAATCAAGCCATCCTTTGCTGCTACTTATCTTTCTTTTAGCCTTGGTTTCGAAAGGTGATTGGGACTCGTTGCAATAGCCAAGGTGCAAGGCCAGATTTTAGAATCTAGTAGGGAAGGATCGCGATTGTGGTAAGTGACTTTTGTGAGTTAGTACTTTTAGGCTTTTGGAAACTTTAAGAAATCGAGACTAACTTTTGATCGATTTTATTTTTAGGGGGCAAAGAAGAGTGGTTCTTTAGGGAATCCTAATCAAGGTGTGTAATCCCGTACCTTCCGAATACATGTTTGAAATGGTGTGTAATCTCACACTTCTCTGAAAATTTGCATGAAATGTTCTGTGATTTGGTCGAAGTACCAAAGAAAACCAAAAACCGACATTCGTGATCACTCAGGCGTGCGTAGGTTCATAGTGGTAACCATATTTTTGCAATGAAACAGTTTTGGTCAGTAGTAGTGACTTGATTTCGAAAAATCATGAAAACTAGGAGGAAGGGAATTAGAAAGTGAATAAGGTATCGAATAAAAGCTTATTGTGTCTATTTTGATATGAAAGATACGGAGAAGGAAAAGGAATTTTATTTTCTGAGATATTCTAATTTTAGTGAGACTGGTTCTGATTAACTTCGTGGTTCCCTGATCTGTTTTGGAAAACTAGTATAAAATTGTGTAAAGTGAATTATGGGTTATAATTTTTATGTATAGATTCCTTAGTGAGCCTATTTTCATTTGAAACAAGCGGGAGCAATATATGAAACCGTATAGTGAGATATTTGAAATTAAGTTAAGAGAGGTCAGAATCGTTGTACAGTGAGACAAGGGAAGCTTTGAGGAATAAATTGTACTAAACGAATAAGCCAAAAATTCTGGAAAAATTGTAGTAAAAAGATATATGAGTCTAGTTTCCACGAAAATTTACGGATCTAGATTTCGAGTTTTCTAACTCAAATTATAGTCAATTTAGTTAGTACGACGCAGATGGACAGTTTAAATTTTTATGCCCAAATTAGTAGTTAAGTCTGGATTGTGAAATTACCGAATTACCCTTAGTGGGTAAATTACCGAATTACAAAAATGACCCTAATGGGCCGAATTGATAAATGCCTTAAATGGGCCGATTTGATAGATTGCCTTAAATGGGCGATTTGATAGATTGCCTTAAATGGGCCGATTTGATAGATTGCCTTAATGGGCCGATTTGACATATTGCCTTATGGGCCGAATGGACATATTGATTAATGGGCCAATTTGATATTTTGCTAAATGGGCCGATGTGATATTTTGCTAAATGGACAGATCTGATATTTTGCTAAATGGGCTGATCTGATATTTTGCTAAATGAGCCAATCTGACATTTTGCTTAATGGGCCTATTTGATAAATTGTTATAATGGGTCGTACTTTTGAAATGAATATCCAAATAAATTACTGTTGCTATATTGTAAAATCATGATTTGTTATGCATTATATACATGATTTTGCATGGGATGGGATAATATTGAAGAGAAGTTCTGGTGGCTTTCCCACATATTTTGGTGGTTCTGCCACAAATCTGTATGGTGGCAATGCCACGTATATTCTGTTATTCTGGTGGCTTGTCCACAATTAAATTTGTTATAAATGGCTTAATGCCTGCGATTGGTGTGTTGGCGGGGTGGGTTGACTTGATCCCCACAGGTGTGTTGGTGGTACGAGTGGTGTGTAGCGGATGGATTACTAGGTTTGGTTTGGGAATTGCATTACATACACATGGTATAATTGATACATTATTATTGTAAATGGGCTTCGGCCCAAGTTATTATTTTGTGGGCTCAGGCCCAAGTTTTTGCTAAATGGGTTCAAGCCCAGTAGACATCGGTAAAGGGATTATACACTGAGTTCTTGTAACTCACCCCCTTTCTTTCTTAATCCTTGTAGGTAATGCTCAATGACGAGGACTTGGGGCCATGAATGACTCGGTGGAGGCCATACTTCAGAAATGGTGTTTCTAACTTTATTAAATTTCCTTTTTTGTTTATTTTGTTGCTTTTACTATTCGGGTTTTAAAGTTGTAATAAGGCCTCTGGGATATTTTATTTGGTTTTATGTTTGCTGTACTTATATTTTTCTGCATTATTTTAAATGGGGATTTTTTTCTAAAATCATAAATAACAGTTTTCCAAAAATTGATTAACAAATGATTTTCATAACAAACTTTTAAAAATGATTTAACTTGGAAATTCTCTTTCAAATTATCGACGACATTTTCAAAAGTCACGGTTAAAGTTCACTACCTTGATTTTCGACTCATCAATCAACCTCTCAAAAATACTTGTCTTTTATCTACGTTTCCGCAATGTTTTCAAAATGCTTCTACAACTCTATTTGCAAACGTCATATTTTCGTAAATTGTTTATTCCAAATATGTTTTCGCAACCAAAAAGGTTTTTTAAAGATAATTATGTTTTCAAGTAGATAACAATTGCTTAAGTGTTTTGGGTTTTAACAAAGAGGCTGTAATTCTCAAACAAGTTTTTAACAATCGCAAAGATGGTTTTGAAAAAAAAAAACACTTCCATGTGACACGCCAGATTTGAGTCTAACTTCTAGGCCGGGTTTGGGGTGTTACAGCTATCTCAAAGTCCATGGCTATACCATGGCAATTAAGGAAGAATTGACGGAAAAGTCCATGTTCATAACATGGCATGTAAGGAGGAATTGACGGTTAAGGATACCATGTAAGACCATGTCAAGACATGGCATTGGTAAGGCAAGGATCCCGTGTAACACCATGTCAAGACATGGCATCGGTATTGATTAAGGACTCCATGTAAGACCACATCAAGATGTGGCATTGGCACTAAGACAAGGATATCATGTAAGACCATGTTTGGAACATGGCATTTGGTAAGATAAGGATATCATGTAAGACCATGCCAAGGCATGTAATTGATAAATTCTATAAGGCAAAGAAGTAAGATCATGTCAAGATATGGCATTGATGAGTTACTATAAGGCAAAGGTCCCATGTAAGACCATGCCAAGGTATGGCATTGGTGAGTTCATAAGGCAAGGATACCACGTAAGACCATGTCAAGACATGGCAATGGTAAGTTCAAAAAGGAAAAGGTTCCCGAGTAGTCCAAAGAGTAAGTCAAAGAAATGACAAGGTGAGAACATGAAGAAAGAGTACAGGTACTAGTACAGGTATGCATTTAAGGCTTGTTTAATATTGAGATTGTAAGTAATTGAGATTATCAAGTATTAAGTAAGTGATGAGTTTTCAGTTATGCTTGTGACACTTTATGACATGATTGGCAATATGCCTATTAATCGCTACAATCAGAGCCTTAAAAATTTATAAAAGAATGATCGAACCTGGAGGCTAACTCTGACAACGATTAAAGGCAAGTGTACCTATCGAACAGTAGTATAGCTTAGGCAAGACCGGATTATCAAACACAAAGGAACTAAAAGTATTAATACTAACTTTCTTTTTAGTATTTAGCCTTAGAATTAGAGTGAAGATTGCTTTTAAACTAAATTGACAAGAACTAAACTAGGAACACAAAGACAAAAAGAATGAATTGGAATATAACTTGAGGAAACTCAATTGATCACAACGACACCCTCGGAAAGAATCCACCTAGACTTCACTTGTTATTTAACCTTTAACTGTATGCTCTATTTACTTAGCTTGATCCGTAAGACTCCCTAACCTATATTAAATCCTCTCTCGAGGCGAATAGCGTCTAACCCTAGGTTAATTAGTGGAACTCTCGTTCGCTAATAATAACCCCCAGGATAGTAGTAAATCGATCAATGGACTCCCATATTAGGTTTCACCCTAATCCGGCAAATCTCGTAATCCTATCTTTAGGCGTTTGATCAACTCTGCTTAATTATGTTAGATCTTCTCTTAGGCAGGGTCTATTCCTCCTCCATCTAAGCACATTAGATTTGGATTATGCAACATAATTAAGAACAAACTAAGTAATTAATCATATAACTTAAAAATCAAATAACAAGATTTGTCTAGGTTTCTTCCCCTTCAGGTATCTGAGGGGTTTAGTTCATAATGAATAAAGAAAACATCGCAAGAGAAAAGATAAAACAAAACATAAGAAATTCCTAAAACTCTCTGAAGGAATTGAAGGAGAATTCCGCCCTCTTGAGGATAACTCCGGCTTCTTGGGATGGATCGACTGGCTATCCTCGTGTTATTCCCTAACTCTGACCTTCTCGGCTTGGCTCCTTGGCCTAGCTTTCGATGCCCCTCAAAGGTGGTACTTGGGGGATATATATAGGCTCTTGGAATGCGATTCTTTCTCCCTAAGTATCCTTTTCTGACTGAAATTGCTCTTTACAGTGACAGAGGCACGACCATGGCACAAGCCCGTGTGTATCGAGACCAGACCGTGTTCTGGCTTCTAAAGTGAGGCACGGCCATGTGAGGCGGAGTTGAGGCCGTGCTCTAGGTGTTCATCGAGGCACGACCGTGCGGACTTTGGGCCAGGACGTGCTAATTTCATGCTAAGGCCCTTTTACTCCGTTTTAGGCCTGTTTTGTGTTCTTTTCATCCTCAGGTGCTTTCCTGGGTATAAGACATGAAAAGAAAGGATTAAAAGCACCTTTTTATATAAATCAAGGAGTAAATCATCAAAAGGTAAGCTAAATGTGGGATTAAAATATGTTACTTTTACGGTTTATCAAATACCCCCACACTCAAGCTTTTGCTTGTCCTCAAGCAAAATTCTCAATTTACAATTAAAACGAACTTTCCATAATTCCCAATTCCTATCAACAATGCCTCATCATAATTCATAGATAATTCATACATGGATAATTCAATTCAAAGAGTCCTAAAGATTTAAACGAGATAAGTCATGATTTTGTATCTTGAAAACATAGGTGCCTCCCTTTATTTAAATGACTACCTTTTCAATTCAAAACCAACAAGGATTGATGTCCTCACTAAGGGTTCACTCAAATTACTCTAAAGTGTTTAAGGTTCAGGTAAATATCGCTCATAAGTCGAACCTGAAAAATTAATCCCATAGGCTTGCCTGAAAATCAAATCT